>JAJKFL010000237.1:38093257-39293257 GCA_021186555.1 Reticulitermes speratus
TCTAAAAGAAATGAGTACCAGGAATATTTCGTGCGGGGTAAAGGCGACCGGTGCTTAAGGCTGAAAACCTTACCACCTTCATGTGCCTATTGTCCAGAAATTTGGGAACATCAACCTCCTGGAACCCTAAGGGCATGTCCAGGTCTGTTATGGGACTGCTTTACCTTAACCCCCATCCAACCAACTCACAGCATAATAAGAAATGATACTGTCTTGTGGGATGTGACGCCGTGTGGTTTCATACAAACTTACCGGCCTTTCAGATGGTGCCACTGTGAACAAAACAGTAATATTCCTAATACCACCTTGTAGCTTCAAGCCTCACAACACTGGACCGTGTGTTGTTTTACTGCGGGTACGCGAACCACACTTTTACGACGGTAATTTCGATTCCGTTGCGGCAGTCCTGCAACTGCAAACAGTTACGGAAACCGGACATGTCGCTAAGACGTCACTTCCGTTTGTAACTGGCAGTGACATTTCCAGCTAACTTTTAGTTCCGATGACCCTCTGGTGGTGTAATGAAGAACTTCTACATGCTAACATGGCCGGCACACTCTCTGAAATAGTCACTGAGATTTTGGGGCCAGTACTGACATATTCAGTGACCTCTCAATGTGAGGGAAAAGAAACGCATGAAGAATACTTGTGGGGAAACATGAAGGTTAAAACAATTGGAAGACCTAGGTAAAGAAGGTGGATAATATTAAAACGGATCTTAGACATTGGGAGCAAAGATATAGGCTGAATTTTTTCTGGCTGTGGTGAGGGATCAGTTATGAGTTCTTGTACTTGTGTTAAATAAAATTTCTGGTTTAACAGAATGTGGCAAATTGCGTCATTGAAGAAGGGTGATTATTGTCTGAGGAAGGAGTTTGCTCTTTGGAGTAAATTAGTCAATGCGTCATTGCGTGATGTCATATAGTTAACTGACTGGTTTAGTAATGAATAATAAATCGGGTAGGACGTGAAATAAAGCAGTCGTGGCCTACTTAAAGGCTCTATCATCTTGTTTGCCTGGAGTAAATGAGTAAAATCACGATAAAACTCACTCATGAGAGTTCTGAACCCGAGACCTCCCTGATGCGGCTCAGCAATGCTGCCAACTCCACAGCACTGTACATTCTTAGTATTCCGACGTTTCCATCCTACCTGAAATGATTCTAGGTTATTTCTCGACATTTTGTCGCTGCACGGATCGGGTTAGCATTTCTGCTGTGGCCTGTTTCAAGGTTTTTGTTTTCTAGATTTAAACGAGGAGTTTCATGGAAGGGCCTATATTTAGATTGGCTGTAACACGCATGACTTTCAGAAAGGGTACCTCCCGGATATAAATCGTTACCGCTACATTAACCTGCTGGCAATTGCACCTCGTCTCTATGCTAATTCTTCCCCCTACTGAATTTCATTTGCTTGCACGTTAACCAGAATATATATATATATATATATATATATATATTTTAAATAACGGATTTTGTTTTCATTTCTTTTTCTACCTCTTTCTAAAGCCTTATGAAAATAAAATAGGAGGATTTGCCGGGGGGGGGGGGGGGTTCGCAAATTCAAAATTTTTAAGGTCGACTCACCTAGAGATAGTTTCTTCCGGCAAAGTTCAACACTTCAGTAAAGGTAAAGGTAAACTTTACCCTAGAACAGGCCATGAAAGCCCAGAGGGGGTGTAGATGTATAGCTCTACTCTTTCTTTAACCTCGATGCTAGATGGGGGTAGGTGGTCAACGCCACGCCCCGTCACTTTACCCCTGGGAATGACCCGGTACCCGTTGTTCAACGCTTCAGTAGCGATTTAAATATTTGCTGGTATTTTCCGGTGCTGTTGTAACTTGGCGTATGGTTTCCGTGGAAAAGACTTGACGCCTGAACCGGTAAATACCGAGCAGGATAATGTGGCGGTAACTCTGTAGAACTGAATTCTAAAGGTGTGCTGTTTTGATCTCGGCTAGGACACTGACTGTACTTGCTGAGGATTTATTGTTCTTTCTCAGTCCTTCCGGAAAAATTCCGGGATAATGCCTCCATTATGCTCTGACCACTTCCTTTCAGATCCTTCCCAATTTATCGTCTACCAGTCATCCTTACATGAATTATTGTCTGAGGTACTGACAGGTCTGAAAACAAACCAAAAATTTTAGGATCAACACGATGCAGCTTTACAAATTGTATTTAATTACACGATTATCACAGTTGCCAAATTCAGTCCGCTTCCTATTGGCCACATCTTGCTTATGATATACCGTTTGTAAAAGTGTTACCATGTTATCGTGCTGTCTCTACCCTTAAACATCACCTTACTGCATATCACTCTAAATCGTCCTGCTATATCTGTAATTTGTCGCCCTCGGTGGACTAGTGGTTAGCGTTCTCGCCACTGGACCCAAGGTTCGCGGGTTCGATCCCGACCGAGGTCGATGGATTTTTAAGGGTGATAAAAATCCGGAGCACCACTTCTTTCGGCGGGGAAGTAAAGCCGTAAAAGAACCTTCGGGCTTGAAGAAGAACCAGTAGTGTCCGTAAGCTAAATTCAAGCGGCCATTTCTCACCCAAGTCTCCTGACTGACCGCCAGATGGCTCGAAAGCGCGGCCAGTGAGCCGGTCCCTGACTGCCACACAAAGACCTCGTAACCAAGCCCATATAGGGCTGTCGAGCCATGGTTTATTATTATTATTATTATTATTATTATATCTGTAATTTATATCACACTAGTATTAACGTATTAAAGGACAATGATTGCTTTAAGTGCCACAGTGGAAAATTCTGAATTGTGTTCCGTATACGTAATTTTTACAATAAAAATTATTTTCCTAAATACCTTTAAAAGCATGGTCGTTGTAATGTTTTTTTGTGAGATAAAAAATTTTAATATTATTTGCAAGAACTTCATATTTCGAAATTTTGAAAGGACGTTTGTTCCGAATGGTTTCTGTAACCTTATTCTATTCATCCCGTTATGATGATATATGAACTGTATTAAAATAAGCCGTCAAGTCACAACAAAAAATGTATTGGCAGTGCTAATGTTTTATTGGTTAAAAAATATATTTGCATTGCAGTTGAGTAATTTCCTCTTTGTGCTTTTGTATTGATGTTGAAAGGCTTGATTGGCAGAAATAATCTTTATTCTGCACGTCCCACAACAAGATGTAATGAGTAATAGATACTGACAATGAATTTTACGTATCACATTGATGTTACTTCTAAAGCATCACTGAAATATGAAAGTGAAATTTTGGTTCTGAATAAAAAGGAATGTCAGCAATTAGAAAAGCACAAATGAAATTTCTGATATCACTTTTAGGACTGACAAGGTTAGACCATCAAAGGAATACAACAATTCGAGAAATACTAAAAGTAGAACACACAGTAGATGGAATTCAGAGCTACCAAAATAATTGGCTACAGCGTGTTAAAAGATTGAAAGTCTTACAATACACAAGATGGCACTGGAATACCAACCAGAAAGCAAACGCGACATAGGTCGACCAAGAACAAGATGGAGCTATCAACAGCATCTTCAAGATTAAGTTATCATCGCACCCAGGCGTCCTACGTCTTTATAAGTTTATTATGATTATGATGAATAAGTTTCAGTTGTTATTTGACTGGATAGTTTAATATAGTTCTGGTTTCAATAATCTGTCAACTTGTATAACAAAGAAACGTGTTTGCTTTTTTTGCTTAAGATTAAATGTACGAAGGAGTATAGGAGAATTGAGATCAAACTCCATAATTTATCATCTCGACAGTAAATGGAAGTGAAAGGTCAGATTACGCTTGAGGCTGTGTGCCATTTGAGTAAAAGCCACTGATGCCCCCTATGAGACTCCGTCAGCCCCCTCACAACCCTTCCAGATGCATTGGAGTTGAACATAAAAATCATAATGACCCTTTTGGGAATCGAACTTCGAGCTTAGAGTCCGTAACCCTCAACTTTTCTGTTTTATCACGTCTCCTGTATATGGAAACACATATCTCTAGCTTATATCTCTAAGCTTAGTGGATTCATTTTATGTGCCAGGTTACGGATTCTCCTCACATATTCATTTTCGCTCAGACGCGGCGCAGTGCATATACATTTGTAGACGCAAGTTTGTATTCCGTTAAAATCTCAGCTAAGTTTGGCTGACAACATGTTAGTTCCTGTGATATGAGGCAGAGCGCACTGCTGTATCATTATAATGGTGTGTCGCCTGCCTTGTTACACTGTCTCGGATAGGTGTACAGACACATCCAACAATCTAAACACACAATGTGGAGGAACAGTTTTTAAAGGTTGTTTCTGCCGGGCAAGTTTGTAACCGAACTTTGCTGGTTACTTTTTATTAATTTTTGATATACATAAAAAATTAATAGACTGTTCTCTTCAAAAAGGTTAACTTTGTTTATTTTATTACAATACAACGTTAGCACAATATCATCCGTCTACTCTTTTCCTTTTACTCCCGCCAACTGACTCGGGACACCTGGTCCCTTGTCGTTGCTGCTATATTTAGACGAGTGGAAGGGGAGAGCCTAACTGCTCCAACAATACTAGCATTTAATAACGTTTCAATAATGTTCGGCTACAAGTTGACTCATGTCGTAATGTTTCTGAAACGTGTTCAGAAGGCTAATATTTCAAATCTCGGGCAGAACACCGACTATACTTAATGAGGTGTTGTGTATTGTCTTTTTCTGCTTACTCAATCCAGAATCCTGTGACAGTGTTTTTAAACATGCTGCGAAACATTTCGCCCTAGTGCTTTCAGTTTCAGAGAATTAAATCATCTTCGCGTATAATTCAGTGCGAAAAACCGCTCCAGTTAATACACGATCCATCCATCAAATAAAATATGTAGTTGAGTAAAAGTTTACAAAAACCTGCCCACGCTGTAACACTGGGTGTTTCGCAGTTCGCAGTCTCGATATCTAGTTGTACGAAAAATGTTTCTGAACAGCCTGTATCTCAATCTGTCACTCATATTTACAGATATTGAAAAAAATTCCTCTAAGCTTTCATTCATTCTGCAGTCTGTCTTACCACAGGTCCGTAGCCTCTTCATTCTGCAGTCTGTCTTACGACAGGTCCGTAGCCTCTTCATTCTGCAGTCTGTCTTACGACAGGTCCGTAGCCATTTCATTCTGTAGTCTGTCTTACGACAGGTCCGTAGCCTCTTCATTCTGCAGTCTGTCTTACGACAGGTCCGTAGCCTCTTCATTCTGCAGTCTGTCTTACGACAGGTCCGTAGCCTCTTCATTCTGTAGTCTGTCTTACGACAGGTCCGTAGCTTCTTCATTCTGCAGTCTGTCTTACGACAGGTCCGTAGCCTCTTCATTCTGCAGTCTGTCTTACGACAGGTCCGTAGCCTCTTCATTCTGCAGTCTGTCTTACGACAGGTCCGTAGCCTCTTCATTCTGCAGTCTGTCTTACGACAGGTCCGTAGCCTCTTCATTCTGCAGTCTGTCTTACGACAGGTCCGTAGCCTCTTCATTCTGCAGTCTGTCTTACGATAGGTCCGTAGCCTCTTCATTCTGCAGTCTGTCTTACGACAGGTCCGTAGTCTTTTCATTCTGTAGTCTGTCTTACGACAGGTCCGTAGCCTCTTCATTCTGCAGTCTGTCTTACGACAGGTCCGTAGCCTTTTCATTCTGTAGTCTGTCTTACGACAGGTCCGTAGCCTCTTCATTCTGCGTCTGTCTTACGACAGGTCCGTAGCCTCTTCATTCTGCAGTCTGTCTTACGACAGGTCCGTAGCCTCTTCATTCTGCAGTCTGTCTAACGACAGGTCCGTAGCCTCTTCATTCTGCAGTCTGTCTAACGACAGGTCCGTAGCCTCTTCCAAAGCGAGTTCTCCACACAGTGCGATCTAGTGCTTCCTCTTTCAATTTCCAGTATCTTCTCTTTTCCTCAAGGTCATCCAGTAGCTGCTTACGTCTTCTTCCTCGTCTTCCCGTCATTTCTATCCTTCCCTCTAACTTTCCTTCAATCACGTGTTTCAGAAGGCAGTTTCTACGCAAGATGTGACCAATCCAGTTAGCCTTTCTTCTTTTTATTGTATGTACGATATTCCTCTCCTCCTTCACACTGTGTAATACTTCTTCATTTCTCACACGATCGGTCCAACTGATCTTCTCCATCCTTCTCCAGCACCACATTTCAAAACTTATGAACTTATAAACAAAATATATTTTTAAATGTTAAAGCATAACCACTTGCTGCCTTATATTTTCTACAACTTTTAGCTGTTGTCTTTATTATGTTGAATTATGTTCCGTTAATATTCTAAATAAAATTTCGTGTTCGTCCAGTTAGTTTAATAGTCAATCTGCTTCATTCTAAAATTCAGTAAATTATTTTAGATTTCCCTCTTACCAGCATGTGACTATAAAAATTCATTTTCCCGCCTATGGACAATTTACCCATCCAACGGTTTGTTTCTGAACTGCTTGTCAATTCTCATTTTCTTTTTCTGTAGCTGTTTAATTTGTATCCCAAAGTTACCCCTTAATATTTGTTATAAATAGCAGTGGTAGGCTTTGTTATTTTCAACAAGTCTTACTCATGCTAAATACAGAATGTGGACCACAGATGAAAGTTTTCAAGATATTTTTAAGCCCTTGGGATCTTACGATACGTGGAATGAAAATGACGTACCTCGTTATGAGGTACCCCTGGTGGTACATGTACCCTTGGATCAGGCAGCAGTAATATTCTGGCCTCATTGACCTCATGGCTACATTATCGATCGTCCGATCCATCTTGATCCATCTCAATAGAGAAAATTACGTGAAAGGTATTATGTGATTGTTACACTTACTGGAATGTGAGAGGCTGACACTGTTCCACCTGAGGGTCCAGTAAACTCGCGGGGTCAAGCCTGCTCAGAGACTGGCAATATTGCTGTTTGCTGTTCCTTGCTGTTTTTGTGCCATTCCTCAGTCGCCTAAGGCAAGTTCCGAGATGCTCTCTGAAACCGGACCGCATTTACCGTTTCGTTACTTAGTGGAGGCCTTTGCTCTTACCGGAAGGTAACGCAGCGTAGGATGGTAGTTGTTTACAGACGTTTCGGGGCTTATGTGTCCCATCTTTAAGAGTCAAGCAATAGTTTCGTGTAATTCGATATATAGTCTGAACAAATGAGGGCGCCTTTAAATAAACATAATATATATAAAAAAACCCTTAGGGTTCCAGGAGGTTGAGGCTCCCAGATTTCTAGACAATCGGCACATGAAGGTGGTAAGGTTGTCAGCCCTACCGGCCGCCTTTACCCCTAGGAAATATTCCTGGTACTCATTTCTTTAGAGGCTGAGTCGACCTCAGGACCATAGGCGACCGGAAGGATTATGTCATTGAAAAATTCCAATTACATTATCGGGAATGGAACCCGCGACCTTCCGGCTTGTAGCGCAGTGCCTAAACCAACTGCCACCGCGTGCCCCTTAAATAAATAACCCGCACAACAATGTTCACTTTCACGCTTACCCGTCGTACATCTAAAAAAAAAAGGCATTTAGAATGAAAAAGCACGTAAGATTAATTGGTCTCAGAGCGTTAAGGTTAAAGGTCAAATTGTGCGGAGCAGAGGTACAGCTCCACTCATTCTTAACCTGGGCACTAGATGTAGGTCAGTCGTCAACTTCAGGCTTCAGCCGCTTTACCCCGGGAAAGAACTCCAGCAAAGTTACCCCTGATGATGGCCAAATTAAGGCCGAAACATGTGTAGGGTATAGTGAAAAAAATTTTTTATAATAGTACATTTCGTTGGTTGAATGAGTGAATAGTAACCCAGTACCCTTTGAATTGGAGGCGGGTTGGGCACCAGACCCGGGGCTTTGCGGTACAGTGCGTTTAAATCTAACGTCGAAGGCTTAAACAATCCCATTTTTTAAGTACTGTAGTCTTTGAGGGTTATGGCACCTTATTGTCTGGTAGGAAGATACCAGTGTTTCGGAGAAACATACTGCCTCCTACTTCACGGTGCTGTGAATATGTTTTGGGACATTTATTTGGGTTCCCTAACTGTATTGTCTGCCGATCCCAGTGGCTGTGCGGTCTAAGGCGTGGGTCTTCGGCCGCTCGCTTACTAGGATCGTGGGTTCGAATCCTGCCGGGGGCATGGATGTCTGTCTTTGTGAGTGTGTTGTTCAGGTAGAGGTCTCTGCGACGAGCTGATCCCTCGTCCAGAGGAGTCCTACCGACTGTGGTGTGTCTAAAAAGTGTGTGATCGTGAAACCTCGACGAAAAAACGAGGAGACCCAAAGGGACATATAGCGCTGTCGAGCCATAGGAAAAAAAACTGTATTGTCTATCTAGTATCAATGGCCTCTATTCTTTCTTCGTGATTCCTTTCAGTGTGAAAACTCTTCTCAGTTTATATCTCAAAGTATCTTATAAGAATGTACAGTCGTTTGCAAATCTGGTATTTTATGACCGAATCAAGGTTGTAATATCTGATTGGTCGGGTCTACACGCAGATCCTGGACTGAAGGGATGACATAACATATTGTTCTTTCAGAAGCACGGTTTTTTACTGCCGTACACATGTCATGTGAGCTGATATTTCGAGTTTCGTTAACAGTTCCCTTGGTTCCATCTCTCAAAATTCGTCTCTCATCTTCATGCACTTTTGGGGCAGTTTCTGGGCTTTTTGCTGGACAACTCGCTAAGTCCAGTAAGCGCAGTGCAGAAAAGGAGTGTCACTGCAGCGATGTTGAGAATACATAATGCGGTTTTGTGTGTTGTGAGACCGTGTAGTCTGGTAGGTGGTACTGACGTTTCAGAGAAACCTACTACTCCCGTGTTGAGAGTTGACATGAAGAGAATAGTAGTATTTTTTTTACAATGGCTCGACAGCCCTTTGGGGGCCTAGGCCGCCTCATTGTTCAAGGCTTCATGATCACACACATTTTAGACACACCACACTCGGTACGACTCCTCTGGACGAGTGATCAGCCCGTCGCAGAGACCTCTACCTGACAACACACAACACTCACAACAGAAAGACATCCATGCCCCCGGCGGGATTCGAACCCGCAAGCCCAGCAAGCCAGCGGCCGCAGACCCACGCCTTAGACCGCCGGCCACTGGGATCGGCAGAGTAGTAGTACAGACCCCACAAAAAGATCTGACGACAGTTTTTGTGCCCAGGCACTGCAGTCTTTAGGGCAAAGCTTTGCTTTGTAAATGCTTTAATTAACCCAGCTTGTCGCCAGCATGATAAAAGGATTTCGTTTTAAAGTCTTTTAGTGTACTAAATAGTATACGTGTTTGTAAACATTGTGAGAACCTAAAAAGTGGTTATAACAAAAAACGAACGTTTTACTAGCCTGCCTCTTGCCCCTATCTTGAGCCAGATAAATCCAGTCCCCGCCGTTCCATCCTATTTCTTGAAGACCAATTGTAATATCCTTCCTTCTATGTCTACTTCTTCCAAATTGTCTATTTCCCTCAATTTTCCCACCATAACCCTGTATGCGCCTTTTCTCTTCCCAAGACATGGCGTTATGGGTTAATAATGTGAATATTTTTTTTTCGAACCAGGGGTTCACAGATTTTCCAAAAATCTGGAAACAACCTCAAAATTCTTGGCGCCAGATTGGTGACATGAAGCAACTTCCATCCTGACGACCCACAAATATTAGGCGCCACCGTAAGAATTTTATTCGCCTGGGCGATCTGGGATCGGGATTTGTGCAACCCTGTTTTAAATGTTATGTGTTTAACCCTAACGACGCCTCGAATAGTTAGAAGGAACTAGGTGCAGGAATTTCAAATAACAGGACAAGTCAACACCCAATATTTTAAATATTCATGACACTTTATTATTTTGTGCCGTCCTCGGACTGCGAGTCATGGTGTGGGAAAGTCTTCAGGATCTGTGTTTAAATTAGAGAATCAAATGTAACGCATTTTCGTATTTATATTTCAGGATTATTGCATCTATTCTAAACGCAGTATGTTGTCTGGTTGTCACTAGCGAAAGCGGTTCCGTTGAGCTCTGCTGATAGGTTATATTGGAAGCGTCGTGATTAGGTGGCGTCGAAATAAATCGGCTTGGGACAAATGTGTGTTGGAAAGAATGCAGTGCGCAGTACGTCACACAAGCATGATGATATAAGTGAGACATGTTTCACGAAAGGATCAGGTCCGATTTGTGTACAAAGTCCTACAGAAGAAGGACCTTGGAAGATCTAAGAATAGATGGGAAGCTAATAAATGCGCGTTAATTAGAATGAGGTGTTGCTGACTGGATGATCGGTGACATTTAAGGTACCTTCAATGGTCACAACAACGATTATCATATTCTGTGATATGAAGCCATTTGTTCTGATGGGAATGTACCGACGTTTCGGAGTAACGTACTGGTTGCATCTTAAGGTGACATTGCAAGTCATAAAGACGCTATTAAGACTTTGAGACGATTTATCAGCTTTGGGTAAGTCTCAATACTTTCCATTTTTCTCCCGAGATATCTCTATAATTTATGTGTTGTTTGAAAAGGTCAGTGAAGGAAACACGTCCCGCCATCTGTTAAATGTTATAGGTAACTAAGTGTGCATGTACTTTAATAGTATGGAAATATGCTAACAGAGGGAGATTTGTTTGAATGGTGCAGGCTAGGAATAGGTTAGGTTAAACGTTGCCAGTGTGAGACCGACGTTGTAAAGACAAGTTGCGTGCTTAATTTCTCAGGAACCTTGCTGTCACCTGGCAACGAGGCACGCATTGCGACTAGAATCTGCACTGAGTGCAGCCAGGTGAATATTGATGTGAGCTGTGGTTTGGAATTCCGAGAAGTGACAATATGGAAGCTATCAGCAGTTGCATTATTTTGGTACCACACGTCACGTCCCTATTTTATCCCCAGGGTTTCCTCTGAGGGTGTCGATACATTGCGGGAGGCGTCTATTCTTGTATGTATGATGGGTTGCCTTCAGATGCAGACTCTCAACAATGGGTTAGCGAACACACTGAATAAATCCCAGGCATTTTGAATGGAACAGAGTTTGTGGAAATCCCACATACATATACATAAACACATACATACTGCATACATACGAATATGTGCATATATACACATTTGCATACACATTCATGTATGCATGAATATATACGTACATACATACACACTTGCGTACATAAATACATACATATGTACGTACATACATACATATACACATACATATATACAAACATACATACATACATATATACAGGGCATACACAAAAGAATGTTGCGGTTTCAAAAGTGAATAAAAAATTTATGTCTCACATTACACAGGCACAACATACACCGTCAGCGGCGGCAACTGTCCAAGTTTCTCATGCGCTACCAGCAGTTCGCTTCTCATGCTTACTGTGTGGCCGCGGGGCCAGTTTCAAAGATGGCGTTGCAGCAGGAGAAAGCTTTCTGTGTGCTCCGTTTTGAGGTTTCCAGATCTGTGATTACAGTGCAGCGTGATTTCTTTCTTTGGGGGTTCGTTAAAGACAGCGTTTATGTACCACCATTGCCCACGTCCATCCATGAAATTCGTGATCGGATAACGCATGCACTGCAGGCCATTACAGCGGACATGCTACACCGGGTCTGGGATGAGTTTGATTACCGTGTGGATGTGTGTCGTGTGACCCAGGGTGCACACATTGAAGGATTGTAATTACCAAATGAGAAACTTGGACAGTTGCCGCCGCTGACAGTGTATGTTGTGTCCGTGTAAGCTGAGAAATACATTTTTTATTTACTTTTGAAACCGCACCATTCTTTTGTGTATGCCCTGTACATACATAAATGCGTATCTGCGTAGTTACGGGCGCACATATTTACCGACGTCATTTCTAGTACACAGACTGTAGGCCTATATCATCGTATATATTGGATACATAATCATGAATGACCAGTAGTTGAAGACCCGGTGGCTAATTTCACCGTCTTATAATGGGCTCAGGCGGAGATAATGAGGAAAACCACGAATAATCTTAGCGAAATTAGTCAAGCCTGTTGAGTGTTGTCAGACGGAGCTGTGTGCCGTTGTCATGAGTGTCTGTTGTGTGTTGTCAGACGGAGTGTGTGCCGTTTCATGAGTGTCTGTTGTGTGTTGTCAGACGGAGCTGTGTGCCGTTGTCATGAGTGTCTGTTGTGTGTTGTCAGACGGAGCTGTGTGCCGTTGTCATGAGTGTCTGTTGTGTGTTGTCAGACGGAGCTGTGTGCCGTTGTCATGAGTGTCTTTGTGTGTTGTCAGACGGAGCTGTGTGCCGTTGTCATGAGTGTCTGTTGTGTGTTGTCAGACGGAGCTGTGTGCCGTTGTCATGAGTGTCTTTTGTGTGTTGTCAGACGGAGCTGTGTGCCGTTGTCATGAGTGTCTGTTGTGTGTTGTCAGACGGAGCTGTGTGCCGTTGTCATGAGTGTCTGTTGTGTGTTGTCAGACGGAGCTGTGTGCCGTTGTCATGAGTGTCTTGTGTGTTGTAGACGGAGCTGTTGTCCGTTGTCATGAGTGTCTGTTGGGTGTTGTCAGACGGAGCTGTGTACCGTTGTCATGAGTGTCTGTTGGTGTTGTTGTTGTCAGACGGAGCTGTGTACCGTTGTCATGAGTGTTGTTGTGTGTTGTTAGACGGAGCTGTTGTCCGTTGTCATGAGTGTCTGTTGTGTGTTGTCAGACGGAGCTGTGTGCCGTTGTCATAGTGTCTGTTGTGTGTTGTCGACGGAGCTGTGTGCCGTTGTCATAAGTGTCTTTTGTGTGTTGTCAGACGGAACTGTGTGCCGTTGTCATGAGTGTCTTTTGTGTGTTGTCAGACGGAGCTGTGTGCCGTTGTCATGAGTGTCTGTTGTGTGTTGTCAGACGGAGCTGTGTGCCGTTGTCATGAGTGTCTTGTGTGTTGTTAGACGGAGCTGTTGTCCGTTGTCATGAGTGTCTGTTGTGTGTTGTCAGACGGAGCTGTGTACCGTTTTCATGAGTGTCTGTTATGTGTTGTCAGACGGAGCTGTGTACCGTTGTCATGAGTGTCTTGTGTGTTGTTAGACGGAGCTGTTGTCTGTTTGTCATGAGTGTCTGTTGTGTGTTGTCAGACGGAGTGTGTGCCGTTGTCATGAGTGTCTGTTGTGTGTTACCAGACGGAGCTGTGTGCCGTTGTCATGAGTGTCTGTTGTGTGTTGTCAGACGGAGCTGTGTGCCGTTGTCATGAGTGTCTGTTGTGTGTTGTCAGACGGAGCTGTGTACCGTTGTCATGAGTGTCTTGTGTGTTGTTAGACGGAGCTGTTGTCCGTTGTCATGAGTGTCTGTTGTGTGTTGTCAGACGGAGCTGTGTGCCGTTGTCATGAGTGTCTGTTGTGTGTGTCGGAGCTGGTGGTAGCTAACATGGCCGCCATTGCAGATCTTACAAAACAACTAAATTCGATGTATTTGTGCGCAGTTGTTTAATGCCGCTTCAATAATCTCTTGAAAAGGAAAGTTGATGTGAAGTCTATTTACAAATTCAGTTCATGCCTTACAGAGAGCAGACTGCATCAACCGTATATAAGCAGCTGCTTAGTGTTGTTCATTTCAGTAATCTGTATTTGTTGTGTAAAATCGCACGAAACTCGTGCCAATAAAAACACTGTGTGTGAAAAACGCACAGTTTGAATGTTTAACGTCTTGCTACGCACAGCAAACACTGAGCTTTAAAAGTGTAAGGTAAAGGTAAAGGTAAAGCAATCCCATTACAGACCTGGACAGGCCCTTAGGTTTCCAGGAGGTTGAGGCTACCAGATTTCTAGACAATCGGCACATGAAGTTGGTAAGGTTGTCAGCCCTACGCACCGGCCGCCTTTATCCCCCAGGAAATATTCCTGGTACTCATTTCTGTTAGACACTGAGTCGACCCCAGGGCCATAGTGCGACCGAAAGGATTATGTCAATGAAAAATTCCAATGACACCATCGGGAATCGAACGTAAGGCAAATGGATATATATAGTAAATGTACAAGGCTATAGAAAACTACTCAGCAGGTGGCCATGAAGTTGGAAAATGGCTGAACCCAGCTCGCGTAGAAGAATAATTTAGCCACTCCATATCTGGGATAGAAACACCTCGAGCGAGTCCATGGAGCTTTACAAGAAAGGCACATCTCCGATGTGAGCACGTACTGTGAGGCTTCCCCCACCGTCTCAGGTATTCATACGGTGTCATCGCAGACGTAGCGAAACATACGCTTCGGTGCGCGAATCCGTGCCAAATATACACAGCATGGGAATATCTGAGTAGCACAACAGAGATTACGGTATTGTGGCATCTGACGCCGGGTAGGTAATGTAACATCTTACACTTTGCCAACTTTCTGGGTTTATTAAAGTTTCTAATCTCAATTTTATGTTCATATTTCGTTATTTATTTTATACTAAGCGAGAAGGGATTGAGTAATCCGTCTAGTGATCAGGGTACGGGCTGGGCATCCGAGGGATCGTGCTTCGATTCTCAGTATGGATAGCAGCCTTCCTTTTCCAAAACGTCGAGGCCCTCTTTGGGTCCACCCAGTACCGGGGTCTTCTTTTCCGGGTATAAAGCCGCCGGGGCTTGAAGATAACCATATCCATTTAGCGCTGAGGGTAAGAATGAGTGGAGATATACCTTCTAATCTCCCATACGCCTTCGTGGCATGCACGGGGACAACTTTACTTAACCCTTACACTTTGATACTAATATTGTCGCCTTCGATTGGATTTCTGTAAGATTTACTGTCCATGCATTATAAATACTGTCTTCTTCTTTAACGTCTGTGGTTTCGGCTGCATAGAACTCGTTGATTTCAACACTGTTTGATTAAAAGGCAAAACAAAACACAAGTTTACTGCATTTTGTATTTAGAAATGTTCTGCTTGAACAGCTGTTACAAAAATTGTTATCGACACGTCGCAAATTTCTGTGATCAGTGTGAATAAACTTGTTTATTTAGAAAAGCACTGGGCGGGGGGGGGGGGGCAGAGAACAGGTACGTTGTCTGATGTAACATAAATATGTAAAGCACCTTTTATTGTGATTTAATATCGACTTAATTTATTTTCTGTCTGTATGTGTGCAAATCTCTCATTATCTTACCTTCCGGTCTAATTATCCAGTTACAAAATTTTGCAGGATGTAATTAGTTTCTGATGGAAGAACAAGGCATTCGTGTATTAAGGTTCATGATTATAGACAGCTCATCACTGCAGTAAACGTCATTAAATATGTCACGGTGATGAATTATACGCGAATAACGTGCAGCAGTAACTCGCCCGAAGGAGTTAACATACCTCGTAGTTCAACATAAACCCGCCTGTGGCGCTCCTTCCACACCTATCTCAACTCCCTGGACTTATATCCTTGCGATTTTCATATCTTCCGGTATGTGATGAAGACACTCAAAGAATCCAGTTCCGGGAGGATACGAAAGTGGATATGAGCTGTAAGCTAATTTAACAGCAGGCTGTTGACTGTGACTTCATATGAGTGGACTTTGTATTAGCCGTCCCTTATATAGAAATATTATCAAAGTAAGTGCTTTATAAAGATGGTTGGCACACCTCTATGATAAGACTGAGCATCTAGCATTTGAAACAAGAACAGAAATCTGAATAATAAAGGCATGTTCCACTTAAAACCGGCCTGCTTGCACGGCGAAATCAAGAAAGAATTTTTTTGATAACACGCACACAAAAATATATTAATTCACAGGGTTCTCATTTCTAACATCTTCTGTAAGAAAGTGTATTTAGTCTCCCGAAAACTAAACGAAACAAAATCCTCTCTTGATTTTGCCGTGCAAGCGGGCCGGTATTAAGTGGAACATTCTGTATTTAAAAGTGCAGTTAGTACCTTACATAAAACACACTGTATCTCCATTACAAATACCGGCCGATGAATGCTATTTAGGAAATGTTCGCCATTTATTGTGATGATCGTACGAGAGCCTAAACACACTCTATGGGCAACGTGCTGAGTAATGTTATTTTAATGATATGGTATATGTAGTTACCACAAGTGTTTAAAGGGTTAAAGGCATGCAGGATTTCGTACATAGTCTATATGAGGCTACGTCAGTATTGTGTGCGAGGCAGGTATTGTCTTTCAGAACGTCTCTACAATTTACATTTTTCTTTTTTTTCCATTTGGCTCAACAGCCCCTGGGGGGCCTAGGCCGCCTCATTTTTCGAGGCTTCACGATCACACACTTTAGACACACCACACTCGGTAGGACTCCTCTGGACGAGGGACCAGCCCGTCGCAGAGACCTCTACCTGACAACACACAACACTCACAAAGACAGACATCCATGCCCCCCTGCGCTTGTCTTGTACTGTAACGTCAGACCTACCTATACTTACAACAACACACAAGCAGATCCAGCCCGCGAATCAACACACAAAGCGAGCCCGTAGACCGACGCCTTAGACCGCGCGGCCACTGGATCGGCCTGCAATTTATTTATATATAAAAATTAAGTATTGTCTGTCTTTATCGAAAATATTTGCTGTCTGTTTAATTAATTCATGTTGAAGGTGTTCGAAAACGAAGCTATGATGAAGATGTTTAGACTTAGAGGAAAGGTGTGAAAGTGGGGACTGGAGACAATTGCGTGATGAGGACCTTCATGCTTGGGCTCACCTAATGTTACTCGGATGATCAAATCAAAGACGATAATGCTGACGGGCATGCGGTTTATACGTGAAAGGAAAGGAAGGTGTAGACAGCAGGATAATATTAAAATGGGTCCTAAAGAAGTATGATGGGAGGTTGTGGGCTGGATTTAACTGGCTCAGGATAGGGAAAATGGCGAGCTCTTGTGAACACGGTCATGAACCTTCGAGTTTCACAAAGTGCGAGAAATTTCTTGACTAGCTGAGGAACTATTAGCTTCACAAGAAGGACTCCACTCCCTGGAGCTAGTTAGTTAGTTAGCCAGTCAGTCAGTTAGTTAGTCACTCAGTTAGTTAGTTAGTAGTTAGTTGTTGTTGGTTAGTACTGAATCCCCCTACAAGAAATTCTCTTTTCCAGCATTCACGTAGTTTTTATTACTAGAAGAGTTATATTTTCTAAATCTGTTTAACTCGTTTATTGCCCTTTTCTGAAGGTCCTTTATCAACATAAGACAGGCAATGTACGTATAAACGTAAATTGGAGGCGCGTTCGCGTAAACGTTTTTGCCGTGCAAAAGCAATAAGTATTACATATTCTGAGTGTGTCTGTAGCCTTAGTTATCCAGCATGCAAAGCGCATGCGCCGTATTATATTGTCATCTGTGACCTGTCTGGCTGTACCATATTTTTCCACATTATCTCATAAACGGTACGATTTGTTGAAAAAAGTTATTGAACATAAAATGTGTGTTTTGATTTTCTCTACAAGTTTTGTCTGAAACATTTCTCATTCTAAGAAGAATTCAGCGAGATATTATCATAAATGTACATAGGTCTTCATGTAAAGTACCGTTATCCTTGTCATACTTTAATAAACCTTCAATTTTCTCGACAGATTTTCGAAAAAAATATTCACATATCAAATTTAATGAAAATCCGTCCAGTGGGAGAAGAGTTGTTCCATACGAAGGGAGAGGCAGGCAGGCAGGCAGGCAGACAGACACACATGACAAAGCTAATAGTCGCTTTACGCAGTTTTGAGAACGCGCCTAAAAACCACACGATTTCTCTGAAATTTTCAATTATCAAGCTGGAACATTTACCGTTACATAATGTTCCTATACGCTGTACATGTATCTTCTGACACCACTAGAATTGTTTTCCACCTCTGGCGCCAGAGCGCAAGTGGGTGTAGCAGTGTAAAATGGTTGATGTAGATGGATCTGATCTGTTTTGGCACTTTAGGGAATATTCTCTCCGTCGATATAATGTACGTTGCTAGCTTTATGATCAAATAACTGGATTCACTCGAAGATTCACGATATAACGATTTTTATTCTACTGACGAATTAACTTCAGCTGACCCTACATTAACCAATATAGCTGTCGGTGTAGTATTCAGTCTGTAAAGAACGCCGGTTAACTTCAGCTGACTCTACATTAACCAATATAGCTGTCGGTGTAGTATTCAGTCTGTAAAGAACGCCGGTTAACTTCAGCTGACTCTACACTGACCAATATAGCTGTCGGTGTAGTATTCAGTGTATAAAGAACGCCGATTAACTTCAGCTGACTCTACATTAACCAATATAGCTGTCGGTATAGTATTCAGTGTGTAAAGAACGCCGGTTAACTTCAGCTGACTCTACATTAACCAATATAGCTGTCGGTGTAGTATTCAGTGTGTAAAGAACGCCGGTTAACTTCAGCTGACTCTACATTAACCAATATAGCTGTCGGTGTAGTATTCAGTGTGTAAAGAACGCCGGTTAACTTCAGCTGACTCTACACTGACCAATATAGCTGTCGGTGTAGTATTCAGTGTATAAAGAACGCCGGTTAACTTCAGCTGACTCTACATTAACCAATATAGCTGTCGGTGTAGTATTCAGTCTGTAAAGAACGCCGGTTAACTTCAGCTGACTCTACACTGACCAATATAGCTGTCGGTGTAGTATTCAGTGTATAAAGAACGCCGGTTAACTTCAGCTGACTCTACACTGACCAATATAGCTGTCGGTGTAGTATTCAGTGTATAAAGAACGCCGGTTAACTTCAGCTGACTCTACATTAACCAATATAGCTGTCGGTGTAGTATTCAGTCTGTAAAGAACGCCGGTTAACTTCAGCTGACTCTACACTGACCAATATAGCTGTCGGTGTAGTATTCAGTGTATAAAGAACGCCGGTTAACTTCAGCTGACTCTACATTAACCAATATAGCTGTCGGTGTAGTATTCAGTGTATAAAGAACGCCGGTTAACTTCAGCTGACTCTACATTAACCAATATAGCTGTCGGTGTAGTATTCAGTGTATAAAGAACGCCGGTTAACTTCTGCTGACTCTACACTGACCAATATAGCTGTCGGTGTAGTATTCATTGTATAAAGAACGCCAGTTAACTTCAGCTGACTCTACATTAACCAATATAGCTGTCGGTGTAGTATTCATTGTATAAAGAACGCCGGTTAACTTCAGCTGACTCTACATTAACCAATATAGCTGTCGGTGTAGTATTCATTGTATAAAGAACGCCGGTTAACTTCAGCTGACTCTACACTGACCAATATAGCTGTCGGTGTAGTATTCATTGTATAAAGAACGCCGGTTAACTTCAGCTGACTCTACACTGACCAATATAGCTGTCGGTGTAGTATTCAGTGTATAAAGAACGCCGGTTAACTTCAGCTGACTCTACATTAACCAATATAGCTGTCGGTGTAGTATTCATTGTATAAAGAACGCCGGTTAACTTCAGCTGACTCTACATTAACCAATATAGCTGTCGGTGTAGTATTCAGTGTGTAAAGAACGCCGGTTAACTTCAGCTGACTCTACACTGACCAATATAGCTGTCGGTGTAGTATTCATTGTATAAAGAACGCCGGTTAACTTCAGCTGACTCTACATTAACCAATATAGCTGTCGGTGTAGTATTCATTGTATAAAGAACGCCGGTTAACTTCAGCTGACTCTACACTGACCAATATAGCTGTCGGTGTAGTATTCATTGTATAAAGAACGCCGGTTAACTTCAGCTGACTCTACACTGACCAATATAGCTGTCGGTGTAGTATTCATTGTATAAAGAACGCCGGTTAACTTCAGCTGACTCTACATTAACCAATATAGCTGTCGGTGTAGTATTCATTGTATAAGGAACGCCGGTTAACTTCAGCTGACTCTACATTAACCAATATAGCTGTCGGTGTAGTATTCATTGTATAAAGAACGCCGGTTAACTTCAGCTGACTCTACATTAACCAATATAGCTGTCGGTGTAGTGTTCATTGTATAAAGAACGCCGGTTAACTTCAGCTGACTCTACATTAACCAATATAGCTGTCGGTGTAGTATTCATTGTATAAAGAACGCGGTTAACTTCAGCTGACTCTACATTAAACAATATAGCTGTCGGTGTAGTATTCATTGTATAAAGAACGCCGGTTAACTTCAGCTGACTCTACACTGACCAATATAGCTGTCGGTGTAGTATTCATTGTATAAAGAACGCCGGTTAACTTCAGCTGACTCTACACTGACCAATATAGCTGTCGGTATAAACCTGCGGTATTGCCCGGCTAAGACGCTGCTGGCTGTGGCAAGAGAATGTCGGCTTTGGGGGGGGTTGGGGGGTGTGATGTGGGGGGTGATGTCATCTGCCGCCTGTGTACATTTCGATTAATTGCGGTGTCAGCCTTCTGCTATGGAAACGGATCCTCAGGAGACAAAACGCGACATTCGGCCAGCGGCATGAGTACTGAATTCCGGGAACTTATTCGGAATGATTGAATGGTATCCTGGCCTGGTATTTATAATTTATATACCAGTCTCTGGCGACGACTTAATGCTTGTCTTCCGCTTGCTAATAGAATGTACCCGACGTCTAATATATAGTGGAAAGGGCTTGTAGAAATTTAACGAAGGCCATTTCTTTTTTTTCACCTTCACTCCTCATCTCTTTTCTTCCTCTATCTTGTTTCATATGTACCTCTCACCCTTCCTTCCTGTCCCTGATCTATATTATACGTTATAACTTTGAATGTATTTACATATGTTTCCTTCTGATGTTACCGCTGCTTACACAGTGCCGCCATCTGTGTAAAGAACCTAAAAGTACATTTTTCCTTGTAAACGTAACCTACATAGCCAGTCGTTACTAGTCTTGTGTAATACAGGAGACTAGCATATTGCGATATGAGAAACAATATTTTATGAAAATTCAAGTCTTCTGAAATGTTACGCCGTGTCGAATATTAAATAGCCACCGAAGTTTCGGAGGAATTTTGTTGCCTCCATCTTTGGTGTCGAAGAGTGACCTTGAAAATGGAAGCACCGCTTAACTCACTAGTCCTTCAAATCGCCCTAACCTAGACATTATGATATATTTAAACAAAATAAATGTAAATATGATATTTCTTAGGTTACTGTATTATTGGATCTGACGTCGGGTAAATTTATAGAGGTGGTATGAAACTTTCAGGGGCACGCGGTGGCGCAGTTGGTTGAGGCACTGCGCTAGAAGCCGGAAGGTCGCGGGTTAGATTCCCGATGGTGTTACTGGAATTTTTCATTGACATAATCGTTTCGGTCGCACTATGGCCCTGGGGTTGACTCAGCCTGTAACAGAAATGAGTACCAGGAATATTTCCTGTGGGATAAAGGCGGCCGGTGCGTAGGGCTGACCTTACCACCTTCATATGCCGATTATCTATAAATCTGGGAGCCTGAACCTCCTGGAACCCTAAGGGTCTGTCCAGGCCTGTAATGGGATTTATTTACCTTTTACCAAACTTTCAGAAGCCCTCTCCTTTCTGTAATTTCCTACCTACTGTTTACTACAACTGTATGGAGGTAACATGACCTAAAGAAGCCGGCGTAGCTCAGTCTTATAGTAACTACGCTAGGGGCTGAATTATCCGGGTTTCGAATCCCGGCACGCGTATGACACTTTCCTCCGAAACGTCCATACCCATTCTGGGCCCACCCAGTCTCCTATTCAGTCGGTACGGGGTTATTTTAAGAGATAAAAAGCGGCCGAGGCGTGAATCTGACAACTCAACACCATCTAGAGTCGAGTTTAAGAATGAATGGAGCTATACCTCTACTTCTCCTACATGCCTTCATGGCGTGGTCAGTGACAACTTTACCGTTACCTTTTAAGATGACATTAATTTGTATTACAGTGTTGTAATGATGATTATACGATGACGCCGGCGTCGTATATGCGACTCTGTCTCCTACCATTGAAGTCCCTAATCCTTCAGTGTTCCTGCTTGTTACTATGTAACCTGATTGCGAAAATCCGCCCAGATTATGGGCCCTGCAGTATGGACGCACTAATTTGCGAGGACAGAGCGGGCTTCAGCCGGTGTGTGACGTACCATCCACACCATCTGATCGTTCCCGCAGTCCCAAAAGTGGACCAAAGTACTAGGCTGTCCTGCATAATGTATAACCAGACCCCGCGTAGACTTTCTTTCATATACAGTCAAATACTCGCATAACAGTCACACTAAATAATTACAGGCGTACACAAAAGAATGGTGCGGTTCAAAAGAATTCACTATTGATACCGCACCATTCTTTTGTGTATGCCTGTATTAACGCTTTCCATGCTATCATGAGGTGTTTCACTTAAAAGTGTTGGCCGTTTTGTTCTGATTTGTTATATGTGTGACGAGGCTAGAGGAAGAAAGTTTTGACGCTCTCTCTTAGCAGCAAAAGCGACTGTCTATAACGTTTCAGCTGTTATACTAATCAGTTACCATGGATAAGAAACAATGGCAAGACATATGCTAAAACGAATGTAAACAAACAAAGGCTGCACTATTAGATAAGCAGTTCGGCTTACGACTTAAAACACTTCGGTATTTCCCTGTCAATTTTATGTTAGCTACACCGTGAATTTTTTTAAACAAATCACAAATTACACAACAACAAAATGCACTATATTTTCACTTTATATGCTTTAACCCCTACATATGTTTCAGCCTTTACAAGGCCATCTTCAGGGGGCTCGTAATCTGCATTTACTTTACATCAATTGTTTATGTCTGCTATTATGTTATATATCACATGTAGTCATGTTTCATTAGTATTTATAGATTACAGTTATTTACAATTTCTGTATTTAAATATGTAACAGCCAGAACTTAAAAAAGCAAGCTGATGGTAGATGATATATCCAAAAAACCATATAGCTTCATTATATAATTTTATCACGAAAATATTGACGAACCTCATTTAAGGATTGTATACTCTGTTTTATATATTTAAATACAGAAATTGTAAATAACTGTAATCTATAAATAATAACGAAACTTGACTACATGTGATATATAACATAATATCAGACATAAACAATGGATGTAAAGTAAATGTACATTACGAGCCCCCTGAAGATGGCCTTGTAAAGGCTGAAACACATAAATACACTGTGTGGGCAGAACGTAGAATTTGTGAATGTTAAACATGGCGGTACATATAGTAACCACTGGGCTTTAGAGGGTTAGTATACATTGTACATAAATACAGTCCGTACCGCGCAGTAAACACACTCCGTCTCAGTTATACAAACCAGTCAGTTAATGTTGTACAGTGAAATAATCGCTGTTTGTTCTGAGATCCACACAAAACACATAAATACAGTCCGTACCGCGCAGTAAACACACTCCGTCTCAGTTATACAAACCAGTCAGTTAATGCTGTACAGTGAAATAATCGCTGTTTGTTCTGAGATCCACACAAAACACATAAATACAGTCCGTACCGCGCAGTAAACACACTCCGTCTCAGTTATACAAACCAGTCAGTTAATGTTGTACAGTGAAATAATCGCTGTTTGTTCTGAGATCCACACAAAACACATAAATACAGTCCGTACCGCGCAGTAAACACACTCCGTCTCAGTTATACAAACCAGTCAGTTAATGTTGTACAGTGAAATAATCGCTGTTTGTTCTGAGATCCACACAAAACACATAAATACAGTCCGTACCGCGCAGTAAACACACTCCGTCTCAGTTATACAAACCAGTCAGTTAATGCTGTACAGTGAAATAATCGCTGTTTGTTCTGAGATCCACACAAAACATATAAATACACTGTGTGGGCAGAACGTAGAATTTGTGAATGTTAAACATGGTGGTACATATAGTAACCACTGGGCTTTAGAGGGTTAATATACATTGTACATAAATACAGTCCGTACCGCGCAGTAAACACACTCCGTCTCAGTTTTACAAACCAGTCAGTTAATGCTGTACAGTGAAATAATCGCTGTTTGTTCTGAGATCCACACAAAACACATAAATACAGTCCGTACCGCGCAGTAAACACACTCCGTCTCAGTTATACAAACCAGTCAGTTAATGCTGTACAGTGAAATAATCGCTGTTTGTTCTGAGATCCACACAAAACATATAAATACACTGTGTGGGCAGAACGTAGAATTTGTGAATGTTAAACATGGTGGTACATATAGTAACCACTGGGCTTTAGAGGGTTAATATACATTGTACATAAATACAGTCCGTACCGCGCAGTAAACACACTCCGTCTCAGTTATACAAACCAGTCAGTTAATGCTGTACAGTGAAATAATCGCTGTTTGTTCTGAGATCCACACAAAACACATAAATACACTGTGGGGGCAGAACGTAGAATTTGTGAATGTTAAACCTGGTGGTACATATAGTAACCACTGGGCTTTAAAAGGCTAAAAAAAATCGAAATATAATTGCACGGAATGGAAAACATAATAACGACACATTGATTTGGAAGTTATGAGAGAAAGCACACACATTCAGTGTCTAGTAAGGCTGTGTTTTCTGTCATAAAACAGTCGAAGACGACTATGGATTTCAAAAGGGCTTCCGATTAGTAACAAGTTTATTAACTGAGCAGTTAAATTGCAAAGTGCGGGTTAAATCCTCTGACGCGCTGTGACATCGAAACGACGGTAATGGTTTGAACGTCCTCAGAGTTATGACGTCATTACTGCGGATGATGGGCCTCGCTGTTTATTTTAGTGTCTGCCAGCTATCTGAGTGTCCGTGTTGTGTCCGAGAGAAACCCCCCCACCACCCCTCCCCTGTGCAGTCGTTAAGAACTGCGCCTCTTCCAGGATCAGGAAATGGGATGCTTCGGTCTGGCTAACAGGGCGCCGCCAAGCGACTTAACCTGGAGACATTTATATGCATAGAATGGAATATTGTTTGTATTTATGTCGTTCTCAAGCCGTTTGTATGGAAACGTTTACTGTTCGCGTAATTACACAGGTGACAGCTCTGTGGAAAAGTGTGGTCTGGGGTAGATAATGCAACTTAATTCACATTTTTTTTAACGTGACGCAAATCAGACTTACGAAAGAAGAGGGAGAGTCACGAAATTAATAACAGGAAGGGAAGGTAATGTAGGGGAAAAAATGTCACCCCGTTGAATTTCAACAAGTCTTCTCGTTAATGTCTTATCATCAACTAAATGTATTTTATTTTTAAGAAAAACCAAAATTAGGTTTCTTTAAAACGTTTAAAAAACCCCTACATATGTTTCGGCTTCCGGAAAGCCATCTTCAGGGGGTGTGTCACACAACTGCACTTGTTATTTAAAAACACCTTCTGAAGATGGCATTCCGGAAGCCGAAACATATGTAGGGGTTTTTTAAACGTTTTAAAGAAACCTAATTTTGGTTTTTTTTTTTCAAATAAAGTGTATTTATTTGGTGATAAGACATTAATTAGTGAAAAATAGACGGTGAACTTAGAATAAAATAAGCCTTCTCGTTGTTTGGAAAAAAAAAGTTTTTCTTAATTTAATGTATGTTCCACTGCCTTGCCTGCAAATAGCAGTAAGCAGTAATTTATGTGACACAGGGTTTCTTGCACGTGTACAGATAATTGTAATTGTATGTCCGTCCGTTTTTCGCGTTTCTGCATTTCCGAGTCGGTCACTAGATGCTAGGGCAGCCGCCTTCAGTAAAGTCTAGCCCAGTCACAGGCAAGATATAACTAATTGCATGCAGCAGAGCTTACAGTTCCTTAACTCATCAATAAATTCCCCACATTTTATGGCACCACAAAGTTCATTACCGCCTTCACAACAGCCCGCCTACCCTGAGCCAGGTCACTCTTCATGCCCCCTATACCACTTCTTGAAGATCTAACAAAATGTCTTAACATTCTATGTTTAATAGCATACTTATAGTTTTAATATATAAAATATAAAAAACGTTTAGGTCGACCTCGGTGGACTAGTGGTTAGCGTGCTCGCCACTGGACCCAAGGTTCGCGGGTTCGATCCCGACCGAGATCGATGGATTTTTTAAGGGTGATAAAAATCCGTAGCACAACTTCCTTCGGAGGGAAGTAAAGCCGTCGGTCCCATGTCGTAGATTTACGGCATGTAAAAGAACCTTACGGGAATGAATATAAATGTTTCGTAAGCAAAATTCAACCCCAATTTCTCACCCAAGTCTCCTGACTGCCTGCCAGATGGCTCTGGCGGTCACATCAGGATCGATAGAACAGTAGCGCGGCCAGTTGGCCAGTCACCAACTGCCACGAATGCGCACAAACCCGGTAACCTCGGAAAGAGGAGGCCTAAGCCCATATATAGGGCTGTTGAGCCATGGTTATTATTATTATATATTATAAGTATAATATAATTTAAATATAATAATACGTGTAATAAAATATATTTTATATTATAACAGTCTATGTTTTAATACCATACACGCAGTTTAATCTGAACAATTTTACTGGTACTATACAGCAAGTAACTGCTGTGTACAAAGTTAATATGCATAGTGCCATTTATTGAAGTATTATATGCTGCCCACGTCTGTGTAATGTGGCTCCCTGATGATGGCTGCAACATGTAGCCGAAACATGTAGGAGCAAAGAATACTGTGTGCAGTGCCTAGTAATAAACCTGTATATCGCCCCTGTTTTGTAAAAAGTGGACAACCCACTGTACATCAGATAGGCAGTTAGCCCCTTTTTACAAAACGGTGGCTATATGTATTATTGTTTATTATAAGCTCAACATGTCGACACGTTACGGCGCTCGGTAACGAGCCCCAGTGTAACTGTTACGTTCACTTTTGCGCTTTTTTCGATATATGCGGAGTTTCTGGAAAGCAGACTCCACAAACGACAGTTACTATATATACGAGTATGACAGAGCACAATGCGCAGATTCACGCTCTACAGGGTGTCAAGAAAATGCGCTTGATTATGCGATCTGAAAAAGTGTGTGTGTCACAGAGAGAAAGTGTGTGTCACAAAGAGAGTGTGTCACAGAGAGAAAGTTTGTGTCACAAAGAGAGTGGTGTCACAGAGAGAAAGTGTGTGTCACAAAAGAGAGTTGTGTCACAGAGAGAAAGTGTGTGTCACAAAGAGAGTGTGTCACAGAGAGAAAGTTTGTGTCACAAAGAGAGTGTGTCACAGAGAGAAAGTGTGTGTCACAAAGAGAGTGTGTGTGTCACAGAGAGAAAGTGAGTCACAAGGAGAGTGTGTGTCACAGAGAGAAAGTGTGTGTCACAAAGAGAGTGTGTGTGTCACAAAGAGAGTGTGTGTGTCACAGAGAGAAAGTGTGTGTCACAGAGAGAAAGTTTATGTCACAGAGAAATTGTGTTTCACAGAGAAAGTATGTGTCACAGTGAGAAAGTGTGTGTGTGTCACAGAAAGTATGTGTGTCAAGAGAAAGTGTGTGTGTCACAGAAATTATGTGTGTCAGAGAGAAAGTGTGTGTGTCACAGAAAGTATGTGTGTCAGAGAGAAAGTGTGTGTGTCACAGAAATTATGTGTGTCAGAGAGAAAGTGTGTGTGTCACAGAAAGTATGTGTGTCAGAAAGTGTGTGTGTCACAGAGAAATACGACTTTCTTTTCGGACTTGCAAGTAATGCGGTTGCATTCCGTATGACTGACCTCACAGACCAGAAGAGGTCATTGATCCAAAGGACCTTGCGCTGGCGTTTACGACGTTTCAGAAGCACCCATACGTAGCTGCAGTACAAGGTCTGTGAACACGTACAGATTCATGTGAGACTCGAACGGCATGCATTTGGGTCAGACGCAGGCGAAGTACCTCATAGATATGTCTTCTCATTTCAAACTGCTTCGCAGTGCTGAAATGTGGGTGCAACACTTTTGGAGTTCAGAGGTCAAATACGTATCACCTATTTAAAGTTACTCACTAAACAGCATTTTTCCCCTATGATGAATATTGTATGATCTGTATGACCTGTATGATCCTCATTGTACAAAAAGATGATATACCTAAACAGTACACTTAGTGTTATATGCGGTTTTCCTTAATATACTTTGTAAAGGCCGAAACATGTAGTGCATTATTGAAAAAAAAAAGAAAAAAAAGGAATTTGTATACCAAAAAAGTTGCGTCCACCGAGTAAAAAAATCGTTCTTGGTTTGATACCTAAACATGGTTGAGTGGTAATTTTAACGAATGTCAACCAGTGGTGTTTTAAAATACAGCAAATTGAATCAGTGTCTCTGCATTATGTATATTTCATCGTCATTGTGTTTTAAAGACTAATTGTGAACCTGAAGATGACCTGAGATATGTCGAAACATGTAATTCTATATAATAAATATGATTTAGTTGTTTTTCTATATTATTTTCGCCTTGCATTTTTTACAATTCACAAATTACACACCAACGAATTGCGCTATATTTTCACTTTTATTCTTTATTCCTCAACACCTACACATGTTTCGGCCTTTAATGAAACTAGACTAAATGTGATAGCAGACAAAAAATTGGATGTGAAGTGAATGCAGTTTACGAGCCCCCTGAAGATGGCCTTGTAAAGGCCGAAACATGTGTAGGGGTCAAAGAATAAAGAATATAAAGTCAAAATATAGTGCATTTTGTTGGTGTGTAATTTGTGAATTGTTTAGTGGTGTTTGGACAGACATTGATTTAATTTTTACGCTATGGTTAAGTAGTTTTCATTGTTTCTTGTGAAGTAGTAATTGCTATTTAGTGTATTCAGACACTGTGATGCCACAGACGGACAGACCACGTGACATCTCTGGTGTTATGAGTGCGTAGCACTATGCACAAAATAGAACTACAAATTCTTGTGGTTTGTCGCCGTCAGAGACATTTGGATTAGCGGCTGAGGCAGTTCCTGGCTTTCCTTTCGTGTAATATTCTGAAGACACAGACTGCGGCGCGGAAGGCGTCTGTTTATTGTCACTTGGAATTCCAATTACAGTAACGCTCTTTGTTAATCAAACGCCGTCACTGTTCTGTGTCTGTCTGTCTGTTCGCTTGGTTCCGCAGTGCACTGCTGCAAATTTTTAGACTATATATTTTTTTTTCCTAAAAGGAAAGAAACTGGCTTATGATATCGCCATGCTTCTGTGACTAACAGTTTAAACTTCTGAAATAATTGGTTTTGTACAGGACTTCTTAAACATTTGGAGGGCACTTAGCAGACGGGAGTGCAAAGAGTTGTGAACTGAATGTTAGCAACCGTTCACAGACTCTCATCTTCTGGTGATTTCTTGTGAATGCACTTTGGATTCATCAGTCTCCTTCTCAGTTATTTGAAAATTTTTCACAGTTTCGAGAAGCCATAGAAACTAATTTGTGACCTAATTTGTGAAACACCCTTTCCATTTAGTGAAGGCTATATAGTATGCCAATTTGAAGTTAACGAGGGGCTTTGAAACACGTCCCTCCAATTAAAGGAATATTTATACTTTCCTGATGAAAATCTCTTTTTTATTGAAGTCACTGTTATTTTAAAAATTGGGCTGTGTTTTAATAGGGTCTAATTGGATATTACTTTGCAACCTCTACACCATTTCTGAACATTTGGACAGCCCATTGATGCGTTTAATTTAAAATTCTTCCGTTAGTTACATAATAAAATGGCTGTCATCTTTGTGTCGAAACTAAAGTGGCGCCGCGGTGTGGAAATTAACATTTTTCGCAATCGGGCCCTCTTAGTATTTTAATCTGATTACGCCGTTAAAGAAATAGGAGGTGCGATATGGATGGAAGGATACCATTCAGCTGGATGTAAAAAAATAGTTTGTGAAAATTCGGTTTAGGTAATTTCCCGATATTTTGAAAACGGTACTAGATTTCGTATTCCATAAAGGACAGGTAATTTGATACAATTGTGACCTTGCACGAAAGTAAGCTGCCACAAAATACCAACAGAGTGCGCTATTTATTAAAAATGCTGCATGATTTGGCGTGCTGCCATCATCAGGAATCAATTGAGTACAAACAGAAAGGCTTTCAGGCCATATAATGAGAAATAATATGAAAGTAAAAAAAAAACAAATTTCCGTATGAATTACGCCTTCCCGAAACGTCGGTTAATTATCAGTCGACATGGCGTGATATACCAGAAGACTTGAATATTTATCAGAAACTCTGTGATTGCCTCAAATCTGGCGAAGTCGATATCGTACGAAGATCATTGTAAGGTTCTCCTATGGCGCAACAGCCCCAATTGGGGCAGGGACTCCTTATTATCGAGGCTTCACGATTGCTGTAAGGCACACCACACTCGGTAGGACTCCTCTGTAAGAGTGACCAGCCCGACGCAGAGACCTCTACCTGACAACACATAACACTCACAAGAGACTGACATCGATGTTCCCTCAGCGGGATTCGAACCCGCAATCCCAGCAAGCGAGCGGCCGCAGACCCACGCCTTAGACCGCGCGGTCACTGGAATCGGCACACTGTAAGGTAGTGCCTCATATACAGTGGACCCTCGAATTTCGAACGGTTTGATGTTTGAACAACTTGAAACTCGAACAAAAAATTCGAGGAAAATCCGGTTTTGAAACTCGAACAAAACCTCGAAAGTCGAACAAAGAATCACGTGGTCGTCACGTGGTCGCCTTCTCTGTCTGCTTGGTCCAGATGAAAGAAGGGTAATTCACCTTCCAGTGAACAGTAATATCCCTCCTACTATTATTATTGATTGATTATTATACAATATTTTTTATGTATGTACTATTATAAATAAAAATTTTCAATTATTGAAATTAAATATACTTGTTTTATCTTTATGGTCTTTTGAAATTGGCACTTAAAATGTTTTATATTGGGTAAATTTTGGGGGTCTGGAACGGATTACTTCAATTTACATTATTTCTTATGGGGAAATTTAACTCGAAAGTCGAACAACTTGAAAGTCGAACCGTCTCCTGGAACGGATTGTGTTCGAAGTTCGAGGTTCCACTGTATAGCTCATTTGTATTCACTGCAACACGGTTATACATACATAACTATTTTTGCTCATTTTGATATCTCTTATATTCTTACTTACGAAGATTTCTAGTGTTTAAAATGAACCGGTGGCATTCCGTTTGTTTAATATAAAGAATAACATGAAGATGGGAATAGAATCGCTAGAAGTTTATTAGAACGGTTTTCATAAAAGCGAGCGGTCTGTGTCTGTATGTGTGTGTTACTGCCTTTTAGTGGAATTGGCAGTTTCTTGAACAGAGCTGTAACATCGCCGTAATCTTTGTTTCACACACAGTACACTCTGCGACATTATTTAGGTCCTGATACGGACGGACGGACAGACGTGTGTGTCAAGGGCGCTCGATGTGGCGGTAATTATCGTTTCGTTGAATTGTTAAAGAAAATTCAGCGATCCAGTTATCTTATTACAAGTTCAAAAAAAAAGACGCCGCGTAAGTTTCGTCTCATTTTGCAATGCGAAAGTTACCTTCAGTACGAAGACGCAGTAACTTAAGCAGCCACTTAATTGCGGCCAAATACACACTTTTATTCATTCTTCATCCCACTCACACACGCGCGTATTTAATTTTACTTAACCACACTTCATTCACTCTTACATGCCCGCTCTCAGCCACTCACTAATTAACTGATCTTCCAGCACAAACACACGGATTCATTTATCCATTCTTCCAATCAGTCACACGTTTGTTTATTTTTATTTATTTATTTATGTGGTGCTGGAGAAGAATGGAGAAGATCAGTTGGACCGATCGTGTGAGAAATGAAGAAGTATTACACAGAGTGAAGGAGGAGAGGAATATCGTACATACAATAAAAAGAAGAAAGGCTAACTGCATTGGTCACATCTTGCGTAGAAACTGCCTTCTGAAACACGTGATTGAAGGAAAGTTAGAGGGAAGGATAGAAATGACGAGAAGACGAGGAATAAGGCGTAAGCAGCTACTGGATGACCTTAAGGAAAAGAGAAGATACTGTAAATTGAAAGAGGAAGCACTAGATCGCACCCTGTGGAGAACTCGCTTTGGAAGAGGCTACGGACCTGTCGTAAGACAGACTGCAGAATGAATGAATTTATTTATTTATTCACTCATTCATTCATTTATTCATCCACCCTCTCAAACGACAACTCATGTATTAGTGTATCTTCCTATTCAAAACCTCATAGATTGATCCATTTTTCCTCGCACTCAACCACACCTTTATTCACCTTTTCCCTACTCCAAATCGAACTCAGATCCTTCTGTCCAGCTGTTGCCTAGTCACTATATCAACTGAGCTATCCCGCCGCCTGCTGACTACAGCAGACGCATAAAACTTAGAACAACTTCAAATGTGCACCTACTTACTAGAACCTGTACAAAACCTTCGATTCTGCATTCATTTAGCAGTAATTTTACTCGGTTATCGTGTTTTTACCCAGCTTATCTCTGTTGAAATAACAATTCAACTCCGGCACCCTATCGGCGTTACACGTAACTCGGAAAGTTTAGTTTTCAGCGGCAATTAGCGGGCTGTGAGATAGCTGCGACAGAATTTGCACTCCAGCGCTGTTAAAGTCTCACACACTGCAGCTTTATTAAAATGCCACTTCGGCTTACTTCGCTTCATTCTCTTCTGCTACTTGCTATCTTTCTCTCATGCTTTTTTTGTTTTTATATCTTTTTCTTTACTTATTTCGGCTTCCTTTGTCTCTGTCTCCCTACCTTCTTTCCTTTGGTTACGTTTTGCTTCCACTTTTTTTTTCTTCCTTTATTTCTTGTTTCCCTCTTCCCTTACACCTCGATTTCCGTTTTTCCATCTCTCTTTTATACTTCATTCATTCTATCTCGCCTTTATTACTTTATTTCTTTCTTCTTTCAATCCTTCACTGTCTCCTACTTCTCTTTATTCTCTACTCTTTCTCTTTAACGACATACTCTTCATTTCTCCCTATCTTTCATCTTTACTCTACGTCTCTCCTCCTCTTATTAATTTTGCTGTTTCCTTTCTTTTAATCCTTAAATCCTTTTTTGTCTTTTCTTCTTGAAGTTTCAAGTCTTCTGAAATGAAAAGCAGTGTCGTTCTGTATTGTACGACGTTTCCAAAACAGTGTCGTTCTGTATTGTACGACGTTTCCAAAACAGTGTCGTTCTGTATTGTACGACGTTTCCAAAGCAGTTTCGTTGTGTACTGTACGACGTTTCCAAAGCAGTGTCATTCTGTATTGTACGACGTTTCCAAAGCAGTTTCGTTGTGAACTGTACGACGTTTCCAAAGCAGTGTCATTCTGTATTGTACGACGTTTCCAAAGCAGTTTCGTTGTGTACTGTACGACGTTTCCAAAGCAGTGTCATTCTGTATTGTACGACGTTTCCAAAGCAGTTTCGTTGTGTACTGTACGACGTTTCCAAAGCAGTTTCGTTGTGTACTGTACGACGTTTCCAAAGCAGTTTCGTTGTGTACTGTACGACGTTTCCAAAGCAGTGTCATTCTGTATTGTACGACGTTTCCAAAGCAGTTTCGTTGTGTACTGTACGACGTTTCCAAAGCAGTGTCGTTCTGTATTGTACGACGTTTCCAAAGCAGTTTCGTTGTGTACTGTACGACGTTTCCAAAGCAGTGTCGTTCTGTATTGTACGACGTTTCCAAAGCAGTTTCGTTGTGTACTGTACGACGTTTCCAAAGCAGTTTCGTTGTGTACTGTACGACGTTTCCAAAGCAGTTTCGTTGTGTACTGTACGACGTTTCCAAAGCAGTGTCATTCTGTATTGTACGACGTTTCCAAAGCAGTTTCGTTGTGTACTGTACGACGTTTCCAAAGCAGTGTCGTTCTGTATTGTACGACGTTTCCAAAGCAGTTTCGTTGTGTACTGTACGACGTTTCCAAAGCAGTGTCGTTCTGTATTGTACGACGTTTCCAAAGCAGTTTCGTTGTGTACTGTACGACGTTTCCAAAGCAGTTTCGTTGTGTACTGTACGACGTTTCCAAAGCAGTTTCGTTGTGTACTGTACGACGTTTCCAAAGCAGTGTCATTCTGTATTGTACGACGTTTCCAAAGCAGTTTCATTGTGTACTGTACGACGTTTCCAAAGCAGTTTCGTTGTGTACTGTACGACGTTTCCAAAGCAGTTTCGTTGTGTACTGTACGACGTTTCCAAAGCAGTGTCGTTCTGTATTGTACGACGTTTCCAAAGCAGTTTCGTTGTGTACTGTACGACGTTTCCAAAGCAGTGTCGTTCTGTATTGTACGACGTTTCCAAAGCAGTTTCGTTGTGTACTGTACGACGTTTCCAAAGCAGTTTCTTTGTGTACTGTACGACGTTTCCAAAGCAGTTTCGTTGTGTACTGTACGACGTTTCCAAAGCAGTTTCGTTGTGTACTGTACGACGTTTCCAAAGCAGTTTCGTTGTGTACTGTACGACGTTTCCAAAGCAGTGTCATTCTGTATTGTACGACGTTTCCAAAGCAGTTTCGTTGTGTAATGTACGACGTTTCCAAAGCAGTGTCGTTCTGTATTGTACGACGTTTCCAAAGCAGTTTCGTTGTGTACTGTACGACGTTTCCAAAGCAGTGTCGTTCTGTATTGTACGACGTTTCCAAAGCAGTTTCGTTGTGTACTGTACGACGTTTCCAAAGCAGTTTCGTTGTGTACTGTACGACGTTTCCAAAGCAGTTTCGTTGTGTACTGTACGACGTTTCCAAAGCAGTGTCGTTCTGTATTGTACGACGTTTCCAAAGCAGTTTCGTTGTGTACTGTACGACGTTTCCAAAGCAGTTTCGTTGTGTACTGTACGACGTTTCCAAAGCAGTTTCGTTGTGTACTGTACGACGTTTCCAAAGCAGTGTCGTTGTGTACTGTACGACGTTACCAAAGCAGTGTCGTTGTGTACTGTACGACGTTTCCAAAGATTTAGTGCTTTTGTCTTTAAGGTAAAGCTGTCAGTGGATATAGCAGTCTATTTTTGTTTGCCTGCTTGACCCTGAAAATGACGGCATTAAGAGTTGGATATTTGACCGTGGATATGAAATCACTACGATAAGACGAAACGTCGACAACTACTTGCCCAACGACACAATGTCATTATCCCAGGAGACTTGCACAAGAATTACACAAAACGGTTTGCTATTTCAGTCAAAAAAAAAAAAGGAAATGTCTGCAGTTTTTTTTCTGTGGTTAATTTTGAAAGGCCCGCTTGCTACTGCAGCGCCGCGGAACAATACGTTTTATCGCGCATGCGCAATGGGTCTTCAAAATGGCGTGGTTTGTAATTCGTCCCTCTAGTTATCCTACTAGCATGTTCAGAGAATTATGTAATAAATTCCTAGCAATAAAAGAATTGAGTCTCAAATTTTCTTAGGCAATCTTCATATGGTCAGGAGCGGTGCTGTGAGTTCCTCAAATTTCGCGTCCTTTCTTGTTTCTCTTCTACTTGCATTAAGATAACTTCCTCTCTGTTCTATTTCTCCTTTCATCTTATTTTTTCTTTTACTTGTTCACCTTCTGTTCCTTGTTTTATTCCACCCCTCCCTTCGTTCCTTCCTTTCATTTAATTTCCTTTCCTTTCCTTTTTCTTATGCATTTTATCGGAATGTCAAAACAAGAACCTATCGCAAATTATGCTGTTTCCATCAGTGGTTGCTGTTCAAATATCTTTTTTTCAATGTCGTACATCTTAATGTAAAGGAAGCAGCTAAGCAAGAAAATTTCTTCCATGAATATGAAGGAACTTAGCTGGATTTCTCAACAAAATGCCGTACATGAGGAATACATTAGTGGACTGCTGACAAAATGCAGGAAACGCTAATGACACAGGCATGGGGTGGGGGGACACACAGTAACCCGAATACCCGCACCGGTCAAGTAATGGCGCAGTGAGGTAGTGTACTATAAAAACATTAATTTCACCCGGCAGGCTGGTATAGTTGTCATATTCTATATGTTTAACGAGTAATACTTGCTTCGAATCTGGTTAGGGACCCTGACCGTCCTGAATGCGGATTTTCATTGTTTTCCTCCGTCCACTCAGTCGTATGCCGAGGTTCTGTCTCGATTAGGCCATAATCACTGCCTTCTAGATTCTTCCTAGGCACTATTCTTTAATCATCCTAACTTTAAACATCAGACAAGCTGAGCTAGATACAGCGTCGTTAAAAAAGCAATTAATAAAATAAAATATCGGGGCGGACCATAAAAGAGCCGAAACTAGTTGCCAAGTAAACACGTGTGTTATACGGCTTGTTGGATGTGATTTAATAACTACATAAAATATACACTTGTGATGAATACACCAACGGGGAGGTTCTGCATTACAATTATGTTCTGCATTATAATTATGTTCTGCATTAAAATTATGTTCTGAATTACAATTATGTTCTGCATTACAATTACGTTCTGCATTAAAATTATGTTCTGCATTAAAATTATGTTCTGCATTACAATTATGTTCTGCATTACAATTATGTTCTGCATTAAAATTATGTTCTGCATTACAATTATGTCCTGCATTAAAATTATGTCCTGCATTACAATTATGTCCTGCATTAAAATTATGTTCTGCATTACAATTATGTTCTGCATTACAATTATGTTCTGCATTAAAATTAAGTTCTGCATTACAATTATGTTCTGCATTACAATTATGTTCTGCATTAAAATTATGTTCTGCATTACAATTATGTTCTGCATTACAGTTATGTTCTGCATTACAGTTATGTTCTGCATTAAAATTATGTTCTGCATTACAATTATGTTCTGCATTAAAATTATGTTCTGCATTACAATTGTGTTGTGCATTACAATTGTGTTCTGCATTACAATTATGTTCTGCATTACAATTATGTTCTGCATTACAATTATGTTCTGCATTACAATTATGTTCTGCATTACAATTATGTTCTGTATTAAAATTAAGTTCTGCATTACAATTATGTTCTGCATTACAATTATGTTCTGCATTACAGTTATGTTCTGCATTAAAATTATGTTCTGCATTACAATTATGTTCTGCATTAAAATTATGTCAAGAATACTTTAATCGTCATGGTATCCAATATCATACTGCGCAATGGGCTAAGCAGTGCTACGAGCAATCACATGGGCACACAGTTACTTATCCTGTATTTATGCTGCACACACCACACACACGACTTACCTATACTTACAACTAGATTCCCATCTCTGAGGTCAGAGTATTATTATTTAAGAATTCCTTTCAAGTCCGAAACATAATTTTAATGCAGAACATAATTTTAATGCAGAACATAATTGTAATGCAGAACATAATTGTAAAGCAGAACATGGTTTTAATGCAGAACATGGTTTTAATGCAGAACATAATTTTAATGCAGAACATAATTGTAATGCAGAACATAATTGTAATGCAGAACATAATTTTAATGCAGAACATAAATTGTAATGCAGAACACAATTGTAATGCACAACACAATTGTAATGCAGAACATAATTTTAATGCAGAACATAATTTTAATGCAGAACACAATTGTAATGCAGAACATAATTTTAATGCAGAACATAATTTTAATGCAGAACATAATTTTAATGCAGAACATAATTGTAATTCAGAACATAATTTTAATGCAGAACATAATTGTAATGCAGAACATAATTTGACATTTGACATTTAAAGAGGCCTACGTTCGGGTTCCTAGTGGTTAGGCCTACTGAGTTACACAGCATTAAAATGTGATGTGTGCTGGTAATGAAACTGCATTATGAAAACGTGTTAAGCGGGGTGCGTCTTTACTTATCGGAACTGCGAAACGTTGGGAAACAGAGCTACTTCTAAGCACTTAAATTACATATGTATATAGCCACCGTAACTGTGTAACTTGCATATGTATATAGCCACCGTAACTATGTAACTTGCGTATGTATATAGCCACCGTAACTATGTAACTTGCATATGTATATAGCCACCGTAACTATGTAACTTGCATACGTATATAGCCACTGTAACTATGTAACATGCATATGTATATAGCCACCGTAACTATGTAACTTGCATATGTATATAGCCACCGTAACTATGTAACTTGCATACGTATATAGCCACCGTAACTATGTAACATGCATATGTATATAGCCACTGTAACTATGTAACTTGCATATGTATATACATAATCCTAGCTACAGTACGCTGACTTCAATAATATTTGCAGCATATTGACAGGGGTACGCGGCTTACTGGTTGATAAACACTGCTTGTATCCACTCTTTTCCCATCCATCATGTAGCCATCATTACCGCTCTGAGATGCAGCATCCTGATACACACCAACTGATCTCGCACATCCTCTTCTGCACCAACGTTACAACTTACACAATCCCTCCAATTGCCCATGTCATGTCATGTTTCAGTTCTCGTATAAATAACTGACATATTGACGCTGGCATTTAGCGTGCCAGTAATTATTCACGTAACATGGACAGCGTTTTAGCATTCGTCCGAGGAAAACGGCCGAACGATATTCTAAGGTCTAAGGCGTGGGTCTAAGGCCGCTCGCTTGCTGGGATTGCAGGTTCGAATCCCGCTGAGGGCATGGATGTCTGTCACTTGTGAGTGTTGTGTGTTGTCAGGTAGAGGTCTCTGCGACAGGCCGATCTCTCGTCCAGAGGACTCCTACCGAGTTTGTGTGTTGTAGGTGCAACAATAACCCTCTACAGCTACAATGACAAGGTAGAGAGAGGTCAGACTAAGAAAGAAAGAAAGATATAAGCACCTACAGTGAGTGGGTAGACAGAGAATTAGAATAAGAAAGAAAGATACTCATTTGTCTGTTGTCAAGGAAACGTGTAGCAGCTCGCACTTGTTCAAGATATTAACTTCCACCACCTTGATTTCAGACTTCCGCCGCGATGTTGATGAAATCTGCGGTCATCTGGGGTATTACGCGTCGTCGTGTGGTAATTGTTTACCGACGTTTCGGGACAACGTATCTGTCCCATCCTCACGGGTCAAGAGTCACGGAATCTTGACCCGTGAGGATGGGACAGATACGTTGTCCCGAAACGTCGGTAAACAATTACCACACGACGCCGTGTAATACCCCAGAAGACCGCAGATTTCTTCTACCACCTACACGGCTTAACAGTTCCTGTTTCCTTTCGTCAAACTGAACACATTTGATAAGGTTATATTTTTTTCTTTCTAGATTCCGTCCGGCGTGATTCCCATCTCTGATGACAGACTTTCACACCAGTGGAGACCAGGTTAGCCGCTTTTAATGTATATTTGATATGCCTCCTTCTCACAAGTGTTAAAAGCTAATACTGACTTTAAATCCCATATCTGTCTTTGCTTATATTTAATTTTGAGGTGGATTTTTGTACAAAATACTGTCGAATGAGCGTGAGTTTCATGAAGATCGACTCAGTGAGAGTCGTACTTTATGTAAAGGCTTTGTTCTTGACCGATTTTTGTAAAATTTGGTGCAGGAGGTTTCGATGAAATTGCATTCAGTATTTATGAGTTTTGTGAGCAACAGGACTGTGTAAACCGGTACAATACTTGAAGAGAGTGAATGAAATTAAGTTCCTATTTTCTGTATTTCGTGTCCGATTTCGGTAGAAATCGATACATGAGATGCACATAAAATTTTATTGCCATTTTTTTTTTTCACTTCCGTGAAAATCGTCGCAGTGGAACCCATATTTTATTTAAGATGGTCAATAAATCCTTTTCCTTACTTAACACATTATCCGATTTCGGTGAAATTCGGTGTAAGAATTTCCTGCATAATGCTGTTGGACACTTGAAGATTTTCATGAAAGCCGGCGCAGGGAAGGCCGTACTCTTCTTTATGGGCGTAAATGAAATGGCACTTACGTGTGTACCGTAATCACGTGCGTCATTTTGAAGGCACAGAACACGTTGGTACAGTCTGTATACCGCACCATGGCTTACTTCAGTTACAGTCTTGTTCGAATTGAAACGTCTTTATCCTGTCGCCCAGAACAGTGCTGCTGTCGGATGAAAATCAACAAAGATGATTGTACTAGAGTAATCGATGTCCGGAGGTTCTGTCAGACGGAATTTACGGCCGTGTTTTAAAAGTAATGATCAAGAGGGATGTTCGCTGGCTTGAACGTAGTGAACACCGCGGACGTTCGCTGACTTGAACGTAATGAACAAGACGGACGTTCGCTGACCAGAACGTAGTGAACACGGCGGACGTTCGCTGACCAGAACGTAGTGAACACGGCGGACGTTCGCTGACCAGAACGTAGTGAAAAAGACGGACCTTCGCTGACTTGAACGTAATGAACACGGCGGATGTTTGCTGACCTGAACGTAGTGAACAAGACGGACGTTCGCTGACTTGAACGTAGTGAACAAGACGGACGTTCGCTGACTTGAACGTAATGAACAAGACGGACTTTCGCTGACTTGAACGTAATGAACACGGCGGATGTTCGCTGACCTGAACGTAGTGAACAAGACGGACGTTCGCTGACTTGAACGTAATGAACAAGACGGACGTTCGCTGACTTGAACGTAATGAACACGGCGGATGTTCGCTGACCTGAACGTAGTGAACTCGGCGGACGTTAACTGACCAGAACGTAGTGAACAAGACGGACGTTCGCTGACTTGAACGTAATGAACACGGCGGATGTTCGCTGACCAGAACGTAGTGAACAAGACGGACGTTCGCTGACTTGAACGTAGTGAACAAGACGGACGTTCGCTGACTTGAACGTAATGAACAAGACGGACTTTCGCTGACTTGAACGTAATGAACACGGCGGATGTTCGCTGACCTGAACGTAGTGAACTCGGCGGACGTTCACTGACCAGAACGTAGTGAACAAGACGGACGTTCGCTGACTTGAACGTAATGAACACGGCGGATGTTCGCTGACCAGAACGTAGTGAACAAGACCGACGTTCGCTGAGTTGAACGTAATGAACACGGCGGATGTTCGCTGACCTGAACGTAGTGAACAAGACGGACGTTCGCTGACTTGAACGTAATGAACAAGACGGACGTTCGCTGACCAGAACGTAGTGAACACGGCGGACGTTCGCTGACCAGAACGTAGTGAACACCGCGGACGTTCGCTGACTTGAACGTAATGAACAAGACGGACGTTCGCTGACCAGAACGTAGTGAACACGGCGGACGTTCGCTGACCAGAACGTAGTGAACACGGCGGACGTTCGCTGACCAGAACGTAGTGAACACGGCGGACGTTCGCTGACCAGAACGTAGTGAACACGGCGGACGTTCGCTGACCAGAACGTAGTGAACACGGCGTACGTTCGCTGACTTGAACGTAATGAACAAGACGGACTTTCGCTGACCAGAACGTAGTGAACACGGCGGATGTTTGTTGACCAGAACGTAGTGAACAAGACGGACGTTCCCTGCCGTAAACGAACCACTACTGCACAAAGAACATCCGACAGAGTGGGCAACACTCCTGCTTTGTATTCGGGAAGTCCATGGTTCAAATATGGATACCGGCTATACTGATTGAAATTCATCGTCGTTTTTCTCAGTCAAATATTAACCGGGATAGCGAAGTCTATACAGCGATATGGCTACGAGCTGAACAGCCGAGAATTCGCGGTTTAATTTCCGGTGAGGCCAAGGGATCTTTTGTTTTCTTCGAAACGTCCACAACGATTTCGAGGCCCACGCAGCCTCTTAATGGGTGCTGGGGGCTCTTTTCCTGCTTGCACCTGACCATCCCACTCCATCTAGAGTCGAGTTTCAGAATGAGAGGATTTATACCTCCGCTCTCCCATATAAATTTGTGGCGTGTACAGAGAAAACTTTACCTTCACCTGCATACAAATTTCTGGGATATTACGTCACATTACGTCGGATATTACGTCACATTACGTCACGACCGCCTTCTCCTACATCCTTACTAATTCATTATTTGTCGATCGTGTCATTATCCGACGCTGTGTAATGTAAACGACAGAAAGCTTCCAAATGAATGTCGCAATCAGTCAACACAACGTTACATTCAGAACTAATAAAGCTACATGTTAGCTACGATTAGCTATTATCAAGCCTAATTACAAGAATAAAACAGGCGACATATTTTACGAATGCATTTCCGTTTTAGATCTCAACATTTACCAGTTAAAATATAAATATAATGTAAAAAATATAGAATATAGATATAGAATACCGACTTTTGTATTCTTGTTATAAGCCTGATGATGGATAATCATTTTAGCCGAAACATGTAGTTTTTTTTTTTAGTCGTCCTCTTCTACCTACTCCGGTTTCCCGTTTCAGTGTTGAGGTTTGTAATTTTCTTCTGATCACACTGAGAGACACACCACAGTCGGTAGGACTCCTCTAGACGAGGGATCGGCTCGTCGCAGAGGCCTCTACCTGACAACAACACACAACACTCACAAGAGACAGACATCCATGCCCCCGGTGGGATTCGAACCCACGATCCTAGCAAGCGAGCGGCCGAAGACCCACGCCTTAGACCGCACGGCCACTGGATCAGCCTTATTCTTACTGAATATAATGTTGTGTTGACTGATTACAACTTTCATTTGTATTTAATTACGCAACGGGGAGATGTGCCACGTTAAAGTACAGAGGGAGTCGTTAAATAAACAATCAGTAAACAAACACTACGCGGTCAGACAGCTTCCGCATCCGGTCGCAGTGGGGAATAAATGAGCTGTGTTTCTGGCCTATGGTTAGATCTGACGGACATGGGCCGCCAGATGCACTGTGCGAGCCATCGTCCGACTAGGGTAGTGGCATTCAACCTGGGGTACGCGAAGACATCTTAGGGGGTACGTGAAATTAAAAAAAAAAAGATAAATATATTATTTCATGATAAACACCGAATCATCAGGGCCAGATTTAGGGTTAGCCACAAGAGACCCGGACGTAAGGACATGCGATTTGGGAGCGCAATTTTTTCTTCTCTCTCTCTCTCTCTCTCTCTCTCTCTCTCCTTTATGCGATTCATATCTGGGCGGCTAGTTTCATTTTATTCCACATAGTGCATATAATTTTGCTTTGCTAAAATAACTTTGTTCCTTTATTAATTTTTATACGATAGGCAATAATATATTTGTTATTTAATAGCTTGACTCTCCTTTTTTTCTCATTTAAAACTTATTATTTAATACATTATTTTGGATATAATTTATTTAACTTATTTTATATGTAGATTATAGACTATGTATAACTTGAATTATGCACCAATAACTTTGGGGGTACAAAGTTGAAGAGAAATTATATCGGGGGTACGCGAACAAAAAAGGTTGAATACCGCTGGACTAGGGTACCTTCCTTTGACCAGACCGTAAACTCTGAGCTGTATATGAGAATTGTTCTTAGCATTTTGGTGACTTACTTCTTGCAGCTTTTTTTTGCCGATAAACGCACAAAGCTTTGTGCATAATTTAAGGCTTTCACGGCGACTAAATTCAGTAAAATATTCTCGGGCTAGCAAACGCGTCTTGTGGCTAAACGTTTACAAAAAAAATATCAGCGTCATTGTTGAAGGTCAGCGAGTTTGTCTGCAGGTTATGGAAGGTTTAATTTCCGGTGAGGCCAAGGGATCTTTTGTTTTCTCCGAAACGTCCACAACGATTTCGAGGCCCACCCAGCATCTTAATGGGTGCTGGGGGCTCTTTTCCTGCTTGCACCTGACCATCCCACTCCATCTAGAGTCGAGTTTCAGAATGAGAGGATTTATACCTCCGCTCTCCCATATAAATTTGTGGCGTGTACAGAGAAAACTTTACCTTCACCTGCATACAAATTTCTGGGATATTACGTCACATTACGTCGGATATTACGTCACATTACGTCACGACCGCCTTCTCCTACATCCTTGCTAATTCATTATTTGTCGATCGTGTCATTATCCGACGCTGTGTAATGTAAACGACAGAAAGCTTCCAAATGGAAGTCGTGTTGTGCCGCGTGTTCACAATAATACGCTTTTGTGTTCCGGAAGTTGTGAGAAAGATCGTCGGCCATATTGAACATCCAGACTTCCGCTGAGTCTAAGTCTCCGTGACGTTTTGTCTGTTGACGTATGCAGATGTGAACTGTGTGATATGCAGCACTTATATACGGGATTATTTCGTGTGTCATCCTGTATAATGAAATTATTCTCTAATATTCTTACATAATCCTACAAAATACTCAGTAATTGTGTTTGTTCTTAAGTTGTTATGCTTAGGAACAGAAGATGGTAATAGTAAGCCACTAATTTTAAAGTTATTCATTCCGTGAAATGAAATACAGTCGAACCCGTTTATAACGACATCGGTTTATACGATATCTCGTCTATAACGTGAGATATTCTGTGGTACCAATTAATTCCTTTCTGTTAACCATAACATTATACTCCTCGGTTATAACAACACTCGTTTATAACGACACAAAATATTTAGTCCCTTTCATGACGTTATAACCGAGTTCGACTGTATTTTTTCTTATTATAAAACCAAAATTTGCATATAAAAGATATATATAATGAAACATGCATATATCGGCGTTAACCCCAGCACCATACACTACAACGTGTTACACATTGACAAAATCCAGTACGGGTTGAGAAAATTAAACAGATGTTCTTATGCCATTGAGATATACAGAGCAGTTTACGTAACATTTGGTACTTTTGGAACTTTAAGCACACACCATTGTACCGTGTTATACATCATAGGACTGCAGCTTGGGTATCACTATGGTACAGCGTGTCTGCTTTGAATGTGTGTCATAAGTTAAAATTAAGATAAAATACACTAAATATTAAGGAGGCAGTGTGAAAAGAACGTAATATTTTATTAGAACTACGAATTTTAACTACACAACACGTCGATATATTTTACGTCCTAATAATATTGCGATATTACTGTGATATAATGTACTGTCGAACTCGGTTATAACGTCATGAAGGGGACTTAATACTTTGTGTCGTTATAAACGAGTGTTGTTATAACCGAGGAGTATAATGTTATGGTTAACAGTGAGGAATTAATTGGTACCACAGAGTATCTGACGCTATGAGCGAGGTGTCGCATTAACCGATGTCGTTATAACCGGGTTCGACTTTATTTAATCACTAGAAATGTATTATATTTTATCAGGATTTAAATACTGGTGTTGCTTTCTGAAGATGGCGGTCGATCTCCGAAAATTGTAGGGGAAAATACTCTATCATATATATATATATATATATATATATATATATTGTGTGTGTAAATTGTTGGTTTTGTAATAAAAAATAGCTTTAAATTTTAGTCTCTCAGTGTAAATGCTGATATATTTTCATAACTTTTCACGTTATTTAAATTAAATATATCGTTTTTTTAATTTGTTTTTGTAGGAAAAATTGCAAGTCTGTAGAAATTATTTTGTACTTACATTTTTTTTAAATTAAGTCTTAATAATAATGTTTATAACTGCAATAAGTTTTATTTGAAATTTCAAATGGCGTCGTGTCTGAAGGCGCTCAAAACCGTGCCCCATCCGTGAACCGTTTTGCACGCGACGCCAGTTAGCCTCGTGAGGGCAGAAGCTACGAAAGTTTCACGTAACTCGCCCGTTTGCCCTCGCCTCGCCGACAAGTGTGTCGTATCAGCTGCTGCAAACGAATTTTAAGTAAATCTTCTTAAAGCCTTCTTCAGTCTACGCTGCATTAATCTCGTTAAGGTTTTAGGAAATTAATGAAAGTTTGTCAGGATCAAATTATTAAAAAAATATCTTTAAACTTTATGAAATCCTCACAGGCATAATTTTGAATTAACTGGCTGTATGTTGCCTTATATTAATTAAAACCTTTTTTATAACCGGAATATCTGGGGTTCGAATCTTGTTACAGAGCCTATCATTACTGACTGAAGATCATGATTACGTGCGATGTGACGCCGTATATATTGATAGATACGCAACGACATGTATTAGTAAATTTCTCCCTTTACCTTCTACCCTAAAACTGAGGTAGAAAATTTTATGGAAACTTTTATATCTACATAATATATATAACAATGTGACGTCACGTCCCATAGATGCGGTAACCTAAACCCTCATATTCCTAGCTGAGCTATTTTACGGTTCCCCTCAACTCAAACACAGCAATATTAGTTTCATTAATGAATGTCACACCCACTCTTAACTGAACATCGATGTTCTTCGTGAGGCGTCTTTCACAGATACCGTATTCTGTCAACAGGGCGTCCGGAAATAAATTGAAAGAACAATCCAACGTGCAGTATTCTTTGAACTGATCATAAAATTTGTTGATTTTTTAATGAACATATCCAATTATTTTTTCAAAAATAACCCAATTAACATTATTGCGCCATGTCGATCTGCGTTTCAATCCAGTTTCTTTCTGTCATGTTTATTCACGTCTCTTCAAGTTGTTCTTCCCTTGAGGTTTCCAGCAACGAGCAGAAAAACAAACTGGATTGAAAGACATCCGACTTTTCAAGCGTCGTTATTGTCTAGGCGCCGCTGTAAGACAGACGGTGTCAGTCTAGGAGCGTAGGAGCTGTTATGTGTCTTACCTTGGGCGTGGCGTCTCTTCGGCACGAGCTGATAAGCCGCTGTCTGCTTCATAACACAGTAACGGAACTATGCATCACAACAACACAACTGAACAGTGCGGGTCCTCTACCGTCAGGCGCAGCTCGGGAACTGCGGCTCGATGTCGGTCGGGGCTGCTGGGTTCTGAAGGGGAGGGGGTGCAGCATCCCTGCCTACCACTGCGTCTGACTGTACCATCAGCAGATGCAGAGTGGGAGGTATTCAGTAGGTTGGTGGTGATAAGGAAGTTGCATGTCACATTAAACACATGGCCAAGATCTTCATATGAATCTAAGGAACGGAGTCGAATCACAGTCTTATTTATTATGCTTTATTTAACGACCCTTTCAAGTGCTGAGATCAAGTACATAGTCGGGGGACGGTTAAATGATGGCTGAGCAATGACTCGGAAATGTGGTACAGATAAATGTCAGTTTGTCCGTTTGCTTAATTAGGAGGCAAACCATGAAGACTTATTTGGGAGTGGAGATATAGCTGCATGCCTTCTTAATCTTTCCAGTAGGTGAAGATAAGCTTCAAGCCCTGTCCTTCTTACTCCTGGAGAAAGGGACCCAGAACCCTTCAGGCTGGGTGGGCCTCGGGACCGGCCCCTGTACTGGCCTACCCTGAATTCCCACTCTCCTAATCACTGTAACTCCTGAGATACTCTGTGTTAGAATATTTTGTGTCAAGATACCCTGCGTTGGGATTTTATGTGTTAGGATATTTAGTGCTAGGATAATTTGTGTTAAGATTTTCTGCCTTGGGGTACTCTGTGTTAAGATACTCTGTGTTAGAATATTCTGTGTTAAGATCACCTGCGTTGGGATTTTCTGTGTTATGATATTATGAGCTAGGATAATTTGTGTTAAGATTTTCTGCCTTGGGGTACTCTGTGTTAAGATTCCCTGTGTTAGGATATTCTGTGTTAAGATACCCTGCGTTGGGATTTTCTGTGTTAGGATATTATGTGCTAGGATAATTTGTGTTAAGATTTTCTGCCTTGGGGTACTCTGTGTTAAGATACTCTGTGTTTCGATAATTTTTCGATGAATTTCACGTGCCTTCCATACTTGCTACTTGTTCCACTAATCCTCTTCTTATTGCATGTCTCACACACCGCTCATACACGATCTTAACTGAATGTGAGAATTGTGTTTAATACTCATACAAAATAACGAGTAAAATTATTGTTTATATATTAATTCATAATACAGAAAGGTAGACATATCCCTATCCACGCCATCAAGGCATACAGGGGGAGCAGAGGTAAAGGTCCACTCATTCTTAACCTTGGCGTTAGGTAGAGGTGAGTAACAAATATCACGCCCCAGCAGCTTTACCCCCGGGTAAGAACCACAGGACCCATTTAAGGCGAAGCTGAGTGGATTCCAGAGCCGGTCTGGACGTTTTGAAAAAAAGAGAAAAATCTCCTGCCTGTAATTGGGATTTGAACTCCGGATCATCCAGTACGTACCGGTTTCCTTTGATTCATAATTGAAGATTCGAAAGAGAAAGTCTATTAATGTAAAATTAATTCAAACAATAAGACCAACGAATGCACTATATTTCCTAGGTATGTTCATTAACCCTACACATGTTTCGGCTGCAACAGAGCCATCATCAGGGGTTCAAGGTCACGTTCACTTTAACATTCACTGTTACAATCAAACAATAAGACCAACGAATGCACTGTATTGACCAATTTTATTCTGGCCTATTTCCCTACACGTGTTTCGGAACTTTAAAGTTCCATCTTCAGGGGTTTCTTTGTCTTTATGCTACCAGATATTCACATATTAAAAACAATACAGTGAAATGTAAAATTAATTGTTTCTAAAATATCCAAACAATGGAAGATTACAACTTCCACAAAAAAAAAAAAAAAAATCTCCCGAAATGCAATCCAACAGCAAGGCAAAGACTTTATTATCCACTTACGGGATAACTGAACACTGACACAGTAAGATAATGATAGGTACTTTGCTTTTCAGGAAATATTTAATTCAATACTAGTCAATATGCAACCCACTGGTGAAGCACACAGGACACGACACCTAACAACACATCACAGATAACAACAACAACGTTGTGATTGCATACAAGACCAACTGCCATTAATTTTATATACAACGGATATGTATTTTAACCGCCTGTATGACAAACTCCCTATGGTTTTATAATCTAAACCATTGGGAACCATAGTTTTATCTTGTTTTACTCATAAATGGATGTAACAACCTTCAAGATAGATGCATAGTCTGTGTTAACATGCTTTGACCCCTGATGATGGATAGTGACTGGCCGAAACATATGTAGGGGAGTATGATATGATAAAAATAATTGTAATGCATATGTTGGTTCAACAAACTTTTGATTTTAACAAAATTCACGGTGAATATAACGTGAAATTTAATTAGGTTTTGAATTTTTCGCTCTGGGCCGAGCACTTTACAAACAGTAAAGCAAAGTAGCTAGTCTCAAAAACGCCACAACTTCCCTGTCCCACTGTGGCTATCGGTGTCACGTTCCGAAGGATTTGCTTTGTCAGTGTTTGGGACTGGTTGCTAGGTTACCGATTAGGGACAGCTTAGAATTCCCCGATTGTAGAGGCGTTTCACAGCATTGCAGTCCATATGTTTGTCTGAACCTCTGTTTGCACCAGAGTTCCTACGGTTCACTGGGTTTAATCAAATTTGATATTAAGATCGTGCACATGGATTGAAAACGAACGCAGTGTCCGCACAATGCAAAAGAAACTGATGTCTATACCCACTGTGAGGATAAATTAATGCCCCAGTTTTTAACGCGTTCGTAAGAAAGAGTTGCAAAAAATGAGCACAAAATTTTGCATAGTCTGCAACTCAGCGTGCATTGCGTCCAGAACTACAGAAAGGATCCTCGTGACATTTTTATTTTGGAGGATTTTGCTATGAGTTGTTGATTCGCGCTAAGAGACCCAAACATATCCGTCGAACACAATTATTAGAAACCGAATCGCAGCTACATGTTTCGGCTCGTATTAAGCCATCCCCAGGCTGTATAAAACTACATAAAGCAAATGGCTGGATACGAGCCGAAACATGTAGCTGGATTTGGGTTGTTAATAAACAAGTATTGTGTTTGATCGGTATATATTGGTATCTTGATATACATAACACAACGGTATGAACGGCATGAAGTTGATCTCTACTAAGTTTGGTCGAAATCGAACAATAATGCATACTTCCCACTACGTCCCCTTTTCCTCCCATATCGAGGGTAGCTCAATAAAATATATATGACACTACAGGTTTATGTAGGTGCTGTATGACACTACAGGGTTTATGTAGGTGCTGTATGACACTACAGGGTTTATGTAGGTGCTGTATATGACATTACAGGGTTTATGTAGGTGCTGTATGACACTACAGGGTTTATGTAGGTGCTGTATATGACATTACAGGGTTTATGTAGGTGCTGTATATGACATTACAGGGTTTATGTAGGTGCTGTATATGACATTACAGGGTTTATGTAGGTGCTGTATATGACATTACAGGGTTTATGTAGGTGCTGTAATGACATTACAGGGTTTATGTAGGTGCTGTATATGACATTACAGGGTTTATGTAGGTGCTGTATATGACATTACAGGGTTTATGTAGGTGCTGTATATGACATTACAGGGTTTATGTAGGTGCTGTATATGACATTACAGGGTTTGTGTAGGTGCTGTATGACACTACAGGGTTTATGTAGGTGCTGTATATGACATTACAGGGTTTATGTAGGTGCTGTATATGACATTACAGGGTTTATGTAGGTGCTGTATATGACATTACAGGGTTTAATGTAGGTGCTGTATATGACATTACAGGGTTTATGTAGGTGCTGTATATGACATTACAGGGTTTGTGTAGGTGCTGTATGACACTACAGGGTTTATGTAGGTGCTGTATATGACATTACAGGGTTTATGTAGGTGCTGTATATGACATTACAGGGTTTATGTAGGTGCTGTATATGACATTACAGGGTTTATGTAGGTGCTGTATATGACATTACAGGGTTTGTGTAGGTGCTGTATGACACTACAGGGTTTATGTAGGTGCTGTATATGACATTACAGGGTTTATGTAGGTGCTGTATATGACATTACAGGGTTTATGTAGGTGCTGTATATGACATTACAGGGTTTAATGTAGGTGCTGTATATGACATTACAGGGTTTGTGTAGGTGCTGTATGACACTACAGGGTTTATGTAGGTGCTGTATATGACATTACAGGGTTTATGTAGGTGCTGATATATGACATTACAGGGTTTATGTAGGTGCTGTAATATGACATTACAGGGTTTATGTAGGTGCTGTATATGACATTACAGGGTTTATGTAGGTGCTGTATATGACATTACAGGGTTTGTGTAGGTGCTGTATGACACTACAGGGTTTATGTAGGTGCTGATAATGACATTACAGGGTTTATGTAGGTGCTGTATATGACATTACAGGGTTTATGTAGGTGCTGTATATGACATTACAGGGTTTATGTAGGTGCTGTATATGACATTACAGGGTTTGTGTAGGTGCTGTATGACACTACAGGGTTTATGTAGGTGCTGTATATGACATTACAGGGTTTATGTAGGTGCTGTATATGACATTACAGGGTTTATGTAGGTGCTGTATATGACATTACAGGGTTTATGTAGGTGCTGTATATGACATTACAGGGTTTATGTAGGTGCTGTAATATGACATTACAGGGTTTGTGTAGGTGCTGTAGACACTACAGGGTTTATGTAGGTGCTGTATATGACATTACAGGGTTTATGTAGGTGCTGTATATGACATTACAGGGTTTATGTAGGTGCTGTATATGACATTACAGGGTTTATGTAGGTGCTGTATATGACACTACAGGGTTTATGTAGGTGCTGTATATGACATTACAGGGTTTATGTAGGTGCTGTATATGACATTACAGGATTTATGTAGGTGCTGTATGACACTACAGGGTTTGTGTAGGTGCTTTATGACACTACAGGGTTTATGTAGGTGCTGTATATGACACTACAGGGTTTGTGTAGGTGCTTTATGACACTACAGGTGTTATGTAGGTGCTGTAATATGACATTATAGGGTTTATTTAGGTGCTGTATGACACTACAGGGTTTGTGTAGGTGCTTTATGACACTACAGGGTTTATGTAGGTGCTGAATAGACATTATAGGGTTTATGTAGGTGCTGTATGACACTACAGGATTTATGTAGGTGCTGTATATGACATTACAGGGTTTAATGTAGGTGCTGTATGACACTACAGGGTTTATGTAGGTGCTGTATAAGACATTACAGGCTTTATGTAGGTGCTGTATGATACTACAGGGTTTATGTAGGTGCTGTATATGACATTACAGGCTTTATGTAGGTGCACCTACATAAACCCTGTAGTGTCATACAGCACCTACACAAACCCTGTAATGTCATACACAGCACCTACATAAATCCTGTAGTGAAATATACAGTGCCTACATAAAACCTCTAGTGTCATATACAGCACCTACATAAATCCTGTTGTGTCATATACAGCACCTACATAAATCCTGTAGTGTCATATACAGCGCCTACATAAACCCTGTAATGTCATACACAGCACCTACATAAATCCTGTAGTGAAATATACAGTGCCTACATAAAACCTCTAGTGTCATATACAGCACCTACATAAATCCTGTTGTGTCATATACAGCACCTACATAAATCCTGTAGTGTCATATACAGCGCCTACATAAACCCTGTAATGTCATATACAGCACCTACATAAACCCTGTGGTGTCATATACAGCACCTACATAAACCCTGTAATGTCATACACAGCACCTACATAAACCCTGTAATGTCATATACAGCACCTACATAAACCCTGTAATGTCATATACAGCACCTACATAAACCCTGTAATGTCATATGCAGCATCTACATAAACCCTGTAATGTCATATACAGCATCTATTTAAACTCTCATGTGTCATATACAACACCTACATAAATCCTGTAGTGTCATATACAGCGCCTACATAAACCCTGTAATGTCATATACAGCACCTACATAAACCCTGTAATGTCATATGCAGCATCTACATAAACCCTGTAATGTCATATACAGCATCTATTTAAACTCTCATGTGTCATATACAACACCTACATAAATCCTGTAGTGTCATATACAGCGCCTACATAAACCCTGTAATGTCATATACAGCATCTATTTAAACTCTCATGTGTCATATACAGCACCTACATAAACCTTGCAGTGTCATATACAGCACCTACATAAATCCTGTAGTGTCATATACAGCGCCTACATAAACCCTGTAATGTCATATACAGCATCTATTTAAACTCTCATGTGTCATATACAGCACCTACATAAACATTGCAATGTCATATACAGCGCCTACATAAATCCTGTAGTGTCATATACAGCGCCTGTCCTGTAATGTCATATACAGCATCTATTTAAAATCTCATGTGTCATATACAGCACCTACATAAACCTTGCAGTGTCATATACAGCATCTACATTATAATATTTAGCATAATGAATATGTTTAGAGAAAAAATCATTGTTCCGATAAGCAAATTAATTATACGAAATGTAGTTGAAATGTCTTTACTTAATTTCTTTATTTATCCGTACTTTAACTGCGTTTCCGGTGCCGTCGTCCATGTAACGCCGAAGTTCTGGTGATATGGAATGAAGCGACCGTGGCCTATTTTAGGATATTGTCACAATACTTGCCTGGGGGTATAAGTGAAACCACGAAAACCTTCAATCAAGGTAGTCGGACGTGTAACGGAGATTTGAACCTGAGACTTCCAAAATAAAGCAAGAGTGCTATCCACTATACTTTTGGTCAGATCATTTAACGTTTAATTGAAACGGTACACATAGTTACCACTGACCTAAAGGGCTACATGCTGATCTGAGCCCTTTCTCAAAAGAATCCTGCCCGTATATGAACAACATTAGGCGTAGTACAAACTTTTATTAGGCACGTATAGATAGCAGCACATATCGACACGTACATACACCAGCCGCTGCTGTAGTGAGTGTCTCGACACATCTACATATCGCGAAAATTTATGCGCCTTGTGTAATTTGCATCGACGTGTCGCGAAAACCTGATATTGGAGCTACAGATGTCGGGAGTTATGATTCGTTCTGAGCCTCTCGATGTAGAGTAATGTGTGCTATACGTTTTGTATGCGGAACACTTCTGGCGTCGTAAAGTATTGATGAAAGATTTGAAATAAACGTCCGTGCTTATGAAGAAACATACGAACAGGAGAGTTTCAGACTACTTGTTAAGCGCATTCGCAAAAGTGCGGAAAGTGGCTTCATCATATCTTCCGTCCGTATGGAACAACTCGGCTCCCACTGGACGGATTTTCATGAAATTTCATATTTGCGTATTTTGTCGAACCTCTGTCGAGAAAATTTAAGTTTCATTAAAATCTGACAAGAATAACGGGTACTTTACATGAAGACCTACGTACATTTATGATACTATCTCGCTGAATTCTTCTTAGAATTAGAAATGTTTCAGACAAAAGTTGTAGAGAAAATCAAAACACACATTTTATGTTCAATAACTTTTTTTCCCGAAAATCGTGACGTTTATGAAATAATGTGGAAAAATATGGTACAGCCAGACAGGCTACAGATGACAATATAATACGGCGCATGCGCTTTGCATGCTGGATAACTAAGGCTACAGACACACACTCATAATATGTAATACTTATTGCTTTTCCACGTCAACAATGGTTACGCGAACGCGTCTCTGTGTTACGTTACACGTACGTTGCCTGTCTTGTTCTGTCATAAGAAACCAGAAATGGCTTGTGAAGTCGGCATGTTATTTTCCTGTGTGCGCATGCTCTTCTCCTGCCATTTAAACTTTTGAACCAATTGACTGATTTTTATTTCCACCATCTTCCGCTCTTTTCGTAACTACTACAGTTGTTGATAACGGCTAACATAATTTTTATCCATATCTGCAGCTTTGATTTGGTACACTGTTATAGGAAGTGTTAATTGCAGGAAAATAATATTGGAATATCTGCTGTGGTCACTGTGAGAACCCTACATTTATGCCACAGTTTCGTTTATACTGTTCCGTGTCTTAAGGACGCTAACCTATAAATAATTTAGCTGATTTTTTCTTCATCAGATCTCTCTGGTTGGCTACAATCATTTGTATTTTAAACCAACCTTAGTTTCTCTTCTTCTCGTGAGATGCGGTTTAAGGAACCTGTCAACATTGCAGTTGTCTCTGACATACGTGCTAAAGCAATGTAACAGATCCCTTCCTAATTACACTACGGTCGCATTTTATGCGAGGGATGCATTCCTGAAGCACTCGTGTAATTAAAGGCTATTTTGTCCATAGGAGTACAGGTAGGTCCCGTTTTACGACGGTCCATTTTACGATTTTTCACATTAACGACTGTTTCAAAATATTACCTTAAATATTAGTACATACTTGGAAAAATTTTAGGAATTTTGGAACCTATCTCATTCAATTACATTATATTTTGATCTCGTTTTACGACTTTTCATTTTACGACCCTGTTTTGCTGGAACCTAACCCAATCGTAAAACGGGTCCTATTTTGGTCTCGTTTTACGACTTTTCATTTTACGACCCTGTTTTGCTGGAACCTAACCCTGTCGTAAAACGGGTCCTACTTTGGTCTCGTTTTGCGACTTTTCATTTTACGACCCGGTTTTGCTGGAACCTAACCCTGTCGTAAAACGGGTCCTACCTGTAAATGTAAAACAGGGAGATATGCTCTCGAAGCACGTAAATATGTGACCAATGCAGCGTATTTTACTTTTAAACGTGATTTACAAGCACAACGTAAATACGTAAACAATGGAAGTTAATTTGATGACAGCTTCTTCAATTAATGTAGTGCGCTGCCTAAAACAATTGAGAGACTTCGTCATATTCCGACGACAATGAGGGGACAGGCGACGCTACTAAATTGGTCCCACCATGTATCAGAAGCGATGACATGCGTTACAGTTCCCCCGGCCTCTCTGCTTCGAAATTATGCGATTATTGCCTCATTAAAAAAAATGTTTTGGGGGTTCGTATTTTATTTCAAATTTTTCGAATAAACCGACGCTTTATTAGTACTTTTATATCGCACTATTTGACATTCTCTTATCTTATATTCGCATAAAATGTGACCGCGCTATATGGCACCGAGACTTAATTAAATTAAGTTTTTATAACAAGTGCATTTAGTTGGTGAAAAACATTGTCTATACTCGAAAAATGCACGGTGAAAATAGAATAAAGTTTGTTAATGCAAAACAAGCAAAATGCTTACACAGATTTAGAAACATCACAAGTAAACTGCATAGGTCAAACGTGGCCATATGGTTCAACAAGATATGTAGATCCGAACAACTGGAACCTAAATACATCGAGATAAAGGTCAATTGAAAAGTTTTTATAACAAGTGCATTTAGTTGGTGAAAAACATTGTCTATTAATTAAATTTATTAATGAAATTTAGAAAATAAACATTGAAGTACAATACAAAAATCATAAGAAAGTGTTGTTCTCTCATGTAGTTAAAGTTAGGAATTAATAAAGGCCAAAAAATGTACAGAAATTCTACAGCAAAACTTGCATATTTTCTGTAACATAGGTCCAACCGTGTCTCGCATGGACGAAATGGAAGGGCTCATATGTCCAAGGTCATATTATGTTCAAGGACTTCCTCCGTATGGTACTATTACTTCTCATCTTCTTGCCTGTCTTTGGCTCTCACTGACCACAAATCCGGCCCTACGCTGCCAAATCGCTTGACTATCTGCTGTATTAAATACCAAATTTCCACCTACAACCCCTCCTTGTTTCTCCAGGTAAGGGCAACAGGCTCCTCCGAAACGTCTGTAAACATCTAAGAAACTACACCATATCATAAGTCATAAAATGGCAATGTAGGCTAAATAAATCCAAAGTTGTTTTATAAAAAACGCAATAATAAAACCAACTATCTTTCCCGTCGAACAGAACTTAACGTTTCTTAGTGGTGTACACTCAGCTACATGTTTCGGCTTTCAAGCCATCAACAGGCTGTATATAAGAAAACAGAAAGATATAAACGGCCTGATGATGGCTTATTGAGAGCCGAAACATATACATTTAGCTGGGTTGTATGCCAATACAATACAAGTTGCGTTCGGCAGATACAGTACCTGGTTTTTACTGTTTTAGAAAAGTGTTGGGCGCCTTATCTGTTTTGTTTAGACTACAAGCTGAACAGCCAAGACAGAGAAGTTGCCTACGAGGCACGGCGAACTGTGCTATTCGGTAGAACTCTAGAAGAGTGGCGTCTTTTGTGTACCATCTGCTTTAACATTTGATAACTTTGCAATTACATACAGAGTACACTTATGACTTTTGTTTGAATCTCACAATAAGCAGCGATTAATTTAATGAACAGTATCAACTGGTTTGTTTATTTAATAGAGACACAGCTTTTCCTTTTCGGTAGAAATTAATTCTTTTTTCGATATTATTGGAAAGACGTTCCTTTCTTATATATGCATTGTAGCCTACTGATGACAGTTGAAATCCAACAGCTAATGTCACAAAGCCGATCCCAGTGGCCGTGCGGTCTAAAGCGTGGATCTACGGCCGCTCGCTTACTGGGATTGTGAGTTCGAATCCCACCGGGGGCATGGATGTGTGTGTTGTGTTTGTTGTATTAGTACGGTAGCATGGAACGTAAAGTGACATGAAGGACGAAAGTATTTAAACAGTACAAAAATGGATCAAAGGGGAAAAACCCCGGACAGACAAAAAAGAAATCCCGCCGGGGGCATGGATGTCTGTGTTGTGTTTGTTGTAAGGAAGGTAATATGGAACGTAAAGTGACATGAAGGACGAAAGTATTTAAACAGTACAAAAATGGATCAAAGGGAAAAAAACCCCGGACAGGGGGAAAAAAACCCCACCGGGGGCATGGATGTCTGTCTCTTGTGAGTGTTGTGTGTTGTCAGGTAGAGGTCTCTGCGACGAGCTGGTCCCTCGTCCAGAGGAGTCCTACTGAGTGTGGTGTGTCTAAAAAGTGTGTGATCGTGAAGCCTCTAAAAATGAGGCGGCCTAGGCCCCCATGGGGCTGTCGAGCCATTGAAAAAAAAAAGTCACAAAACGTAGCCTAAATCTGCAGCCTGTCTTCTGTCTTTTTATTTCGTTTTTAAAATACTTTTACGCATAAAGCAATAATCCGAAATTTTAAAAGTGGACTACTTTTTGTGGCGTATTTGAAGGGTTCCGTCTTGCTGTGCAGTGAGCTTCTGAAACAAACGTATGCATTCACTTTAAAATAATATAATTTGCCTCCATCTCATTGCTATGGTATCAGACTTTCATATATAAACATCTCCAGAAATTTTGTTCCTACTGGCATGTTTTTTTTTTATTTTGCACTCAAAACAAATAGAGTTAATGTTCTTAAAATGTTAAATATATTTCTCATCTACAAAAGAAGAAAGGCTAAGTAAGATCGCTCCCAAGATACATAAGCCATTATACTGGTTACGTTACTATAGAAACTGTCTTTTCCTCCTACGCAGTCTCTTGTTCAAGATTGTTGTGAAGATAAAAACTTTCGACAACAGACTGGAACACAAGCGCATTGTTCTTTCTGGAGGTTTGGGACCCAGTGAGAAGCTTATGGAACAAGACAGTTTATAGAGGATTCCTATCATGTTACAACCTTAGATTTTCAGTGGATAGATAAATGTACACATTCAGATCGTTTTATGTTAAAATTACATAATTTTAATTTGTTCTGCTTTTATTTGCAAGAAGAGAAACATTTTTTTAACACCCAGTGGAATAGGCGAGACTCCGCCCACATGTTTAAGCTCTTAACGAATGTAGCAAATTTGATATTAGAGGTCTAAATTAAACATTGTAGGATGACAGTGTTGTGTTTTGTTATATATGAGTTTAGTGCGAATTCTGAAATAATACTACACCAGGATACATGCCAGTATCATTTCACCAATGTTCCACACTCATTCACTCACTCACATAACACTGACGCTATAGTATATCAGCTGTCGTCAGCGTCGTTATGTGACACTTAAAACATGAAACGCAGACGTGATTAATATCTTCAAAACGTGTGTGAGAAAAGTTTTACGAATGCTGTGCATATATTTACATGTAAACACGAATAATATAAGCCATTTTGCGTCTAATATATGTGAAGTTAACGCCGATCCCTGTGGCCGCGCGGTCTAAGGCGTGGGTCTTCGGCCGCTCGCTTACTGGGATTGTGGGTTCGAATCCCACCGGGGGCATGGATGTTTGTGTTGTGTTTATACGGTAGTATGGAACATAAGTGACATGAAGGACGAAAGGATTTAATACAGTATAAAAATGGATCAAAGGGGAAAACCCCCGGACAGACAAAAAAAAAATCCCACCGGGGGCATGGATGTTTGTGTTGTGTTTGATGTATAAGGACTAGTATGGAACATAAGTGACATGAAGAAGGACGGAAGGATTTAAAGGTACAAAATAGATCAAAGGGAAAAAACGGGACAGGAAAAAAAATCCCGGGTCAATCCATGTGAAATAAAAAAAAAATCCCACCGGGAGCATGGATGTTTGTGTTGTGTTTGATGTATAAGGACTAGTATGGAACATAAGTGACATGAAGAAGGACGAAAGGATTTAAGGGTACAAAATGGATCAAAGGGAAGAAACGGGACAGGAAAAAAAATCCCGGGTCAATCCATGTGAAATAAAAAAAAAATCCCACCGGGGGCATGGATGTTTGTGTTGTGTTTGTTGTACAAGGACTAGTATGGAACATAAGTGACATGAAGAAGGACGAAAGGATTTAAACAGTACAAAAATGGATCAAAGGGAAAAAACGGGACAGGAAAAAAAATCCCGGGTCAATCCATGTGAAATAAAAAAAAATCCCACCGGGGGCATTGATGTCTGTCTCTTGTGAGTGTTGTGTGTTGTCAGGTAGAGGTCTCTGCGACGGGCTGGTCACTCGTCCAGAGGAGTCCTACCGACTGTGGTGTGTCTAAATGTGTGTGACCATGAAACCTCGACGAAACGAGGAGGCCCAGGCCCATATAGGGCTGTCAGGCCATAGGAAAAAAAATGTGAAATTCATTGTCCTTTTTTAAGTACCTCCTGGGCAGCGAGAGAAGTGACACATACGATGACCGATACCAGCCTGACGCCAATTTCTTGCAACCTTTCCTACAAAACAAGAATAAAAACCTGGATTAAGAATCAAAACAAGATATAAAAACACAGTCAAGATTTCCATGTAATCTCCGGTCTACTACGTCAGAACACCACGAAAAACCAAGAAAATATATAACTATTTTATTCAGTAATTAATATTTCAACCAAAACACCAATACACCGAAAGAGCAATATACATTTCAAAAATTGAAATAATTGAGATTTAAATTAATGGCTATAATGCAATTGTATATAAACATTTTATGTGTTTTTAATATATTTTAGCCTGAAGATGATACAGTGTGGTCGAAACATGTTGCACAAATAAATACTATAGACAATATAGTTGTGCTTACGACTCTTTGTTCTTTCCATTTGATGCGGTCCATCCCGTTGTGTAAATTTTGCATTTTTACTTTCAATTTTAAGTTTTTATATAAATGAGCAGTCGACCTCGGTGGACTAGTGGTTAGCGTGCTCGCCACTGGACCCAAGGTTCGCGGGTTCGATCCCGACCGAGGTCGATGGATTTTTCGGTCCCATGTCGTAGATTTACGGCATGTAAATAATAGAAATGTTTCGTAAGCTAAATTCAAAACCTCCATTTCTCACCCAAGTCTCCTGACTGCCTGCCAGATGGCTCTGGCAGACACATCAGGATCGATAGAACAACAGCGCGGCCAGTTGGCCAGTCACCAACTGCCACGAATGCACACGACTTAGTAACCTCGGAAAGAGGAGGCAAGAGGAGGCCCGAGCCCATATAGGGCTGTTGAGCCATGGTTATTATATTATATAAATGAGCACCCGATGATGATCGGCTTGATCGAAACATGTAGCGTTTGAGAAAATAATAATAAACAAGGGTTGGGTCAGACGGAATACGTAGTGTTATTTGTGTAATTCTATACTCTTTTAGTTAGTTGTCCTGTCCTAATTACGAATTTATGACAATACGCAGTGTGTAGCGTCTAATGTTGATTAAAATGCCTGTAACGGTGTTATATCAATATCAGCATCAAATTTAAATTCACAAATATTGAATTTTGAATGTGAATATGAGCACTGCATAATGTAGGATACATATACACTGTACATTAAATACCCCTACTTATGTTTCGACAAACAAAGTGTCATCCTCAGGGCGTTCATCACAAAGGAGTTCATCACATCAGTTATACGGTTTAAAGATTAAACATTAAACCCCCCCCAAACATACAAATTCCAAAACAAAATTATGAATTTGGAATTTGTACGTTTTGGGATTTTAATGTTTGGTCTTTTAGCCATATAACTTGATGTGTTGAACGTCCTGAGGATGGCACCTTATTTGTCGAAACGTATGTAGGAGTCTTTAATATACGTTACATATGTATGCTGTATGGTGCATTTGTTGGTTATTGTGAAGACTGTACATAATATAAAGTTTATAATATAAAAATGAGCACTGCAAATTGAACGTACCTCAGAATTGATTTACTTTTCGATATTCTATAGTGCAGTTGTTGGAATATACAGGGTATACACAAAAGAATGGTGCGGTTTCAATAGACATTTCTATTGAAACCGCACCATTCTTTTATGTATACCTGTATATGGTGACTGATCCTATAAAGGGTGTTTTAAATATGCGTTAGGATTTTAATTTTTCAGGGATGTAAAAATTCATATTGCTCGACTTCTTCTTACAGCACTCTGAATTACTGGAATACCAGTAATTCAGAGAAGGATATTGCTGTCATCTTTAGGTTATAAGTGTAGTTGGAAGCACTGTATTCCTCCGTAACGTTGGTACCTCCCCTACCAGAGCACACAGCGTTATATACCAAAAGGCTGCGGTATAAAAATGGGAAGTATTTGGGAAAAAAAATATTTCCATAAATGGGAGACGATTAGATTTTTAGCACGGTAAAGATTTTTTTTTAAAGACGTCTGTGCAAAGAACGCCTCTCATTGTCTGAATGCAGGTGCCAGGCCCCTCAGCAGTCCACTGCGTGAACTCAATTGGACGACGGACAGACGAAATTAGACTGCGGTGATTAGGGCCACTTGGAGGACTGACGTATCAGTGACAAATGACAGCTCCTCTATCAATCTTTCCTGTTTACCGCAACGGGTCGCCATAGCAACCTGTTCTTTGTCTCTGGTTTCGCCCCCCACAAGACGCTGGTCGCGACATCTTGTGATGAAAACCGCAAGTCTCTCCAATTACAACAGAAGCCATTTGTTTGTCTTCTTTAGCCGGTCGCTTTCCGCCCTCAGCAAAGCAAAGAGTCTTCGGTACAACGCAGATGTTCGAATGACTACGCCCTGTCCAGGGGATGGGAGAGGCTTCAGTTTGCTTAGCAATTACAAGAAGCAATGATCGAACGCGTAGGCGTAGTGGCGACGCGATCTAGGCTTGTATTCGGAAGATATCTGGCTCGAATTTCGACAGGGTTATCCGGATATCCTGACTTAAATTTTTGTGATTTGCTTCAGTTTCTCTGTACAAATTCAGGGTTAAAACAGGGCCCCTTCCCCATAAGGTTGTTCGTATTTTATCATTCATAGGGAGCCTCGATAGATCAGTCGGTATAGCGACAGGCTGCACATTCCGGGGCTCGAATCCCGTCAGGGTCAAGAGTTTTTTCTTCTGCCCGAAACGTCCAGACTGGTTCTGGTGCCCTAACCTCCTACTCAGTATGTACCGCTGTTCTTTTCCGGGGCTAAAACGGCGGGGGCGTGATGTTTACCACTCCCGTCTATCTAGCGCCGAGGTTAAGAAAGAGTGGAGATATACGTCTACTTCCCCTACCTCCCCCATAGCGTGGACACGGACAAAGTTACCTTCCACCTTTTTCAGTGGCGCTATACCTCTACTTCCCCTACCTCCCCCATAGCGTGGACAAGGACAAAGTTACCTTCCACCTTTTTCAATCATCGTAACGTTTGGCGGTATGTGGACTGAACTGCAGTCAGCGTCGTTAAACAAGCAACAAAAGAACGAGTACTTCGTTACGAGGTCTTCAGGTTTGTGGCTCCCATAGAGCTTCATCTGCCACAAAGTGTTCAAGTGCGATCCGCTCCATTACTTCCACAGATATTTCAACCCTTCAACGCTGGTCTCGGTGCACTGTACGGACATTTAATTCCCCAGATTCTGCCGGCCTGGATGCATTGTACTGTCGTGAATTTATTTGACTACGATCCTCAACTTTCTGTTATCCTTACCGTAAATCGCGGCTAAGTATGCGCTGTGCCTGCTTCTTATAGGGACGTCTGCGGTCCAAACATCTGACAGCACGCCGGCTGTCTTCGGCGAGCTTTTTGTTCCTTATTTTCAATTCGTTGTTTACTAATGGCCATACCATTCGATTCCATATAGAGGGAGCTCGTGACGGCTGATCTAAAAAGGTAAAGCAACCCCATTACAGGCCTAGACAGGCCCTTAGGGTCCAGGAGGTTGAGGCTCCCAGATTTCTAGACAATCGGCTCATGAAGGTGGTAAGGTTATCAGCCCTACGCACCGGCCGGCTTATCTAAGCCACAAATAAATAGAATTAAATAAATATTTATTTATTTTCCCCCTTCTTCTTCTTCTTTGCATATCCACTTTGTTATTATCCGTTTCTTCCTTCCCTATTTTTCTTTATCCATTTTTTCTTTCTCCCGCTTGCTTTCTTTATTCGTATTTATTTTTCTCCTTTATTCTTCTTTGTCCTTATTAATTTTCTTGCAACGTTTTTCTTGCTTTACGAATTCCTCGTCTTTCTTTCTTTTCTTGTTTCATAATATTCCACTTTCAGTATTTCCCCCCTATGTCTGTATTTACTTCTTCTATTCTCACGTCCTTCCTTGTTGTTTCTGTTCATCCCTCTCTGCCCCATTTCCTCTCAGTACTCAACACTGTGACACTGAAGGCTCCTTGCTGACGCATCGCCTGAGACTAGCGACTAGTTCACGCCATTACAAAAGGACATCGAAGGAGCAAGGACAAGGACACGTCTGTCACACCACAAGACGGCGTTACTAGCTTACCTATTTGAACAATTTATACCAACAAATGCACACAGACATACAATGTCAGTGGTATCTTTTATTTATAACTTTCCCCAAATACGTATTTCGGCGTGCTTACATCACCATCTTCAGGGGGTCGTTTAAGTTTTTTAACATAGACCACTCTTTATAAAATACATCGTAACAGCCATAGTTACGCGTAGTCATAAGCACGCCGAAATACGTATTGGGGAAAGCTATTAATAAAAGAAACTATTGACATTGTATGTCTGTGTGCATTGTTGGTATAAATTGTTCAATTAAGCAAAAATGCACGGTGAATACAACGTAAAATATAGCTTACCTATTGTTGTAACTGAAGTCATGGTGCCTCCTTTCATTTCCTAATACTGTGAATTTTGAACTGTATCCCAATAATGTGTAAAGACACTTTCGACTTCACAGTAAGCACACTACATCTCTGGTACATTGTTTTATGTGTTAAGGAAAATACTCTTTGAGATCTGCGCTCTTCTGGGGTATTACGCAGCGTCGAGTGGTAACCCTTTACCGACGCTTCGGGACAAAGTATCGGTGCCATCTTCAAGGTTCTTGGACTTCTTGACCTTTGGAAGATGGGACCGATACGTTTTCCCGAAACTTCGGTAAAGGATTACCATTCTACGCTGCGTAATACCCCAGAAGAACGCAGATCTCATCAGCATAGCGGAAGACGTCTGAAATCACGGAAGTTACTTGTTAGTTGTTCTAAGAACCGTATGAACACTGAAGATGTTTCCTTTAATGTTAAAGTGGGTGGTACATATTGTAACCACTAGCGTTCTAAAAATATTAAAGTAATCTGGACCCAAACGATGGATTTTCGGAGTACTTACGGGCATATCTCCATCCGCCTCATTGTCTCCAACACAGTTTGATGGAGAAGCCGATATGCCCATCAGATTATTGTCTTTCTGTAATGGAGCCTCTATATAGAGATTAGCTTCTGATATCATTGTCAAAGCGACTAGGTTGTCATGGCAACGTTGACGCCTGGTGACGTCGGTTGTCACATTGTGTAGGACGCAGGTCGCTAGAAACCCCAAGACCAGCATTGTTCTTGGAAGACACTGCAACGAGGTTTCGTGTATCTTTAGAAGGCCCTGTGTTAACCCTTTGTCGCACATCGCTTACTGTCTGTGCCATTTTCTTCAGTGGACAGTTCCTGTGCGGTTTGTCACACGGCGTGTCTGAGTTCTCACAATAGCGCTATCATTTCCCTCCATTAAAATAACCGCCTGGTAAGTGTAACAGCGGGGGACACTCGGTGGCGCAGTTTGTTGAGGCACTGCTCTACAATCCAGAAGGTCGCGGGTTCGATTCCCGATGGTGTCATTGGAATTTTTTATTGACATAATCCTTCCGGCGAAACTATGGCCCTGAGGTCGACTCAGTCTCTAAAATAAATGAGTACCAGGGCTAGTTCCTAGGGGGTAAAGGTGGCCGGTGCGTAGGGCTGACAACCTTACCACCTTTCTTTTCACATTATTATCACCGTGCATTTTGTTAAATAATAAGTTAATAATACGTTAATAATAAGTAGCAGAAGACAAGCCCCTGAAGATGGAACTTTAAAGTTCCGAAACACGTGTAGGGTGAGGGGAAATAGACCAGAATAAAATTGGTCAATATAGTGCATTCGTCGGTCTTATTATTGACTTACCACCTTTATTTGCCGATTGTCTTGAAATCTGGAAGCCTCAACCTCCTGGAACCCTCAGGGCCTGTCCAGGGAATTCTTTACCTTAGTGGTCGTGAAGCCTCGATAATGAGGGGGCCCTGGCCCACTAGGGGCTGTTGCGCTATGAAGGGGGGGGGTTTGTAACGAAGACACAGCGTTTTATGTAAAGTGGGAACTGAAATTTAAAACAAAAGTAAAATTCACCCTATAACATGCCATGAAAGCCTAGGGGGGAGTATATGTATAGCTCTACTCTTTCTTTAACCTCGGCGCTAGATGGGGGTGGGTGGTCAAAGCCAAGCCCCAGCTACTTTACCACCAGGAAAGAGACCCGGTATCCACTGTTTAGGGGGATGGGTGGGCCTCAGGGCAGGTCTGGACTGGTACGGAACATCTCGCCGCCACCGGGATTCGATCCCCGGACCCTTCAGTGAGTAGCGAGTCGCTGTACCGACTACGCTATCCCGGTCCGCGAAATTTTAAGAAATGTTATTTAAATTAATTTCGGACTTCAAAATGTTAAGTGACATGATGCCGCCCCCACCTCAGAAGTTCGTGCAACAACTGTGTCATTACTGCTTGTAGGGATGCAGAAAGGGCGGACTTTCAGTTGATATCCAGTGGCATAAAACTTTGCAATGTGGAAGATTACAGACTTTGGATTGCGATGCCGTGTTCGTTGTTAAGCGGTGTTTCGAGGAAGCTTGGTCCGTCCATGTGCTGGCAGTCATTTTTTTTTGGTTGCTCTGTAAACGAAAGCATTAAGCTCCTCCGAAACTCTGGTAACAACTTACCAATCAAAATGTCGTCATACTTCGGAGACTTGTGATGTACGGCAACAGTGCTGTCAAAACCTCAAACGGAGGTTCTTAGTACACTTCGTCAAAAGGAACAGTTGATTCAGAAGCTGAAATAATATATACATAAATGTACAAATATTGTCGTTATTAGTATTATTATTAATATTAGTAGCAGTAGTAGTAGTAGTAGTAGTGTGGTAGCAGTAGTGTTGGGAGAGCAGCGGTTCATACACGGTTTTGTTGGGGAAACCTGAGGGAAACAACCACTCGGAAGACATGGGCGTAGATGGGAGGATAATATTAAAATGTATATTAAAGAAATCGGTTAGATGAGTATGAACTGGATTGATCTGGCTCAGGATGACAGGTGGCGGGCTGTTGTTAAGACGGTAGTGAACTTTCAGCTTCTATAAAATGCGGGGAATTTCTTGATTAGCTGAGGAACGGTTGGCTCCTCAAGAAGGACTCTGCTTTATGGAGTTAGTTAGTTGGTTGATTGGTTAGTTAGTTGCTTAGTTGGTTAGTTAATTTAGTTTAGTTGATTAGTTGGTTGGTTAGTTATTTCCTTAGTTGGTTTGTTAGTTGGTTTGTTTACTTTAGCTTAGTCGGTTAGTTAATTGGTTAGTTAATTTAGTTTAGTTGGTTGGTTAGTTATTTGCTTAGTTGGTTAGATAGTTGGTTCGTTTACTTTAGCTTAGTCGGTTAGTTAGTTAATTTAGTTTAGTTGGTTAGTTGGTTGGTTGGTTAGTTATTTGCTTAGTTGGTTAGTTAGTTGGTTCGTTTATTTTAGCTTAGTCAGTTAGTTAGTTAATTTAGTTTACTTGGTTAGTTAGTTGGTTAGTTATTTGCTTAGTTGGTTAGTTAGTTGGTTCGTTTACTTTAGCTTAGTCGGTTAGTTAGTTGGTTAGTTAGTTAATTTAGTTAAGTTGGTTGGTTAGTTATTTGCTTAGTTGGTTCGTTTACTTTAGCTTAGTCAGTTAGTTAGTTAGTTGGTTGGTTAGTTAGCAATCGCAGTAGTAGTACGAGTAGTTGCTGTACCGTTAACAAAGCTCGTGTCCAAGTGCCAGGCATTTTGCACTCGACATTCCAATCCTCTGTCAGCAATAGATAGCCTAGCGACCTGACTATCCCAGTCTCTACCTGACTATCCCAGTCTCTACCTGACTATCCTAGTCTCTACCTGACTATCCCAGTCTACCTGACTATCCCAGTCTCTACCTGACTATCCCAGTCTCTACCTGACTATCACAGTCTCTACCTGACTATCCCAGTCTCTACGTGACTATCCCAGTCTCTACGTGACCATCCCAGTCTCTACGTGACTATCCCAGTCTCTACCTGACTATCCCAGTCTCTACCTGACTATCCCAGTCTCTACCTGACTATCCCAGTCTCTACCTGACTATCCCAGTCTCTACCTGACTATCCCAGTCTCTACCTGACTATCCCAGTCTCTACCTGACTATCCCAGTCTCTACCTGACTATCCCAGTCTCTACCTGACTATCCCAGTCTCTACCTGACTCTCCCAGTCTCTACCTGACTATCCCAGTCTCTACCTGACTATCCCAGTCTCTACCTGACTATCCCAGTCTCTACCTGACTATCCCAGTCTCTACGTGACTATCCCAGTCTCTACGTGACTATCCCAGTCTCTACCTGACTATCCCAGTCTCTACCTGACTATCCCAGTCTCTACCTGACTATCCCAGTCTCTACCTGACTATCCCAGTCTCTACCTGACTATCCCAGTCTACTGATACCGTCTCTACCTGATATCCCAGTCTCTACCTGACTATCCCAGTCTCTACCTGACTATCCCAGTCTCTACCTGACTATCCAGTCTCTACCTGACTATCCCAGTCTCTACCTGACTATCCAGTCTCTATCTGACTATCCCAGTCTCTACCTGACTATCCCAGTCTCTACCTGACTATCCCAGTCTCTACATGACTATCACCAGTCTCTACCTGACTATCCCAGTCTCTACCTGACTATCCCAGTCTCTACCTGACTATGCCAGTCTCTACCTGACTATCCAGTCTCTATCTGACTATCCCAGTCTCTACCTGACTATCCAGTCTCTATCTGACTATCCCAGTCTCTACCTGACTATCCCAGTCTCTACCTGACTATCCCGTCTCTACCTGACTATCCCAGTCTCTACCTGACTATCCCAGTCTCTACTACTGACTATCCCAGTCTCTACCTGACTATCCCAGTCTCTACCTGACTATCCCAGTCTCTACACTGACTCATCCCAGTCTCTACCTGACTTCCAGTCCATCTGACATCCAGTCTCTACCTGACTATCCCAGTCTCTACCTGACTATCCCAGTCTCTACCTGACTATCCCAGTCTCTACTGACTATACCCCTAATGTCTCTACCTGACTATCCCAGTCTCTATCCTGACTATACCCAGTCTCTACCTGACTATCCAGTCTACGTTCCTCTCTACCTGACTATCCCAGTCTCTACCTGACTATCCCAGTCTCTACCTGACTATCCGCCAGATCTCTTACCTGACTATCCCAGTCCCCTCTTACCTGACTATCCCAGTCTCTACCTGACTATCCCAGTCTCTACCTGACTATCCCAGTCTTCTTACCCTCATGACTATCCCAGTCTCTACCTGACTATCCCAGTCTCTACCTGACTATCCCAGTCTCTACTGACTCCAGTCTCTACCTGACTATCCCAGTCTCTACTACCTGTACTATTCCAGTCTCTACCTGACTATCCCAGTCTCTACCTGACTATCCAGTCTCTCACTACATCTCTACTGACTATCCAGTCTCTACCTGACTATCCCAGTCTCTACCTGACTTCCCAGTCTCTACCTGACTATCCCAGTCTCTACCTGACTATCCCAGTCTCTACCTGACTATCCCAGTCTCTACCTGACTATCCCAGTCTCTACCTGACTATCCCAGTCTCTACCTGACTATCCAGTTCATCTACCTGACTATCCCAGTCTCTACCTGACTATCCCAGTCTCTACCTGACTATCCCAGTCTCTACCTGACTATCCCAGTCTCTACCTGACTATCCCAGTCTCTACCTGACTATCCCAGTCTCTACCTGACTATCCCAGTCTCTACCTGACTATCCCAGTCTCTACCTGACTATCCAGTCTCTACCTGACTATCCCAGTCCTACTGACTATATCCACTGACTATTCCCAGTCTCTATCCTGACTATCCCAGTCTCTACCTGACTATCCCAGTCTCTACTCTATCCAGTCTTACTGACTATGCCCAGTCTCTACCTGACTATGCCAGTCTCTACTGACTATCCCAGTCTCTACCTGACTATCCCAGTCTCTATCTGACTATCCCAGTCTCTACCTGACTATCCAGTCTCTACTGACTATCCCATCTCTACCTGACTATCCCAGTCTCTACTGACTATCCAGTCTCTACCTGACTATCCCAGTCTCTACCTGACTATGCCAGTCTCTACCTGACTATGCCAGTCTCTATCTGACTATCCCAGTCTCTACCTGACTATGCCAGTCTCTACCTGACTATGCCAGTCTCTATCTGACTATCCCAGTCTCTACCTGACTATCCCAGTCTCTACCTGACTATCCCAGTCTCTACTCTATTCCCAGTCTCTACCTGACTATCCCAGTCTCTACCTGACTATCCCAGTCTCTATCTGACTATCCCAGTCTCTACCTGACTATGCCAGTCTCTATCTGACTATCCCAGTCTCTACCTGACTATGCCAGTCTCTATCTGACTATCCCAGTCTCTACCTGACTATCCCAGTCTCTACCTGACTATGCCAGTCTCTACCTGACTATGCCAGTCTCTACCTGACTATGCCAGTCTCTACCCGACTATCCCAGTCTCTACCCTGCGACCAGAATTTTTCCCCTTTCCGTTTTTAATCAAGAATTCATCAGCAGCAATGAACATCTTAATCACTGCGGTCCACTATTGATCCTGCAGCAGATACTTTTCTCTGCGGAAAACTTCGCCGTAGTCTTCCTCAATATTCTAGCGAAATGCCAAAATTAGTGTTGCAAGATAACTGAAGTTCTTAATTATGTAATTTTCTTAATATTCCTGTTAACTTCTCCCCCCCCCCCACCCCACACTCCATTTCTGAATATTCACCCTGCTCTCGAGCATCGTCAACATACATTGCCCTCATATAACGACAGACACAGTTTCACTAACTGGCTGTAAGACTACATGGAACAGAGTCCTTGAGACGATAATACTTCTGCAGCTAATCACATTATCATCATTTGACGCGATCCCAGATTCATAACCATGTTCACAGGGGCTCACCACTGGTATCCTGAGCCATGTGAACCCAATCCGTATCCTATTTTTTTAAAATAATTTTTAATATTATTCTTCCATCTACGACTAGGTTTTCCAAGCATTCCCTTTACTGCAGATCCTCTCACCAGAACCACGTAATGCATTTAACTGCTATCCCGTAATGGTCACATGCCCCTTCCATCACAGACGCAGATCCACACACAAAACAAGTTTCATAATTACACTTCAGCATGTTTTGATCTTTGATTTTGATCAAATATAAAATTATTTGATAAGAGAACTACAGGGTTTATCTGTTCTTACGTGAGTTTTGATGTTCTGACTGAGATAAGTGTCAATATTACGGTCTTTGGAGATGTGACGACGTGTAGTTTGGCAGTAGGTACAGACATTTCGCAGGAACCTGCTGCCTCCTTCCTCAGGGTAACTGTGACACTTGATACAAAGACTGCAGGTCCCCATCGTAAGGTTAGTACCTATCTACAAAGCTACACGTCATCACATCCCAGAAGACGGTAACGATTATGGTCACCGTCAAGGTAATGTGATATATCTCACAACCCACTTCACTGCTAACCGAGGTTTATTGGCGTGAAAGTGTATGGTTGTGCGAATGTTTTGGAGAAACCTGCTAGTCTCCTGGTTAGAAGTGTAGCCAGTCAGTGAGTGGTGCGTTAATCATGTCACATTTTCTAGCAACATCGATAGGAGTAGGAATAACCTATATATAGTGACTAGGCTACAGGCAGAACGTTCCGGGGTTCGAATCCCGGCAGAAGCAAAAGATTTTTCTCTTCTCCAAGATGTCCAGAACGACTCTGGGGCCCACCCAGCCTCCTATTCAATGGGTATCGGAGTTCATTTCCGGGGATGAAGCGGCCAGGGCTTGAAGTTGATTACTTACCTTCATCTAGTTTTTTTTTCAATGGCTCCACAGCCCCTTGCGGGCCTAGGCCGCCTAATTTTCCGAGGATTCACGATCACAATTTAGACACACCACACTCGGTAGTACTCCCCTGGACGAGTGATCAGCCCGTCGCAGGGACCTCTACCTGACAAAACACAACACTCACAAGAGACAGACATCCATGTCCTAGGCGGGATTCGAACCCACAATCCCAGTAAGCGAGCGGCCGTAGACCGACGCCTTCCTCCATTTAGTACCCAGGTTAAAAATAAATGGAGCTATACCCCTACTCCCCCTATATGTCTTCGTGGAGTGGACAGGGACACCTTTACCTTTACCCACGTTGCTTGCTCTTATGCTTATTGCCCCGTTTGTCCCTGCAATAAAACAGCCCTTTAAAGGGACTTTATTCCACACTAGCTCATGTACAGTCTAATACGTCTGCTCCTATATACCACGTTTCAATTTTTCCACTCGGCTGATTCTTCCACCCTGAAGACAGAAGCAGTAACTTTCTCCAAAACTTTGGAAACAGCTTATTCCAGTAAATTCTAAAAGGTTCTGACGACGGTACGTAACATTGAGAACTAATGGGTTTCTGGACTTTGTCCATAGTCCGGAAATCTAAAGTAACTAGATAACACGACGTTTCGGAAACTGGATTTGCTTCCGTCCTCAGGTGAAGGGGGAGTGGACACCTACTCTAAGGGACCCAACAGAGTAGGTCCAGTGATTGAGGTTAGCTCTATCTAAGGGACCCAACAGAGTAGGTCCAGTGATTGAGGTTAGCTCTATCTAAGGGACCCAACAGAATAGGTCCAGTGATTGAGGTTAGCTCTATCTAAGGGACCCAACAGAATAGGTCCAGTGATTGAGGTTAGCTCTATCTAAGGGACCCAACAGAGTGGGTCCAGTGATTGAGGTTAGCTGTATCTAAGGGACCCAACAGAGTAGGTCCAGTGATTGAGGTTAGCTGTATCTAAGGGACCCAACAGAGTAGGTCCAGTGATTGAGGTTAGCTGTATCTAAGGGACCCAACAGAGTAGGTCCAGTGATTGAGGTTAGCTCTATCTAAGGGACCCAACAGAGTAGGTCCAGTGGTTGAGGTTAGCTGTATCTAAGGGACCCAACAGAGTAGGTCCAGTGATTGAGGTTAGCTCTATCTAAGGGACCCAACAGAATAGGTCCAGTGATTGAGGTTAGCTCTATCTAAGGGACCCAACAGAGTAGGTCCAGTGATTGAGGTTAGCTCTATCTAAGGGACCCAACAGAGTAGGTCCAGTGATTGAGGTTAGCTGTATCTAAGGGACCCAACAGAGTAGGTCCAGTGATTGAGGTTAGCTGTATCTAAGAGACCCAACAGAGTAGGTCCAGTGATTGAGGTTAGCTGTATCTAAGGGACCCAACAGAGTAGGTCCAGTGATTGAGGTTAGCTGTATCTAAGGGACCCAACAGAGTAGGTCCAGTGATTGAGGTTAGCTGTATCTAAGGGACCCAACAGAGTAGGTCCAGTGATTGAGGTTAGCTCTATCTAAGGGACCCAACAGAGTAGGTGCTCCCCCTCCCCCTTCACCTGAGGACGGAAGCAGATCCAGTTTCCGAAACGTTGTGTTATCTAGTTATTTTAGATTTCCGGACGATGGACAAAGGATCAAGGTTTTAATCCACAGTGTTCAGGTACTTTCCTTTTGAACAGTGTTTTTACAAGAGATATTCCACAATACACAACAGTTCCTGTACGTTTTTTTGTCAGTCTGTATAAAGCACAGTAGAGCTGTATGTTACTTTGCTTGACGGTACGAATAAAGGAGGCTGAAGTCTGGACAGATATGAACAAGGTGACTGATTCTCGCCTGTTTCGCTGAGCCCCCTTTGCGGATGTCAGTGCTTCTGGTTGGTGCCTTGGATGTGAAACACGCACCATTTCCCTGAATTACAGGCTAAGGTATGCGGCAGTTTGAAACATTTATTAATTCTCGTTGACTTGTTGGATGGCTCCCCGATGTGCCATTTCTCCACGATTATATCGACTCCATTGAACTGACTAGAATTTCTCGCTTCCTTCTCAGACCAATAAATCTTCTCTCCATGTTTGGTTTGAATACCGTGGTCTATTTTAAGGCAATTTCTCTGCGTCTGTTTGAAGGAATTGGGAAGAACTATTCCTATATTCCAGAATTTCTGAATTCGTCATTAAATAGCAGAAGACTTTAGTCTGATACCGAAGGATCTGTAACTACGTTTTTCTCGTGTTCCTTACGTATGTCGCTCTGTACTGTTGAGCTCCAATTTCTGTAAAGCATGTATTGTGTCTGGGACATATTATGGTGGTACGCCATGATTGTTATTTAACACTTAGAAACGTAAAGAAGATGAGGGAGAGTGGAGAGAGTGGGTGCTTAGAGACTGTCCATTTTTAGAGGGAAACATGATCTTTAACGGCTCTGAATGTTTCCCAAGATTTTCGAATGAGACCTGCATATTGCAAGAACAGCGTGCTCTAATGTCGTTATATATGTTTGAACCTCTTGTACCCCTGTTACTAAGAGTTGAAAACATTAATGTATCCCTTTGTGTCAAAGTGAAAGAATTCATTACCTCTTGGTCTCAGAATGAAAATATGTCATATGCCCCTTGGTATCAGAGTGAAACATTTCATGTACCCCTTGATTTCAGAGTGAAAACACTTCATGTAGCCCTTGGTATCAGAGTGAAACATTTCATGTACCCCTTGATTTCAGAGTGAAAGCACTTCATGTAGCCCTTGGTATCAGAGTGAAACATTTCATGTACCCCTTGATTTCAGAGTGAAAACACTTCATGTACCCCTTGGTATCAGAGTGAAACATTTCATGTACCCCTTGATTTCAGAGTGAAAACACTTCATGAACCCCTTGGTGTCAGAGTGAAACATTTCATGTACCCCTTGATTTAAGAGAGAAAAAAATTCATTTTCCCCTTGGTATCAGAGTGAAACATTTCGTGTACCCCTTGATTATAGAATGAAAACACTTCATGTAGCCCTTGGTGTCAGAGTGAAACATTTCATGTACCCCTTAATTTCAGAGTGAAAACACTTCATGTAGCCCTTGGTGTCAGAGTGAAACATTTCATGTACCCCTTAATTTCAGAGTGAAAACACTTCATGTAGCCCTTGGTATCAGAGTGAAACATTTCATGTACCCCTTGATTTCAGAGTGAAAAAATTTATGTACCCCTTGGTATCAGAGTGAAACATTTCATGTACCCCTTGATTTCAGAGTGAAAAAAATTCATGTACCCCTTGGTATCAGAGTGAAACATTTCATGTACCCCTTTGTCTCGGAGTGGCACTTCATGGAGCCCCTTGTTAATGGCAACTCAATTCTTACCTCAAACTATGTGCTATTGTGCGTTATATTCACGGCAAGGCAGTATTTCTCACACACACATAATTTAACAAAAGAAACTTGTACAATACGCTCTTTCGAGTAGTATTTGGCTGTGTGCGAAATAGTACACATTTATGAGGCTTTAACATTCCGTCTCAGAAACTCCATGAGAGAGAACCGCAAAGCGAAGTACAGTCTGTTCTCGAACCTGTGACCACACATGATTATGCAGCATAAATATCTTGAGACACGAACCAGGGACCTGACTATAGCCTTCTTAACTAAAGAATATGAACACTTGAATATCGCAGAGACAACTTTCGCCCCAATAATAACATGAGTAATTAATTATCATATCATAATGAGACTGTGTCATTAGTCAAATAACTTTTATCCTGCTAGTGTCACTTAAGATTTTTGCATATTGGATGAGAAACTATAAAAACTGTCCCTTTTATACACGATTTAAGCTATTCTACTCGTGGCTTCCATTTTTTTATCCTCTTTGTAGAGGGTGGGGGTCATTTGTCAAGCATCAATCATGCAAATCTGTACGGGGGAAGTCCCACGAGAGATGAACCCACTGGAAAACAACAGAGTATCGTGTTGCGTGAGCTCGAGAGGACGGAACGTCACAGTTATTGAAGTGCGTACCGCAAGCACTCTTGTGCGTAGCGGAACTGCATGTTGTATATGCGTATAAAACACGAGGGGGCCCCTTTGTCGCCCAAAACAGAAAGTTTTGAGGGCAACCACCTGAAAGTTGCAGTTTTAGGAGCATTTCTAATATATACATATTGTGGTCATGTATGTTATGATACCGTGCAGTCTGGTAGGTTATTGACCTGTCGAAGCGATATAGAAACACTGTCTTGCAAACACAGTGAAGCGGTTATCTGTATAATGCAAAGTATGTTTTCGTTATGACAGTTTTGGACACTTTGAAGTAAATTACCGAAGACAGATAGGTGCATCTGTAACATAGCATAACGTAACGTAACGTTAACTAATAAGCGTAAGGACATGTAAACGAATATAAACGTACTTCAATTTACAACACTCAGACCAACAAAATGCACAATATGTTGGTCTCAGTGTTGTAAATTGGTCATCTACAATGCACGGAATGGCCAGTATATAGAGATTAAGTGCGTCTGTGACCTAACATAGCATAACATGTCAAACCCAGAGGACTATACTCATAACATAACCAAACGTAACATGGCCAAGTACGTAACGGTTATTCCTAACACGGAATTGGTTAACACCATAACTAATAACAAGCGAACTCCTTGAAGCACAACCCTTCTTGAGTATTATCCTCCCATCTAGGCATAGTTCTTCAAAGTGGTCTATTTCTTTCAGGTTTGTCCCTCCACTCGTGCAACATGCCTCGCCTATCTCATTCTCCTTGATTTGATCGCCCGAATAATATTTGACAGGGTGTAACACCCGTGAAGCTCCTGTCTGTGCAGTTTGCTGCATTCTCCTGTTACCTCATTACGAATTCTTCATAATTAACAGAATTTTAAATATAGTTGTTCATTTTTTTAATTATTTCATTCCAACAAATGCGCTACACTCTTTTAGTGTTTTCTGTCCCTACACATGTTTCGGCACTACCTGTGGCCGTCATCAGGGGTGTCGTCGAGAGTTCACAATCCTCAATGCATCCAGTTCACTTTCACAACATATAATTTTTGTAAGTCACTATCACTGAATATCACTTATCTTCTTGTTCATGGTGGTTAGTTTATCTTCTTTGATGTTATTAAAATGAATCATTAATATAGGTGTTCATGTACGTATACTTGCATATTTTAACGAGATAATAACTGTGTCCCTCCACATTTCATCTCTGTAGTTACTACACTGTCATTAAATAGCTTTCTAATCAAATTAAATTAAGTTATAAACCAACTGATGCACACTAAAACCACTTTTTAAGTAGCTTTATTATAAAATTGTTAAAATTGTACCCCTACACGTGTTTCGATCCTAGGATCATCGTCAGGGGGGTTTTTTTTGCTAATGACGATGATCCTAGGATCGAAACACGTGTAGGGGTACAATTTTAACAATTTTATAATAAAGCTACTTAAAAAAGTGGTTTTAGTGTGCATCAGTTGGTTTATAACTTAATTTAATATGACGAAGATGCACGGTGTCAACAGTGTGAAATTGAAAAGCTTTCTAATCGTTTGTACACATTACGTCACGTCACGTGTTGAACTGCCTTTTCCTTCGCGCCATCGCGATATTTATAGCAAAGTGGAAGTCGTTACCTAAATATTCTGGCTACAGACATGCATCAGAACAGGAAGCAATCGATTTCCGGTTTCGTGCTCCAGCTGCTGGTTCCTGTTCAAATGACATATGATCCCTTGTTCATCACGGCTACAATAAAAGACGGTGACTGCGCATGCACTATATTTAGTCAAATACGAAACCCCAACCAAATTAACAGTCTATATCTGCGCTATGTTGGGATATTACGCAGCGTCGTGTGGTAATTGTTTACCGACGTTTCGGGACAACGTATCGGTCCCATCTTCAAGGGTCAAGAAGTACGACTTATTGACCCTTGAAGAGGAGAGTTAACACAAAACGTAAAGTGTTGTTCTAACTACGATCTGTAAATCATATCTGGTGTTGTGGTAAATGTCTAGCAGAGTGTTCCAAAAATAAATTTCCTAACTGTGCGATGTGAATTGCCTTACAGCGGTGTAGGTCAGAATTCAGTCCACAATTTTTAATGCAAATTCTTCTATAGAAGCTGATATTTGATCGGCTTTTAGAGAAGTTGCTCGAATTTTATGGATCCCATTAGTGTCTATCCTGAGCCAGATTAATCCAGTCTACACTCTCCCAGAGTCGTTGCTAAGTATGGAGAAATTCCATTGCTCAGAAAAAAAACATACTAGGGCTCTTGCTAGCACACCGGGAAACTCAAAAATTGTGTTTGTAGCGCTGTTGGTAGGATGCGGGGAATACATGAAGTATTGTTTCTTTTGCTGCGATGCGGAGTTTTCTTAAGAGGCTTACATATTTAAAATAAGAAGAGTCTTGTAAACCCAGCAGATTTTGCATGGACGTCAATGTAATGACCAAAAGATTGGTAGTGCAGATTTATCCAATATCCCCACATGTTCCTTATTGCTTTAATCACGGTCCCAAGAATATCTGATGTGACTGCCTCTAGTGGTGGGATTACTAAGCTGTGATAACCCTGTTCCCAACCTTCTCAGTTCCAAATATCTCCCATATTTTGCATTTAATCTAAAAAAAACCAAGATTCCTGCAGACAAGGCTTTTTTTTCAGCCGACAGTTCCACGTCCTGTTTCTATAATATTAATTTAATAGTTTCCTTCCATCTTTGTTTAGTTCTCCCAAATGATCTCTTCCCTTAACGTTCTCCGAATAAAACTTTGTGTCTACTTTGAATCCGATGACAATTCACGGCCGTAACGCTTCCTTAACCCACATTTTTCCATAAGGGTTTGTCTCGCAAACCGCGATGCGTTCAAGAACGTAATTGGCCGTGTTTGACAACAAATTGTTGTCTATTGAAGCAACTAGATGCTATATTACTCTTGGATTCTCATGGCAATGGGAATTCAGGTCATGGTCGTCTGGGGTCTGACGCCGCATAATTTGATAAATATGTATCAGCGTTTCGGAAGAACCTGCTGACATCTTCTTCAAGGTAGAAGAGTTACTGAAGATGAAACCAGCTGGCAGATTCCTCCGAAAGGTTGGCAGCGCTACAAAATTACACGGCGTCATATCATGTAAGACCGTGGTCTGAATTGGATGAGAGGTTATACGTTAGGGTTCTCATGAGTCTGGATTGAGCTGGCTGTTGATGGGCACCTAGTGTCGCCAACACCTAGAACACCGCGCTTGACAGATGCAGTGCCATTATAAAGTTATAAGAGTTGTTATGCCTTAACTGCGTAATATTATCAAGTGCTCCCACCACAGCGCAAAAACTTTGTGTGCAAATTTAACTAAGACTGGTAACACATCATTACTAGCAAGTCCTCATTACATGTCTTGTCGCTAGATGGTGCTGCTACTAGCTTTGCATACTAATTATTTGGCGGCTGTACTTAGCCAGCGTTTCGTTCCTCTTGTAATTACAGCAGCCATCAGTAAGGAGACGGATGTACGGTATTGGGCTTTCAGAAAATATTCGCTTCTCTTGTAATTATAAGAGCTCTCAGTATGGAGAGGGATGCACCGTATTAGCCTTTCAGAACACATTGTCTCCATCTTTGCAGCACTAATGAAGATGTGCTGTGTAAGAAAAGTTCCACGAGTTTCTAACACTATAAAAGCTGTCCTTTAATAGGACGCAATCCAGGGTAGTTTCTGGCCTGCTTACTGGACATAACAACCTGAGAAGACACCTTCACATTATGGGACTGAGAGACAGTCTCTTGTGTAGAAAATGCGGAGCAGGGGAAGATACCTCAGCTCATGTTTTGTGCGAATGTGAAGCTTTGGCGACACATAGACACATTTATCTGGGTTTTTTCTTTCTGAACCCTGAAGACATTAAAGAACTACGTCTAGGGGTCATCTGGACCTTTATTACAACGACAGGGCTCCTGTGACTTAGGCTTAGTTAAGGGGCACAAAGGGCCTGTCAAAGGCCTACGTGCATCGGGACCGTAAGGGCACGACCCACAATTTACTATACTATACTAACACTATAAAACGTGTAGTGTACCACGTGTTTCACGTGACAGGCTCGGCATTTGGCCCACGCTGTACATTAACGTGTTGTGAAGAATTATGAAAAAAAAAACAATCATTATTCCTTTGAATAGCGTCATCGGTTTGTCTTTGTAATGGAGTCAATAACTGAGGAGATCTGAGTAGAAGATGTTGAAGAAAATATTTGAAACCTCTTGCACTCTTCTCGAACTGCTTGACCCTGAAGATGAAGGTATTACGATCTTTCGAAACGTCGGCAACTGTTTTACCAGTCGACACTGCGTAACATCCCAGAAGACTTGAATCTTCAGCAGCACCGCTGTGAGAACATCTAATGTCGCTTTCGTGGTAACCTTACAGCCTCGAACACAAGTTTCTATTCGTCAGTCTTTTGAAGTGTGACCTCTGATGGCAGTACTGTGTATTAGAGTTGTTAAGAGTACCCGGTACCCATTGATGGAGTCACGGTGGCCCCAAGAGCCTGTCTGGACATATTGGAGAAGACGGGGATATCTGAGCTTACCTGGAATTAATCCCGCGCATGTTGGGAAGTCAACAAAACTTGAAGCAGTTAACCCTGCCGAGATTCAAACCCGAAATCTGTCTAGTATAAAACTACAGTTGACGCCACATGATCGTGGTCTTTTCCGAACTTTCCCAAGTTCGTGTTTGCCGAAGTCCCCGATCTCCGTGTGTCGTTCTGTTTTATGTCTCTCATCCAGACTCGTGTACAAGTATTGTGCCTGTATCTCCCAGCTTCCAGTTTCGACCGCACGACTAGTAGAGGACTCGAGGCAATAAAGCAGTTGCACTTGTACCGGCAGTCATTACGAAAGGCTCGATGCAGCTCGCTATCTTAATCCTTCGCAAGAACATCGGCACACTTGGGCTGTTCAAACAACTCTCTTGTTTCCGCGCCAACTGGAATCTTCCAAAAAAAAAAAATAGTTCTTCTCAGACACGTACCGTATCGCGATACCGTCGGTACGACAGGGATTTGGCCTCGTCCTTTGTAATCTGCTGTCTTTGGTTTGCGTGGAAGCAGCAGAAAATGAAATCCATTCCTTGCCAGAGTGATGCACATGGGATCATGGCGTTGAGAAAGGTATTTGGAACTAACGCAGAGGAAGTGGAATGAGGATGGAGGAAATTGCGTAATGATAAGCATCACACTTTGTCTTTATTGTCCGTCGAGTGTCGTGTGAGTGATTAGGGGAACGGAGCATGTAGCATGCATGTGAGTCAGGTAAAATACATAAAACCTTTCAGTTTGGTAACTGTAATAAAAAGAAACACATGGAAGACGTAAGTGTATATGGGAGGAATATTAAAACACTAACAAGTTGCTCGTCATGTGGTGGTGCGCCACAATATACACGCGCTGCTCCACGGCCTCTTACATTGGTCCTTTCTTTACCCGTACAGCAGACCAAGCAATAACTTGATCTATCAGAATGCTGCCAACTGGTTGTTTTATATTGTATTATATAACCGATGCTTGACTGTTTCTTCAGCCTCAGCCCGTGCCTCACTGTGACTCAGTTACCCATAAGGCTGTTTCATTGGCTTCAGTGCTTTCATCAGAGTGAACACAATCTATTTCAACTTTTATCCAAATTAATGCAACCGGGGCGTGACTCAGTGAATCACTAAGACAACCTGATTATATATAGGAAGATGGTTTGACGAAATATCAAACACGATATGGGTAACATAAATGAGAGATTTAGTTGTAAAGCATGAAATAAGAAGACCAGTTGTCTGAAGTTTTATGGGTATAAACGGTACTTATTCTCAGATTCACACAAAATCCATAAATTTATTCTTCTGCTCTGAAGATGGAACCAAAAATTGTCTCCGAAATGCCGGTGTCCATCTGCCACACTACAACAAGTTTTATTCGTAGGCTTGTTACAGGTTTTCGAGTTTCTATGGGAGTGATGAATTACATGTCCACTGGCTTGTATGGGCTAAATTCGAGTGGTGATTCGGCCGGTTACAATGGCCACGCTTTCAGAGACGTACATTTTCTCCGGGCTCGTAGGTTCGAATCCAAATTGTGGTACAGACGTACTGTACTGTGTGAGTACTGAGTGTCTACAAACAGATTCAGAAAGTGAGGTTTGAGGTTCTCGCAGCAGTAATACGTTCAAATCTTCGGGGATGTTACACCGTGTCAATTGGTAAATACTGCACTGACGAGCATAGAGCCCTCATCTTCAGGGACAAACTGTCCCTGAAATTTCCCTTTCTGTACCGTTTGTCCGTGAACATTAAGGCCCGAAACTCCTTCGAAACATCTGTTAATGTTTTACCTGGCGACACACTGTGACGTCATAGAAGACATTATTTCTCGTGATTCAGAATCTTGTAAAATGGGAGGTCAGGTCCTGTCATTTTTCTGTAGCGCTGTAAAAATTATTAGAGAGTGGGTTTTGGACTGCTGGACCCATCGGCTATGTTCGAGTTTCGGTGAGTTTTATTTTGCGCTTGGACTGCGCAGGCGTGGATTGTAATTCTAAGTAATCTGCGAAATTTCGGTAGGATACAGACGGATGTGTAAGTAAGTAACCCTGTGCAGGGAATAGAGACCTTCTTAAGAAAAGCAGATATTCAATTATAACTATGCCTGGTTCTGAAACGCAGACTTTTGTGTTTACATAATTCGGCCACTGGGCTCTACCTTTGAGACAGACGAAACAAGTGCAACAGCTTCACGTCACATTCCTTTAAGATCAATTTTAATATTATTCTCCCATCTATGTCTAGGTCCGCCAAGTGGTCTCTTTCCTTCTGGTTTTGCAACTAAAATTCTTTGTGCATTATCCATTCGTCGCCCTGTAATACATACCCTATCATATCCTTTTCTGTTTGATTACATTAATACCGGGGCACGCTGTGGCGCAGTTGGTCGAGGCACTGCGATACAAGCCGGAAGGTCACGGGTTCGATTCCAGATGGGGTAATTGGAATTTTTCTTTGCCATAATCATTCCGGCCGCACTGTGGCCCTGGGGTCGACTTAGCCTCTAACAGAAATGAGTATCAGGGGTATCTCCTGGGGGTAAAGGCGGCCGGTGCGTAGGGCTGCTAACATTGCCACCTTCGTGTGCTGACTGTCTAGAAATTCTGGGGGCCTCAACCCCCTGGAGCCCTAAGGGCCTGTCCAGGGATAGCTTTTAGGTTTTTACTTTAATAATATCTGTTGAAAATTTCGAATTATGAAACTGTTTATTTTCTGGTTTATATATATTTTTTTTACTAAGCTTCTTGTCGTAGGCAATTTAAGTTATTGAAAAGTCTCAAACCCCCCACTTGATGTTTCCATTTCATGCCGCACCGTGTCGCTTCTAAACGTATACATGAAACTGCGAACGTTCAGTTTGATATAAAGTTTTAATACTTTCTGAGCTTCCCCCATCGGAACAGCTTTTACTTCCGTCCCTGTATTGTTTCTCACAGACTTCTGTATCTGTATTTTCATTCTGTATTTCCAACTGTCCCTTTTTTTTTTTTATGGTCTTTATCCTTCTGCTCTCCTCTCTTCTGCTTGCATCTTCTTGTGGCTTTTTTTTTTTTCAGGCAGCGTAACGAGTTTACTTAATTTCCCCTTTCCCCTCCACAAGTCTTTCAGCACTTACAAAAGGGGTAACCAAGACCCATCTGCGATCCATGTAGACAGTGTGGCTCCGTCTGTAAACAAGTGTCCATTTATTCCGATTGAACATTTAACTGGCATTCCAGAAATATACCAACAAATGCACAAATCACTAAAAAGGTACAATCAGCCCTTTATTATAGTCGAACCCTACATATGTTTCGGCTCTCCATGAGCCATCATCAGGGGCTTTCTATTAGCGCTTCTCAAATGCTGGATCGGCCTATTATTGACATTCGTAAAATTTTTGTGCACTGTTTATAAAAACATATACAGGGCATACACAAAAGATTGGTGCGGTTTTAATAGTGTTCACTATTACTCCCGAACCATTCTTTTGTGTATGCCCTGTATAAGTAAAATCGTGAGTATAAAATACAGTTAAAATGATAGAATGTTAAAACCACACTGTTCACTGTATCATCGCACTTTTTGATGATTCTATCATTTTAACTATATTTTATACTCACGATTTTACTTATACAGGGCATACACAAAAGATTGGTGCGGTTTTAATAGTGTTCACTATTACTCCCGAACCATTCTTTTGTGTATGCCCTGTATAAGTAAAATCGTGAGTATAAAATACAGTTAAAATGATAGAATGTTAAAACCACACTGTTCACTGTATCATCGCACTTTTTTATGATTCTATCATTTTAACTATATTTTATACTCACGATTTTACTTATACAGGGCATACACAAAAGAATGGTTCGGGAGTAATAGTGAACACTATTAAAACCGCACCAATCTTTTGTGTATGCCCTGTATATGTTTTTATAAACAGTGCACAAAAATTTTACGAATGTCAATAATAGGCCGATCCAGCATTTGAGAAGCGCTATTAGAAAGCCCCTGATGATGGCTCATGGAGAGCCGAAACATGTGTAGGGTTCGACTATAATAAAGGGCTTATTGCACCTTTTTTTAGTGATTTGTGCATTTGTTGGTGTATTTCTGGATATAATAAAAATGCACGGTGAATTAAGACTTAAGATTTAACTGGCAATTTTAGCAATTTGGAGCATTTAAAACTTTTCTTCAAACAGATTATATATATATATATATATATCAGCTTCATTTGAGGTTTCAACTGCTGTGAAGGTTAAGATCACGGTATTCTGGGATATGCTACCGTGTCCTTTGGCAAACATGTGTCGATGTTTCGGAAGAACCTGAAAAGGTGTAAGCAAGAGATTCGAGTAACATACCACATTGCAAGCGTCTGTGACCTTGATTACTTCTTTCTACATTTAGAATGTTTTCGGGAAAAGTACTGCCAACAGTTCTTCTCTTTCTTCTTCTTCTTCTTCTTCTTCTTCTTCTTTGGCATAGGTCCCTATACTTTAACCAGTGCCTCCTTCAGAATGACGGCCCATACAGATCTGTCTTCTGCTTTGTTCCTCCATCTCTTGACAACCATCGATTTCAGATCGTTCTCAATACAGTCTAACCACCTTAATTTTGGTCTTCCTGCTTTTCTTCTTCCATCTGGTTTCCCCACAAATACTCTCTTTACGGCCCCACCATCAGACATTCTTACCACATGACCAGCCCATTCTAGTCTTCTTAAATTTACTGTCGTTACAATATTTGGTTTTCTATACACAACCTGCAGTTCATCATTAGTTCTGATTCTCCAGCCATTTTGATCTTCTACTAGGGCTGCCAACACATATCCCTGTTAAACCTAGTGGCAAATGTGTGTACCGCCATGTTTGACTTTAAAAACCCTACACTCTGTCTGCACAGTGTATTTATGTGTTGAGTGTGATTCTCACAATAAGCAGGCATTATTTCCCTATACAGCCTTCACATGTTGATCTTTGTAATGGAAGAACTCTATGTTCTCTGTGAGGTACGAACTGACTGTTTATACGGAATGTAGATTAATTCTGGTCTTCAAATAGTTAACGGAAGATTAGACACTGACAGAGCTGAAAATAATATTTGGACTTGAAAGGAGGAAGTAATACTAGGCCGGGGACAGCTGTATAATGAAGATGATAATAATAATAATATTATTATTATTATTATATCGGTATGAGAATAGGAAATTGTCGTGAGTATGACGTGTCACTAAGGACACAATTCTGTATTGCCGTGAGTATGACGTGTCACTAAGGACACAATTCTGTATTGCCGTGAGTATGACGTGTCACTAAGGACACAATTCTGTATTGCCGTGAGTATGACGTGTCACTAAGGACACAATTCTGTATTGCCGTGAGTATGACGTGTCACTAAGGACACAAATCTGTATTGCTGTGAGTATGACGTGTCACTAAGGACACAAATCTGTATTGCCGTGAGTATGACGTGTCACTAAGGACACAAATCTGTATTGCCGTGAGTATGACGTGTCACTAAGGACACAATTCTGTATTGTCGTGAGTATGACGTGTCACTAAGGACACAATTCTGTATTGCCGTGAGTATGACGTGTCACTAAGGACACAATTCTGTATTGCTGTGAGTATGACGTGTCACTAAGGACACAAATCTGTATTGCCGTGAGTATGACGTGTCACTAAGGACACAATTCTGTATTGCCGTGAGTATGACGTGTCACTAAGGACACAATTCTGTATTGCCGTGAGTATGACGTGTCACTAAGGACACAATTCTGTATTGCCGTGAGTATGACGTGTCACTAAGGACACAATTCTGTATTGCCGTGAGTATGACGTGTCACTAAGGACACAATTCTGTATTGCCGTGAGTATGACGTGTCACTAAGGACACAATTCTGTATTGCCGTGAGTATGACGTGTCACTAAGGACACAATTCTGTATTGCCGTGAGTATGACGTGTCACTAAGGACACAAATCTGTATTGCTGTGAGTATGACGTGTCACTAAGGACACAAATCTGTATTGCCGTGAGTATGACGTGTCACTAAGGACACAAATCTGTATTGCCGTGAGTATGACGTGTCACTAAGGACACAATTCTGTATTGTCGTGAGTATGACGTGTCACTAAGGACACAAATCTGTATTGCCGTGAGTATGACGTGTCACTAAGGACACAAATCTGTATTTACGAAACCCGTGTAGAGTAATGTGTCGAGAAGCACAACCCAAAAATATTACTTTTCGAAAATCAAGAGAGCTCGATTAGACTTCACTTCAAAGCAGTGAATTCATTTAGTAGGTTGCCTGATGCTTCGATATTTTTGAGCTTCGCACTTCATCTTCTTTCGACTGTGGGCCCCTTTTCTTATTGTAGACACTTGCTTGTAAAAAGAGTATGAAATAACACTTATAAACACTGCTGGTTACGTATATATATATATATATATATATAATCTAAATAAATACTGCAAGAACAACCGACACTACAGACTATCTTAAGTAAACTCCAAATATTTCCAAGGAGGCATTGTTCTGCCAACTACAGGGTGTTGTTTTACAAATAAGTATCCTGTCCAACAGTTCTTAAGCTTCACTAACTGCAATTACTCATGGTAGACGCTTCTTCCGTTTCAGGAAAACGTAGCTATGTTTTACGACATTTAATTTTTAAAAGACATATGTGTGTTACAGCGGAATCTGTCAAGTTTTCCGCAACAAGAAAAACAGTTCTGGGAAGCTCAGATAATAAATTATTCAAAACACCATTAAGGATTTAGAGGCTAAGACTGAACAGAATTGTATTTGAAGATTCAGTCCGTACCGCGCAGTAAACACACTCCGTCTCAGTTATACAAACCAGTCAGTTAATGTTGTACAGTGAAATAATCGCTGTTTGTTCTGAGATCCACACAAAACACATAAATACAGTCCGTACCGCGCAGTAAACACACTCCGTCTCAGTTATACAAACCAGTCAGTTAATGTTGTACAGTGAAATAATCGCCGTTTGTTCTGAGATCCACACAAAACACATAAATACAGTCCGTACCGCGCAGTAAACACACTCCGTCTCAGTTATACAAACCAGTCAGTTAATCACTTTGAAGTTGTACATACCGTGCAAAGCTTGAGATAATTATAACTTAAAACCAACAATATTGCACTTATTTTATATATGTATATTGCAACCCTACATATGTTTCGGCTGTACTTCAGCCATCATCAGGGGTTTTCCTTGCAGCGTCCACTAACTGTATTTCTCACTAACATTTGGTTCCTATTGGTTTTCTTAGTAACTAGGTATTGTGCATTGTCTTATTGTCTAGGTCCTATATTGTTCACTTTGTACACTGATACACTTATGTATGTGGGTTTTTTTGCACTTTTTAGTTTGACTTTTTTCTTGGTCCGTTTTAGGAACATGTAGTTTTGGCCTATTCTGGAGCATGTCTGTAGCCTTCGGTGTTCTTTTTTCGGTCCTTCTTCTTTAGTTGTGTGCAGGTGTCAGCCATCTTGTCACTGCCGTCTTGATGTTGTAGTGTGCCAAGATCGTTCTATTGATTGTATTTTTCATGGTTTTCTTTACGCGGTGTTATGTTGTCTGCTGTTTGTGGTGATTCCAAGTTGTCTTCGTGTTGTGGTCACACTTGGGTTTTGTGCTTTCTGTTGTCGTTCCTTATGATGTTTTGGTTTTTTGACCTACGTTTCCTATTTTCGGTTGGTCTATTGCGTTGTAGTTTTCTTGCTGGTTTTTGGATCGTTGATTAGCATGTTGTTTCTGTGGTTCATTTCATGTTCTTTCCATGTTCGGCGTACTGTTTTGGGTGCTATGTTCCTTTGTGTTGCTGTTGTTCTTGTGGTCCGGTTCCTTTAGTTTTGTATTGGTAATGAGCCTGAATAGTTGGTTGTTTTCGCCTGCATGTTGCTCAGGAATCAGAGTATTATCTTCATGTGCTTGCTGTATGTAAAACCGTTCCAGGGTGTTCAATTTCTTGCTTTTTTTGCACGTGTGTACAAGGTTCATTGTTTGGTCTATTGGGCCCCTTTCATGTCTGTTGTTTAGAATGTGGAGGGCGTAAGCTGATTTTGGGTCGTTATTCTTGATGTAGCGGGTATGTTCAGTGTAGCGTTGTTTTATGGATCTGCCAGTTTGTCCTATGTATTGTTTTTTACATGTATTGCAGGTGAGACTGTATATTCCACTGAGGCTGTAAGGGTCATGGTTTTGAGGGTGTGTTTGCAAAATCGTGTGTGTTTTATTAACTGTGTTGAAGGTTATGTTTAGATCAGTGCCTTTGAAGAGGTTGGTAATGGGTCGGATTTTTGGGCTATAGTATCCGAAGGCCGCCCATTTTTTGACCTTGGGGGTTGTGGTTATGGTGATGTTTGTTTGGTTTATGATTTTGGACATAATGGTTTTGTTTAGCCTGTCCACCATGTGCCTTGGGTATCCATTCCTGTTGGCAATCGAGTGAATTATGCTAAGCTCTTTCTGTTTTGATTCTTGTGTGAGGGGCATCCGGTGCATTCTATTGAGGAGGTATCTGTAAGCCGCCATTTTGTGTTCTGTTGGGTGGTTGGAGTCATGGTGTATGGTTATGTCGGTTGTTGTGGGTTTTCTATAGATGTCCAAGGTTAATTTGTTGTTTTGTCTGTGGATTGAGAGGTCCAGGAAGCTTATGGTGTTGTCCTCTTCCAGTGTTGCCTTGAATTGCAGGGCGCTGTGGATGCTGTTCATGTAGTGGGTTATGTCTGTGGGGTTGGTCTTGGTGTTATCATATATCATAAGTATGTCATCAACATATCTATTATACATGCGGATCTTTTTACTGTCCAATATGTTCTTGATCAGGCTGTTTTCCAGGTGTTGGAGGAAGATTTCTGCAATAAGGCCTGAGATAGGTGATCCCATTGCTACTCCCTTGTTCGGTTGGTAGAATTTGTTATTGAATTGGAAATAGTTTTGTTGTAGTATGGTGGTTAGTAGTGTGCATGCTTGGTTTGCAGTGGTGGTGTTTACATTTTTGTCCTTAAGCAAAATTTTGGTGATGTTTATTGTTTCTTCTAGGGGTATGTTCACGTAAAGGTCCTTAATGTCGTATGAAATGAGTCTGTCTGATTCTACTGTTGGGAAGCAGTCGAGCTGGTGTGCCAGGTTTGTTGAACTGTGGGTTGTGTATGTGTGGGGTAATTGGAGTGTGTCATTTAGCCATCTATTAAGGAATTTGGCTATCTTATATGATGGGGCGTAAATGTTGTTTATTACTGGTCTGATGGGTTCATTGTCTTTATGAATTTTGATTTGGGCCTTTAGGGTGGGTGGTTGGGGCTTTATTTGTGTTAAGTAATGTTTCTGTTGTTTGTTTATTATCATGTTGGAACCGTTTGTGGCTTGCTGAATTTTTTTCTGGTATTGTGTTGTGGGGTCTTTTTGTAATTGTGTGAATTGGTTGTCGTTTAGGAAAGTTTCAACTTTGTGGGTGTATTCATCTCTGTGTATGATGACTATAGTGTTTCCTTTGTCTGCTTTAGTAACTCCAACCACCCAACAGAACACAAAATGGCGGCTTACAGATACCTCCTCAATAGAATGCACCGGATGCCCCTCACACAAGAATCAAAACAGAAAGAGCTTAGCATAATTCACTCGATTGCCAACAGGAATGGATACCCAAGGCACATGGTGGACAGGCTAAACAAAACCATTATGTCCAAAATCATAAACCAAACAAACATCACCATAACCACAACCCCCAAGGTCAAAAAATGGGCGGCCTTCGGATACTATAGCCCAAAAATCCGACCCATTACCAACCTCTTCAAAGGCACTGATCTAAACATAACCTTCAACACAGTTAATAAAACACACACGATTTTGCAAACACACCCTCAAAACCATGACCCTTACAGCCTGAGTGGAATATACAGTCTCACCTGCAATACATGTAAAAAACAATACATAGGACAAACTGGCAGATCCATAAAACAACGCTACACTGAACATACCCGCTACATCAAGAATAACGACCCAAAATCAGCTTACGCCCTCCACATTCTAAACAACAGACATGAAAGGGGCCCAATAGACCAAACAATGAACCTTGTACACACGTGCAAAAAAAGCAAGAAATTGAACACCCTGGAACGGTTTTACATACAGCAAGCACATGAAGATAATACTCTGATTCCTGAGCAACATGCAGGCGAAAACAACCAACTATTCAGGCTCATTACCAATACAAAACTAAAGGAACCGGACCACAAGAACAACAGCAACACAAAGGAACATAGCACCCAAAACAGTACGCCGAACATGGAAAGAACATGAAATGAACCACAGAAACAACATGCTAATCAACGATCCAAAAACCAGCAAGAAAACTACAACGCAATAGACCAACCGAAAATAGGAAACGTAGGTCAAAAAACCAAAACATCATAAGGAACGACAACAGAAAGCACAAAACCCAAGTGTGACCACAACACGAAGACAACTTGGAATCACCACAAACAGCAGACAACATAACACCGCGTAAAGAAAACCATGAAAAATACAATCAATAGAACGATCTTGGCACACTACAACATCAAGACGGCAGTGACAAGATGGCTGACACCTGCACACAACTAAAGAAGAAGGACCGAAAAAAGAACACCGAAGGCTACAGACATGCTCCAGAATAGGCCAAAACTACATGTTCCCAAAACGGACCAAGAAAAAAGTCAAACTAAAAAGTGCAAAAAAACCCACATACATAAGTGTATCAGTGTACAAAGTGAACAATATAGGACCTAGACAATAAGACAATGCACAATACCTAGTTACTAAGAAAACCAATAGGAACCAAATGTTAGTGAGAAATACAGTTAGTGGACGCTGCAAGGAAAACCCCTGATGATGGCTGAAGTACAGCCGAAACATATGTAGGGTTGCAATATACATATATAAAATAAGTGCAATATTGTTGGTTTTAAGTTATAATCAGTCAGTTAATGTTGTACAGTGAAATAATCGCTGTTTGTTCTGAGATCCACACAAAACACATAAATACAGTCCGTACCGCGCAGTAAACACACTCCGTCTCAGTTATACAAACCAGTCAGTTAATGCTGTATAGTGAAATAATCGCTGTTTGTTCTGAGATCCACACAAAACACATAAATACAGTCCGTACCGCGCAGTAAACACACTCCGTCTCAGTTATACAAACCAGTCAGTTAATGCTGTACAGTGAAATAATCGCTGTTTGTTCTGAGATCCACACAAAACACATAAATTCAGTCCGTACCGCGCAGTAAACACACTCCGTCTCAGTTATACAAACCAGTCAGTTAATGCTGTACAGTGAAATAATCGCTGTTTGTTCTGAGATCCACACAAAACACATAAATACACTGTGTGGGCAGAACGTAGAATTTGTGAATGTTAAATATGGTGGTATATATAGTAACCACTGGGATTGAAAGGGATAAATAATTGAAGACGTTTAAATACATGCCACATTGTACAGCCCTTAACGTCTTGCTGCCCTTAACTGAGTGTAAAGGACTCGTAAACAGTGATGTGTGCCGAGACTACTTCAGTACGCAATGGTTTCTTCTGCTTTGTTGATAGTCAAACACGCCATTGGGCTGCCATTAACCAGTCGCAATCTTGGCTCAAGGGGCGGGCGTTGCTCTGCACAGACACTCGTAAAATTTAATTCCTCCATATAAAATATAATTCTGATCGACTAATAGAATAGTCCGCAACCTGTGGTCCGCTTGCCCGTGCTCTTTTGCGACGCTGCCTTATTCGTACGTGTTCAGAGTCCCCAAGACTTGAGATCTGCCCTCTTCTGGGATATCACACAGCGTTGAGTGGTAATTTACCGACGTTTCGGGACGACGTATCAGTCCCATCTTAAAGGGTCAAGAAGTCCTAGAAGGGTCAAGACATCCAAGGAGCAAAGGACTTCTTAGACTTCTTGACCTTTGAAGATGGGACCGATATGTCGTCCCGAAACGTCGGTAAACAATTATCACTCGATGCTGCGTAATATTCCAGAACAGCGCAGATCACATCAACATGGCGGCGGAAGTCTGAAATCCCCAAGATTCGTCAGTGCAGTGTGTAAATGTTGTTACAATGATTTAGGCTGCAATTCAGAGTTTATCTGCACAGTTATGATCCATTTAACTATTTAAAGCTGCTAACTTTATATAAACATGTATTAAATGCAGGATATTTGGGCCTAAGAGGGACGAGGTAACAGGGGATTGGAGAAGACTACATAACGAGGAACTTAATGATCTGTACTCATCACCAAATATTATTCGGGTGATCAAATCAAGAAGAATAGGGTGGGCGGGGCATGTAGTAAGTTTGGGGGAGGGGAGAGGTGCATACAGGGTTTTGGTGGGGAGACCTGAGGGAAGGAGACCACTTGGAAGACCCAGGCGTAGATGGGAGGATAATATTAAAATGTAATCTTCAAGAAGTGGGATGGGAGGGCGTGGATTGGATTGATATGGCTCAGGATAGGGACAGGTGGCGGGCTGTTGTGAATGCGGTAATAAACCTTCGGGTTCCATAAAACGCGGGGAATTTCTTGACTAGCTGACGACCTGTTAGCTTCTCAAGAAGGACTGTGCTACATGGAGTTAGTTAGTTAGTTAGTTAGTTATATTACATGCATTTATTGTCAAGTGATTGGGATGATCAAATCAGGAACGGTGTGATTGACAGGAAACGTAGCACACGTGAGAGAGGAGGGAAATGCATATGATATTTATTGTGGAAAATCTGAATGAAAACCCGCTTTGGAATGTTTTGGTGTAGCTGTGAGTATCACACTAAAATTTGTGTACGATTTATTAGAATTCCAACAGACTTTACTCACGTAATGTTGATCTGAAATAAAGAGAGTGGTAATGTGTACAGTTTGGGAACAGCGATGATTGGCAGGGTGTTGAGAACAATAGCAGATACAATGTTTACACAGTCAAATCGCCAACTCTTGTTACTTGTTTCATTATAGAGGTCACATTTTTCGGCACTGCTGTGTCATCGTCAACCGCCAACTGTCAACACACGACCAAAAGTACACAGGCCACATCCATATATGCAATAGTTGTCATTTGACAATGTAAATACTGTTTTTTTGGTACTGTTTCAGCTAACAGCGGTAGCTATAACTGATATTAGACTTACCAACGTGGTGTTCAGTCATCGTGCTGCATCAATGGCCGGTAATTTCTTGAATAACCGAGTAACTACCAATGCCTTTGTTCCATTAGTTTGTTGGCAAGTTAATTAGCTGCTTATACAATGCGAGCTCTGAGGTTTTCTCAGCGGTACAGCTGAAAAGTCCTTATGGAATGTAACACAGCGTGTTATCCCAAAAGAAGAGAACCCCTAATTATGTAATATTACGTTTAGTTAGCTACTTAACAATTAATTCGTAATTTAAGTCAAAGAATTTTTATGTATGATGCCGTGTAGTCTGGTAGGTTTATACCAGGGTTTAGGAGGAAGTGATGCGTCAAGTCTTTTAACATCGTGCGTCAGGAGTAGGTGGGAGTGAAGATATAGCTTCAGGCTCCGGACGCTATAGCCCCAGGAAATGTCCCCCCGGTACCCCATTGGATAGGAAGTTGCGTGGAATCGAGGTTCGGTCTGAAAGGTTTCGTGAGAAGGGAAAAAAAAATCTTTTGCAACTGCTGGATATCGAACCTTGATTCCTTGGTCGTTGAGTCTGTAGCTTACACACTACACTGACTGAGCTATACCGGTTCCCTTATTATTATTATTATTATGTTTTCTATCATAAAGTGTCTTAGTGAATTATTTTAGTATTCTTTGGTTTGTGTTTCTTTTATATGTGTCCTGTTTGTTGTCCTTTGTTATTTGTGTCTGTATGTTGTGCTGTTTCTGTTATTGGCCATCTGGCTGTTGATTCAGCACGTTAATAAACAAGAATTGAATTGAATTGAATTACAATTTATCTTTTGGACCCGCTATTATCCAGGCCGATTAAATTGTAATGAATTAAAACATGAGAAATGTTTGATTGATAGATTATTGGATGTGTTACATTTTTAAGATTTTACTTAAGGCTAGGAGTTATATTTTCTGCCCCCGCAAACTCTTCTCGTATTATCTGTGTTCCTTATCGTATTTTTTACACTTTTTATTATAATTTGTTGTTATTATTTTGTGTTTTCTTTCTCTTCCTTGTCGTTCTTGTCACTGCTTCCCTCTAATTGACTTTCTTGTGGTTTGTCAACGTCTTTAATAAACTAATTAAATTCAATTTAATTGGATTTAGCTTTTCGCTGTAAGGACAGAAAATATATTTAAGGTGTTTAAGAACAAGTTATGGAGAGAATATATGTAGGCAAGAGGGACAGAGCGTGATAGCAGTATACAGAACAAGGAATTCCGGTAACAACGCACAAGGCGTACTGTCCTATTGCATGAACATGTTTAGCCTTACTGATCCATTATTAAACCTATTATTATTATTATTATTATTATTATTATTATTATAGCTTCATTTTATTTCGGTAGTGTGCTATTTTAATTAATAATAGATTATATGCGTTAAAATTCTCAATGTTTCGCGTTCTCGCCATGTTTGTAATTGTTAACTTACAAAGAAAGTTACAAATATAAGGAATAAGCATGTTCATATTCTACCTCCACATAAAATTTGACATTCCAAGCTTCCATGTTGCATTGATATTTTCATCAAAACCAAAGCTAAAGACATTTTTATTTGGCCGCCATTATTGTCATGTCAAATTCTACGAAAACATTACACAAACAAAATCAGCATATTTTTACAAGCTCTATCATCATGCATAATTTCGGGGCGCTACAGAAATTGACGATAGTTGTGCTCCACCTCAACAGTTCGCGCACCCGCCATGTTGTTGTTAGTGAATGTGGGAAATTAAAAATTACAGGGTTGGAATTTCCTCCAGCGGCATAATATTTATGATTTTATTTTTCAAAAGCTGTTAACTTGTCCAAAAGTTGAAATGGACACACACACACACACACACACTCTCTCTCTCTCTCTCTCTCTCTCTCTCTCTCTCTCTCTCTCTCTCTCTCTCTCTGGTCTTAGGAAGAAAACTGAGCTGGAATTAAAGCTCAGATAAATATGAACTGGAATTTCGCATTTCTTTAAAGTAGAGAATTTATTGATCTGTTGAATAGCGAAGAGGGTTTTGAAGAAAAAAAAACCAGGCATCACTGATGGTTGATTGGTTGATCGTTTAGCTGATTTGTATGTTGAATAGTTTCTTGGTTATTAAGGTAAAGCAGTCCCATACAGGCCTAGGAAGGCCCTTAGGGCTCCAAGAGGTCGAGGCTCCCAGGTTTATAGACAATCGGCACATGAAGGTGGTAAGGTTGTCAGCCCTACGCACCGGCCGCCTTTACCCCCCCCCCCCCCCCCCCCCCCCCCCAGGAAAGATTCCCGGTACTCATTTCTGTTAGAGGCTGAGTCGACCCCAGTGCCATAGTGCGACCGAAACGATTATGTCACTGAAAAATTCCAGTGACACCATCGGGAATCGAACCCGCGACGTTACGGTTTGAAGCGCAGTGCCTCAACCAACTGCGCCACCTCGTGCCCCCTTCTTGGTTATTATTTACCGTATTTTCCAGCTCAAAAGACTTTCTTTTTATCTCTGAACAGTCCCTCAAAATCACCTTGCCTCTTAACACCGGCTGATAAACTGTTACTTCAGTACGCTAAAAAAAGCATCCACCAAAATACCTTGCTAATTCCAGGGTGCTTCTTGTCACTTTTAGCGTCTTATGATGCAGGTAATTGTTTATTTAGATACACAGTGAAATCGTAATTAATGAAACCCAACAGGTCTCACACGTAGCAGTGTTTTCTGCCAGACGTGGAATTGTGGAACAGAACGTAGTGTGAATGTCTGACGTTTGGTGCGCTGCAGTCGAATTGTGACGTCTTACTACGTGTGTCAAACAAGAGAATAAGAAGTAAGGAGCAGTTATTCATATCCTTCTGCCTCCTTCATCAGTCTTGGCGCATCTCATCTGCATTTTTATCTCAATAGGAGGGCGCATTAGGACGTGCCGTACTTATTAGCCTAATTACTAGAACGCGCTCCCCATTAAAATTTCCACCATTACAACGAAAGTTTTTGGTAAGGGGATTCGTGGCGGGCGCTCGCTCGCGCTTGCAGATATTTCCAGCTTTATCGCGCTCGGGCAGACAAATGGCGAATGTGTAATGCTGCGGGTTGCATACTGTGGTTGCTGCGACAGTCGTGTCGTTGTGGGCCTTGTAAAATATAAACAGGGGGTTGTGAGAATAAATTGAATGTACTACTTTTCTGCAAATACTTCCGTCTTGTGTAGTGATGCTGGTAACGAGTTTAAATTGATATGTATATGATGTGATAGCTGTATAATAAAATAAATGGCAATATCAAAATACGTTTTGGTAAAAATATTCTCCAAAGCACCCAATTGCGACATTGCAATATTACATCCAAAGCAGCACTGAAATGTGACAGTGAAGTTTGGGTTTTAAATAAAAAGGAATGTCAGCAGTTAGAAACAGCACAAACGAAATTTTTGAGATCGATTTTAGGACTGATAAGGTTAGACCATCAAAGGAATACAACAGTTCGAGAAAAAACTAAAAGTAGATGACACAGTAGATGAAATTCAGAGCTAACAAAAGAATTTGCTACAGCGTGTTAAAAGTATGGAAGTCTTACGAATACACAAGATGGCACTGGAATACCAACCAGAACGTAAACGCTACATAGGTCGACCAAAAACAAGATGGAGAGACCAACAGCATCTGTCGGTGGGGGCAAGGTATTTTTTCTCTTCTCCAAACTCGTCCACACCTGCCCAGAGGCCCATCCGGCCCCCTCTACAATGGGTACCAGAGCTCTTTACCAGGGATAAAGCGGCCGGGGACTGGCGGTGGCCACTCACCCCATCTAGTCCCGAGGTTAAAAATTGGTTGTGCTGTAACACTACACCCCCTCTGTGCTAGTGATGACATGTTGCGGGGCGACCTTTACCTTTTTTACTTTTACCCTCACTCCTCCATCAAACACAAATTTCGATACAGTATCTGGTTAGACCACAACTCCTTTCAAATTGTACCCCAATTCATTATTTAATAATCTCCGTAGCCACTTAATGACGTTTCGGAGGAACCAAATATGTCAATATTCATGTTACAATATTGGTAGATTGTCAGAATATAGACCGTTTGTTACTCAGTGTGATAATATTAAACTTCAGAAGAAATAGTCCCAGGTACTTTCGTTTTCAGGCCCATTAGGTCCAGTGCGGAACGATCTGCTTAGTGGGGTGTTGAGAGGTGTCTCGGTTCTCTCCTGCACTGCACACTGTTATACACCATCATAGTGCACCATTATACACCATCATACTGCACCATTATACACCATCATACTGCACCATTATACACCATCATAGTGCACCATTATACACCATCATACTGCACCATTATACACCATTATAGTGCACCATTATACACCATCAAACTGCACCATTATACACCATCATACTGCACCATTATACACCATTATAGTGCACCATTATACACCATCAAACTGCACCATTATACACCATCATACTGCACCATTATACGCCATCATACTGCACCATTATACGCCATCATACTGCACCATTATACACCATCATACTGCACCATTATACACCATCATACTGCACCATTATACGCCATCATACTGCACCATTATAACGCCATCATAGTGCACCATTATACACCATCATACTGCACCATTATACACCATCATACTGCACCATTATACACCATCATACTGCACCATTATACGCCATCATACTGCACCATTATACGCCATCATAGTGCACCATTATACACCATCATACTGCACCATTATACACCATCATACTGCACCATTATACACCATCATACTGCACCATTATACCCATCATACTGCACCATTATACACCATATACTGCACCATTATACGCCATCATACTGCACCATTATACCCATTCATACTGCACCATTATACACCATCATACTGCACCATTATACCCATCATACTGCACCATTATACACCATCATACTGCACCATTATACACCATCATACTGCACCATTATACGCCATCATACTGCACCATTATACACCATCATACTGCACCATTATACACCATCATAGCTGCACCATTATACACCATCATAGTGCACCATTATACACCATCATAGTGCACCATTATACGCCATCATACTGCACCATTATACACCATCATACTGCACCATTATACCCATCATACTGCACCATTATACACCATCATAGTGCACCATTATACACCATCATACTGCACCATTATACACCATCATATGCACCATTATACACCATCATACTGCACCATTATACCCATCATACTGCACCATTATACACCATCATAGCTGCACCATTATACACCATCATATGCACCATTATACACCATCATAGTGCACCATTATACACCATCATAGTGCACCATTATACACCATCATAGTGCACCATTATACACCATCATAGTGCACCATTATACACCATCATAGTGCACCATTATACCCATCATAGTGCACCATTATACACCATCATAGTACACTATTGTGCACCATCATAGTACACTATTATACACCATCAAAGTACACCATTATACACCATCATAGTACACTAATAGAACCATCATAGTGCACTATTTTGCACCATCATTGTACACTATTATATACCATCATAGTGCACTATTGTACACCATCATAGTACACCATTATACACCATCATAGTACACTATTTTATACCATCATAGTACACTATTGTACACCATAATAGTACACCATTATACACCATCATAGTACACTATTTTATACCATCATAGTACACTATTGTACACCATCATAGTACACCATTATACACCATAATAGTACACTATTTTATACCATCATAGTACACTATTTTATACCATCATAGTACACTATTGTACACCATCATAGTACACCATTATACACCATCATAGTACACTATTTTATACCATCATAGTACACTATTGTACACCATCATAGTACACCATTATACACCATAATAGTACACTATTCTATACCATCATAGTACACTATTATATACCTTCATGATACACTAATATGCAGCGCAATATTACATTGTTATGTGCCATTATATTACACTATCATATAACATAATAATTCGCTTAACAGTACTGTGCCTTATTTATTTGGTTTAGAGTTTTCTTCTTCGAAGCAAGTGTGACGTACGTCGTTATGTTTGTTATTGGTATGTGATTTATTTCAGTTGCAAGCAATGCGCGGTCTAAAGTGAAGTCTGTTACGGTAATCTCAACAACAGTGAATCCGCTAACGTGCGCATAGCATTTTCTTGAATTACATTCTTTAGTTTATCACGTATTGCACATCACATTTCAGAATTTGTTTCATAGATGGTGCGTGTGTAGCATCGTAGCCTGCCACAAGAACATTAAAGATTTAGAAGCTTCTAACAAGACCGCGCAACGTACACACTGTGATGATTGTCTGCATCACACGCCTTATGAAGGATGCATTGCTCATTGCGACCGAGCGACTGCGCTACCAATGCATTTAAATGGTTCATTGCGAGCGGCCGTTGTGGTGACTGACTGACACGTAATTAGCGTGCAGCGCTGTGCTTTGCTGCTTTCTGGAGACGTTTGGAATTTGGATGGCGTTAGTGCGGTGAGTGAGAGAGAGACCTGAGGGACTGAATGGGACGGAGAGAGAGATGTAGGTGACGGACTGAATGGTAGAGAGAAACAATTAGGGACTGAATGAGAGAGAGGTGAGGGACTGAATGAGAGAGAGAAGAGGATGAATAAGAGACTGAATGAGAGTAATAAAGGTGAGGGACTGAATGAGAGAGAGGTGAGGGACTGAATGAGAGAGAATGAGAGTGATGAAGGTGAGGGACTGAATGAGAGTGATGGAGGTGAGGGACTGAATGAGAGAGAGAAGAGGATGAATAAGAGACTGAATGAGAGTAATAAAGGTGAGGGACTGAATGAGAGAGAGGTGAGGGACTGAATGAGAGAGAGGTGAGGGACTGAATGAGAGAGAGGTGAGGGACTGAATGAGAGAGAGGTGAGGGACTGAATGAGAGAGAGAAGAGGATGAATGAGAGACTGAATGAGAGTGATGAAGGTGAGGGACTGAATGAGAGTGATGAAGGTGAGAGACTGAATGAGACTGATGAAGGTGAGGGACTGAATGAGAGTGATGAAGGTGAGGGACTGAATGAGACTGATGAAGGTGAGGGACTGAGAGAGAGAGGTGAGGGACTGAATGAGAGAGAGGTGATGGACTGAATATGAGAGAGAAGAGGATGAATGAGAGACTGAATGAGAGTGATGAAGGTGAGGGACTGAATGAGAGTGATGAAGGTGAGGGACTGAATGAGACTGATGAAGGTGAGGGACTGAGAGAGAGAGAGGTGAGGGACTGAATGAGAGAGAGGTGATGGACTGAATATGAGAGAGAAGAGGATGAATGAGAGAATGAATGAGAGTAATAAAGGTGAGGGACTGAATGAGACTGATGAAGGTGAGGGACTGAATGAGACTGATGAAGGTGAGGGACTGAATGAGACTGATGAAGGTGAGGGACTGAATGAGAGAGAGGTGAGGGACTGAATGAGAATGATAAAGGTCAGACTGAATGAGAGAGAGAGAGAGAGAGACGTGAGGGACTAAGAGAGAAAGAGTAAGGTGAGAGACTAAATGGAAGTGATAAAGGTGGGTGAATGAATGAGAGGGGCGAGGGGTACAGACAGAAAAGCAAGGGAGGTGAGACACTGAATGAGGAGGAGAGAGAGATGCTCTTCATTCCCCGTTCGCATAGGCGTAACTTGGGGGGGGGGGGTGCAAGTGGGAGCAGATGCCCCTCCAATATTTTTCTACCTAAGAATAGTTTTTTTTTTTTGGCTAATGAGGTGAAGATGAGCAAATAAAAAAATAGAAATATTTTCTAAACGATTATTTGTGTGGAGTAAAGAGAGAAAAAACTGAAAAACATTTGTTTTTACGGGACGCAGAATAGAGGCGTCTGAGCCACCCTTTACAAAGGAAGAGAGGCGCTGTAAATTCTCTGTGCTCTTTGCCTAAGGTCATTGTATATTAAGGACTGGTTCAAACGAATATTTCCCATCTTTCTAACTTGACTCCTTAAATTAAAGTTCCTAATACCCATGGTCGATTTTGCCGTCCAAGTGTTACTGGCCAAGTTGCGCCCATGTCCGTCCGTCCGTACGCATGTAACAAGTGGAGAGCAGCTGAACAAATGTTCATTAAATTTTTTTTGATATTGGAAAGCTGAACGAATAAAATTAACCCATTCGAATGTAGTTCAGTATCACATAATATTAGCAGGCAGGTTACAAGAACGCCTGTTTCGCCTTTCTGAGCGCATCGTGACCATAAATATCGTGAACTTTCCCAAATATTTGCAAGAGAAACATACTCCGAACAATAGAAAAATCTTAAAATGTTTTCCCTTCAATTTGTACAGCTTCCAAGACAGTTACGGTTAAGATAGCGAATCCGCCAGGATATCTGCACTGCATATAAAGTTTATGTTTCTTATCCCACGTGTTTCGTTATACGTTTTTAGTCTTTACATCGTATTTGTTGTCATGCTAAATTTCACATTCTGAGTAGTTAAACTCTTCTAAAATCTAATTTGAGAGAATATCGAACAAATTTTCCCTGGGAATTTTTTTGATGGGATTAATACCGGTTTCGAGTTGGCCCAAAGTTCGAGATATCGACAATCGATTGTTACGATGTGCAAACACCGCCAGATATCGTATTAGCTTCCCCAATTTGTTCGCGATTAGCCAAACGTCGGGCCTTCTGTGGATTATACAGTCAGACCAATAAATCGTGGCTTAATCCTATGGATTATTTCTGCTTGAGTTCAAAGCCGCCAGACTGCGCCTCAATCTGCGTGCTCGCACGTGAATTGCATCGTTCACTGATTCGTGTGTGTGTGTATTAATTCAGCATAACGTACAAGGTTGTCGCTGGTCAGTTACGGAAACTGGGCTTTACAGCGTTATAATGATATTCACTATACACAATGCTAGTTTTATGTAAATATATGCTGTGGTTCTGGGTTACAACCTCTTGTACTTTGCTACCGAATTTTTGTCTTCTCTTCTGTTCTGAAGATGGAGGCATTAGTATCTTCCGAAACGGTGTATGCACCTACCAAACTGCACGGTGCATTCCGACAATACAGCAGTAAAGATAAATCTTTGCTATGAACACCTCAAAATCTTATTTAATTTAAATTATAGGCCTATATTCGGTTACTACCTCAAGAAAACACACTGCATCTTCGTCATTAATGATTGTTGAGGCTATTCAGAATCAAAGAAAACTCATTTGAGTAGCCTGGCTATGAAAGAAAGAGAAAACCATGACCTGAACTGTTCTTTGTGGAATTTTACGTGATGTTGGTAGAATTTGATGACGTAGAAGTGACAGTTCTGGGAAGAATTTGTGGCATTAGCAGAGTATGGGGATGTATTTTTTATTTCTAAATCCTGACAAATAACAACTATATATATTTCATATGTCAAGTGTTTTAGGGGTTCCGGTCACTAGCATTAAGCATTTCTGCAATGTAACGTCTTCCAGTTGAGTAGAAATTGACGCGCGGATAGAATATCGAGACATCAGGTTGCTCCGAAACGTTGGTACAGGTCTACCGAACTACGTGACGTACATCCCAGAAGACCCGAGTTCTTAAATGGTCACCGCTGTGGTAACCTAAATAGCATTCCAGTCTCCTAATGTGGTGCCATAATTACAGCTCGAAACCTGTAAGTTCTGGGAAGAAGCAATGATTCGAGCCTTCCTTTAGAGCAGTGTTTCCCAAAGTGGGCGGTACCGTCCTCTGGGGGGCGGTGGGATTACCGAGGTGGGCGCTAATAGGTACGAGAGGTGGAAGGGAGCGCTGTTATTATCACAGGGGGGCGCTAGTAGACAAGTAGTGCATTTATTTTTGTAATAAAATTGAAATAAAGTAATTTTTGTGTTAAAAATAAAAAATGAACTAAATTTCTTAGTATTTTAATTTATGAATCTTATTCAAGCACATATTATTTTAATAAACTATTGCTAGATGAATTATTGTTAACCATAAAAAATATAATAAATATTAATTTATTAATTAACGCATAAAACATTAAGTTTAACTCTTACAATTTTATTTAAACGATTTTTTAAATACAAAATAAAAGTGGAAACAAAAGCGCATTTATGTTTTTTAAAAAAAGGTAGGGGGGCGCTGTGGGTGTGTATATGGAACCAAGGGAGCGGTGGACCGAAAAAGTTTGGGAACCACTGGTTTAGAGGCTGTGTGATGAGGCTAGCAGCAACATGAAACTGATAATCATATAATGTACTAATCAGTTAATGGCCACGTATAATGTTACCGTGTTTAAAATTTTTAATATGAAAGCTTTTCTTTACATCGATTTCCACATTGAATATCATTTTTCTAGTTTTATGGATGATAAATTACTGTCATCAAAACCAGAGCTAAAGATAGTTTCGTAGGTTCGGACAACGGCCATGTTGCTATTTTGAACTGCGCAAACAGAATTACATTAACGACATTTGTTAACATAAGTTGGTGTCTGGTTCAAACGACCGTCATGCTTTTGTTGTCGATGGTACGATTAAATGTAGGACCACTCCCAGTGGCACGACATTGCGAACTAAATTTGGTAAAAGTCCATACATTGGTCCAAATGTTATTAAAGAGCTATACACTGGCATCAAGGTTTACAATAATTTTCCCTCAAATATAAAATGCTTGATTCAAGAAACAAGAAAAATCAAGAGTACCTTAAAAAATTTTCTTCTGACTCGTGTCTTTTATTCATTAGAGGAATACGAGTATTTCAATACTGACTTCCAAGTAGGATGCTGGTTTGTTGTGACTGCTAATATCGGGGAATTCTATGTGTAATTTTTTTTAACTTAATATCATTGTTATCTTATTGTTACAATATAACTTTTATAGCAATTTTAATCTGTATATTAGGGAAGTTGTATTACTTTCTAAGGCAATTGTTGTTCTATGTTAAATTTATTATATTGTGATATGACGTGACTAGTTCTATATCTGGCAAGTCTCTGAGACCCTGTAATGGATTTATGGAAATTAATAAAGATGATGATGATGATGATGATGATGACACTGTACTCACAGTGACGTTGTAATGTACAAATTAAATTCGCAACCGATAACATTCCTCTGTTAGCCAGCTCTTCGCTCTATCCCCTTTAGAGCTAGCAGACAATTCGTTGCAGTGCATGAACTTAGTTTGGACGTGCAGTAATAAATACAATATTAATCTCCCCACGCTACCGAAAGATCGCAGCACTGTGTGTCGCAATCGAACTGACGGATCGTAATCCACCTGTGTGAGCAGTCGGTCCCAGCAATGCCTGAGGTGCACAAGATAACAGGCTGGGGGGGGGGGGGGGGGCAGAAGAGGTGCCAGTCAGACAGCTTGTTAATTTTGAAGTCGGGGGGGGGGGGCTTCAAATATTCTGAGTCTCAAATGCTGTATGTAGACGCTTTTCGAGGCACTTGATTACGATGCCACGGTAGCTCAGTCGGTATAGCGACTAACTACTGGTTGGTGGTCCGCGGTTCGAATCCAGCCGATCCCAGTGGCCGTGCGGTCTAAGGCGTGGGTTTTCGGCCGCTCGCTTACTAGGATCGTGGGTTCGAATCCCACCGGGGGCATGGATGTTTGTGTTGTGTTTGTTGTATAAGGAAGGTAGTGTGGAACGTAAAGTGACATGAAGGACGAAAGGATTTAAACAGTACAAAAATGGATCAAAGGGGAAAAACCCCGGACAGACAAAAAAAAAAATCCCACCGGGGGCATGGATGTTTGTGTTGTGTTAGATGTATGGACGGTAGCATGAAACATAAGGTGACATGCAGGACAAAAAGGACTTCAACAGTACAAATGGATCAAAGGGGAAAACCCAGGAATTAATTTAAAAAAATCCCACCATCGGCGAGGTATTTTTTTTTCGAAAACGTCTAACAGAGGCTATGGGGCACACCTAGCCTCCTATACAATGGGTAAACGGGGTTCTTTCCTTAGGATAAAGAGGCCGGGGCGTGAAATCGACAACTCACCTCCATCTAGTGCTGAGATTATGAATGATCGGAGCTCTACCTCTACTCCCCATATATGCCTTCACGGCGTGGACAGGGACAACTTCACGTCCCCCCCCCCCCCCCAGTAACAGCAGCTTCGAATAAGAGGGAAATATCAGTTGAAATGAGTACACATAAACCCTGCTTCTTGCGTCGGACTTCACATTGCTTTATTGTTTATATAAATTTGCCTAAGTACTTCTGCTTTGGGGAGCACTCGATAGCGCAGTTGGTTGAGACACTGAGTCGCTGCAATCTTTCACTGACATAATCCTTCCGGTCGCACTATGGCCCTGAGGTCGACTCAGCCTCTAACAGAAATGAGTACCAGGGGTATCTCCTGGGGAGTAAAGGCGACCGGTGCGTAGGGTTGTCACCCTTGCCTCCTACCTGTGCAGTTTGTCTAGAAATTCTGACAGCCTCAACCTCCTGGACTCCTAAGGGCCTGTCCAGGCCTGTAGAAGGATAGTTTTACCTTTACTCGCACTTTGTAGTAAGGAAGTTCCCAGTTTCACTAACTATTCTTCACTGAGGTATTTAGAGGTTTGTGTCAGTTCCTTCAGGCCAGTCCCATGTCAGTGCCTTAAATTATATCGCAATCACCTCGTTCAACGTTCTGTGTCAGTTCCTTCAGGCCAGTGCCTTAAATTATATCGCAATCACCTCGTTCAACGTTCTGTGTCAGTTCCTTCAGGCCAGTGCCTTAAATTATATCGCAATCACCTCGTTCAACGTTCTGTGTCAGTTCCTTCAGGCCAGTGCCTTAAATTATATCGCAATCACCTCGTTCAACGTTCTGTGTCAGTTCCTTCAGGCCAGTGCCTTAAATTATATCGCAATCACCTCGTTCAACGTTCTGTGTCAGTTCCTTCAGGCCAGTGCCTTAAATTATATCGCAATCACCTCGTTCAACGTTCTGTGTCAGTTCCTTCAGGCCAGTGCCTTAAATTATATCGCAATCACCTCGTTCAACGTTCTGTGTCAGTTCCTTCAGGCCAGTGCCTTAAATTATATCGCAATCACCTCGTTCAACGTTCTGTGTCAGTTCCTTCATGCCAGTGCCATGTCAGTGCCTTAAATTATATCGCAATCACCTCGTTCAACGTTCTGTGTCAGTTCCTTCAGGCCAGTGCCTTAAATTATATCGCAATCACCTCGTTCAACGTTCTGTGTCAGTTCCTTCAGGCCAGTGCCATGTCAGTGCCTTAAATTATATCGCAATCACCTCGTTCAACGTTCTGTGTCAGTTCCTTCATGCCAGTGCCTTAAATTATATCGCAATCACCTCGTTCAACGTTCTGTGTCAGTTCCTTCATGCCAGTGCCATGTCAGTGCCTTAAATTATATCGCAATCACCTCGTTCAACGTTCTGTGTCAGTTCCTTCATGCCAGTGCCATGTCAGTGCCTTAAATTATATCGCAATCACCTCGTTCAACGTTCTGTGTCAGTTCCTTCATGCCAGTGCCTTAAATTATATCGCAATCACCTCGTTCAACGTTCTGTGTCAGTTCCTTCATGCCAGTGCCTTAAATTATATCGCAATCACCTCGTTCAACGTTCTGTGTCAGTTCCTTCATGCCAGTGCCTTAAATTATATCGCAATCACCTCGTTCAACGTTCTGTGTCAGTTCCTTCATGCCAGTGCCTTAAATTATATCGCAATCACCTCGTTCAACGTTCTGTGTCAGTTCCTTCATGCCAGTGCCTTAAATTATATCGCAATCACCTCGTTCAACGTTCTGTGTCAGTTCCTTCATGCCAGTGCCTTAAATTATATCACAATCACCTCGTTCAACGTTCTGTGTCAGTTCCTTCAGACCAGTGCCTTAAATTATATCGCAATCACCTCGTTCAACGTTCTGTGTCAGTTCCTTCAGACCAGTGCCATGTCAGTGCCTTAAATTATATCGCAATCACCTCGTTCAACGTTCTGTGTCATTTCCTTCAGACCAGTGCCATGTCAGTGCCTTAAATTATATCGCAATCACCTCGTTCAACGTTCTGTGTCAGTTCCTTCAGACCAGTGCCATGTCAGTGCCTTAAATTATATCGCAATCACCTCGTTCAACGTTCTGTGTCAGTTCCTTCAGGCCAGTGCCATGTCAGTGCCTTAAATTATATCGCAATCACCTCGTTCAACGTTCTGTGTCAGTACCTTCAGACCAGTGCCATGTCAGTGCCTTAAATTATATCGCAATCACCTCGTTCAACGTTCTGTGTCAGTTCCTTCATGCCAGTGCCATGTCAGTGCCTTAAATTATATCGCAATCACCTCGTTCAACGTTCTGTGTCAGTACCTTCAGACCAGTGCCATGTCAGTGCCTTAAATTATATCGCAATCACCTCGTTCAACGTTCTGTGTCAGTACCTTCAGACCAGTGCCATGTCAGTGCCTTAAATTATATCGCAATCACCTCGTTCAACGTTCTGTGTCAGTTCCTTCATGCCAGTGCCATGTCAGTGCCTTAAATTATATCGCAATCACCTCGTTCAACGTTCTGTGCCGGTTCACCAATAACTAGTCTGTCATTCGACGTTTTTGTATTCCGAGCCATTGGGGTAAGATGGGGTAAAAGGTCATATACTCTTTCAGTTTGACGCTATCCATCCCGTTGTGTATATATAATTACATAAATAACACTGCGTATTGCGTCTGACACAAACTGTATTTATTTTTTTTTTGTGGTCCCTTTACAGGCCTTGGCAGGCCCTTAGGGCTCCAGGAGGTCGAGGCTACCAGGTTTTTAGACAATCGGCACATGAAGGTGGTAAGGTTGTCAGCCCTACGCACCGGCCGCCTTTACCCCCCAGGAAAGGTTCCTGGTACTCATTTCTCTTAGGGGCTGAGTCGACGCCAGGGCCATAGTGCGACCGAAACGATTATGTCAATGAAAAATTCCAGTGACACCATCGGGAATCGAACCCGCGACGTTCCGGTTTGTAGCGCAGTGCCTCAACCAACTGCGCCACCCCGTGCCCCCTTTATTTTTTTTTTCAAACATGTTTCGATCAAGCTGATCGTCATCGTGTGTTTATTTTATACAAAAATTTAAAACTCAAGGTAAAAATGTACATTGTTGCCACATCTCACAGAGGATATACTCGTAAAACATCAATTACAATCGACAATCGATGTTGTGTCATTTGACACAAACAGTGCGGTGTATAATGTAAAACTTAAAAATTTAGGATAGTAGTTCCTAATTAAAAATGTTAACATGACAATTAAAATTCTTCTTCTTTTCTGTGCTTTTAAATCCATTTTTTTAAACGTACAATGTCAGTCGAGTAATCAGCTTGTTCGCTTCAATATACGTCGGTGTAGACCCCGTTAAGGTTACGTATTTTGTTTTCATTGTAGACACCCTGTATTTTCCGTTGCTGAGTCTATTTACTTCTTCTATTACTTGTAACGACACTGTTACTTCTTAATAAAATTTATTATAAATTGCCTTTCCTGTGTAATGTATAGTTTCAAACTTTACTTACGATTTTGCCTTCAGTTCGCTTTTCCCGGACTTTTTTTCGCTATCGGTATATTAATGTGTGAGAAATGAAGAAGTATTACACAGATTGAAGGAGGAGAGGAATATCGTACATACAATAAAAAGAAGAAAGGCTAACTGGATTGGTCACATCTTGCGTAGAAACTGCCTTCTGAAACACGTGATTGAAGGAAAGTTAGAGGGAAGGATAGAAATGACGGGACGACGAGGGAGAAGACGTAAGCAGCTACTGGATGACCTTAAGGAAAAGAGAAGATACTGGAAAATGAAAGAGGAAGCACTAGATCGCACCGTGTGGAGAACTCGCTTTGGAAGAGGCTACGGACCTGTCGTAAGACAGACTGCAGAATGAAGAGGCTACGGACCTGTCGTAAGACAGACTGCAGAATGAAGAGGCTACGGACCTGTCGTAAGACAGACTGCAGAATGAAGAGGCTACGGACCTGTCGTAAGACAGACTGCAGAATGAAGAGGCTACGGACCTGTCGTAAGACAGACTGCAGAATGAAGAGGCTACGGACCTGTCGTAAGACAGACTGCAGAATGAATGAATATTAATGTCACTTGACAGCCTTATTCTGGGGCCAATATAAAACAAACATCTGATGATGAGCGGCTTGATCGAAACATGTAGTGTTTGAGGTAATAATAATAATAATAAACAGGGGTTGTGTCAGACGGAATACGTAGCGCTATTTACTTATACTGTATAGAATGCAGTACTAGGAAGGAAGGAAGCGACCGAGACAGCGTGGATGTTAACAGGAGTGTGGAAATTGAGAAGAATGAGAAAGAAAATAAAGGAAGGCGCACATAATGTACAGGTACTGCTGAGCTGTTCAGAAACTAGAGAGTCAGTTAGTTAGTTAGTTCCCTTGTCGCTCCAATCGCGGAGCATTGGGGGCCTCCTTTCGGAGGTTTCTATGGTCATGTGCGTTGATGTAGCGGGTGACCAGCCCACTGACCGCACAAGTTCTACTCAATCCTAATGTGACTGCCAGAGCCATCTAGCAGTCAATCAGGAGACGGGTGAGAAATGGCCGCTGAATTTTGCTTACGAAACATCTCAATTCATGCCCGTAAGGTTCCCTCCGAAGGAAGTGGTGCTACGGATTTTTATCACCCTTAAAAATCCATCGCCCTCGGTCGGGATCGAACCCGCGAACCTTGGGTCCAGTGGCGAGCACGCTAACCACTAGTCCACCGAGGGCGACGGGTACCGGGGCTTAAATCTAGACGGGGCTGTATCTTCACATATACCAGCAGGGACATAGATGGGGGGGGGGGGGATGGTGCGGCCGCCCCTGGTAGCAGAGTCAAAGGGGCAGCAAAATGAATACTTTAAGTGAAAAAAAAAAAATTTTGGGTTTCTGGGCTAAACAGTTCTTAGTTTATTGATATCGATAACGGGAAATTCAATAAACGTGATTTTGTAAAGTTAATAATTTCAGTTAGGGGCGGTCATTGTGATTACTCGCCCAGGGAGCCAGAAAACCTGGCTACGCCACTGTATGTCACGATCATATAAATGAACACAACATTCATTATAAACCTGTCTTCAAATGAAGTCTGCACTTTATGCAGCGCGGTTAATATTAAACCAAACAAATATCGCGTTGAATTATTTGTACCAACAAATGCACTAAGACAGTTTTTTCACTGTTTTCTTTATTATAAGGATGCCCCAATACGCATTTCGGCAGTTATTCTGCCATCATCAGGGGGTATTTGAAGTGAGTTTTTACATAGACCAATTCTTTGGTTACGTAATAACAGTGAGTCAGTATTTGTTACCGCATCGTATAAAATTTTTTTAAAATTTGTGGTACTGTTAAGCTGCTAAAAGTTATTAAATTATTAAAACTTATAAAAATTACAATAAAATCAAGTAGTATATTATACTATCCTCTATAGTATAATTATTAATTAATGTATTATTAAATTAAATTAATTAACGGGAAATAATAAAGAAAACAGTGAAAAAACTGTCTTAGTGCATTTGTTGGTACAAATAAATCAATTATAAAAGATGCACGGTGAATATAAAGTGAAAAATATCGCGCGTTTCATATTATTAGACCACTTCAGTCGTCTAAAGAAACAGAAGACATACAAGGTCATGCTATTTGTGCGTCCCTTACATGTAAGCTTTTGTACACGTTGATCCACCGAGGGCGACAGAAGGGGGAAAGGAATTTTCAAATATAAGTGGTTGTATATGAACGGGAACACGGCTTATAAAAAGATATTGAGCGGCACTAATAAAGCTCCGGTTACAGATATAGGTAGATATTTAAACAAAATGCCGATCCCAGTGGCCGCGCGGTCTAAGGCGTGGGCCTACGGCCGTTCGCTTCCTGGGATTGTGGGTTCGAATACCGCCGAGGGTATGAATTTCTGTGTCTTGTGAGTGTTGTGTTGTTGTCAGTTAGATCTCTGCATAGGGCTGATCACTCGTCCAGAGGAGTCCTACCGAGTGTGGTGTGTCTGAGTGTGATCGTGAAGTCTCGATAATGAGGACGCCTGGCCCACTAGGGGCTGTTACGGCATGGGAGAAAAAAAAATTTAACAAATTTACATGTCAATGGTTTAGAGAGGTAAAGGAGTTGTATATAATCATTTATTCAAATTATACCTGCGCTCTTCTGAGACATTACGCGGCGTCATGTAGTAATTTTTTTTACCGACGTTTCATTCATTCTGCAGTCTGTCTTACGACAGGTCCGTAGCCTCTTCCAAAGCGAGTTCTCCACAGTGTGCAATCTAGTGCTTCCTCTTTCAATTCCTAATGTCGTCTCTTTTCTTTAAGGTCTTCCAGTAGCTGCTTACATCTTCTTCCTCGTCTTCCCGTCACTTCTATCTTTCCTTCAGTAACGTGTTTTATAAGGCACTTCGTACGCAAGATGTGACCAATCCAGTTAGCCTTCCTTCTTGTTAAAATGATATATGTATTTAACGAAGAAGGGCCTACCACTGTGATAACTTGGGGTCAATCGGAAGGTAGTCGGTGGACTAGTGGTTAGCGTGCTCGCCACTGGACCCAAGGTTCGCGGGTTCGATCCCGACCGAGGTCGATGGATAAATCCGGAGCACCACTTCCTTCGGAGGGGAAGTAAAGCCGTCGGTCCCATGTCGTAGATTTACGGCATGTAAAAGAACCTTACGGGCATGAATAGAAATGTTTCGTAAGCTAAATTCAAAGCCTCCATTTCTCACCGCCTGCCAGATGGCTCTGGCAGACACATCAGGATCGATAGAATAGTAGCGCGGCCAGTTGGCCAGTCACCAACTGCCACGAATGCACACGACTTAGTAACCTCGGAAAGAGGAGGCAAGAGGAGGCCCGAGCCCATATAGGGCTGTCGAGCCATGGTTATTATTATTATTATTATTATTAATCGGAAGGTAGTCCCAAAAAATGAAGGATAGACTCAACTTATTAAATATTATTATTATTATCACCATCATTATCATCGAAAATATCGTTTAAAACATCAATAATAAATGAATAAATAAATGTTTGATGTTTGGAGTTTTCGTGGCTTTGGTTTATGGGCTCTGACGTCGTGTAGTCTGGTAAATATGTGCAGACTTTTAGGAGGGACCTGCAGCTTATTCTTCAGGGCACAAGAGTGAAGATGGAGGCTGAAGGTTGCTCCGTAACGTCGATACATATCTACTGACATACACAGGGTCACGTCGTCAAAACACCTTAAACTTAATGGACTGGGGACAGTTTTCGGGCCAGGGAATGTAGGGGAAAATGTAATTTTAATTAGTTCACATAAGTGTAGACAACAAGCGCTTTTATTTAGCAGTTTGCGAACATTATAATCTATCTTACTAAACTAACTTGTAATACCTTGGCTCACGGCTGCCTGCACTGAAGCTGTTATGTACTTCACTTAAGACATTCTTGCAGGCAGCTGTGTAATAACTCGTGCTGCATTAAGTCTATGTGAAGAGTGCGGCGACAACCGTCAGCGTACGGCTGTGTGACGTAAGATGACAGCTTTGCATAAGTGGTCTACAGACTCTGTGATTTCCACAAACCACATGAACTACTTGGCTGGAAAAATCAACTCTATTGCCCACTGGCATGACTGATTTGATTCTATAATTTCTATATTAACGTTACATTTTTCTATGATGCTGGCGATATAAATTGCCTTCAAGCTGAATGTTTTAGCTCCAACTGGCTTTGGTATATGATACGCAGTCGATATGATGCGCAGTCGATATGATGCGCAGTCGATATGATGCCCAGTCGATATGATGCGCAGTCGATATGATGCGCAGTCGATATGATGCGCAGTCGATATGATGCCCAGTCGATATGATGCGCAGTCGATATCAGTTACAGCGTATTAATTGACAGCTTTAAGCAGTGGAATGCACATTTGGGATTACTGTATTTTGTGGCTTCACGTATTTGTGTAAAGTTTTGAACAAAACATAGTCTTTCGGACATTCGATGTGTTCAGTCTTGAGGTGAAGAGTCGAACAGACAGTGAACTCTGCTGGGTCTATTAGACAGATACAGTTTTAGTCAGTTACTAGTATTCACTGTTCTACCTTTACCATAATTTTGGATATTCTAAATCCTAACAATGGACATGTAACATTATCTCTGTTAAAGAAACTTAAGTTTTTAGGAAGACTACCAAGAAAAGAACGCCTTTCATGTGACGACACTTCCGTAAACGATATACTTCGAACCGTCAGTTCCTACTTCTCACTTGCTAATAATGGTGCTTAGGGTAACAGCCTTATACATAAAAGCAATTTGGTGTACCAAGGGTAGAAAGGTGCTGACCTCTGGGATTTCACGCCGTGTATTCTGCTAGAAATTTACCGAATTATGGAGGAACCAACTGCCTGTATCATCATGTTCTATCCTGAAGTTTGAGTCACAACGTTTCAGTAAATTTCTACCAGAGTACACGGCGTCACATCCCAGAATATTGTCATCGTCGTGATAAAGCCACGTCTCACACAGCTGGTATATGTTTACTTGCGATGTTTTGCCCTTATAGGGGGTCGTACACTAGTTTCTTGCAATGTCTGACAGATGGCGTTAATTGTCAGACGGCCTCGGCGTATCACTGTACTCGATAACGACTGTGCATATTTTCACAGCTTGCGTAAATATAAGTTTTCTACGGGATTTGTGTAAAACGTTTTAAAGTAAATTTTAAGAGGAATGAAGGAGGAATTGTGGTATGATAGACAAATAAACGGGACAGGAAGAAATGAGATAAGTAGAAAGTAGATGAAGGTACGAAAATATACAAGGAAAAGGAAGAAAGTGGTTAAGGGATGGTGATACGAAACAAATTACGTATTTCCTCGAAAGAATAGACCAGCATATGCGACTGCATGACGGTTTATATAATAACTGACAAAGACTGTCCTTTGAGCTATCATCCTGAATTATACTAGTCTGTGTACACCGATAAAAATGCACGAATCACGTAAATGCACTTTGTGAGTGAAGTGCCAGGTAGTGAACCGGAAATTGGTACGTATATTTACCACCTTATATAAGGTGTTATCCAAAGAAAGGGTAGCCGTATGATCCATAGGAACCGGATCCATAGGAACCGGATCCATAGGAACCGGAAGCCATAGCTGACGCAGAAGCAGACGTCATGCCTGTCCCATAACCACCCATCGTTACTCTGGCATTCCTCCGTATAAGTGTGGTAAAAACCGTTTAGACCTCTTGTGCTTCTCAGTAGAGGCTTCCTGCTGCGGTGTGGCTGTTTCGATTTTGGGTGTTCTGTCGGTTGGAGCTGCGTCCCAGAGTGACGGCATGTTGGCCGGGCCCCACATTTCGTAATTTCTCCCTGGATAGTCATAACTGCTCCTAAACACCCTTAATGGGATGCTGTAGAAGAAATGTTGGATGGGCGGACTTGCGAAGAAGGTCCAGCTGACGCCGTCAACTGAAATGGCACAACAGGTGGTAATACACACCGGCGGTCTTATCTGCGGACTTCAACTGCACTGGGGAAAATGTGGGTAAAGCCGGCGATGGATAAGGAAGTTGACATCGCGGATTTGTAATACCATACATGGAATTCTGTATTGTAGCGCACATCCCGGGAGCCAGGTCGCCGTGGCGACTAAATTTTTTACGATGGTATTGAATATTTATAGATATTTAGTATGGAACTATTACTATTTAGTATAGAAGTAATAGTAACGAGATTGGTCTGTAAGTAAACGCTGAGCAAACTAAGTACATGGTCATGTCTCGAGATCAGAATGCAGGACAAAATCACAACATAAAGTTAGATAATAAATCCTTTAAAAGGGTGGAACAGTTCAAATATTTGGGAACAACCCTAACTAACTAACTAACTAACTAACTCCATGGAGCAGAGTCCTTCTTGAGAAGCTAACAGGTCGTCAGCTAGTTAAGGAATTCCCCGCGTTTTATGGAACCCGAAGGTTCTTTACCGAATTCACAATAGCCCGCCACCTGTCCCTATTCTGAGCCAGATCAATCCAGTCCATGCTTTCCCATCGCACTTCTTGAAGATGCATTTTGGAAACAACCCTAAAGAATCGAAATTCCATTCGGGAAGAAATTAAGAGCAGATTGAAGTCGGGGAATGCTTGTTATCATTCGGTGCAGGATCTTCTGTCTGACAGTTTGCTATTCAAAAATACAAAGATTAAGATATACAGAACTATAATTTTGCCTGTTGTTTTGTATGGGTGTGAGACTTGGTCTCTCACATTGAGGGAGGAACATAGGCTGAGGGTGTTCGAGAATAGGGTGCTGAGGAGGATATTTGGGCCTAAGAGGGACGAGGTAACAGGGGAGTGGAGAAGACTACATAACGAGGAGCTGTATGATCTGTACTCATCACCAAATATTGTTCGGGTGATCAATGGGCGGGGCATGTAGCACGTATGGGTGAGGGGAGAGGTGCATACAGGATTTTGGTGGGGAGACCTGAAAGAGGCTACTTGGAAGACTAGGCGTAGATGGGAGTATAATATTAAAGTGGATCTTCAAGAAGTGCGATGGGGAAGCATGGACTGGATTGATCTGGCTCAGGATAGGAACAGGTGGCGGGATCTTTTAAATGCGGTAATGAACCTTCGGGTTCCATAAAATGAGGGAATCTCTTGACTAGGTGAGGACCTGTTACGTTCTCAGGAAAGACTCTGCTGCATGGAGTTAGTTAATTTAGTACGGGACTTGCTTCAGATAATTCTTTTGGCGCCTAGAATTTTGAGGTGGATCCTACATTTTTTCACAATGCGTCGTTAAATAAACCATAAACACATAAATAAATATAAAGAAAATTTCACTGTTTGATGCGTACGTGAATGCTTTACGCTGTGAGCTACTGGTAACAAGAAATCTACCGGAGAGCGCCCGTGCAACACGCGGTATACTCACCTGGCTCTCCTGGTGCTGGATAGCCCATACACGGTAGGATTGCGACGATTCCGATGACGTAGACCAGTTGAATGTAAACCATTCTGGCTTCAGCGGCTAATGCTACTTCATGCCCGCCTCTGCTGTATATATATATGGTTGTGTCTCCGAGTTCAGACGCTTATCGCAAGCATGCATAAATAACTGAGTCACTGTCACCAGGCAGGTAGCTTGTTCTTTAGCCAAGAAATACGATTTACTTCCGTCCGGTAATTCTTTTGTCTGTGTTAGCTACTTTGGGTCAACGAACAAGACCCAGCCATTTGGTGACTTCCAGGGGTCTTGTGCCCCCAAAGTAACCAAATCAGTGAAGCAAGGTACTACAGAAACTGATAGTCTCTCAGGTGGTCAGGATATTTCCCGCCTTTTATATAAGGTTCATTACCCTGTAAATAAAAGCCCACCGCCGGTCCTTATCCTATGCCAGATGAATCAATTCTACGCCCTAATATCCTACTGATTTAACATCCATTTTAGTATTATCCTCCAGTTGCAATCCAGGTTCTCCAAACAAAATTGTGTACGCATTTCTCATCTGTTCTGCGCATGTTACATGTTCTACCCATCTTATCCTCCTTGATTGAATAACCCAAATAATATTTCGTAATAAGTTATTGTTAATTTATTCCTGTGCTTAGTTATACATCTCGCCATGAAGGTCTAGTGGGTAGTGGAGTCACAGATCCACATATTCTTGACCCTGGCACTAGTTGAAGGTACATGGTGAGATTCAGACCCCAGCTGCTTTATTTTCGGAGAAAGAGCCCCAGTACCCAAGTACCCATTAAATAGGAGGCTAGTTGGGTCCCAAAGACGGTCCACACGCTTGGAAGGGGAAGTCTCTTACCGCTGCCGGGATTCGAATCCCAATTTCTAGGTCGCCCGGACCGCTATACCGACTGAACTGCCCCGCCTTCCAGCATGCGGTTAAGAGTATACAAATTACGAAGGTACACCCCGCAGGGCCACCAACGACAAGAATTAGGGCCACGTCTTTATAAGGTCCTGTTCAACCTTCAGGCAGAGGAAATTTAACTTCAAATATTAACGCCGTTAGAAATGGCGTTATATGGCAGGGACTATGACGTGATTTTGTTCGAAAACAGAGGTAAAGACGTTTCGGAGGAACCTGATACGCCTAGTATAAAGACAACACATTCCTCCCGGAAAGTTGGTACGTATATAGAAAAATACACGGCGTCACATTCCAGATGATTTTAATTTTTTTTCACATATCATAATCTAAGTCACAGCGACATGATCCAAGAAGTAATATTTAAACAATATATACATATACAGACGTACTCCGACTTATGTAGCTCCGACGTACGTCGATCCGGACATACGTCGATCCGGACATACGTCGATCCGGACATACGTAGATCCGGACTTACGTAAAAAAACGTCTTGTGCCACAACCACCACCACACCCACACCCACCCCTGCCTCTGCCTCAATTGAATACGACAGTGACTCCAGTATCGATTATTAATTGTTATTATGTTTTTTATTAATTGTTATTAAAATTATTAATTATTATTATTATATCAATTATTATTGTGTATCATAGCTTTGTATGGTGCTGAAACGTGGACACTTCGGAAAGTAGATCAGAAGTATCTGGAAAGTTTTGAAATGTGGTGCTGGAGAAGAATGGAGAAGATCAGTTGGACCGATCGTGTGAGAAATGAAGAAGTATTACACAGAGTGAAGGAGGAGAGGAATATCGTACATACAATAAAAAAGAAGAAGGCTAACTGGATTGGTCACATCTTGCGTAGAAACTGCCTTCTGAAACACGTGATTGAAGGAAAGTTAGAGGGAAGGATAGAAATGACGGGACGACGAGGGAGAAGACGTAAGCAGCTACTGGATGACCTTAAGGAAAAGAAAAGATACTGGAAATTGAAAGAGGAAGCACTAGATCGCACCCTATGGAGAACTCGCTTTGGAAGAGGCTACGGACCTGTCGTAAGACAGACTACAGAATGAATGATAAGGTATATAATAAAACATGGCTCCGAGTTACGTCAAAATCGACTTACGCATAGGGTTGCGGAACGATCCACTGACGTAAGTCGGGGACTTTGTGTATAAGTCAAAGAGAAAACGAACATCCTACGTACAATACAAGGAAGGAAGGCTAACTGGACTGGTCACATCTTGCGTAGGAACTGCCTTCTAAAAAAGGAAAGATGGAAGGAACGCGAAGACGAAGCAAAAAGACGTCAGCGGCTACTGCAGGACCTTAATGAAAGGAGAAGATTTTGGAGCATAAAAGACGTACCAGTAGATAGCACTGTGTGGAGAATACTCTTTGGAGGAGCCTATAGACCAGGCACCAGACAGACTGCGTAATAAATGGACGTGTATAAACAAGCAGAAGTGTGTTCAGTAAGGAACTGACTTCAAGGTGATCCAAGACCTGATTCCATTGTGCGCATACGCTCACTCAGAATCGTCACTAGTCCGACGCTCGCAGTAGGATGAACCCTGGACGCTTTAATCTGACGTCACTGACACGTGTCAGCAGACAATGGAGAATAGGAGAGAGAGGCAGTTCTTGGGTTCCGTCATGGAAGGATATTTAGCATTAATTTGAAATTGCAAGTGTGGTTACTCTTTCCATCTTCTTCTCCCATTTCATTCTTCTTTCTGTGTTCCATCTTTGTCTCCTTCTCTTGATGTAAATTTTCTGTTTCCGAGATTCCTCGTTTGCAAAAAAAAAAAAACAGTCACACCTTACCCGATCTTCCAAAGGCTTTATTATTGCGCAAAACGTTGCATATTGATAGGAAATCGGTTGTCGAAGGTATTTAAAGTTGCAACCAGTGGAGTTAGTTTTATGGAGAAATACAGAGCATACGAGTATTAAACTTGGGGAATGCTTGCTACCGTTCTGTGCAGTCTTTTGTCTCCCAGTTTGCTATCCAAAAATATAAACATTAAAACAAAAGTGACTATTATTTTGCCTTTACGTTACTTGTACCGTACATTATTATTGTATATATGTTATGCAGACAAATGTACACAGTTTTATGTTATTTAACACAATTTTTATTAAATGTTGCCCAACATGTTTCTAGCCTATATAAGGCTCATCTTCAGGGGCTCTTTTGTTGAAATTACAACAGCTATATTATTGGTATATAAAATTCTTAAAAAGCCGTTAGATGTATTTGGTTATTGATATCTGTACCGGTCATGCTGCTTTCACCCGGTACAGATATCAATAATATAGCTGTTGTAATTTCAACCAAAGAGCCCCTGAAGATGAGCCTTATATAGGCTAGAAACATGTTGGGCAGCATTTAATAAAAATTATGTTAAATAACATAAAACTGTGTACATTTTTCTGCATAACATATATATTATTTTGCCTGTTGCGTTTTATGGATGTGAAATTTGGTTTCCCACATTGAGGGAGGAACATAGGCTGAGGGTGTTCTAGAATAGGGTGCTGAGGGGGATATTTGGGCCTACGAGGGACGGGGTAACAGGGGATTGGAGAAGACTACATAACGAGGAGCTTTATGCTCTGTACTCATCACCAAATATTATTCGGGTGATCGAATCAAAAATAATGTGATGAGCCGGACATGCGTCTGGGATGGGGGGGGGGGGGGGGGAGAATATAAATGCGTGCAGGATTTTCGTGGTGAAACCTGAAGGAAGAATACCACTTCAAAACCTTAGGCATAAAAGGGAGGATAACATTAAAACGGATTTTGAATCAATAGAGTGGAAGGGTGTGGACTGAATTTATCTGGCTCACGATAAGGACCAGTGTCGGGCTGTTGTGAGCGCGGTCATGAGCTTTCTGATCTATAAAATACGATAATTTATTGACTGGCTGAGAAACTGTTAGCTTCTAAAGAAGGACTCTGCTCCATGGAGTTGTATAGTGTAGTTAGTTAAATATAGTAACCTTTACAGTAAACGTGTCTGTCATACAACCGTAATGACGGCGTCCTTAGGATGACCCCTACATGGATTTACGATACTTGATCACAATTGTACCCAACGACGGGCTTGATATTGGCGGCGTTCAACGTTCGCGTTGTGCCACCTCAATGTTGGTTAATAATCCATATTGTTAGGTGGTCTAATCTAATGCTATTACATCGCGGTATAGCCCTAATACTGCCGACATTAATGACACACTGGTGGAACGTATTTCGTGAAACTGGATGCTGTGATACCGCACAGGGCTACAGCTCACAGCGTCCAGCATCACTTCCGGTCATATCAGATTTAAAGAGGTCACAAAAATTGACCCCCTGTTTTATAATGTACACCTCGTAACGATTACCAGACTTTAGATTTATATTTTAAATATCTTTGTAGATTATTGTAGCGAAATTTCTTGCCCGTTATGCTCTTTAACTGTCCTCAGCTGCTTACTCTCACTTCCCATTATCTTACGTTCTTCACTTCTCATAGCTATACCTTGCTTCCAGAAGGACGAGCGGGTACTGACTGAGAACTCTCACAGCAATAACTTTTCTGTTTCCTCCTACAATCATACATGCACTGTACATCCCACTGTGTATAACAATAATAACAACAATGAAATCTGCGGTCTTCTGGGTTATTACGCGGCGTCGTGTGGTAATTTTTTACCGACGTTTCGGGACAACGTATCGGTCCCATTCTCATGGGTCAAGAGTCCTGAGTGGGAACGATACGTTGTCCCGAAACGTCGGTAAACAATTACCACACGACGCCGCGTAATAACCCAGAAGACCGAAGATTTCATCAACATCGCGGCGGAAGCCTGAAATAAAGGTTAATAATAATAGTAATAATATAATAATAATAATAATAATAATAATAATAATAATAATAATAATAATAATAATAATAATAATAATAATACAGGGTATACACAAAAGAATGGTGCGATTTTAATAGTGAACACTATTGAAACCGCACCATTCTTTTGTGTATGCCCTGTATAATCTCTGTCTCAGCCTTCAAATGGTTAAGTTGTTGCATTTCTAGCCACGTTCACAATTTCTGCCCTTCATAATATCGCTTTGGAAGAGGCTGTCGTAAGACAGACTGCAGAATGAATGAATAATATCCATAATTATCTGTTCAAATTTTCTCCTCGTATGCTGACATATGTCTGTCGCTTATATCTCACAGATCTGTGAGACGTGTCGATCTTTACCTTCTGTGTTGCTGTGAGGAAGTGGCTAATGTCTTGGTATGAGAGGACGACATAACCTGCAGGTGTCTGAGAAGGCACTTCAGGAAATTACGTGTAACGTAACATTGAGGCGCGTTCGCGTAACCATTTTTGCCGTGGAAAAGCAATAAGTATTACATATTCTGAGTGTGTGTCTGTAGCCTTAGTTATCCGGCATGCAAAGCGCATGCGCCGTATTTATATTGTCATCTGTGGCCTGTCTGGCTGTACCGTATTTTTCCACATTATCTCATAAACGGCACGATTTTCGGGAAAAAGTTATTGAACATAAAATGTGTGTTTTGATTTTATGTACAACTTTTGTCTAAAACATTTCTCATTCTAAGAAGAATTCAGCGAGATATTATCATAAATGTACATAGGTCTTCATGTAAAGTACCTGTCATTGTTGTCAGATTTTAATGAAACTTGAATTCCCCCCCCCCCCCCGACAGATTTTCGAAAAACACGCAAATGTAAAATTTCATGAAAATCCGTCGAGTGGAAGCCGAGTTCTTCCATGCGGAGGGAAAGACATGACGAAGCTAATAGTCGCTTTTCGCAATTTTGCAAACGCGCCTAATGGAAGAAAATTAAGAAGTGAATTTATTACAGAGACAGACGGTGCGTGGTTTGTGTTGCTCAAACAGTACTCTTAGGGTACGTAAATGAATATCTGATCGGCTGATTATGTGGCTTGAATTGCAAAATAAGAAGTGTGCACAGAGTTTTTGTGGGGAACCCTGTTTTGAATGCCATTACTTGGAATGGACAGAACTGTTTACTCGAGGGTAAGATACAAATTAATGAAATTATAAGTTTTTTTAGGGTGTGACGCCGTGTAGTTTAGTACGCACGTACAAGACACCATGACGTCACGTCACAGAAACCGTAGTTTTGAGACAATATTAATTTGAATCTTTGGTCTCGCCACCGTTATCACACCACCAGTAAGTCACCAATCCTTCCCGGAAATCCTTTGTCTCTCTTCCTACATGACTGTTCGTGAACAATCCCTCGATTTGTACTCGCCCCGAAACTCCCAGGACATTGTCCTTTCGCGTAAGCGCACTATCTAGAGCCTTGTCCTTGAAAAAAGTCGCCTATCAGTTATCACATTAATATGCGACTTCCGTCGGTGTTCTAGTATTCCTGTTTGATGGGTTAGTTAGTTAGTTAGTTAGTTAGTCCCCATGTCGCTCCAATCGCGGAGCATTGGGGGCCTCCTTTCGGAGGTTTCTATGGTCATGTGCGTTGATGTAGTGAGTGACCAGCCCACTGACCGCACAAGTTCCACTCAATCCTGATGTGACTGCCAGAGCCATCTGGCAAGCAGTCAGGAGACTTGGGTGAGAAATGGCCGCTGAATTTTGCCGACGGGCATTACTAGTTTTATTCATGCCCGTTAAGGTTCTTTTACATGCCGTAAATCTCCGAAGGAAGTGGTGCTCCGGATTTTTATCACCCTTAAAAATCCATCGAACCCGCGAACCTTGGGTCCAGTGGCGAGCACGCTAACCACTAGTCCACCGAGGGCGACAGGTACCGGGGCTTAAATCTAGACGGGGCTGTATGTTCACATATACCAGCAGGGACATAGATGGGGGGGGGGGGGGGGGATGGTGCGGTCGCCCCTGGTAGCAGAGTCAAAGGGGCAGCAAAATGAATACTTTAAGTGAAAAAAAAAATGTTGGGTTTCTGGGCTAAACATTTCTTAGTTTATTGATATCGATAACGGGAAATTCAATAAACGTGATTTTTTAATGTTAATATTTTCAGTTAGGGGCGATCATTGTGATTACTCTCCCCGAGCGCCAGAAAACCTGGCTACGCCACTGTATGTCACGATCATATAAATGAACACAACATGTATTATAAACCTGTCTTCAAATGATGTCTGCACTTTATGCAGCGCGGTTAATATTAAACCAAACAAATACCGCGTTGAATTATTTGTACCAACAAATGCACTAAGACAGTTTTTTCACTGTTTTCTTTATTATAAGGATGCCCCAATACGCATTTCGGCAGTTATTCTGCCATCATCAGGGGGTATTTGAAGTGAGTTTTTACATAGACCAATTATTTGGTTACGTCATAACAGTGAGTCAGTATTTGTTACCACATCGTATAAAATTTTGTAAAATTTGTGGTACTGTTAAGCTGCTAAAAGTTATTAGATTATTAAAACTTATAAAAATTACAATAAAATCAAGTAGTATATTATACTATCCTCTATAGTACAATTATTAATTAATGTATTATTAAATTAAATTAATTAGTATAATATACTACTTGATTTTATTGTAATTTTTATAAGTTTTAATAATCTAATAACTTTTAGCAACTTAACAATACCACAAATTTTACAAAATTTTATACGATGTGGTAACAAATACTGACTCACTGTTATGACGTAACCAAAGAATTGGTCTATGTAAAAACTCCTTGAAATACCCCTGATGATGGCAGAATAACTGCCGAAATGCGTATTGGGGCATCGTAATAATAAAGAAAACAGTGAAAAAACTGTCTTAGTGCATTTGTTGGTACAAATAAATCAATTATAAAAGATGCACGGTGAATATAAAGTGAAAAGTATCGCGTGTTTCATATTATTAGACCACTTCAGTCGTCTAAAGAAACAGAAGACATACAAGGTCATGCTATTTGTGCGTCCCTTACATGTAAGCTTTTGTACACGTTGATCGATTTTCACCAAACTTGGTATGAACGGTATGCCACTGAAGGCCTCACTGACGACATACTTTCTGTTTTCCTGCAAACAGTAAGTATCAAATAGGTAACTCACCCTAACCACTTCTGAATCGACTTGGTCCCAATTCCTAGAGTCCTGAAGATCAAAGCAGCAATTCCTCCGAAACTTCGGTACCAACCTACGGAACTGCAGGTGCGTCAAAACACAGGACACTACAATCTGAGCGATTACTTCCCTAAACATCATTAACCGAATGCTTTTTACGTAGCAGATTACACAGGCACGTGTGTATCCTGTGAGGTACAGACCGATCTGTTATACGCATATATTACTTAGACGAATGCGAAGTTTAAACCTTTACCAGAAGGACGAGCAGGCACTGCCTAGTAACCTTCAAAACGGTAACTTTTCTGTTTCATCCTTGTAATATTAAATGTAGTTTCTCTTACTACTCCTCCCCTCCCCCTCTCTCGCCATACTTCACATAATTAAGAAAGCCAGTAAGAACCTGTATATACTTACAACAGGATGTAATGGCACTCACAACAGGATATAATGGCACTCACAACAGGATGTAATGGCACTCACAACAGGATGTAATAACACTCACAACAGGATGTAATGGAACTCACAGCAAAACGCAATGGCAATCACAACAGGACGTAATGGAGCTCGCAACAGGATGTAATGGAACTCACAAGAAGATATAATGGCATTCACAACAGGATGTAATGGAACTCACAGCAGGATATAATGAAACTCACAGCAAAACGCAATGACACTCACAGCAGGACGTAATGGAGCTCGCAACAGGATGTAATGGAACTCACAAGAAGATATAATGGCACTCACAACAGGATGTAATGGAACTCACAGCAGGATATAATGGAACTCACAGCAAAACGCAATGACACTCACAGCAGGACGTAATGGAGCTCGCAACAGGATGTAATGGAACTCACAAGAAGATATAATGGCACTCACAACAGGATGTAATGGAACTCACAGCAGGATATAATGGAACTCACAGCAAAACGCAATGACACTCACAGCAGGACGTAATGGAGCTCGCAACAGGATGTAATGGAACTCACAAGATATAATGGCACTCACAACAGGAGGTAATGGAACTCACAGCAGGATATAATGGAACTCACAGCAAAACGCAATGGCACTCACAGCAGGACGTAATGGAGCTCGCAACAGGATGTAATGGAACTCACAAGAATATATAATGGCACTCACAACAGGATGTAATGGAACTCACAACATGTATTGGAACTCGCAACAGGATGTAATGGAACTCACAAGAAGATATGGCACTCAGAGAACAGGATGTAATGGCACTCACAGCAGAATATAATGGAACTCACAGCAGGACGCAATGACACTCACAGAACGTAATGGCAATCACAACAGGACATAATGTAACTCACAACACGACTAATGGAACTCACAACAGGACGTGATGGAACTCACGACACGACGTAATGGCACTCACAAAAGGATGTAATGTAACTCAACAGGATGTAATGGAACTCATAACGTGATGTATTGGAACTCGCAACAGGATGTAATGGAACTCACAAGATATAATGGCACTCAGAGAACAGGATGTAATGGCACTCACAATATCAACAAGAGTCCATCTTCAGTTGATATATTCTGCAAACAAACAAAATCAAGGACTTGGCACTCTGGCCTTTGCAGCTTCGGTATCAATCCGAGACGATCGAACTTCTAGACACGCGGCTGGATTGTCCGTTGCCATGCCTGTACGACACGTAACAGGAACACGAAGTCGCGGGTGTGTAACTTCGCATCTGGGACAGCGTCGTCCAACAGAACACTCTGAGGATATGCTTCGCATAAGGGAGGCCCGAACTTCGAATCCGGACGAGATGTCTAGCATTTCCGACAGATATCATTGCTGTCGTCCATGTTGCCAGGCACAACTCCGTACAAGAAGCCACTACTGCCGATTTTAATAGTTTAGAGTTCGTAATTACGTTTACGTTTATCGACACATGCCCTTTGCAGTTGATATAGCGTCGTTAAATAAACTAAAAACATAACAGTTTTAGTCTTTGGACATTTAGAACAGCGATAATGAAGGAATAAAGGAATGGTGAATTTTACAAGATGAAGTTGATATCGTGGTTTTAGTGACGCCTACGTAGGAACAGAATTGGTTGAGAAACACATGGAAGTGCTTCTAACATATTTTGGGAAATATGCCATCATTCATTTGGGGGACTGATGGTACCCACTAAACTCTCAACATAGCCAGTCTTTGAGCCAGCATTGGGACCCAGGACACATCGAATACGACGCAGTAATTCAAATCACTACACTGAGACATTTCGTGCGCCTGTCTGAAGATGGTCTCTTTAATGTGAAGAGTTTTACAACACAGGTTTTATTGCAAATTGCTTTAATGCTGTACATATCTACATGTGGGCTAACACACTCTCACGCCGAGGTTTCTAGCTGCTTACTCCTGACACTTCTCTGAACAGGGTGGAAGGTACTACTGAACGCGCTGAATGGCTTGGGGGATATCACTCTCATCGTCTGTTGAACCGGAGGTGTGACGTCTTCCTCGTCATCTTCGGCTCCCGTCCGCGAGGCCGACGCCTCCAGAAGGTCACTAAGTGCCGCCTCCAGCTCACTGAGGGATGGAGTCATCGAAGAGCGCCCACTGCTGCCCCGACTGGTCGACTCGCGCAAGGTAGGAGGCACGCCCAGATCCTTCAGAACATGCTGCGCTCCGCTGTCCTCTGTAATTCCATCCGTCTTCTGGTAATCCTTGAGCAGCCGCAGAAGGGATGAGTGTGTTGCCTGGTATTCGTCTGAGTGACTCGGATTCTCTTGTTTTTTAGACTTCGTGTGTTCGGGTGTTGGCGGTGGGGTCTTCAGACCGGTCGGAGTTCCAGTCTCGTTTAAGCCGTTCACAAGCCCCACATCTGGGGACGATTTATTTGGATTTACGAAATCATACACCAGGACTGTTGTGTCGTCGCGTTCACAGCCTGTCCTGTCTGGTTGACTTGCATTCTCGTCTTGTGTTTGATCCTCTGCAGAAGTGCGTTCCGGACCTTCTTCCCCATCCACTTTACATCCCGTGGCCGGTTCGCTGTGTGAAGTATCAGACATCGGAGTATGTTCTGGTTGATCTACCCGGTTATCTTGTGAGCTCATTGTTTCTTCGTGTTCAGGTACAGATATCAAAGATGCTTTTCGTTGATCTATTATGTGACCTGATGTGCTCGCCGTTTTTTCTTCATGTGGAGTTACAGACTTCAAAGTTCTTTGTGGCCGATCAATTCTGCCATCTGGTAGATTCGCCGTTTCTTTATGTGGTGTTACAGGCACCGAGACTTCCTCTCCTTTATTCACGTTGCACCTAGACGGGTTCTCATCACTGTGCCACTCGCTTCCCAAAGATCTGCGCGCCCCTTGCGGGGGTAACATCGTGTGAGGGGGGCTCTCGTGTGCATCATCATGCTCGATGACACGCAGGTCCCAGTCGTCTAGCCCATCAAACGAATCGTCACTCTCAGAAGAATGTCTGGGCGCGCTCTGCAGCTTCAGCTGTTCCGGTTTGAAAGCGCCGAAGCTTCTACACCTCTTGACACAATACTCGATCTTTTCTACGGTTAGGGAGCTGAGGCCCGGATTCTTCCCCGTGAGGGACACGCACGATTCATTTCTCGGCGGTGAATTTTGGCCAGTAGCCGGCTTCTCGTCGTATACAGACAGCGTCAGCTCGGAGTAGTTTGGTAGTGAGATGGTGGACAATGTCTTCTGTCGCCACTTTTTCTTGGCTGCTTCAGGTGGTTGTGGTGGTGGAGGCCGAGGAACGGCCCTCCACCTCTCCTGCTGCAGACGTTGCTGTCTCTTCTTTCTGGGTGGAGGGATTGGTGTTTTGTTTTCATCTTGGGTATCTGGAACTCTGAGGGTCGCTTCTTCCCATTTGGAAGAAGCGTTTATCGCGTGCGTCGCGCTGATGGGTCGGTGTGTGGTGTGGATTGGTACTGGCTGACTTACTAGCGGTCTGCTCTTGGGCCTGCAACAGCAAGCGGAATTCTTAATAAAGCGCGAGTTTATTTCCAACTACAGCCAACTCCCGCTCAACGTCAGTAACCCGTTCCTGAAAATCAGACGTCCTGCGCGGAAACTCTTAACTGGGAGCCTATGTCCCATTATTTTAAATAGGAAAAATTATAATTCGTCACAACATCAACCCAAAACCCCCAACCAATTCCCTAAAACGTAACTAAAACACAGTAACACGCCTATATACAAGTAACAGACTGTCATGTTAGGATGTAAACTGCTTAAAACATCGCTTCCTGATCACCAAACAAAATGGTTGTTAGCAAATAGTTGCTTTGTATGCAGTAACACGTACAGTCTGCACTCACATCGTTTTGTTTAAAATGTTGTACTGAGTTTTTGGAATGGTAATGTAGTGTAGATGTTACTTTACCTTGTTTTGTTTTGTTTTGTTCTACGATGCAAGGCCTAGCGACTGCTGACTTAGCGCATGGCAACAGGGAATTGAGTTTGCATTTGGTTGCTAACCGGAAGTTTGTATAGCGGTAGTAGGAGAAATTTTGTAGATTTGAGGGGATTCTGATGGTGGCGGTTGTGAGTGATGCACGGTGAGAGAGAGAGACTGACCGGACCGGACCGGACCGGACAAACTAAGAAGAGAAGTTCAATATATTAATTGTGATTCTACTTACCGCAGATAAGCGTTGTTACACATATTGATCACCAAAAGTGAACAACGGTAGGAATTTGGGATATTTGTGTATTAATTTTGGTTGTGTTGGAAATTCCGGATGGGGGGAGAGTTTGAACAGGCACGCATTTCCCGTGCCGCCGTAAAGTCAGCAGGGACTAGACCTTAATTTCAGTAACAGTTCAGTTTCAAGCATTCTGCTCTTGGTCATATCCCAACACCAACTGTGTCGTCGTCGTCGTCGGTAATATCCCACCTCAATCAAACACAACGGAATACAGTTACAGTCAGAGCCTCCTGGGAAATGACTACCATAATTCAGGTAACCCTGAATATCCGAGAAATAAGCGTCTGAGGAAGAGCATGAAAGCAATGTACGTAACAGAGTCACTCGTGTCATTTCGTGGTGTAACTCTACTCTCACCTAAAAGAAAGCTCTTCGTCTGAGGTGGCAACTAGCTTCAACTGAAATCGAGGTGCCATGATACATGTTAATAACTCATTACATGCTTAGTGGTCTTTGTTTACAATTGACATAATTATTTACCTGATAAAGAATTGCCTAAAATTGAACCGTAAGCTTCATTGCCATATCGACTGAAGTCAGTACGTAACATCTTCGCAGCAACTTTAAACATTAATTTTAATAGTATGCTCGTACATACACATTAACGAGAGTAAGAAACCGTAATATAAAACAGACCTTCATGTGAACACAGTGCCACAAGTAGGGTTAGGTGACGAACAGAGCAAGCAGTGTGCTGTCACAAGGGTTAGGTGACGAACAGAGCAAGCAGTGTGCTGTCACAAGGGTTAGGTGACGAACAGAGCAAGCAGTGTGCTGTCACAAGGGTTAGGTGACGAACAGAGCAAGCAGTGTGCTGTCACAAGGGTTAGGTGACGAACAGAGCAAGCAGTGTGCTGTCACAAGGGTTAGGTGACGAACAGAGCAAGCAGTGTGCTGTCACAAGGGTTAGGTGACGAACAGAGCAAGCAGTGTGCTGTCACAAGGGTTAGGTGACGAACAGAGCAAGCAGTGTGCTGTCACAAGGGTTAGGTGACGAACAGAGCAAGCAGTGTGCTGTCACAAGGGTTAGGTGACGAACAGAGCAAGCAGTGTGCTGTCACAAGGGTTAGGTGACGAACAGAGCAAGCAGTGTGCTGTCACAAGGGTTAGGTGACGAACAGAGCAAGCAGTGTGCTGTCACAAGGGTTAGGTGACGAACAGAGCAAGCAGTGTGCTGTCACAAGGGTTAGGTGACGAACAGAGCAAGCAGTGTGCTGTCACAAGGGTTAGGTGACGAACAGAGCAAGCAGTGTGCTGTCACAAGGGTTAGGTGACGAACAGAGCAAGCAGTGTGCTGTCACAAGGGTTAGGTGACGAACAGAGCAAGCAGTGTGCTGTCACAAGGGTTAGGTGACGAACAGAGCAAGCAGTGTGCTGTCACAAGGGTTAGGTGACGAACAGAGCAAGCAGTGTGCTGTCACAAGGGTTAGGTGACGAACAGAGCAAGCAGTGTGCTGTCACAAGGGTTAGGTGACGAACAGAGCAAGCAGTGTGCTGTCACAAGGGTTATGTGACGAACAGAGCAAGCAGTGTGCTGTCACAAGGGTTATGTGACGAACAGAGCAAGCAGTGTGCTGTCACAAGGGTTAGGTGACGAACAGAGCAAGCAGTGTGCTGTCACAAGGGTTAGGTGACGAACAGAGCAAGCAGTGTGCTGTCACAAGGGTTAGGTGACGAACAGAGCAAGCAGTGTGCTGTCACAAGGGTTATGTGACGAACAGAGCAAGCAGTGTGCTGTCACAAGGGTTATGTGACGAACAGAGCAAGCAGTGTGCTGTCACAAGGGTTAGGTGACGAACAGAGCAAGCAGTGTGCTGTCACAAGGGTTAGGTGACGAACAGAGCAAGCAGTGTGCTGTCACAAGGGTTAGGTGACGAACAGAGCAAGCAGTGTGCTGTCACAAGGGTTAGGTGACGAACAGAGCAAGCAGTGTGCTGTCACAAGGGTTAGGTGACGAACAGAGCAAGCAGTGTGCTGTCACAAGGGTTAGGTGACGAACAGAGCAAGCAGTGTGCTGTCACAAGGGTTAGGTGACGAACAGAGCAAGCAGTGTGCTGTCACAAGGGTTAGGTGACGAACAGAGCAAGCAGTGTGCTGTCACAAGGGTTAGGTGACGAACAGAGCAAGCAGTGTGCTGTCACAAGGGTTAGGTGACGAACAGAGCAAGCAGTGTGCTGTCACAAGGGTTATGTGACGAACAGAGCAAGCAGTGTGCTGTCACAAGGGTTATGTGACGAACAGAGCAAGCAGTGTGCTGTCACAAGGGTTAGGTGACGAACAGAGCAAGCAGTGTGCTGTCACAAGGGTTAGGTGACGAACAGAGCAAGCAGTGTGCTGTCACAAGGGTTAGGTGACGAACAGAGCAAGCAGTGTGCTGTCACAAGGGTTATGTGACGAACAGAGCAAGCAGTGTGCTGTCACAAGGGTTATGTGACGAACAGAGCAAGCAGTGTGCTGTCACAAGGGTTAGGTGACGAACAGAGCAAGCAGTGTGCTGTCACAAGGGTTAGGTGACGAACAGAGCAAGCAGTGTGCTGTCACAAGGGTTAGGTGACGAACAGAGCAAGCAGTGTGCTGTCACAAGGGTTAGGTGACGAACAGAGCAAGCAGTGTGCTGTCACAGCCAGTCTGAAGTCCTACAGTAACTGTGCCAGAGGACCCAACGGAACAGGATGCTTTACTTTATCCTGCTGCCTGATGAAGCACAGTTATGTGGGTTTGAGGTCCTCGTGGCGATGGCTGTGACGTACACTGTGTCCTGGTAGGTGCTCCGGGTAGGTGAGGTAGGCGGAGAAGTAGAGGAGAGTGAGGAGGTGCGAATGAGGACAAGGCGAGGAGAAGGATGAAGAGGAGGCAGAGGAGGAGGTGAGAATAAGGAAAAGGAGAAGCATGAGGAGGAAGAGGAGAAAGAAGCGAGAATAAGGACAAGGAGAAGAGAAGGATGAGGAAGAGGAGGAGGTGAGAATAAGGACAAGGCGAGGAGAAGGATGAGGAGGTGGTGAGAATAAGGACAAGGCGAGGAGAAGGATGAGGAGAAGGAAGAGGAGAAAGAAGCGAGAATAAGGACAAGGAGAAGAGAAGGATGAGGATGAGGAAGAGGAGGAGGTGAGAATAAGGACAAGGCGAGGAGAAGGATGAGGAGAAGGAAGAGGAGAAAGAAGCGAGAATAAGGACAAGGAGAAGAGAAGGAGGAGGAAGAGGAGGAGGTGAGAATAAGGACAAGGCGAGGAGAAGGATGAGGACGAGGCAGAGGAGGTGGTGAGAATAAGGAAAAGGAGAAGCATGAGGAGGAAGGGGAGAAAGAAGCGAGAATAAGGACAAGGAGAAGAGAAGGATGAGGAAGAGGAGGAGGTGAGAATAAGGACAAGGCGAGGAGAAGGATGAGGAGGTGGTGAGAATAAGGACAAGGCGAGGAGAAGGATGAGGAGAAGGAAGAGGAGAAAGAAGCGAGAATAAGGACAAGGAGAAGAGAAGGATGAGGATGAGGAAGAGGAGGAGGTGAGAATAAGGACAAGGCGAGGAGAAGGATGAGGAGAAGGAAGAGGAGAAAGAAGCGAGAATAAGGACAAGGAGAAGAGAAGGAGGAGGAAGAGGAGGAGGTGAGAATAAGGACAAGGCGAGGAGAAGGATGAGGACGAGGCAGAGGAGGTGGTGAGAATAAGGAAAAGGAGAAGCATGAGGAGGAAGGGGAGAAAGAAGCGAGAATAAGGACAAGGAGAAGAGAAGGATGAGGAAGAGGAGGAGGTGAGAATAAGGACAAGGCGAGGAGAAGGATGAGGAGGTGGTGAGAATAAGGACAAGGCGAGGAGAAGGATGAGGAGAAGGAAGAGGAGAAAGAAGCGAGAATAAGGACAAGGAGAAGAGAAGGATGAGGATGAGGAAGAGGAGGAGGTGAGAATAAGGACAAGGCGAGGAGAAGGATGAGGAGAAGGAAGAGGAGAAAGAAGCGAGAATAAGGACAAGGAGAAGAGAAGGAGGAGGAAGAGGAGGAGGTGAGAATAAGGACAAGGCGAGGAGAAGGATGAGGACGAGGCAGAGGAGGTGGTGAGAATAAGGAAAAGGAGAAGCATGAGGAGGAAGGGGAGAAAGAAGCGAGAATAAGGACAAGGAGAAGAGAAGGGTGAGGAGAAGGAGGAGGAAGAGGAGGAGGTGAGAATAAGGACAAGGCGAGGAGAAGGATGAGGAGGAAGAGGAGGAGGTGAGAATAAGGACAGGGCGAGGAGGATGATGAGAAGGAAGAGGAGAAAGAAGTGAGAATAAAGACAAGGAGAAGAAAAGGATGAGAATTAGGAAGAGGAAGGGGAAGAGAAGTAAAATGGCGGCTAGCCTGCCAACATGACGCTGCTCACCTGTCGGTCACACTGTTGCTGTTGTTCTCGGAGGCTCTCTGTCGATGCTCGAAACTGGGACAGATCTGAAAACATAGACAGCCACAGATCAGAAGACAGCTCTATAGTGCTGCGGTCCATAATACGCATTTAGTTCGAACCGCAAGTTGCGGGCGGAGGGGGTTGGCACTCCTGCTTCGATTCCGCGAACACCAAATACTCCGGTTCGGCAAAACTGGATAGAAACGAAATCTGAGTATCTGAAATCTGCGAAGCTGCGGCAGAAGACAGGATTGGTGCACGACAACTAAAGGTTCAATAAAACGCGGGAAATTTCGTGGTTAGCTGGCAGATTATGACCTCTAAACTCCACAGAATTTCCCCACACCATGGAGATTTGTCAGTCTGATAAGTCATATAAACATTTAGTTACACAATTGTGGTCTTCTGGGTAGTGACGCCGTGTAGTCTGGTAGGCTGAGGCCGACGTTTTGGCGGAACGAGCTGGCTTCGTTTTCAGGGACCTCCATATTCCAAAAATCAAACTACAGCTCTTCACGGTGTCACAAAGCAGAAAGCGGTTTGAATACTCGCCGCGCTAAAATGCGAACTCAGTCAAGAAGATGCCGGCATTAAATGTCATTAGATGTCTGTCAACACGCTGTCAGTTATTACAGTAGCGAGAGACGTAAAGAGGTGCAGTGTTGTGGTCGGTAAATTCCGACGCTTTACGTCACAGGTATTGCGCCCCTCACGAGTGTATACAACAGATGCACAGCGCGAGGTTAACCTGCTTATGAACTACAAATACATTCTGAGAGAGAAAATGAAAGTCGCTGCTTGACGCGTGACCAAAAACGTATCGTATAACACACGAGTTCCAGCCGCAATGGTAAAACAGTTGCTGGAAAACTCGCCAGATGTCGCACTTGTACGGTGCGTGCCACCGGTCCCGTCTAGGGCCGCCATCTCTTGACGTACAATTACATTGCTTTGATTAGAACTTGGATGGAGGTGAGGAAACCCCTGATATTTTTACTTTCTTGCGTTTTGTGTGTTATTCACGTAAACTAAATACTTTATAAAGGGATTATTACTGTAGTGAAGATTTACTGGCAAATGCACCACCACAGACTTCCCGTCATATATATATATATATATATATATATATATATACAGGGTATACACAAAAGCCCCTTTGTTGGTATCTTCACCTTGCCGTGGTAGAGGGGCTTGTGAGTTCCAGTGACCCTGAGAGCTAAGCCGGCGGTAGCATTGCTACCAGTAGGGTCTCCCAAGCCGGACAGATCAAAAGGGTAGGAACCAGACGAAGAGAGATGCCTAGGAGATGGGAAACCGAATAAAAACTCCCCTGATGCCGGAAGCAGCGACATCAGTAGCGACATGAAGCACAGAGCAAATGATGCTCGGGATGGTTCATGATCGTGTAGCAACAGGCGGGACCAGAGTGGTCTGAATGGCTGCTGTACTGCGATGTGGAAAGCAAATGGAAAAACTACCACATTATTACTTTTCCTGGACAGTCTCTTCCAGAAACAGAGACAAATGCCAAATGCGAGATGCTTCCTCTGGAGACAAAACATTCCGGAGGTAAACTACTCCCCCATTCGGATCTCCGGGGGGGAGTGTTTCTAGGGGAGACACCACGCGGTAATGACTACAGACAAAAGCAGAAGACACAGAATGAACATAACAGCTTCAAGATAGGCACTTGGAACGTAAGGACCTTGAATCAAGGAGGAAAACTCGAAAATTTGAAGAAAGAGATGCAGAAGAACGCAGTGTCTGTGCTAGGCGTTAGTGAAGTGCCGTGGAAGGGTCAAGGTGAAATAAAAAGTGGTGATTACACAGTGTATTATTCCGGGGGTGACAGTGCTGAAAGAGGTGTAGCTATAGTAGTGCATAAAAGCGTAGTGAAAAGTGTTGTTAAGAAGAGTGTGTATAGTGACAGAATCATTGCTATTAAATTGCAGGCAGAACCGGTAAGTATTTTGATAGTGCAAGTGTACATGCCAACATCGGACTATGAAGATGAGAAAGTGGAAGAGTTGTATGATATAATTGAAGAAATTCTTGAAGAGGATGGAAAGGGTGCGACAAACACGATTATAATGGGAGATTGGAACAGTGTGGTTGGAGATAAAGCACATCACAACACTGTTGGACCATATGGACTGGGAAGGAGGAATCAGAGAGGTCAAATGCTTATTGACTTCTGTGAAAGAAATGGACTTGTTATAACAAACACATGGTTCAAAAAACCTAAAAGAAGATTGTACACGTGGAAATCACCAGGAGATAGGAATCGATATCAGCTGGACTATGTACTAGTGAAACAGCGATTCAGGAACAGTGTGAAGGATGTGCAGACACTGCCTGGAGCAGATATTGACTCTGACCACAATTTACTGGTTGCAAAGATCTGCACCAGATTGAAGAAGATCATGAGGTTCCACAAGAAAAAACCAAGATGGGATTTGGAGAAGCTATATGCTCAACGACAGGTAGTACACGATAGACTAGAAGAACAGCTTGGTGCAATCAAATGTGAAAGTGGGAATGTGGAAGTGCAGTGGAACAATATCAAGAAATGTGTGTTAGATACTATGAGTGGTTTGGTTGGAAAAGTCGAGAGGAGAGCAAGAAAGCCATGGATTACACAGGAGATGATCAGTAAAATGGATGAACGAAGAAAATGGAAGAATGTCAACAATGAAGAAGGAAGGAAGAACTACAGAAGACTGAGGAACGAATTGAAAAGAGCCACGGACAACGCCAAGAAGGAATATCTGGAGAGCATATGCGACGAGATCATAGAATTTCAAAGAATAGGACGGTATGATTTAATGTACATGAAGACAAAGGAACTAGGTTGGAAAGAAAACCATGAGATTCAAAACATTGGCATCGAAGACTCTCAAGGCAATATGATAATAAATCAGAGACGAGTATTGCAAATTTGGGAGAATTATATCACAGAGCTCTATGATCGAGCTAATCGACCAGAACATCTAGACGTCGAACCTGAAGATGAAGTAGATGAAGACGAGAAAGGGCCTTATATTTTGCAAAGTGAAGTGGAAAAAGCTATCAAGGAGATGAGGGATAAGAAGGCTACAGGAGATGATGATATACCTGGGGATGTACTCAAATTGTTGGGAGAAGGTGGTCTAAGGCTAATGACACAGATGATCAACAGCATGTATGTAACTGGAGAATGGCCCAGAGATTTTATTGAAGTTACAATGATTGCCTTAAAGAAGAAGCCCAAAGCTACAAAATGCAGCGACCATCGCACAATCAGCATCATCGCTCATGCAGCAAAGATAGTAGCGAGGATACTTAGAAGAAGGATTGAGAGGAAAATTGAAGATGCACTTGGAGAAGATCAGTTTGGATTTAGAAGAGGAAAAGGAACTAGGGATGCAATTGGGATGCTGAGAATAATATCAGAACGAACCTTAGTCATAGATGAGGAATTGTGTGCTTGCTTCATAGACTGGCAGAAGGCATTTGACCGTGTCAACTGGACCAAATTAATGCAAATCCTAAAAGGAATTGGGATAGACTGGCGCGAAAGAAGATTGATCAGCAAATTGTACATGGAACAGAGTGTCAAAATATGACTGGACCAAGGGGAGACGAGAAGTGTGAAGATTGGAAGAGGAGTTAGACAAGGTTGCTGCTTGTCACCGATTCTGTTCAACTTATACAGCGAGTACCTTACCAAGGAAGCTCTTGAAGGGTTTGGAGACTTCAAAATAGGAGGACAAGTAATTCGCACTGTGAAATATGCAGATGACCTTGTGCTACTGGCTAGGGAAGAAAAGGTGCTACAGGGCATGATTGATAGACTAATTGAAATTGGAGGACTCTATGGAATGGAAATGAATGTGGGAAAAACTAAAGTAATGAAAATCTCAAGGCAACCATCCCCAATGAAAATTATGATAGATCAAAAACAATTGGAGAATGTGGAATATTTCAATTATTTGGGTAGCATGATAACAAGTGATGCAAGGTGTACACGTGAAATTAAATCCAGAATTGCCATGGCAAAAACAGCATTCAACAAGAAGAAAAATCTTTTCACCAGCAAACTGGAATTAAATTTAAGGAAGAAACTAGTAAAGTGCTACATTTGGAGCATAGCTTTGTATGGTGCTGAAACGTGGACACTTCGGAAAGTAGATCAGAAGTATCTGGAAAGTTTTGAAATGTGGTGCTGGAGAAGAATGGAGAAGATCAGTTGGACCGATCGTGTGAGAAATGAAGAAGTATTACACAGAGTCAAGGAGGAGAGGAATATACTACATACAATAAAAAGAAGAAAGGCTAACTGGATTGGTCACATATTGCGTAGAAACTGCCTTCTGAAACACGTGATTGAAGGAAAGTTAGAAGGAAGGATAGAAATGACGGGACGACGAGGGAGAAGACGTAAGCAGCTACTGGATGACCTTAAGGAAAAGAAAAGATACTGGAAATTGAAAGAGGAAGCACTAGATCGCACCCTGTGGAGAACTCGCTTTGGAAGAGGCTACGGACCTGTCGTAAGACAGACTACAGAATGAATGAATACACAAAAGAATGGTGCGGTTTCAATCGTTTTCACTATTGAAACCGCACCATTCTTTTGTGTATACACTGTATATATATATATATATATATATGTATATGTATATATGTATGTGTATATGTATATAGATATACAAATGTATGTATATATGTGTATGTATATATACATGTACATATATGGATATGTATATATATGTACAGTGTTAACGTTCTGACGTTTCAAGTGGTAACTATACAAGACACGCTTTTGGGGCCCTTGCTGCACAACCCAAAATGTAAAAACGAACCGTGTTTCAAAGCCGAGATCCATTAGAGACAGGCATGTCTAAGAACTTAAATGAGGACATATCCAGAAACTGTCTCCTGGAACGTGACGCCGTGCAGTCTGGCTGATATGTAACCGACGTTTCAGAGAAACCTGCTGCCTTCATCATCAGGATACATGAAGAAAGTATTCACCGCTATGGAAACCTCTAATTTCACGATTTCTTATCCTCAGTGCACATTTTTAACTAGCACACGATATACAGTGTTTTCCATTTTGAGTGTCACATACAGGCATTAACTTTTCATTTAACTAAATAATTTATTTTTGTGATCTATCATTTGTAACTTCCAGCAACAGGGGACCGGTACTAGAAAACGAACTGTTTCACCTGATAAATAAATCACAGACAGATTAGAACCATTTGTACTACCAAATATGGAATGACCACTTATCTCCATTAATCGCATTCCTTAAATACGCGAGTAGTAGTTTCTGTATCTACCGTTAGATGGCAGAACAGTTCACAATTCACTCACCTGATGGCGCGCCATGCCAGGTGGCAGCCAACGTACGCCTCCCGGAACGTCACGTTTTCCACGCACACGACATTACTGCCCTGTCAGGGTTGTCCAAAAGGCAGTTCGTGTCAGTAATCACAAAACACGACAGATCATATGCGGTCAATAGGCAATATTTCTGATTCGTATTCGGTGGGTGCTGGGTTCAAATCTCAGTCCAGGCATATACTAGGACTACCTCAGAAATGCCACGGCTTATTCCTGCCACGTCCTAGCCAATTATTCACTAATCGATCTGCGCTGTATATTCCGAGATACTGACAGCTGTTGACATCTACTGACAGCTACTGAACCTTTACCCCTGTCAACACCACGAATGCGTACAGGAGGAGTAGAGGTATAGCTCCACTTATTCTTAACCTCGGCACTAGATACGGGTGAGTGGTCAACTTCACGCCACGGCCGCTTTACACCCGGGGAAGAACCGCGATACCCATTGAACAGGAAGCTGGGTGGACCCCAGAGCCAGTCTGGACGTTTTGGAGAAATATGTCTCTTGTACCTGCCGGGATTAGAAGCCCGGACCGTCCAGCCCGACTACGCGACCCCGGCTCCACCACAGTTCACTGGATATGTGCATGTAGCTGTCGAGTATAAGCTGTACGTTCTATTCTATGCCATCCGGACGGTAAATACTTGCGTATTCACGGCGTTCGCGACGAAAGGTTTCAAAGATTTGCCCATTTCTTCCCTGAAGATTGAGGCAGTAATTTGCTCCGAAACGTCTGTAAACTTTTACCATATTACACTACGTTCGACCCCTTGGATGTCTACGTGTAAATTAACTGGAGAATCACTGAACATATTTGCATTAAATTTCGTATCAAACTTCCGCTGAAATGTATAGATACGTTTCAATTCGGTAATGGCGGACCATTTACATGAAAACTTAATCTGTGTCAGCGTCCATGTCGCTAAGTATGTCAGGGCAAACGGCATTTCGAATAAAAGTTGTATAGAAAGATGAAAAAAAACTAGGCTTTTTATGCCCAACACACTTTTCCTTTAGTGTTATTGTTTGTGAGATAAACATATGAGTTGTTATGGCGCCATTACACGGTACCATTGTACTGTATGCCATTACACGGTACCATTGTACTGTACGCCATTACACGGTACCATTGTACTGTGCGCCATTACACAGTACCGTTGTACTGTACGCCATTACACGGTACCATTGTACTGTACGCCATTACACGGTACCATTGTACTGTGCGCCATTACACAGTACCGTTGTACTGTGCGCCATTACACAGTACCGTTGTACTGTGCTCCCTGCTACTTGTGCGCCATTTATAAAGTCGCATTTCTACGACTGGTATACGTGACGTATTTGACAAGCACTTGCCACGTCGTGGGAACGGTGCATTTGTACAGATATTTGCCACTGGTCCGTCTCCAACCGACTGTTGGTAAATACGAACACAAGTCAAAGCAATCAGCTATGTTGCTGTACATATCAGTTCGATGCCTGTTAGTACGTATGTTTGTGACATGGACCAGTCATGGGAACGCAGCTTAAGAGAGCACAGTAGGTCATGACTGAGGAACTGAAAATTCTGACGCAATCACAAACCAAAGCGCAAGAATCGTTACATTATGCGTACATTTACTAACTTGTTGAGACACCAGGTTCTCGCCTGCTGCATCGATCATAAATTAGACCTAGCCTGATGACATCAGGTGCCTCTGAAACGTCGGTACACGGCGTCACGTCCCAGTAAACTTCCTTTTCTAACCTCTTGTTTCATGTAAGATAGAGCGTCGTCTGTATAAGCATGTACGAAGCAGCCCGCGCCATATTCTCTTGCCACCTGCAGCTTACAGTCGGCCAGACAGTTCGCAGTGTGTGTGTACTCCAAACGGCGCACATTCGAGCATGACGCAGCTAGACGAGAACTAATTACCTTGTGAAATACAAGTAACTATGTCAGCACGCGTATTCCTTTATCTTTATTGTTAAGGTGACCATGACGTCACCATCGCAACTGGAGTAAACAAGCAGCCAGTCTCCAGGGCTGCCAGGCGTACACAGCCTGCCTCTGAAATTATACACCGGTTTAGGTGAAGTTACATTTTTGATGGCCTTCCGCTTGTAACTACTGAATTTTGATTGGGGTCTATAAGTTTGCCTGTATTTATGTATGGGGCACGCGGTGGCAGTTGGTTAAGGCACTGCGCTACAAGCCGGAAGGTCGCGGGTTCGATTGTCGATGGTGTCATTGGAATTTTTCATCGACATAATCCTTTCGGTCGCACTATGGCCCTGGGGTCGACTCAGCCTCTAACAGAAATGAGTACCAGGAATACTTCCTGGGGGATAAAGGCGGCCGGTGCGTAGGGCTGACAACCTTACCACCTTCATGTGCCGATTGTCTTGAAATCTGGGAGCCTCAACCTGCTGGAACCCTAAGGGCCTGTCTAGACCTGTAATGGGATTGCTTTACCTTTATATATACAGGGCATACACAAAAGAATGGTGCGGTTTCAATGGTATTCACTATTGAAACCGCACCATTCTTTTGTGTATGCCCTGTGTATATATATATATATATATATATATATGTGTGTGTGTGTGTGTGTGTGAAAGTTGGTCTCTCAAACACTAAGTGACGAAACTTTATGGCGTTTGAGATAAAAGTGGTGAGAGAAGTGACTGAAGTTACGAGAGAGGATGTAGCGAGAGACTATCCACTGTTCTGCCTTGAAGATGGAGGCAGCAGATCCCTCCGAAATTCCAGTAAATTTCTACCATACTACACGGTGTCACATCCCAGAAGGTTGTAGAACTGGAGAACCTAAAATATCGTTATAGCCGGAGGCTGGAGAAAAATTATACGAGATTCATAATTTATGACGTTCACCAGACAATACTGCAGAGATCAGGTGGGCGGGGCATGTAACACGTATGGGAGAGAAGAAGGAAGTGCTTACAGAACTGTAGTAGGAAACCGGAAGAGAAGAAGAAGCTACATGTCAGATCTGAATGTAGATGGGAGGATAATATTAAATTGGATACAGGTCAAGAGGATAAGAGATGTGCGTTGGACTGATTTCGTTCAAAACGGTACAGAGGCGAGCTCTCGTGAACGCAGCAATAAAAATTAATTCGTCCATAAAACGTCACGAATTTCCTGACCAGATGAACTACCATCGGCTTCACTTTATAGGATGCTTGTATTTCGTCCAATGAAAGTTTTGTATCGGATTCCGTTTATACAGCGCGTTTCTTTTTTTTCTCTCTGTCCTGAGCACCGCAGCTGTTTCGGGATATCCCGGCGAATGCACGCATTCTATCCGATACAGCTGACTTGCTTGGTGCAGCGATGTCGTTTCGAAGTTCAAAGAACACGGGCCCAGAGATACGACCTTCCTATTAGGCGTTCGTTTGATAGGCTTCGTAAAACAAACAGATGAAAGTGTAAGCCATAGGCCAGCAGAAATTCGCGACACTCAGTGCGCATATTCTGCGCAAAAAAGAAGCGTTTGTTACGTAATGCCACTTCCAAGACGCACAAAAAAAAACATTCATACCCGAGGAACGCCTGGGCCAGATACGGAATTTATTTTCCCTGTCACACGAGACATACTGAAAGAATTCATAATACGAAAAGTCGTATACAAGAGTGGCTTGTACTTGCAATGAGAAAATTAATACGTCAGAGGTTATATAACACAGTGGCTTGCGCAAACAGTCACAAATGAATACTTGCTTTGCGCTCGCAAGAGATTCACAAACAAGTCACGTGCTAAGAAGCACTTATTGGCAAATATTTACAGAGGGTTTTGCTCGTTTCAGTCACCAGGTGATGCCACTTAGCAACTGTAACACCGGTCATATGACACTGTGTTATACAGGGTGTTTCATTCTAGTGGTGAAAGCATTGTTACTGCCCGCTCCATTCAGGAGCCCTGCAGTATTCAGACATTTCCTAATTACGTAAGCTTACCCGTAACAGTAATTTGTTTTTTTTTTTAAATAATTTCGATATTAGACTCCAATGTAAGACGTTCCTCTGTATACCACGAATGCATATGTCGGAGTGAAAAGATACAGTTCGGCGTATTTTTTATTTCTGCTTTATATGGTGGAGTGGTCAAGTTCACGCCCCCGGAGAAAGAGTTCTCGGTACCCGTTCAGGGGCCTAGGTGGGGGCCCAAATTCCGCCTGGACGTAAATCCTGCGTTTAGATTTCTAAACCCAAATAGTCGTGTTTCGATTAATGACAAAGGCAAGAGAGTCATGGTTTCTCCAAAAGCGTCCAGACCAGCCCTGGAACCCACCAAGCCTCTTACTCATCGGGTAGCGCGGGTTCTTTCCTGGGGGCAAAGCGGCCGGGGCGTGAATTTGACCACTCGCCTCCATCTAAAGCCGAGTTTAAGAATGAGTGGAACTATAACTTCACTCCCACATATGCCTTATTGACAAGCACAGGGACAACTTTTCACCCCAAAAAATAATAATACTGTTTATTTCAATAAATGTCTGCTTCAGTTTTTCAAAGAGATCAAAACTGTGGTCATTATAGGATCATCGTAAACCCACCACGGTCCGTAGAGTCTTTATTAGGCGCGTTCAGAAAAATTGCGAAAAGCAAGCGATATGTTGTCCCGAAACGTCGGTAGCTATCAATCTACGCTGCGTTAACATGCTAGAAGAGCGAATATCTGATTTACACCGCGGCGTAAGCATGCAGTCACGCAAAATGTCGTGTGTGCGTCCAGATTTGCACTAGGATTTGTCTAGGTAGGCGAGCGTATGGGTCAGCGGTATAGGGACTTGGTCACAGCCTTAACGCTCTATTTTTTTGTAAGTACGCTAGCGTCTCTCCCAGATACATTACGATTTGTGTGGGCAGAAGAATAGCTCAGTCGGCATAGGGACTAGACTACGGGCTGGACGAACCGGGATTCGAATCCCGGCACAGACAAGAGTTTTCTCAAAAACGTCCAGACCGGTTCTGGAGCCCACCCTGCCTCGTATTCAGTGGGTATCGGGGTTCTTTCCTGGGGTTAAAGCGGCCGGGAGAGATGCTGACCACTTACCTCCATCTAATGCCCAGGTTAAGAATGAGTGCAACTATACCTCTACTCATCCTGTATTCCTAGATGACGTAACAGGGACACCTTTACCTTTTTTTTCACCTTCTTCTGCGCCGACGCAGTTTATAGACGACACAAGCAGGCCAGCTTTACCCTCATACGTTGGGATTTGTCCCCACAGATATCTATGAGCAGAACTCTAAGTGTCTGTGGCCCTTGCAAAGAACGTATCATTTCACTTTAGACAGCGGTCCTGAGTGTGAGTCAAAGGCACTACGCAGGTCTGGTTCCTCCGCTCTGCCGGCTGTCACCTCGATACCCCGCGAAGCAGCACCTCGCCTGTATATGGTGACCCAACACACAGCTGACGATCTGACGCTTACAGAAAGTTAATGTAATTTCCACATCGTAGTCTTTGTGGTTATGACACCGTTCAGTGCGGTACGAGGGTTACCAGCACTCCGGAGGACACACTGCCTGCGAGATTTGACAAGTCTCCGACGCTCCTGACGTTCCAAGTCGTCACGGATGTGTCACTGCGTCTCTGAGAGAGCGAAGGTCTGTCGTGCTTTTCATCTTCAAGGTTCAAGTAGTACAAGACGTTTCGAAGGCATTATTTCCGTCGAAACGCCGGAAAACACCCAACGAAACAGTGCCACATCCCGGAACACCTGATTCCTCAATGACAAGTAAAGACAAAGTAGTTTTCACTGTCTACGCCATGAAGGCATACAGGGGAAGTAGAGGTATAGTTCCACTCATTCTTAATCTCCACACTGGATGGATGTAAATGGTAAAATCATGCCCCGGCCGCTTTACCGCCACGAAAGAACCCAGATACTCATTGAAGAGGAGGCTGGGTGGGCCCCAGAAACGGTCTAGACGTTTTGGAGAAAAAAAATATCTTTCCCTGCCGGGATTCGAACCCCGGACCGTCTTCAATGACAGATAAAATCACGAAAACATTTATCAAATCAGTAACTCAATGTGTCGATTATAATTCTATAGACATGTTTAGCCCACACTCTGCGCTCCTCATGATGTCTGTCGCTTCAAAACAAAACACCTGCCCATCGACAAGGGCTGCCTTATCGAGGCTGCTTGGCCCCTAACATATAATTAGACTCGGCAGGCCACAGAGAAGCATGGAATTGATTTGCAGCCGGTTAATAGTACGTATGCCGATCCCAGTGGCCGTGCGGTCTAAGGCGTGGGTCTTCGGACGCTCGCTTACTAGGATCGTGGGTTCGAATCCCGCCTAGGGCATGGATGTCTGTCTGTTGTGAGTGTTGTCAGGTAGAGGTCTCTGCGACGGGCTGGTCCCTCGTCCAGAGGAGTCCTACCGAGTGTGGTGTGTCTCAAATGTGTGTGATCATGAAACCTCGACGAAACGAGGAAGCCCAGGACCATATAGCGCTGTCGAGCCATAGGAAAAAAAAATGTCTTCGGTGTTTCAAGCTACGACCGAACCGCAAATTGTACGTAAAACGTCACGCCGACAAGTTGAATGTTGGCGATCTTTTTTTGCGGGTGTTAAAATGTTTTAGCTGCTTGAGTGAGGGAAGGGCGAAAGAAAGAAAGAAAGAAAGAAAGAAAGAAGTTGACTGTATTGGAGTTTGTATTTCAAATTTTTTTTCGGCCTCTATGAACCCCCCTCTGCCTCCTTCTTCCGTTTTCGGTAGTTTTCTTGCTTTTGTGCGTTAGTTTGTCTCGGCATCGTGAACCTGTAAAAAACAGCGCCGAGGTGACCCACCTATATGTACCGAAATGTAAGACGTTTTACGTCACAAATATATATATATATATTACGTACGGAGAAGTTGCGACATTCAGTTCCCGTGCAATGTTACAGCCTACAGAGCAAGGTCACACGAAATGTACAACGTAGAGATTCGTTTTGAGACGCCTTCGCAAAAGAACTGCGATAGACCACTGTTTACCATCTTCATCGTGTCTGTCCGCATGGAACAACTCGGCTTCCACTGGACGGATTTCCGTGGAATTTTTTATATTGGGGAATTTTACTGGAATCTGTCGACCAAATTGAATTTCGGTTTAACACATAACGAAAGTAATAGACACTTTACGCGACAACGTACCTCAGTGTAATCTCAAGGTGTTATTTGGTATTCCCAATAATGCAAGGACAGTACTCTATTATTTTTTTTTCCAATGGCTTGACAGCCCTTGGGGGCCTAGGCCTCCTCATTTTTCGAGGCTTCACGATCACACTCAGACACACCACACTCGGTAGGACTCCTCTGGACGAGTGATCAGCCCGACGCAGAGACCTCTACCTGACAACACACAACACTCACAAGAGACAAGACATCCATGCCCCCGGTGGGATTCGAACCCACAATCCCAGTAAGCGAGTGGCCGCAAACCCACGCCTTAGACCGCACGGCCACTGAGATCGGCACTCTATTATTATTATTATTATTATTATTATTATTCAGGTTTAAAATTTTGTCCGTCTCTTTTGGATACTACTGGTGTTCGAGTTCTTCCTCGTACTTTTAGAAACCCCACCCTGTATACTGCTACTTGTAAAAACTCTCCGTCTGCTAGATGTGTTTCGGCTGCTAACCGTGCGTGCACAGACGTCGATATCTTTAGGAAACCCATCATTTCTTTAAAACAGATTTTGCGCTAATCTGTGACATTTTTAAATCAACTTGTCTGTTTTTTTCAGGGTATAGGGTTTTTGGGCCCAGTACGTCTTTAATATTGCTTTTTTCTGCATACTTTTTGTTTTTGTTTTGTCCGTTTAGTGTGTTTTTGTGTATTTGTACTGTTTTTGTGTTTTGTTTGTGTCGTTGTGCTGGCTTTCTAGTAGGCACTTGTGCTGTTAAGTCTGCACGTTAATAAATACACATTGAATTGAATTGAATTGAAATGAATTATTACTACCAGGAGGAAAATTATGACACTGCCATATGATATTATATTGTTTTATATCATAATAAGATGTCCTAATGAATTGTGTATTATTTTGTTTGTTTTTCTTGTGTTTGTTTCATATGTGTCCTCTTTATAGTCCTTTGTTATTTGTGTTTGTATGTTGTGCTGTTTGTGTTACAGGCTACTTAGCTGTTGAATCAGTACTCTAATAAACAAGAATTTAATTGAATAAACAAGAACTTATTACATTTATGGTATCGATATTAATAAGCTACTGAAATGAACTGAATTGAATTATAAGAACAAGCATATACTTGCACCTCTGGCCACGGCCTGCTTTACATTCAGTATTACCAAATGTATGATTCAGTGTATGCAAAGCCAAGGTGGGTGCAGTGGTACGAGTTCTTTCTGTATGATGCTGTCGTGTGATTCATCACAATACGTGTGCCTGGCATCGTAATAGCCACGCCTACACCAAAACCGTCGCTTTGAAGGACGCGTTCTGATTTATAGAGCTCTTAACTACGTCTTAATATGCCAGGATTGTCAGGTTAGCAGTTCCTGTAAATCGCGCGGTTTCAAATTACGTAATTTCATCCTTTCTCTGTTTATGCATTGGCGTGTTGCTGCCTTATGACGTGTGTTTGTTGTAAATAAAACTGCCGATCGCAGTGGCCGTCCGGTCTAAGGCGTGGGTTTGCGGCCGCTCGCTTGCTGGGATTGTGGGTTCGAATCCCGCCGGAGGAATGGATGTCTGTCTCTTGTGAGTGTTGTGTGTTGTCAGGTACAGGTTTCTGCGTCGGACTGATCACTCGTCCAGAGGAGTCCTGCCGAGTGTGGTGTGTCTGAGTGTGATCGTGAAGCCTCGGTAATAGGGAAGCCTAGGCCCACTACGGGCTGTTGCGCCACGAAAAAAAAAGCGGGGGAGTAGCGCGCCCACCGCAGGCAGCAGACTCGAAGGGGCAGAAAATTTGGCGTCAAATTAATACTTTAATTTAAAAAAAAAAAGGCATTTTCTGCGCTCAACATGCAGTCGAACCCGGTTATAACGACATCTGTTTATGCGACACCTCGTCTATAACGTCAGATATCCTGTAGTACCAATTAATTCCTCGCGGTTAACCATAACATTATACTCCTCGGTTATAACAACACTCGTTTATAACTACACAAAATATTCAGTCCCTTTCATGACGTTATAACCGAGTTCGACTGTATATTAACTACTGAACCGACTATACGGAAATTGAATAAGTTATTGTGATTTTTTTTAAAGTTCACAATGTTTGTTAGGGGCGGCCATTGTGATTACTCGCCCTGGGCGACGAAAATCCTACCTACGACACTGCTTTTGCCTAATTAAGCACGCCTAGCGGTAACTTTACGTACCACCAGGTTTAACATACCAAAATTCTACGTTCTGCCCACACAGTGTATTTATGTGTTTTGTGTGGATCTCAGAACAAACAGCGATTATTTCACTGTACAGCATTAACTGACTGGTTTGTATAACTGAGACGGAGTGTGTTTACTGCGCGGTACGGACTGTATTTATGTGTTTTGTGTGGATCTCAGAACAAACAGCGATTATTTCACTGTACAACATTAACTGACTGGTTTGTATAACTGAGACGGAGTGTGTTTACTGCGCGGTACGGACTGTATTTATGTGTTTTGTGTGGATCTCAGAACAAACAGCGATTATTTCACTGTACAACATTAACTGACTGGTTTGTATAACTGAGACGGAGTGTGTTTACTGCGCGGTACGGACTGTATTTATGTGTTTTGTGTGGATCTCAGAACAAACAGCGATTATTTCACTGTACAGCATTAACTGACTGGTTTGTATAACTGAGACGGAGTGTTTACTGCGCGGTACGGACTGTATTTATGTGTTTTGTGTGGATCTCAGAACAAACAGCGATTATTTCACTGTACAACATTAACTGACTGGTTTGTATAACTGAGACGGAGTGTGTTTACTGCGCGGTACGGACTGTATTTATGTGTTTTGTGTGGATCTCAGAACAAACAGCGATTATTTCACTGTACAGCATTAACTGACTGGTTTGTATAACTGAGACGGAGTGTGCTTACTGCGCGGTACGGACTGTATTTATGTGTTTTGTGTGGATCTCAGAACAAACAGCGATTATTTCACTGTACAACATTAACTGACTGGTTTGTATAACTGAGACGGAGTGTTTACTGCGCGGTACGGACTGTATTTATGTGTTTTGTGTGGATCTCAGAACAAACAGCGATTATTTCACTGTACAACATTAACTGACTGGTTTGTATAACTGAGACGGAGTGTGTTTACTGCGCGGTACGGACTGTATTTATGTGTTTTGTGTGGATCTCAGAACAAACAGCGATTATTTCACTGTACAACATTAACTGACTGGTTTGTATAACTGAGACGGAGTGTGTTTACTGCGCGGTACGGACTGAGTCCTTATGTAAAACAGACACGTTTCGTCTTTAAAGGGTTAACCTTGACACTAAATCGGTCTTCAGCTCTGTATTGTATCCACTTTACCCCAGAAGAAAAAGCCCCCCCCCCCGCCGGTAGTCACTGAGTAGAAGGGTGGATGTACCTCAGGGCTATGACAAAGAGAAAACTCTGCCCCTGCCGGGAAGCAAACCACGGTCTTTCAGCCCCATAGCCAATCCACTCTTGACTGATTTGCAAGCCAATAACGTCTTTCGTTTCTATTCGTGTTGCAGATTTTATGTACCAACACTTTTATAATAATGACGTCACAAATGTTCACAATTTCATCTCGTAATTATGTAACAGTTCGGACAGCCATCTTAATACATCAGTGGTTATTGAAGCTGTTACATAATTAACGAAAGACACTGCGTTCAAACGTTAAAATTCAAACTACGACTTCGTACTGTAAGTTAACACTGCGGTATCTGCTCTGTCCTGTTCTTATAAAGCCATATTTGGTGTTACTCGCAACACACACATTCATATATGCAAACGCACAACGCAATTTCTGCGCCATTTCCTTTCCCGTCGTTCATTAAGCAATTCTGCGGTTCTTTGTTGCGTGTGACGTCACAGTTTTACTGAACTGCACTACTGCGCAGCCGCTGGGAGCTGGTAGCCGCTTGAACATGGGAATTGTTAAAAAAAAAAAATTAAAAATAAAAAAGGTGCCACTGTATTTTGAATTAAGGAAGGACGGATTATGGTTTTCGAAAAAGTTGGGAGTAAAGGAAGAACAGAGTTTAGAACAGTCTGCAGAATGTCACACAAACGTAATTAATAACGAAATATGCAGACAGCGGGGAACAGAAAGCACAAGCTGCTGATGCAAGTGTTACACACTTGTGCCAGAAAAGACTGTCACCTCGAACGGGTTGTTTAAATTAGTAGCCTACTAACGTTGACAAAAACCGGGGTAGCTCAGTCATTATAGTGACTACCCTGCGGCCTAGACGACAGCGGAATCTGGACAGGATGCCCGGAAGTGGTACAGATTTTCAAAGTCACTTTGTAATGGACAGCCCATCTTGGGGTCCGGCCTCTCTTGAGGTCCGGTCCCTCTTGGGGTCAGGCCTCTCTTGGGGTCCGGCCTCCCTCTTAGGGTCAAACCTCTCTTGGGGTCAGGTCCCTGTTGGTGTCCGGTCCCTCTTGGGGTCAGGCCTCTCTTGAAGTCCGGTCCCTCTTGGGGTCAGGCCTCTCTTGGAGTCCGGTCCCTCTTGGGGTCAGGCCTCTCTTGGGGTCCGGCCTCCCTCTTAGGGTCAAACCTCTCTTGGGGTCAGGTCCCTGTTGGTGTCCGGTCCCTCTTGGGGTCAGGCCTCTCTTGGGGTCCGGCCTCCCTCTTAGGGTCAAACCTCTCTTGGGGTCAGGTCCCTGTTGGTGTCCGGTCCCTCTTGGGGTCAGGCCTCTCTTGGGGTCCGGCCTCCCTCTTAGGGTCAAACCTCTCTTGGGGTCAGGTCCCTGTTGGTGTCCGGCCCCTCTTGGGGCCCATAACCAGATATTTATGATTAAGACTGGTTGTCTGTTGCGAGTTTGGTCGCCGTCTCTGACTAGAAGGGCCTGTCGTTTTAAATCTCGGTCACTTTCTGTCACCTGTACGTATGTTATAGCGACCCAAACTGATTGTACACTTACGCTGACTGACACATTTCAGAACGCACTTTTGCCCTACGATTTGGGGCATGGGGTACAGTCTGCACACCGAGTAAGAGACGATATCATGCCATTTCAAAGACTGTTCAGGGACAATGGATGGGTGTTATATGCAGCGTGTGAATGAGGGACGAAGGGAATTTTCATGTGTCGGGTATCCCATGGCCTGTACGGTCACCGGACTTCACGGTCCCTGTTTACTTACTATGGGGACACTTGAAAGAATGCATATACAGGAATCGCCCACGCAAAATACATCAGATGAATCTCCAAGATGTTATATATGTATCAAAATTAATTAAATAAGTAATCAATTTCTTGCCTTGTACTTAAAAATTGTGCATTGCATTTTATCACTTTCTTCTTGTTGTGTAAAATATTATCGTGTGTCAAAAAGTGTCAGTCGTCTCTGCGCCACCCTGTATAACCACTGTACTATAAAAGGTTACGCTTTTAGCCTGTTCCGGTTGCAAATTTTCAGTCCTTTTGCTGTCGGTTCTTGACAATTTCTGTGCATATTGACAGAACAGACTCAGGGTTCAAATGTTATAAATTTCTTTCGGTAATTTTCGGTCTCCTGTCTAACATGTAACATCACAGAGGTGTATCTTAAATAATACTCTAGGTGTGAATGAGTCAGTCACAGCCGGGTCGGTAATAATCGATAGTAATCGATAGCAATATATAAAATCGACAGTGAAATCCGCCTTAAATAATACTCTAGGTGTGAATGAGTCAGTCACAGCCGGGTCGGTAATAATCGATAGTAATCGATAGCAATATATAAAATCGACAGTGAAATCCGCCTTAAATAATACTCTAGGTGTGAATGAGTCAGTCACAGCCGGGTCGGTAATAATCGATAGTAATCGATAGCAATGTATAAAATCGACAGTGAAATCCGCCTTAAATAATGCTCTTGGTGTGAATGAGTGAGTCACAATCGGGTCGGTAATAATCGATAGTAATGGATACTACATGACAAATGAAATTAGCGCTTGGGTATGCTCTATGAATAAAAAAAGTGCGGATGAAGAGGAAGCAGTGGGGTAGCGCGTGAATATTACTTCAGTACGTAATATGACGTCACGCCGCTAGTTAATCTAATAGTTACGGTAATTAATTGTTAGATTGGACAGATAAAGGGTCTATGTAGTCTTCCTGGAGTTTTCTGCTCCAGCGAACGTACCGCTAAGGACCGAATTAACAATTAACCGCTGTGATCACTTACTAATGAGGCAACTACCGCCCACTGCCCCCGTTATGGTGTCCGCCAGCCCTGAAACCGGTTCCATCCACACTGAAGACATACGGATCACAGCTGGAAGTCGACTATTGCTGTCCGAAGGGCAAGACCCTTCCACAAGGGAATCCCCCACAGACACTGTCCGTACTGCCACTGACTTCGTATGCCGCGGATTTGAGCGCTGTTGTTCTGACGTTTAGGATTGGGGGCAGCGCAGTTGGTAAAGTGACTAGGCTACGGAATGGACGATCCGGGTTCGAAACCCTATAGGGACAAGACATTTTTCTCTTCTCCAAAACGTTCAGACGAGTTCAATGGGTAAATTCTCCCTAGGACGGGCCATGAAGGCCCAGAGGGGGAGTAGAGGTATAGCTCTACTCTTTCTTTAACCCTGGCACTAGATGAGGGTGGGGGCACGCGGTGACGCAGTTGGTTGAGGCACTGCGCTACAAACCGGAACGTCGCGGGTTCAATTCCCGATGGTGTCACTGGAATTTTTCATTGACATAATCGTTTCGGTCGCACTATGGCCCTGGCGTCGACTCAGCCTCTAACAGAAATGAGTACCAGGAATATTTCCTGTGGGGTAAAGGCGGCCGGTGCGTAGGGCTGACAACCTTACCACCTTCATGTGCCGATTGTCTAAAAATCTGGGAGCCTCAACCTCCTGGAACCCTAAGGGCCTGTAATGGGATTGCTTTACCTTTTTTTTACCTTTACTAGATGAGGGTGTGTGGTCAACTCCACGCCCCAGCAGCTTTACCCCCGGGAAACAGACCCGATATACATTGTATAGGAGACTGGGTGGGCCCCAGGGCCGGTCTGGACGGCTGCGGAAAAGTACCGGAGTTCTTTCCCGGAGGGTAAAGCGGCCGGGGTGTGATGTTGACCACTCACCTCCTCTCTTCTATCCATGCCGTAACTCCTTCGCAATCTGATCTTCCACATAACATCCTCGTTACTTGAGGCAGATCACGCTATAACACGTTTGAACGCTCTGGTCAGTGAGCATCACGACACGCGGTGTTGCTTTGTTCGTTAACGCGAGGCTCGAGGAACCATTACATCCTTCAACGCAGAAGTGGGTCAGGCAGATTGTGGAATTGTAAACTGGCCGACAGTGCAGTGAGATGGGGACCCTGCCTCGACTGCACAGCACAACTGGAGACAATTTTGAAGGCCGGTGCACCAATTTGCATTCTGCACCATATATTGCGACAAATTTTGAAGGCCGGTGCACCAATTTGCATTCTGCACCATATATTGCGACAAATTTTGAAGGGCGGTGCACCAATTTGCATTCTGCACCATATATTGCGACAAAGTTTGAAGGGCGGTGCACCAAATTGCATTCTGCACCATATATTGCGACAAAGTTTGAAGGGCGGTGCACCAAGTTGCATTCTGCACCATATATTGCGACAAATTTTGAAGGGCGGTGCACCAATTTGCATTCTGCACCATATATTGCGACAAATTTTGAAGGGCGGTGCACCAATTTGCATTCTGCACCATATATTGCGACAAATTTTGAAGGGCGGTGCACCAATTTGCATTCTGCACCATATATTGCGACAAATTTTGAAGGGCGGTGCACCAATTTGCATTCTGCACCATATATTGCGACAAATTTTGAAGGGCGGTGCACCAATTTGCATTCTGCACCATATATTGCGACAAATTTTGAAGGGCGGTGCACCAATTTGCATTCTGCACCATATATTGCGACAAATTTTGAAGGGCGGTGCACCAAATTGCATTCTGCACCATATATTGCGACAAATTTTGAAGGGCGGTGCACCAATTTGCATTCTGCACCATATATTGCGACAAATTTTGAAGGGCGGTGCACCAATTTGCATTCTGCACCATATATTGCGACAAATTTTGAAGGGCGGTGCACCAATTTGCATTCTGCACCATATATTGCGACAAATTTTGAAGGGCGGTGCACCAATTTGCATTCTGCACCATATATTGCGACAAATTTTGAAGGGCGGTGCACCAATTTGCATTCTGCACCATATATTGCGACAAATTTTGAAGGGCGGTGCACCAATTTGCATTCTGCACCATATATTGCGACAAATTTTGAAGGGCGGTGCACCAAATTGCATTCTGCACCATATATTGCGACAAATTTTGAAGGGCGGTGCACCAATTTGCATTCTGCACCATATATTGCGACAAATTTTGAAGGGCGGTGCACCAATTTGCATTCTGCACCATATATTGCGACAAATTTTGAATGGCGGTGCACCAATTTGCATTCTGCACCATATATTGCGACAAATTTTGAAGGGCGGTGCACCAATTTGCATTCTGCACCATATATTGCGACAAATTTTGAAGGGCGGTGCACCAATTTGCATTCTGCACCATATATTGCGACAAATTTTGAAGGGCGGTGCACCAATTTGCATTCTGCACCATATATTGCGACAATGATTAAAAAGAGGCGGATGAAATGTGCGGGACGTGTAGCACGCATGCGAAACATGAGAAATCCATACACACTTGTAGTGAAAGACCGTAAAGGGATATGTCAGCTTTAAAGGTGGTTACTGTCAAAACGAATCTTAAAAGAAACAGAATGTGAGGGTCGAAAATCGGATTCATCTGGCTCGGGATAGGGAACAGTAACGAGCTTTTGTGAACATGGTAATGAACCTTCTGTTTCCACGTGACAAGTCACGTTGTGTCCACATACGGTACAAATGTATGGCATGGAAAGACAGATGAATATCCACACGGACAGTACACATATGTGTCAAGGGAATACTTAGCGATGTATGGCCTGCTGTCCCACTATCAGCGTTACTTGCCCGTCACTCAACTTTGTTATCATGCTTGCTAATTTCTGTCACAACGCGTTGATACTTCTCCAAGCGGAGCGTAAGGTCATACTCGCTGCAAAATACGAGAATCACTAATTAATGCCGTAAGTTTGAGGAGGGGAGAGAAATTTGCATTTTGTATCTAGCACGTGCGTGCGTGCGCGTGTGTGTGCACGGACGGACGTACTTGCCAAGGTTTACCACGACGTGGCGACATGGACACCTTCCGGGCGCACACAGCAGCACTTCGGAGTCAGTAAAAGAGAAATCAACAATGAATAGTGGTCAGACATTGTTTACAGAACCTGTATACAAAACACCCTGTGTACAGAACACCCTGTATACAGAACACCTGTATACAGAACACCTGTATACAGAACACCCTGTATACAGAACATCTATATATAAACATATTTAATCGGTATTCTTTCATACGTTTTAGATACTGAAATTCAGTGCGCATCACTGGCAAGCAGGTGGTCATCCTGCAAGCCACACGTAATGTCATATCGCGCAAAGACCTCTGTGCCTAATCCCAGCCCGATACATTTCGTTCCTTTCTCCTGTAGCTAGTTAATGTCACATAACTCCGACTCAAATCCCGCTGCAAGTCTTCAAGTAATTTTCGAAGTTTTTTTTATCTGATTCTTCCCTTAAGTGCCAGCCACGATATGACCTTGGACCTCTTTATATACGGATTTTTCTTTTTTTCCAATGGCTCGACAGCCCCTAGGGAGGCCAGGCCGCCTCATTTTTCGAGGCTTCACGATCACACACTTTTTAGACACACCACACTCGGTAGGACCCCTCTGGACGAGTGATCAGCCCGTCGCAGAGACCTCTACCTGACAACACACAACACTCACAAGAGACAGACATCCATGCCCCCGGTGGGATTCGAACCCACAATCCTAGTAAGCGAGCGGCCGCAGACCCACGCCTTAGACCGCACGGCCACTGGGATCGGCTTATATATGGAATACTTTGAAAAAATTTGTCATACCGTTGATTTGATTTTTGCTCACCAAAGTGCACGATAACGGTACAGCTTAACTACATGGAGCAGAGTCCTTCTTCAGAGGGCATACATTTTGATTAAATTAAGTTGAATTTTGTGGAGACGGTTTTTGTGTCACTTTATTGTATGAACGTCTATACAGCGGTGGGTATGTCGAATTAAAGACTTAACTTTGCGGCCTGAGTTACCTTAACCATGAACGGATTTAGAGGACATTTGGTACAACAGAACAGCAGCCGAGGCATTACTGACAAAAATCCGAAACATCCAGTTAAACCCCCATACGTTTTGCTGTAAAGACGACTGCATCATCTGTAAGTCTGCTGACACTGTAAAAGGAACACAGCTCATCTGCATTACACTTAGTGCCAGTAATTCACTTCCAAGAATTGAAAAACATATAGATCAGATATCCAGAACTATGATTTTGCCTGTTTTTTGTATGGGTGTGAAACTTGGTCACTCACACTGAGGGAGGAACATAGGCTGAGGGTGTTTGAGAATAGGGTACTGAGGGGGATATTTGGGCCTAAGAGGGACGAGGTAACAGGGGATTGGAGAAGACTACATAACGAGGAACTTAATGATCTGTACTCATCACCATATATTACTCGGGTGATCAAATCAAGAAGAATGAGATGGGCGGGGCGTGTGGCATGTATGGGGAAGATGAGAGGTGCACACAGGGCTTTGGTAGGGAAATCTGAGGGAAAAGAGGCCATTTGGAAGACCTAGGCATAGATAACTAACTCCATGGAGCAGAGTCCTCCTTGAGAAGCTAACAGGTCGTCAGCTAGTCAAGAAATTCCCCGCGTTTTATGGAACCCGAAGGTTCATTACCGCACTCACAAGAGCCCGCCACCTGTCCCTATCCTGAGCCCTTGGCGTAGATGGGAGGATAATATTAAAATTATGTTGAAGAAATATGATGGGGGCGTGAACAGGATTGATATGGCTTAGAATAGGGACAGGTGGCCGGCTGTTGTGAATGCGGTAATGAACCATCGGGTTCCATAAAATGCGGGGAATTTCTTGACTAACTGAGACCTGTTAGCTTCTCAAGAAGGACCCTGTTCCATGGGGTTAGACACTGGCTTCCAAGGAAACTCGTAGCGTCTCAGTCTAAATACAAGTCGAATTACGACGTTACGAAGATACATGACCCACACAACCTCTCGGTTGGCAATATTCACAAATCCGCGGAGTAAGAGTCTTTCAAGAGAAGCTGATGGTCACTCCGAGAGTCAAGCAACTAACCACCTTTCATGGAACCAGTAGGTTTATTACCGTGTTTACAGCAGCCACGTGAATCCAATCCACACCATCACATTCTGTCTCTTTACGATCCATTTTTAATTCTGTTAATTACTGTCTTGTTGGATGTACCGTCGTGTGGTCTGGTAGAAGTGTACCGACGTTTCAGGATAAACTGCTGCCTCCATCAACACTTCTACCAGACTACACGGCGTTACGTTCCAAGAGGACAATAATACTCTTAGTCACGGCCATAAGAACGTGAAATCTAACATTGTCAATGCTGTCAACCACTCTGCGTCTGGTAGAAGTGTACCGACGTTTCAGGAGAAGCTGCTGCCTCCATCAACACTTCTACCAGACTACACGGCGTTACGTTCCAAGAGGACAATAATATTCTTAGTCACGGCCATAAGAACGTGAAATCTAACACTGTCAATGCTGTCAACCACTCTGCGTCTGGTAGAAGTGTACCGACGTTTCAGGAGAAACTGCTGCCTCCATCAACACTTCTACCATACTACACGGCGTTACGTTCCAAGAGGACAATAATACTCTTAGTCACGGCCATAAGAACATAAATCTAACATTGTCAATGCTGTCAATCACTCTGCGTCTAGATCTACCAATTACGTTCTTCCGGGCAAATTTTCCGACCAAACTTTTGTACACATGTCTTAATCTCTCGCACAGTTCTACACAACTGTCACTGAACTGTAACAATTTTAAATGCCACATATTGCGTGTCCACTGGATAGTTCAGCGTCAGGAATATCTTCGTCATTCGCTTCATTCAATCATTCACTCACTCACCTGTACGATGACTCTGTCTAGGGCCGACTTGGAGTTTTGCGCGGCGCGCGCTCTGTCTCTACACCACGCAGCTCCCATGGTGACTGTGTGGCCTGCATCTGGCGAGCGTGTTGGCTACAACCTGATCGCACTGCTAGGTACAGTCGCACAAAGCAAACTGCGGCAACTTTCACACGGCACTCCGAACAGTGAAGAAAATGAGGGAAAGGAGAAGGAATGAAGGGAAGAAAAGAAGAAGGTGAGAAACGGGATAGGAAGGATAGGAAGGAGAATGAATGGAAACCGAAAAGGAGGAGGAAAAAATGAAAGTACAGTGTGTCCACACAGTCCCTTCGGGGTTTTGAAAAATTGTGGCGCGCAAACAAATTGAGCTAGCCACATGCGGTTTGCGGCAGATTACAGTGAAACTCTGGAAGCTTTTTTTTTTGCCGCCAACAGATGGCATAAGCGGCCATCTTTACGTTTCTCAGTCAGTTGTGAAATGGCGACTGTGCAGGAACGCGCGCGTTGTGTGGGATGGCAGAGACGGTCCAATGCCTTGGCCTCCACGTTCACCAGACATAACACCACTGGATTTTTTCCTGTGGTGTTATGTCAAGAGCAATGTGTTCCGAACACCAGTTAACGGACTTGATGACCTGAAGACCCGTATCAGGAATGCGATCTCGGCTATTCCAGCGGACATGCTCCACAGAATATGGCAACAGCTCGAATATCGTCTGGACGTTCTCACTGCTACCAAGGGAGCCCACATCGAGGTCTACTGAGGTCAGTAAAAAACTTCCAGAGTGTCACTGTAATCTGCCGCAAACCGCATGAGGCTAGCTCAATTTGTTTGCGCGCCACAATTTTTCAAAACCCCGAAGGGGCTTTGTGGACACACTGTAGAACTAAGAAATATGAAGAAATATGTCGAAATATTATGAAACAGAAACGAAAAACAAAATGAGGAATCACAGAGGGATAATAAGGATTTGCTAGGGCGCAGACGGCCTCTGAAACGAGGCGTCGGACGTTTCGTATGTGCGTCATCGAGTGGCATGGCCTTCGGAGGACACCGGATCACGTCCCGATCAAGCACAATTGCTGTGCGGTTTTCCCTAACGGACTCTTTCCAAGAAATATCCCTACCGCATATTGCGTGTATTTCCTTCTTATTTCCATTGAAACTGTTTGTGTATTCCCTTCAATTTTATCTGCCTGAAAATGCCTGGCGATATCTAAAAAAAATACTAAGTTCTTCCGCTCGTATTACTCTCCGTTCCTGTGTCAACCCCAGACATTTGCTTCATCGCTGTTTTGAAGTGCGTCCAGTTTGCGCAGTTTGAGGTAGCCTACCGCAGCACTGATGATGAACACTAGAATATGACGCCGTTTCGATTGGTAATTAATTACGAACGCCTCGGAGAAGCTTGCTGCCTCTGTATGCCATTCGTTCTCCAATTGTTTCTTCCTTCCTTCTTTTTCTTATTTATCTTTACCATTTCTTCATTCTTACTTTTAACCTTTCTTTTTTCTTCTCCTTCCTTTCACCACCTTTTCCTTCTTTTATACTTCCTTTTATCGTCGTCTCCCTACCTTCTTTCCTTGTTTTTTTCTATTCCTTTCCTCCTCCCTTCTTGTTTCTCTTTTTCTCTGTATTTCATTCTTTTTCCCCCGTATTTCGCGTTTATTTATATTATTTTCCTACCTCCTTTCATCCCCGGTTTGTGTCGTGCAAAGATGCAGGTTTGCCAAATTCATCACAAAAACATTCCTCCTAAGAAATTTACCTAATAAAGGTCCAATAAAGAGTCGTGAAATGAATGTAGCTCAACAGATGACGCAGTGCGCCGTCCAGAACTGTACTTCTTTTGTCTGGAAAATCTCAGCATGTGGCTTAAGCTTACGCGACACAGACCTGTTGTTTTTCGTTAGGGAAACGGGAGTTCCAGTGCACGGATCTAAACGGGCACGAAGTTTCGAACTTTTATTGCAGACCATCCTGTGGGTCTCTCGGAAGGCTACTAAGGTTTTTTAAAAATCGACTGCCTCCATCTTCAGGATAGAAATCTATTCTGAAGGTGGAGGCAGCAGGCTCCTCCTAGACGCTGGTTCCCACCAATCAACCAGACTTCACGGCAGGGGTGGATCCAGGGAGGGGCCTCATGGTTCGCGCGTCCCCACCCCCTTCGAATCAGTGGCTTGTGCGTAATTTTAAAAGCAATTACCTCATTCATTCTGTAGTCTGTCTTACGACAGGTCCGTAGCCTCTTCATTCTGCAGTCTGTCTTACGACAGGTCCGTAGCCTCTTCATTCTGCAGTCTGTCTTACGACAGGTCCGTAGCCTCTTCATTCTGTAGTCTGTCTTACGACAGGTCCGTAGCCTCTTCATTCTGTAGTCTGTCTTACGACAGGTCCGTAGCCTCTTCATTCTGTAGTCTGTCTTACGACAGGTCCGTAGCCTCTTCCAAAGCGAGATCTCCACAGGGTGCGATCTAGTGCTTCCTCTTTCATTTTCCAGTATCTTCTCTTTTCCTTAAGGTCATCCAGTAGCTGCTTACGTCTTCTCCCTCGTCTTCCCGTCATTTCTATCCTTCCTTCTAACTTTCCTTCAATCACGTGTTTCAGAAGGCAGTTTTTACGCAAGATGTGACCTATAATTCATATTCTGTTTTGAGCTGGTAATTTACCTAATACGTAGACAGAGTAGTGGAATTGGCATTATTTTACATTAATATCAAATTCTATTCTGTTTTATTCTTGTTTGCATGACTTTTTTTTCTGAAGAAAACACTACTTCACACTGATTGTGTTTTTCCTACCAAATTTCCTTTCTTTTTGTCATTAAACACATGCGCCCCCCCCCCCCCCCCTAATTTCCTGGATCCGCCATTGCCGCGCCGTTTCATAATCCAAAACAACGCCCATGTCTCATAAATTTTTATTGTAAATTCAACATTCACGTATCCATCGATACTCATGAATTGGCATTGCTAGTTCGAAACTGTGAATTGACGGCTGGGTCGACACTGTCCTCGCCATTTTTTTTTTTTTTGCGTTGGAATAAACACACGAAAAAATAATTCTCTGGCCAGCTGCTCCAAGCAGACACGTTAAGTGTTGCAGTACTCGTGGACCAGCTGTACTCTGCACAACCTTGAAACCCACACGTAGGTTCACTTCCTACACATTCTTTGCTCTGCCACACTCAGATATCCAGATGTGTTTGTGTGGATGCAGGTGTAGAACATGACGCCGTGCAGTGTGTGAGGCTGCTACATACTCGGCGAGGTCTGGTGCAGGTTGCGGCCCCGCAAACTTGGGAACTGACCGCGTGAACCGATCACTTCCTTCCTTGACCATTCCCATTCATTCATCCATCCTTTTAGATGCTAAGTGAAAGTACATTTCTATGCAATGTGCCCCGATTTCCGAGAGATCAGTGCTTTTGGACAGGGGCACACCCAAGGGGGGGGGGGGGTTCCGGGCTGCAGCCCCCCCAAAACCGAAATTTAAAAAAAACACAATTTTGTAGATATTATGGTATCAAACGTTGTACGTGATTTAACCTTCAGCCGAAAATCAGCCACTGAAATCGGCTGACTAGTACGTTAGAATATTGAAAAACAAATTAATAAAATTAAAAAAAAAAAAAAGATACAACACTGTGATTGAGTCATGGAACATGTAGTTATGTTTGTGTGTATATAAATGCAGTTTGCAGACAGTTATGTTGTACTTACGACATGATTTTTATAACATAATTTTGAAAGTCAAACATAAATTATATATAGGCTCGGAGTCAGCCCCCCACCCCTCAAGAAACAATTCTGGGGGCGTACCTGCTTTTGGAAGGTTCACAGGCTTCGCCCGTTTGTCCTGGTAAGATCAACATGTAGATGAAGATGGAGCATTAGTGGAATGATATTGACAGGGGAAAACCGAAGTACTGGGACAAAAACCTGGCCCATTGCTACTTTGTCCACCACAGACTCGGGGTCTCGTGAGAGGCCGGCGGCTAACGGCCTCAGCCATGGCACATTCTTGAACATGCTAACTTTAAATCACAAAACTCATTCCCTGTATTTAATTCGGATCAATGTCATCGATTACTGAAGCTCGTACAGTGTGTGTTTTGGCCAGTGAAGGATGCCTGTTTGTATGGAAACTGAGTGTAGAGAATGCAGCCATACATCTGTCATGTCAGACATGTTACAAACTCGTATTAGCTAAAGACACAGTTGTACTGCAATACTTGGTTTGATGACCAGCTGAAATAAAATTGTAAGACAAGTTCATCAGTAAGTACGGCGGATAATATCCTTTACCAAAAACATGTTCATATCCTGAGTCAGATCAATCAAATCCACTCCCCCTCTGATCCCACCTCCTGAAGATCAATTTTAATATTATACTCCCATCTATGCCTAGGTCTTTCAAGTGGTCTCCTTCCTTCAGGCTTTCCCATCAAAACTCTGTATGCACCTGTCATTTCCCCGATATGTACAGATACATATACAAGAGACAGATCAAAGTAACAGACTGCTGGAAAAAAAAAAACACAAGTACAGGCAGATTGTCCTGGACATTAGCATCAATACTCATGGAAGACTGGAAAATATCCTGGTCAAGCAGGAGTACTCATGGAAGACTGGAAAATATCCTGGGCACTATCAGGAGTACTCATGGAAGACTGGAAAATATCCTGGGCACTAGCAGGAGTACTCATGGAAGACTGGAAAATATCCTGGGCACTAGCAGGAGTACTCATGGAAGACTGGAAAATATCCTGGGCACTAGCAGGAGTACTCATGGAAGACTGGAAAATATCCTGGGCACTAGCAGGAGTACTCATGGAAGACTGGAAAATATCCTGGGCACTAGCAGGAGTACTCATGGAAGACTGGAAAATATCCTGGGCACTAGCAGGAGTACTCATGGAATGGTGAAAAGGGAAGTTTACTTGGATAAATATTGTACTTACCCCACATGTTACATGTACAAGACATAAATCAAAATTACATGATGCTGGAATGGAAGATACAAATTTGAACAAACTATCCAGGGCCTTAACAGGATTACTCACTGACGTTTCCAAAAGCCTGAGCTTCTGATTGGCTAGGTAAATGAGACCAGCACTGGCTGAAGTGTTTTTAAGTTTTCTTGATCGATATTTTTTATCATTACTTTGTTGGTTTTGTGCCACAAGTTCAGACAGTGAAGTACCATTGTCTGACCTGCAGCTTTAAGAGTCAGTTTCACATTTTGATGCTCATTTGCAAAGCAACACACTGCAGTTAACTGCTCTTTGAATGTTAATTATTTCACCCCAGAACATTTGTGATCTCCCCCGCTTCCTCCTTAAGGACTTGTTTTGTGTTAATCTATGTTTATGGAAACATAAAGAAGTGAGTGAATGGTGGCTGGTGCTGTCTGTGAGTTACGTTTAGAAATTTATTAATTTATTTCCTGATTCTCTTAAAATTAACTCTGGGCCATATAGGGTAATGAAATACAAACTTTTGGTTCAGAAGGGGGTAATGTAGACAAGGGGTTATGTGTCATGAATATGGAATTACTGGCTTTTGAATTACAATATCTAAATGCTACAAACTAGAAATTTAAAGTTTGATTGTGGCATAATGAGAACAGATGTAACTTTGTGAACAAAGTCTGTCTTGTAAGCTCTGTAACATAGTAGAACCTAAATAAGTACAAAATTCATGTATAAAATGGCAAGTAATCTATTTGTGCTTATTTACAAAATGGCACTTTAAATGCATTATCCTTCGTGTTACTGCTTACGCATATTGTAGAGGGAATCCAAGGGTCATAATGGAAAGTAGTAGTTACAGATAAGTTTTGCAGTGTGCACTATAGGACTACACCTCCTGCCTTAAAAGGTCGTATGTAGGATATGGGGAAAACAACAATTTTGCCATACTAAAGTTGTCCTGTAAATCACTTCTAGGTATTCATCTTTTTCTAGAACTGAGAACTCTGTTTCATTAACAATAACTCCATGGAGCAGAGTCCTTTTTGTGAAACTAATAGTTCCTCAACTGGTCAAGGAATTCCCCAAATTATATGGAACACGAACATTCATTTCCATGTTGTGTCTATACCGAGCAAGAGTAATCCACTCCATGCCCTCTCATCCTGTTTCTGTAACATTTATCTAAATAAAATTCATTAAACAGGATTATTTTTTTACTTCGTGCCCTGTGTTTTGACTGATGAATCTGTCAGTACACCCCACACACACACAAGTTTATCATTGTTAACAATTTTCTGGCCAGCGGACTGTACGACACATGTCGTAGCTGCGTTTAGTCCACATTCTTGCAACTAATGTCTATATTATCTATTCTACTTTGCCCTTCATCACTCACACATGCTCTACAGGCCATGAAAAACACAATCTTCTGAGATGTGACACCACGATGTCTGCTAGAAATTTATAACCATTTCAGATGAGCATTGGTAAATTTCTACTAAACTACATGACATCACACCACAGAAGTTTGTAATCTTCATAGTCACCACCATACAAAATGTAAAATCTGAAACCAAGTGGCTACTTTGCAAAGTGTAGGAGAAACTGTTGTGAAGCGTCTCTAGCCTGTAAGTAACAGCTTTCTTTCTTTCCTAAGACCCTGAAGATGGGACAAACAAGTGATCCCGAAACGTTGGTCATAAACCAAAAAATGAAGCCGGGTAATAACCCAGAAGATTTTAAGCAGCTTTCTTCACGGTTATGCGTTACAAATTGGTTGTCACCCAGGTGCTTCTTAAAAGGTCCAAGGAGATGGTCATCACTGGGTACGAGATTCGAACTGTTGGCATGGTCGTCTGTAACCTGCCAGCGGTAGTGTTGTAACCAGTCACAAGTCCCATTGAGGGTATGTAACCCTGTGATTTCCATGTCTTTGGGTCTCTGCAGAAGCTCCTGGCTGAGAAGCAATTTGTAACAGATGCCAACATGAAGCATGCTAATAAATGTATTATCCCAGCTTGTACGTCGACGAACGCTGAAAACTGTGAGAAACCTCAGACAAAACAGCCAGTCCCAGTGATGACTTACTCAGGCATCTTCCAAACACAACTAAGGGCTTTGCCATTAACACTAACCTGCTGCAACATTGTTGGGTTGACCCATGATGCATAACTTTGCTTCACAGGCATGCTGCTTAAATTCACACTGTATCTAAAGATTAAGCATATTAGAAAGAAGCCGAGAGGATTAAGTTTGTTGAATGGAGTAAGTAACATTTCTCAGGTTCGTTCAGATGTTTGAAATACAGTTATGCCAGGACTACAGAGAAATAACATTACTGAATTAGAACTGAATTTGAATTTAAACAAAATTCAGTACACTTATGAAGGAACATTAGCTAATATACTTTATAAAGAAACTGTTAGAAATGTGCTGAGCACTTGAATGCTTTTTCTGGCAATTAAATTTAATTATGTGTATGTGCGGGCTGTAGAGAAACTTTTCAGTTATGAAGTCACATAGTCATAATGAAGCACGTGGTATAAGGCAGGGTGCAAGGAATCTGACAAACACCTCGCTAACAGTACAGAAACAGTACAACATGTTTGTAAATAGAAAAGTAAATTCAACAAAGAAGTACTATGCATGTCACATGTTGCATCAATGTCAGTGGGGGGGGGTGTAATATGGCAGCCAAAAATTTTTTTCCAGTAACTTACAATATGAACATTGTCAGTGTCAAAACAAACATGATATTAACCTGATACTCACTTGATGTTGTATGTATGTACATTAAAATCATAAATCTAACCAAACAGCATATTTATGCACAAAGTCAAAATTTGACTGAATGAAGGAGTGGGCACTGGTTGACCCTTGTACTGCATAATTAAACCTCCCCATTCTGTGTCTGTTCTGGTGTACGCTGTCAACAGGTTTGCAATATTGTGGAGGCTTGCTGATTGAGTATCATGACAGATGAAAAAAAAAGCTTTGATAAAAAAACTGATGAAGTCTGAGGTCCAGGTGTTGAAACACAAAGCCCATATTCACTGCACCAACAAGACATTAATATGGCTTGTAGACTGAAGTGAACACACAAAAATTCCTTTCAAAAGAAATTAAGAGTCCCCATGTTCATGGAAATGTTTATGGTACAGTCCATGATCAGTCTAGGTGGAATAACAGCAAACAGTTTCATTAACCTGTCAGCTGATCACACATTCCCACATTAATGCCATTTGCATTCCAGTTCCAAATTCTACAAAACAGTGTTAGCATAATTAAGGATAATAAAGTGGGGAAACAAATATTAATAACAATAAAATTTACAATAATTTTCAGATAAACAACGAAATGTAAATAAAGGAGTCTGGAAGAAAGAGAGGTACAATGTTGGCAAAGAACAGAATGTGTATGAACCCAGAAGCAAAGGTGTTTATTTTGCTGGATTTATACTTTCACATTAAAATGGACATCAAGGATTTGATGGTTATAGTCCGTGGGAGCATGTTGAATTGAACACGTAGTTTTATCATCTCATAAGATTTATGTAAGACTGAAATAAATGACTTATCCGGTTTTTTGTTCTTGCATTCCAAAGTAAGGTTATTTGATGTGAGTGAATGTGTGAATATAAAGAAACATACGGATTATTATTTTGTTAAATATACCTATATTCTAGACTCATAAAGTGGTTATATTTGTCTGTACAATGGATTCTTCTTCAGTGGATTGTGCTGCATTCCGATCGGCAACATTACATGAGTAGTTAGAAGGCAGATAGCACATTTCAACACATTCTGGCAGTTCTTGTGAAGTAGTTATTTACAGCTGCTAAACTTAATTATTTCTAGTGGTGTTGAGAGAAGATTTAAATTATAAATGCTTTCTGTTATACTATTTATGCCAGTCTACACATAGCATATGCATGCCTGTTAGGTCCTAATAATGTAATATTTTCTCTAACCCTCATTCATTACAATCCATCATCAACTAGATGTGATAATTTAATTAATTTTCTGTAGAAGGAAGGTTAGCCTAGGAACAATATGTGAGGATTGTGGCTTACGGTTTCATTGTGAGTGTGCTTTGACCTTATTGCCTTGGCACTGCAGCTCTGTATGCACGCCAAGATAATAAAGGAACAAGAGGAACTATTTTCTGTTTGAGTAGAAAACTGGAACTAGTAAAAATTGAGATTGACCACTTAAAAAAGGTATTAAATTTATTAGGCGACTGTACTGAAGAATTTAGGGTTGTATCTAACTCCTGAAAGAAAATACAGTTCACAAAATTGTCTAGATTCTACGCTTCCCTTGACCAAACATTTTGAATCTTTATCTGTGCCAGACCATCTGAATGATAATGACAGTGTTGAATATGCAGTCAGTGTCAAATCAAATTGTAAGCCTAAATCCAAGGCAAAGCCTAAATGTAAAATTCTTGTACTTGGTAGCAGTTGTGGTAGGGATATCGGGCAGTGGCTCCGTAGTGCACTGGGAATTGAATATAACGTGACTAACATATTGAAGCCCAATGCTTATCTCAACAATGTCACTGAGGTTACTGGAAAATTATGTAAAGGTATCACTAAAAAAGATCATGTAATTATAGCTGGGGGACCAGAAAACAGTCTGGACAGGAACAACAATTGTCAAACTGAGAAAGATCTACGTGACACTGAACAAAAACTAATTACACTATAGTAAAGTGTGTTGGTCCTCTTTGGCGATATGACAAACCATGGCTTAACAGATGGGTGAATGAGGTTAATTCTAGTCTTGAGCGTTCGCTTATGATGTTTGACACAACCCAAATTTATAAGTTTCATGTTTCGTCAGTATCAAGGTGTGAGAAGACTGTCCACGGTTTACATCTTAACCCCTGAGGTAAGGACTAGCTCGCAAGACTCGCCACAGAGAGTATTAAAGGTGGACTCATTCGTGTTGTCATAGTGTCAACATTCTTTTTTAGACAAAACAATGTAAATAAAATTTATGAAGTAGAAGTGATTAAAGCAACCAGTCTTTCAAATAACTTAAATCAAGCAAAAGAAATTGGTAATGTAACTTACAATCCTCTTAAAATCAACAAAAACTAATGTGCTGAAAGTATTCCATCAGAACATATGAGGACTGAGGAACAAAACAAATGAACTAGTAAGATCCATGCATTCAGATTTTCCATGCATATTGTGTATTACTGAATGTCACGTGATACAACTGGAATTAGAACATATCTACATACAAAATTATAAATAATGTCCTAATTATTGTAGAAATACGCTAGAAAAGGGAGGAGTGAGTATTTTTATTCACAAAAACTTAAAATTTACCAGTATTAATATTGAAGAGTACTGCAAATATCAGACTATAGAAGCTTGTGCTCTTAATGTAGAATCTACTTCTTTAAATACTTGTGTATTGAGATCTGCGCTCTTCTGGGATAATATCCTGCAAGAACGCGGATCTCATCAACATCACGGCGGAAGCCTGAAATCATGGTTACTTGTATATTGACTTCATACAGAGCCCCGTCTGGAAAATTTGTTCATTTATTAAATAAATTAGCAACGATCCTCAGTGCACTTTATAGCCCAAAAATTAAATTGGTCATTTGTGATGACTTAAATGTAAACTATCTCATTGACAGTAGTAGAAAACCAAATTTAGATTCATTATTATTATTATTATTATTACCTTACAATCTTTCTAGTGCTGTTAACCTTCTGACAGGAGTTCAAAATAATTTCAGATTGGCAGTTGATAATATATTTATTGACAACTCAAAAAAAGAAAACTATACTATTTGACGTCTTATAAATGGCTTATCTGATCATGAGGATGAACTCATAGAAGCAAATAATATTGATCTGCAGTCTATGAATCAACTTTGTCAAACAAAAATTAAAATTGATAAATGTACGATAACAGACTTTGTTACTGAATTAAGCTATGAAACGTGGAACACTGTATTTGATAGTAATGATAAGGATACCAAATTTAATTCTTTCCTAAATAATTACTTGAGTATCTTTTATTCGAGCTTCACTTTTAAAAGAATCAAAAATGAAACTAATAAGACAAACTGGATAACACGGATAATGCTGAGGATAAAAACATCACATACACATAAAAGAGAATTGTATTTGGTCACTAGGGGTAATAACGATCCCAAGCTAAAAAATCACTACAAAATATATTGGAAAACTTTGTGAAATGTTATCAAGGGAGCCAAAAGAAATCATTATAAAGCCAGATCCTAGAATGTAATAACAAATTTGAAATCTGGGTAATCATGAAATAAGAATCAGGTAGGAAATTCACTAATGAAGATATTCAAGTGCTAAATAATGATGGGAAGTTCAGTAATAATCCACAAGCTATTGCAAGTGCATGTAATGAATATTTCCTCTTGCTGGTTGAAGAAATATATCTTAGTATTGATAATTCTAGGAGTTATGGTGGTGGTGGTGATGGTGGTGATGGTGGTGGTGGTGGTGGTGGTGGTGATGGTGGTGGTGATGGTGGTGGTGGTGATGGTGGTGGTGATGATGACGATGATGGTGGTGGTGGTGGTGGTGGTGGTGGTGATGGTGATGATAGTCCATTATATTATTCGTTACAATCCATTTTCAAATAACTCAAATTTTCAACAACATAGGAAATTAAAAGATACTGGAAATTGAAAGAGGAAGCACTAGATCGCACCCTGTGGAGAACTCGCTTTGGAAGAGGCTACGGACCTGTCGTAAGACAGACTGCAGAATGAAGAAGCTACGGACCTGTCGTAAGACAGACTACAGAATGAATGATGAATAGGAAATTGAGAACATTATTAAACCCCTTAAGCCTAAAAATACATATGGATATAATGAAATCTCTACTGATTTACTCAAAATAAGTGCCATTTATATTATTTTACATTTAAATCATATATGTAATATATCTTTATTATCAGTAAATTTTCCTCCAAAATACTCTGTAATGCATCTAGATGGAGGTTAGTGGTCAACTTCACTCCCCGGCCGCTTTACCCCCGGAAAAGAACTCCGATACTCACTGAATAGGAGGCTGGGTGGGCTCCACAGCCGGTCTGGACGTTTTGGAGAAGAGAAAAATCTCTTGCCCCTGTTGGGACTCGTACCTCGGGTTGTGCATCCTGTATGCTAGTCACTGTAGCATACTAAGATATGGCAGCTCCAGACTATTACCGTACACGTGTCTTTTCCGCTTCCAGCACTTGTAAAGGGATTGGAGGTGCATCTAGTGAGGGCTGTCATTTGGTGGAGTGACTGAAGAGAAACACTGAAAGATAGCTGGGATTCGAAACGGTGGCTTCCGTATATGCGCTAAGGCTTTGTGCAAGATGGGGACAAGAGACAGAGAGGGAACGTGGGTGTGTGTACTGCTGTTTTGAGAAGTGTCATTTAACGACGCTGTCGGTTGCTAAGCTTACATATCGGCGGTGACAGATGAAAGGTGTAGCGTTGGTGGAATGATACTGGTAGGGGAAAACCGAAATACTAGGAGAATAAAATTTCCCATTGCCACTTTTTTCCACTACACATTCCACATGAATTGGCCTAGGATTTAACGTGGGCTTTGAGTTTAATGGTCGCTGTTACCGTATATATTTACGTAAACGCGCTCTTTAAACAAAATTAAAAATTCTTAATGTTGAAGTACTAAAGGATATGTATATATATATATATACATACATACACAAATATATCTGTACCGCGAGGCCGCGCGGCGTGGGTCTTCGGCCGCTCGCTCACTAGGATCGTGGGTTCGAATCCCGCCGGAGACATGGATGTCTGTCTGTTGTGAGTGTTGTGTGTTGTTAGGTAGAGGTCTCTGCGACGGGCTGATCACTCGTCCAGGGGAGTCCTACCGAGTGTGGTGTGTCTGAGTGTGATCGTGAAGCCTCGATAATGGGGAGGTCATGGCCCACTATGGGCTGCTGCGGCATAAAAAAAATCTGTACCTTGGTGCAACACTAGCCTATGTCACTATTTTTTTAAATCGGGATTTTCCACTTAATATGTCCACTTTGAGGAAATTTTTTTTTCGTGCAATAACAACGTGTGACATATCTTCATTATTAAGGGCGATATGAGTATCCATCAACGCCATGTCTAAACATGATATTCAAAATTATTTATTTGTTTTTTATTTTTATTTATTTTTTTTTTTATTTCTTGCAAAACCTTCAACCTCAATTCCCTGAAACATGGCTTTATTGACATAGGCTATTGTTGCTCCAAGGTATAGATATACGATAGACAGTTTGCTTTGTAACGATAGTCCATGTTGAGACTGAAGCTGTTCCCATACAGTTATTACGAAAGTTCAGCTAGGTGTCATGGCGCTGAGCGCATTCCTGTACCCAGATATTTATATATCGCCAAATGCATAGATCGTGTAGCGGTGTGGTGCCGTTATATGAAGAATGGGAGCAGCAAGCCTGCCAATGACCTGACCACCCTCAAGTTGCGGAAATAATACCCTTTCTGTATGCAGCATATGGACCACAAACACGGCCTGAAAATTACCCACTACTGCCTTAGTTTGCGTGCTTTCTAAACTCATAAATTTAATTAACGCTACTAATTACGTATATACAGTCGAACCCGGTTATAACGACATCGGTTTATGCGACACCTCGTCTATAGCGTCAGATATTCTGTGGTATCAATTAATTCCTCACTGTTAACCATAACATTATACTCCTCGGTTATAACGACACTCGTTTATAACGACACAAAATATTCAGTCCCCTTCATGACGTTGTAACCGAGTTCGACTGTACATGTATTTTGAAATCCCGATATAGCACCACTGTTTTTTTTTCACCGGAATTTCTGGCGCCGTATCGAGGGTGGCTGTAAATCGAAATACTGTATAATCGGGAATGTATGTGCACAGACATTTATGGGCCGAAATTAAAGGTGGCGCTGTCTTGGGGGCGGCGAAAGCGGTACGTTGAAATTTGACTATATGTGTATGTATATATATACAGTCGAACTCGGTTATAACATCATGAAGGAGACTGAATATTTTGTGTCGTTATAAACGAGTGTTGTTATAACCGAGGAAGTACGGTTAACAGTAAGGAATTAATTGGTACCACAGAATATCTGACGCTATAGGCGAGGTGTCGTATTAACCGATGTCGTTATAACACAGTTCAACTGTATATACAGAGGGGGAAGGGGGGGCGAATTTGTGCTCCCCATCAAATATTATAAGGATGATTATATCAAAGAAGGATGACAAGGACGAAAACATAGATAACATGTACTTTATTCTGTAATCACCGTGCATCACTTTATTCTGTAATCACCGTGCATCTTTTCACAGTCACTATTTACACACACCAACTGGATGCAACTTTATTTAAAAAAACTGTATAGTTTTTTAAAAACATATTTAAAAACTTTTTAAAACCCGACATATGTTTCGGCTCTTATAGAGCCATCTTCAGGGGTTTATTGTCGTTAAAACTGTATATATTAAAACGTCGTTTTCATTGGTTCACTTTTAGGCAAAGCAGTGGAAAAGTGAAAAACCTTGCCTAAAAGCGAACCAATGAAAACGACGTTTTAATATATGCAGTTTTAACGACAATAAACCCCTGAAGATGGCTCTATAAGAGCCGAAACATATGTCGGGTTTTAAAAAGTTTTTAAATATGTTTTTAAAAAACTATACAGTTTTTTAAATAAAGTTGCATCCAGTTGGTGTGTGTAAATAGTGATAGATAACACAATATTTTGGTCACAAACCCTAAAGAAAAGCCCACGCTTGGAAGATCTAGAAGTAGATGTGAGGATACTATTAAAATGGCTCTGAAATAAATGAGGTAGGAGGGTGTGAACTGTATTTGGCTTAAGCTAGGGACAACTGACACGCTGTTGTGAGCAAAAAATTGTAACGCCATGGAGAAAGGTGTGACAAGCTGATACTTGCTTAGCTAGTTGATGAATTTGACGTATTTTATGGGACCCCAAATGTTCGTTACCGTGTCCACAAAAGCCCGTAATTGCTCCCAACCCTGAACCCGATGAATCACGATCAGTTCGCTTAAACACAATTTATCTACGATACGTTTTAATATTATCTCTCCATGTTTTTTGTATTTGAAGAAGAATGGATACGGTGTAGCTCAGTCCGTATGATGACTACGGTGTAGCTCAGTCCGTATGACTACGGTGTAGCTCAGTCCGTATGATGACTACGCTATGAGCATTTTGTTGTACCAAAGTTTCGTTACCGTGTTCAGGAAAGCGCGCCACTAGACGCAAACCTGAGCCAGTTGAATCCACTTTATAACCTAACGTTGCAGTTTCATATAAAAATTTGACCTGTGCCTTCTGAAATATTTACTGCAATAAATGCAACATAGTTGGACACAATATAAATAATACAAAATAGAATAAAACTGTAATAAATTTTATAGACAAGTACCAAAGTTTCGGAGTATCCTGCTGCTTCCCTTTTCAGGGTAGAAGAATTTTTGTAAATTAATAATGAAGTCAGAATGTTACTCTGAAGTATTAGTGCCACCGTACCAAACTCCACCATGTCATAACCCCTAAAACCTTTATTTTAATAGCAACAGCTGTGAGAGCCCCAAATCTGAACAGTGACCTTGAAAACCTGCGGTCGCCACTTCAGCTGCAAGGTCAGGGCAAAGTCCTTGCAATGGACACGCCACTGCTACGCCAGGAATGGAATTTTGCCTTGAAGCAACGTCGCTATTACAAATGTCAATAATTTTTGTTCACACCGCACGGTCCTCGCGTGTCGATGTGCCTCAGATCTGCTAACCGTAGGCCCGAAATATCTTGGGTGTAAAATTTCGGATCACAGAGTTTCACGGTATGTGGACGTTTTAATCCGCGAAAAATCAAGACTCGTACAGTATATATCAGTTACACCAACTACATAAATATCACTTACACCAACTACATAAATATCACTTACACCAACTACATAAATATCACTTACACCAACTACATAAATATCACTTACACCAACTACATAAATATCACTTACACCAACTACATAAATATCACTTACACCAACGAAATGCACTTGTTTATTAAAAAGAACACTAAATAGTTCCTAAAATGTTAGTTAAAACCCCTACATATGTTTCGACCTATCGATAGGTCATCTTCAGGGGGTATGTCACAACTGCTTGTATTAAAAAACACGTACACATATTGTTCATCTATATAAAAGTACAGTCATCGTCATGAACATTATGTGTACGTGTTTTTTAATACAAGCAGTTGTGACATACCCCCTGAAGATGACCTATCGATAGGTCGAAACATATGTAGGGGTTTTAACTAACATTTTAGGAACTATTTAGTGTTCTTTTTAATAAACAAGTGCATTTCGTTGGTGTAAGTGATATTTATTTAGTTGGTGTAAGTGATATTTATGTAGTTGGTGTAAGTGATATTTATGTAGTTGGTGTAAGTGATATTTATGTAGTTGGTGTAAGTGATATTTATGTAGTTGGTGTAAGTGATATTTATGTAGTTGGTGTAAGTGATATTTATGTAGTTGGTGTAAGTGATATTTATGTAGTTGGTGTGATATTTATGTAGTTGGTGTAAGTGATATTTATGTAGTTGGTGTAAGTGATATTTATGTAGTTGGTGTAAGTGATATTTATGTAGTTGGTGTAAGTGATATTTATGTAGTTGGTGTGATATTTATGTAGTTGGTGTAAGTGATATTTATGTAGTTGGTGTAAGTGATATTTATGTAGTTGGTGTAAGTGATATTTATGTAGTTGGTGTAAGTGATATTCACGTCAAGAATGCACGGTGAAATCAGAATAAAGTTCGTACAGTGTATTTCACTCATTTTTTCAGTAATTACAGTCACAAGCAACATATACATTTTTGACACAATTAGTTCCACCTGTTTCAGCTCTATAAAGCCATCATCAGGCCTATACAATAACTATGAAAATTAAACTCTAAACATTTTGTAAAAGGAACCCCCTTATTTTGTGCAATTATATGTATAAAACGGAGGGGTGGGGGGAGTTTGCTTAAGAAAATGTATGTCTTAACAATGTGGATATATAACATATAAAATACAAAGCATATAAGCATATAAACTTGAATATAAGACGTATATAAAATATATAAAATGGCGTAGGACCGAAAGATGTGGATGTACAGGGTGCGTCAGTGAATCGGGGCGATTTTAAAAACGTCATGAACAGTAAATGCTTTCATTTATTTAGTTTTAACACATATGAACACAATTTATATAAATGTGTTAATTAAAATTGAAAAAAAAATGTAAATTCTTTTATATATATATACATTGTGTTTATATGTGTTAAAACTAAATAAATGAAAGCATTTACTGTTCATGACGTTTTTTAAAATCGCCCGATTCACTGACACACCCTGTATATGCAGTGTTAATGTCAAAAATATGTGTGTTGGTTGTGCCTGTAATTACTGAACAAAAGTGAAATATACTGTGCATGTATATACCAACGGGGATGTCAGATATTTAGATCAGGACTCGTGTATAATTATACACCGCAATAAACTTCACTTTATACAAATATATACAATAATTATAATCATATAATTATAATTATAATATAAAATTTATAAATATATATAAAATATATAAAAATTATAATTATAATATAATAATTATATAAATAATTATAATACAATTATAATAATACAAATTTATACAAATAATTCAATTATACACCGCAATGTTTGTGTCAAATTACACAGCATCAATTGTTACAAGTCGATTGTATATTTTCACGTGATTTTCACTGTGCATTTTGATTCAATTAGCAGTATTATAACCAACAAATGCATTTTTTGTATTTCTGTTACACTTTTTACCCTACATATGTTTCGACTGTGGTCCAGCCTTCATCACGGTACACTAGTAGGTTCACCTCACTGGCTGTGAAGTTTCTCCTTGATGTTACGGTACTGATAAATAAGTTTTGTCTTTTGGGCATTGACAATCTTCACATTATTTTTACAGGACGCGGATGTCAATATCCAATAAAAAAACCATATGCCAGCAATTTCAACAATTTTTAACAATTTTAACAACTTTAATGTCCTAATTACTACCAACAATATACCGTTTTATAACTGCAACCCGCAGTGTTATACCTCGAGCTTTAGACGCAAGACGAACACAGCCTGCATTTGAGAGTGAACAGAAGTTACAAAAACATTGTGATGACGTGATAATACCAAATGAACCGGTGACAGTGAGGTGAACCTACTGGTGTACCGTGATGATGGCTGGACCACAGCCGAAACATAAACGTAAAGTTCTCCCTAGAACAGGCCATGAAGACCCAGAGGGTGAGTAGAGGTATAGCTCTACTCTTTCTTTAACCTCGGCGCTAGATGGGGTGGGTGGTCAACGCCACGCCCCGGCCGCTTTACCCCCGGGAATGACCCGGTACCCATTGTACAGGAGGCTGGGTGGGCCCCAGGGCCGGTCTGGACGGGTGCTGAAAATCTCGCCTCCACCGGGATTCGATCCCCGGACCGTCCAGCTCGTAGCGAGTCGCTATACCGACTGAGCTATCGCGGCCCATACAGCCGAAACATATGTAGGGTAAAAGTGTAACAGAAATACAAAAAGTGCTTTTGTTGGTTATAATACTGCTAATTATTATAATAATAATAATAATAACCATGGCTCGACAGCCCTATATGGGCTTGGGCCTCCTCTTGCCTCCTCTTTCCGAGGTTACTAAGTCGTGCGCATTCGTGGCAGTTGGTGACCGGCCAACTGGCCGCGCTACTATTCTATCGATCCTGATGTGTCTGCCAGAGCCATCTGGCAGGCAGTCAGGAGGAGGTGAGAAATGGAGGCTTTAAATTTAGCTTACGTAAAATTTCTATTCATGCCCGTAAGGTTCTTTTACATGCCGTAAATCTAAGACATGGGACCAACGGCTTTACTTCCCCTCCGAAGGAAGTTGTGCTACGGATTTTTATCGACCTCGGTCGGGATCGAACCCGCGAACCTTGGGTCCAGTGGCGAGCACGCTAACCACTAGTCCACCGTGGTCGATAATACTGCTAATTGTTTATTGTAATTTATATTTGATATAATTTGTGATATCTCGCAAAATTTTATATTTTTACCTGGGGTTTTAAGTTTTTTGTATAAACAAACACCTGAAGATGATCGGCTTTATCGAAACATGTAGTGTTTGAAAAAAATTATTACTAACAAGGGTCGTGTCAGACGCAATGCGTAGTGTTATTTATGTAAGTCTATATACACAACGGGATGGATAGCGTCAAAATCATAAGAACTGCTTTAGCCACAGGGCTCTTGAAGTAAAAATGGCACTAAGGCTGTTACCGTTACTACACTGCTTTTCCAGTCTATTACTGGCATCACCCAGCTTCTATATAAACCAAGCGTTAAGGACTCGAATCTTGCTGTTCGACGTGGATCAATCCTCTCACCTGACATCATGTAAGTGACATGTATCGCAGGTAGCGTTTTGCTGTGGTTAAACTTTAAAATGTCTCTTACGGTAAAACTTTACATTATTTTCGGGAATATTTTCACCAGTTGGTAAGCTTATAGTCATTTTATTTGAAGTCATAATTTTGTTATTTCAGATTTAAGTCTTCTGGGCTCTTACGCCGTGTCGATTAGTAAAGGCATAACATCCCAGAATACTTGAATCTTCAGAAACGACCTCGTATGCCGCCATTTTGATATTGTTCTTTTTTTTTTCAAATAATATATAATCTTCCTTCAGTGTGTATAACAACCGTGAAGAATCGAGCTTTAATATTCATTGTTTATCCATTTACCGTTCATTACGTAGGTTAGTTCTGAATTCCGCCGGTTTCAGTAAGTACCCTGTGTAAGTAAATAGTTGCGTGTGAATTTAATATTAGTTTGCTGTAAGTGAAGTATTAATGTCAGTCTCAGTTCCAGTAATCCCTCGGTCATTTGTACTGTATGGGTAGGGGAGGTGGCCCAGATTACCCGGTAAAATGGGCCACCTGCGGGAGACTCCGCGGTGTAGGTGACATACAAGAAATCATCTCTCAATGCTAATGCGGAAGTTCTGTACGTGACAGTATATGATGATGATAATAATAATGATAATAACAGTAACAATAATAATTTAATAATAATTTCAAGTACTGGGCTGTATTTGGTCCAAAATTGTCCGGACTGCACGGGAATCCGGATTACAGGGTTACGGATTACAGGGTTACGGATTACAGAGGGACAACTGTTTTTACTTCTAATTCATATGATTTCGGTTGTTGTGTATTCTTTATGTAAAAAGTGGGAAACGCCTATAAATTTTCCAGTTTCCAATATATTAGTGTTTTGTTTGAAGTTGTCGGTCTTATGCTGTTCATAACAAAGTAGCAAATGATTGCTTTCACGAATTGAAAATCTAGAGGCAATTATCAGAACGAAAGTGCCAGAAACGTCGTACTGGACGTATATTTCGCGTGTAATAATATTAAAGCTGGTGGCACGTACAGTGGAGAGTCAGAGAGCGTGTTTTATTTTCATAGAGCATGCTGTCTGATCCTCCACTCTGTACCATTCTTCAAAGACGAAGGGTAACCTCAAATATATTTAAATAGTCAGTCCGTACCGCGCAGTAAACACTCTATCTCGGTTATACAAACCAGTCAGTTAATGTTGTACAGTGAAATAATCGCTGTTTGTTCTGAGATCCACACAAAACACATAAATACAGTCCGTACCGCGCAGTAAACACACTCCGTCTCAGTTATACAAACCAGTCAGTTAATGCTATACAGTGAAATAATCGCTGTTTGTTCTGAGATCCACACAAAACACATAAATACAGTCCGTACCGCGCAGTAAACACACTCCGTCTCAGTTATACAAACCAGTCAGTTAATGTTGTACAGTGAAATAATCGCTGTTTGTTCTGAGATCCACACAAAACACATAAATACAGTCCGTACCGCGCAGTAAACACACTCCGTCTCAGTTATACAAACCAGTCAGTTAATGCTGTACAGTGAAATAATCGCTGTTTGTTCTGAGATCCACACAAAACACATAAATACAGTCCGTACCGCGCAGTAAACACACCCCGTCTCAGTTATACAAACCAGTCAGTTAATGCTGTACAGTGAAATAATCGCTGTTTGTTCTGAGATCCACACAAAACACATAATTACACTGTGTGGGCAGAACGTAGAATTTGTGAATGTTAAACATGGTGGTACATATAGTAACCATTATTCTTGAGGGTGTTGATAACCACTCATGCCATATTTTGTCTTCAGCATGAAAGTGTGGGTCGCTGTTCTGACTCTCTGTCTGTCCTGCGGACTCGTGAAGCCTGACGTCAGAGCCCGCACCGTGGGTTTCGCTGTAACTAGCCAGGAAGACATCGACGCCATACAAGAAGGACACGACCAACATAAGGCAGCCGACGATTTTGACGTGGGAGACGAGCACGGAGACAACACGACGACATCTGCACCCCCAGCAATTCACCTGCCAATTCTGCCGTCTTTCCCAGCCCTACCCCCCCTCCCAGCACTTCCAGCCCTTCCAGCACTTCCAGCTCTTCCAGGTCTTCCCAGCCCACTCTTTCCACCAAGGAGCACCATTACAGCCACAAAGACACATTACACTGAGGTACGTTTGTATTTTTATTATCGGTACAGGCAATGTCGGCCTTAGCAAACGCGGGGCCCCATTGCGATCCTTGCGACGGGCCCCTAAAATTTATTGTACAGAGCAAAAAGACGACTAACCTTTTGGTATATTAACGTAAATTAGGATGACAATTTTTTAAAAATTTCTCTTATTATAAAATCAGTCCGAGAGCTTTCTGTGGTATCACAGTACGTATTTTTAAGAATTACTAATGCGTGAATCCCCCATGAGCACGGGGCCCCCCCGTAAGCGCGGGGCCCGATGGCGTCAGATCGGTCCAATCGGCCTATGGCTGGCCCTGAGTCCAGGATATATAAGTGACTAAGCTAACAGGTTTGACGACGAAGAAATCGAGGTTCGATTCCCGGCAGGGGTAGAGAAAGTATTGAGAAGTGGAGGTACATGTTAATGGATTCTTAAACCGGGCACTAAATGAAGATGAGTAGTCACATTAACGACCCGGGGGAAAAAATACACTCTTCACCACAACCTCGAGACCGGCTTTAGGGCCCACCAAATCTCCTACACTGTGGGTACCAGGTGCTTTTTTTCCCGGGGTAAAGCGGCTGGGGCGTGAAGGTAACCACTCACCTCCATCTAATGCTGAGGTTAAGAATGTGTGGAACTATACTTCAACATACCCATACGCCTTCATAGCAAACACCTGGGTAAGAAGAGAAATACGTTGATATAAATGTTTACCCTTCATGTATCTACATAACAGGGTAAAGTTAGCTCTGTCCACGTCATGAGGCATACAGGGAAAGTTGAGGTATAGCTCCACTCATTCTTTACCTCGGCACTAGATGATGGTGAGTGGTCAGCTTCACACCCCAGCTGCTTTACCCGCGGAACCAATTAAATAGAAGATTTGGAGTGTCCTGCATCTGGTCTGGACGTTTTAGACAGGAAGAAAATCTTTTGCGCCTACCGGGATTCGAAAACCAAACCGTCCAGCCCGTAGCTTAGTCATTATACTGACCACGCTATCCCGGGTTCGATGTACCCCATATAATGTGTGCACAACACCAGTGTAACAACTAACCAACTCCATGGCACATTATTATTTCAAAAGGTAATACCGTAGTTATTCAACTAGTCAAGTGATACCTCGCATTTTATAGAACCCGAATGTTGAGATCTTTGCTCTTCTGGGATATTACGCAGCTTAGAGTGGTAATTTTGTACCAAAGTTTCGGGACAACCTATCGGCCCCATCTTAAAGGGTCAAGAAGTCTGAAGTCCTGAACTTCTTTGCCCTTGAAGATGGTATCGTTATGTTGTCTCGAAACGTCGGTACAATAAGTCCTGGACTTCTTGGCCCTTGAAGGTGGGACCGATAGGTTGTCACGAAACGTCGGTACAGAATTACCACTCTACGCTGCGTAATATCCCAGAAGAGCGCAGATCTCATGTATATCGCGGCGGAAGCCCGAAATCACGCAACCCGAATGTTCGTTACCGTGTTTACAACAGTCCGCCAGTTGTCCTATCGTGAGCCAGATCTATACAGTCCACGCCTTCGCAACCGATCTATTTCAGATCAATGTTAATATTATTCTCCCATCTACGCCTAGGTCTTCCAAGTTGTCTCTTTCCCTCGGCTTTACCCACGAAAGTCCTGTATGAACAGTCAGTCCTCGCTGTTCGCGGGGGTTAGGTTCTTAGAAAACCCCGTGAATACGGAAAACGCGAATGCGGAACTTTTTAACTTGCACTACACTTGGATGCCATTAGTAATTACAAAAATAATAAAAAACGAGAGCCGCGAGAACAAGCCTCTCCTTGCTGGAGCCCATCTGCGACGCTGCGCGGTACGCGTCTCGAAATTTTTCGCCTGCCGCGCATGGCCGTGGATAGCCGCGAGGTGCCCGTGATGGCAAAAAATGGGTTACATTTTATTTCGCGCGAATGAGCGAACCCGCGAACATGGATAGCGAGGATTAACTGTACATCTTCTCCCCCCCCCCCACCCCACAGTCGCCCTCGGTGGACTAGTGGTTAGCGTGCTCGCCACTGGACCCAAGGTTCGCGGGTTCAATCCCGGCCGAGGTCGATGGATTTTTTAAGGGTGATAAAAATCCGTAGCACAACTTCCTTCGGAGGGGAAGTAAAGCCGTCGGTCCCATGTCGTAGATTTACGGCATGTAAAAGAACCTTACGGGCATGAATAGAGATGTTTCGTAAGCAAAATTCAGCGGCCATTTCTCACCCAAGTCTCCTGATTGACTGCTAGATGGCTCTGGCAGTCATATCAGGATGAGTAGAACTTGTGCAGTCAGTGGACTGGTCACTCACTACAGAATGCACACTTCCAGACCAAGAAACCTCTGAAAGGAAGCCATATGCTCCGCAAAGAGCGACAGGAAGAAACTAACTAACTTCTCCCCCCCAAACATGTCACATTCCCTCACGCATCTCATTCATCTTGGTATGATCACCCGAATAATATTTGGAGAGAAGCTCCTCATTATGCAGTCTTCTCCAGTCCTCTGTTACCTCGTCCCTGTTAGGCCCAGCTATCTTCCTCGTCACCCTAATCTCGAACACAGGCGTAACCACTGCGGTACGGACATGCAGCTAAATTTGTGTGCAGGTGACACGCCACGTCACTCGGCACCCTGTCTGTGTGACCGTGCAAGGAGTCAAACCGCCATGTCTACCTGCCCACCTGCAAAACAGAGACCACGAACCCGATTGCTGGCAGCATGATGATGCACCTGAAGAAGAATCTGTCTGGGACGACGACCAGCAGGAGGGCCTCTACATCGAGCCCACGTCGGTGCTCAGGTGAGTGCAAAGTCAGCTGTAATTTCCAGAACACCCTGTATGTAACAAAAATGTATCAGTAGTGGCCGGAGCAATTCTGCACCTCAACCTATGATAGATCAGGTGGTGCAGTGACTCGTTACGAGCTGGACGGTCCGGTGTTTGAAACTCGGTGGGGGTAAGATAATTTTTTTACTCCAAAACGTTCAGACCGACTCTGGGGCCCACCCAGCTTCCAGTTCAGTGTGTATTGGGGTTCTTCCCCGGGTGTACGGCCGAGGCGTGAAGTTTACCACTCACCTCCACCTAGTGCCGAGGTTAAGAATGAGTGGAGATATACCTCTACACCCCCTATATGCCTCCGTGGTGTGGACAGGGACAAATTTTAATTTTTTTTTCATATACAGTTTAGAACCTTAAAGTCTTATGGAACAAATTATGTTAGACAACTGTTAATTCAGTTCAGGATCTTTTTCCTTCCTGTCTGCAATGTCTTAAGACTTGACGCTTGATTTTGCCTGTTGTTGTGACACTTGGTCTGTCACACTGAGGGGAAAATATGGACTGAAGGTTCTAAATGATCCATAACCGTGCATTGAGCAATTAGATATGATAACAAAACCAACAAATTCACATAAGTGTAGGAAAGTACATTACACACACCGTATACCTGCTACATGTTTCGGCCACCGAGATATTACAGAAGTTAATGGAACCAATGCACTGATATAAAATGTTAAATTTAAAAAAAATAATACATGGGTTAAAATATGTGTTAAAGTTTAAAATACAGAGAAAAATATTTGTGATTCATTCTGTTGGACAACGAGTGTTACGTGCGTAGTAAATCACCATCCGTATTTATTTAACATATACTCGTATTTTAAATCGTGTATTATTTTTAAAATGTAATATTTAATATCTGTGCATTAATTCCAAAAATTTCTGTAATATTTCGATGTTTGTATTCTTTGTAACGCACCTACCTAAAGATGGCCAAATGAGTGGCCGAAACATGTAGCAGGTATACGGTGTGTATAATATACTTTAATACACTTATGTGCATTTGTTGGTTTTGATATCGTATCTAATGGAGTGAAGATGTTTGGCAACAGGGTGGTGAGGAGAGTGTGTGTACAGGGGACTGGGGAAAACTGCGTAATGAAGAGCTTCATGATTTGTACTCCTCGTCCAGTATTATTACGCTGGTGAATGGGACGAGCGGGGCAAGTGGCTTACAAAGGAGAGAAGATAAATTTATACAGAATGTGGTGTGAATTCTGAAGGAAAGAGACCACTTGGAAGACGTGGATGCAAAGGAAAAAATAATATTCAAATGGCTCTTAAAAAGTATAATTGAATAACGTGGTCTGGATTCTTCTCACTCAGGAAAGGAACCAATGAAAAGCGGTTAGAAATGCGGCAGTTAAACCTGGTTTCCGTAAAACGGGGTGAAATTCTTAATGTGCTGAGGAAGTGAGATCTGAACTCTTCTGTGATTTTACGCAGCGTAGATTGGTAGTTTGTTACCGACGTTTCGGTACAACCTATCGGTCCAATCTTCAAGAGTCAAACAAAGAAGATTTCTTGACCCTTGAAGATGGGACCGATAGGTTGTCCCGAAACGTCGGTAACAAACTACCAATCTACGCTGCGTAAAACCCCAGAAGAGCGCAGATCTCATATACACCGCGGCGGAAGCCTGAAATCACGCATAGCTGAGGAAGTGTTCGACTTTCAAGGAAGACTTCTTCATGGATTTAGTTCGTGTGCTTCCCCATTGTCTCTCACGTCAGCATTCATAAAAAAATCACATTGCATTTTCTTGTTGGAAGCCAATAACCTGTGCAGTTGATACAGAAACAGAAGTCGCTTGTCTGCAGAATACCACCAGCAACATCGCAGCCGACAGTGCCACAGGATTCAGAAGACATGCCGGAACTCGAGCCATCACGCGAGGGCCGGTACCTGGAGTTCCGCAGGGAGACACCGACACCTCCTGCCACCACTTCGTCAGATAACACTGCTCGCCTGCTGAATCTTCCGCCCGAGACACACTTCGTCACACAGACGCTTAGGGTCACCAGGGTGCTGAAGGTGACAGACTATCGCGTTACAGCCACCCTGGAGGCTAAGAACTGTGTGCCTGTTGACCTGAAAGTGCCCTTCTGCCAGACCTCTCCACCTCAAAAACCACCCCACTCTGCAACCACCACACCACACCACCAAGTGACAAAGCCACCTCATCAAGCAGCCAGTCAGGTATCGGACCACGATCATGCACTATACAAACCTCTGGAACTCCTTCACTCTCAGGATGACACGGAAGATCTGAGCCCGCAGGCTGACGAGACTGCCTAGATCATCGGAACTTCCTAGACTCAAGTTCTGCAGTGTTACCTCACCAATTTAATGTGTCAATGTATGCCTAGATCAGCGGAACTTCCAAGACTCAAGTTCTGCAGTGTTACCTCACCAATTTAATGTGTCAATGTATGCCTAGATCATCGGAACTTCCAAGACTCAAGTTCTGCAGTGTTACCTCACCAATTTAATGTGTCAATGTATGCCTAGACCAGCGGAACTTCCAAGACTCAAGTTCTGCAGTGTTACCTCACCAATTTAATGTGTCAATGTATGCCTAGATCAGCGGAACTTCCAAGACTCAAGTTCTGCAGTGTTACCTCACCAATTTAATGTGTCAATGTATGCCTAGATCAGCGGAACTTCCAAGACTCAAGTTCTGCAGTGTTACCTCACCAATTTAATGTGTCAATGTATGCCTAGATCATCGGAACTTCCAAGACTCAAGTTCTGCAGTGTTACCTCACCAATTTAATGTGTCAATGTAATTTATTTTTGTATTTATTTGTAATAGTAGGCAGGACCGGCCTTAGACCGATCGGACCGATTTGACACAATAGCGCCCCACGCTTACGGGGGGCCCCGCGCTCACTGGGAAGCGATAAAAATGTAATTAATTTTGTTTTGGTTTAAATTTTGTTAAATTAAATAAATAATATGTTTGATTGCTTGATTGAAAGTAAATAATAAATGGTTAAAAATAGACAATTTTAGTGTTTTATCCGAATTTACGTTGCTATACCACAACTTTAGTCCTATTTTTGCTCTTCACAATAACTTTTAGAGGCCCGCCATATTGATCGCAATTGGGCCCCGCGTTTGCTAAGGCCGGCACTGATAGTAGGCTGTATTTATAGGAAAAATGTGATTGCTTGAGTGGATAGAGACGAGCCTCCGAAAATAAGTACCTAAATTAGGGCCCTATGATCTGTCTGTAAATATATTACCTTGAAACCACTTAAATTTTGTCACAGCCACGTATAAAGTTTATAGTTACCTATTTAATAAAGGCTTTCACAGCAGCGGACATCTTAAGTTGGGATTAGGCGCCATTTTACGTGTGCCACTACCAGTCGCACAAAACTTTAACATTAAAGTGACATGTTCTTATTGTACTTTGTAGTAAAACACAGTCTCTTATTTTGAGGGAACTAAGTGCTCAGAAATGCTTCTGAATCTGACGAAGTTAAACGAAAGTAGAAACGGATGTTAGTATATGAAAAGTTACTTTCTGCCAGGTCTGTCTACTCCAGACCTTCGAGGCATATTAGCTTAGAATCCGTCTAATGTCCTTCCATCTTCTCGCAGCTACACCATGTTATGTATTACGTTAAGACTAACCTATTAAAATTCTGCCTATGTTTCTTATTTCTGTAATGCTCTTCACATATCCAACCAACCTCTTCCTTTTTTTTTGTAATCCACCAAATTTTTAGGCTGGTATTATTATTACTTATAATAGTATTGTTAGATTTTTATAATGACTGAATACTTCCCCACGCCGAATCCACCCACCTTTGTCGTGGTATTATTACTTATAATAGTATTGTTAGATTTTTATAATGACTGAATACTTCCCCACACCCAATCCACCCACCTTTGTCGTGGTATTATTACTTATAATAGTATTGTTAGATTTTTATAATGACTGAATACTTCCCCACACCCAATCCACCCACCTTTGTCGTGGTATTATTACTTATAATAGTATTGTTAGATTTTTATAATGACTGAATACTTCCCACGCCGAATCCACCCACCTTTGTCGTGGTATTATTACTTATAATAGTATTGTTAGATTTTTATAATGACTGAATACTTCCCCACACCCAATCCACCCACCTTTGTCGTGGTATTATTACTTATAATAGTATTGTTAGATTTTTATAATGACTGAATACTTCCCCACACCCAATCCACCCACCTTTGTCGTGGTATTATTACTTATAATAGTATTGTTAGATTTTTATAATGACTGAATACTTCCCCACACCCAATCCACCCACCTTTGTCGTGGTATTATTACTTATAATAGTATTGTTAGATTTTTATAATGACTGAATACTTCCCCACACCCAATCCACCCACCTTTGTCGTGGTATTATTACTTATAATAGTATTGTTAGATTTTTATAATGACTGAATACTTCCCCACACCCAATCCACCCACCTTTGTCGTGGTATTATTACTTATAATAGTATTGTTAGATTTTTATAATGACTGAATACTTCCCCACACCCAATCCACCCACCTTTGTCGTGGTATTATTACTTATAATAGTATTGTTAGATTTTTATAATGACTGAATACTTCCCCACGCCGAATCCACCCACCTTTGTCGTGGTATTATTACTTATAATAGTATTGTTAGATTTTTATAATGACTGAATACTTCCCCACACCCAATCCACCCACCTTTGTCGTGGTATTATTACTTATAATAGTATTGTTAGATTTTTATAATGACTGAATACTTCCCCACACCCAATCCACCCACCTTTGTCGTGGTATTATTACTTATAATAGTATTGTTAGATTTTTATAATGACTGAATACTTCCCCACACCCAATCCACCCACTTTTTGTTGTGGTATTATTATTACTTATAATAGTATTATTAGATTTTTATAGCGACTGAATACTTCCCCACGCCCAATCCACCCACTTGTTGTTGTGGTATTATTATTCCTTATAATAATATTATTAGATTTTTATAGCGACTGAATACTTCCCCACGCCCAATCCACCCACTTGTTGTTGTGGTATTATTATTCCTTATAATAATATTATTAGATTTTTATAGCGACTGAATACTTCCCCACGCCCAATCCACCCACTTTTTGGTGTGGTATTATTATTCCTTATAATAATATTATTAGATTTTTATAGTGACTGAATACTTCCCCACGCCCAACCCACAAGCTGGAAGGTCACCGTTGCTTATAATGTTCATTAAACGTCCGAGGTGTGAATATTAAATAACGAGACTGGTTTAAAAATACCTTATTAATAAAATCATTATATCTGCATGTTATCCACTTCAAAAGAAATTTCCCTAAGAACTACACACTGCTCCATACGAGTCTCCAGGACTTGACGTCATATTTACGTTGCTGATCAACGGTCAAGGTCAGTATCTGCGCGCAGTCTCGTTACTTAATAGCCGTACATCTTATTGTAAGTAATTGTCACATACTTTTTTTCCGCTAGATGCAACTTCACTGCAGGCCAGATTGCCTGTATGTGCCTGTATAACACTGTATAACACTCTTGCCAGTGTCACTAACTTAGCTGTATTCACCCAAATACATCAAGTCGTTTTATTGTGACGTAAATAAAGGTAAATATATAATAACTAAATATTTATTTTCATTGTATCTTATATGTACTTTACATTATGTGTCATTTGGTTTCCTTAGTTTCAGTTTTATGTTTAAACTGCCACAAAATTGCGCCAAAAATTTACCTACATTACGTTTTTATTTTTGAACACTTGGAGATCAGTTGACGACTTGTAACAGCCGTGCGAAAGTAAACGTCGAATTACGAAAGCTAAAGGAATGAAAATAACGTTAGGGCGTGAGTTGTTTGTTGTAACTGGTGATGTTGCTGTAACTGTGTTATTATACTTGTGTTACTATACCTGTGTTATTATACTTGTGTTGCTATACCTGTGTTATTATACTTGTGTTGCTATACCTGTGTTATTATACTTGTGTTGCTACGCCTGTGTTATTATACTTGTATTGCTATACCTGTGTTATTATACTTGTGCTGCTATACCTGTGTTATTATACTTGTGTTGCTATACCTGTGTTATTATACTTGTGTTGCTATACCTGTGTTATTATACTTGTGTTGCTATACCTGTGTTATTATACTTGTGTTGCTATACCTGTGTTATTATACTTGTGTTGCTATACCTGTGTTATTATACTTGTGTTGCTACGCCTGTGTTATTATACTTGTGTTGCTATACCTGTGTTATTATACTTGTGTTACTACGCCTGTGTTATTATATTTGTGTTGCTATACCTGTGTTATTATACTTGTGTTGCTATACCTGTGTTATTATACTTGTGTTGCTATACCTGTGTTATTATACTTGTGTTGCTATACCTGTGTTATTATACTTGTGTTGCTATACCTGTGTTGTTATACTTGTGTTACTGTGCCTGTGTTGCTATATTTTACCTGTGTTGTACTTGTGTTACTATACCTTTGTTATTATATTTTTTTTACTACACCTCCGTTATACTTGTGTTACTATACCTGTGTTATGTTTGTGTTGCTATACCTGTGTTATTCTTGTGTTTCTACACCTGTGTTATTATACCTGTGTTGCTATACCTGTGTTGCTATACCTGTGTTATTATACTTGTTACTGTACCTGTGTTATACTTGTGTTGCTATACCTGTGTTATTCTTGTGTTGCTATACCTTTGTTATTATACTTGTATGGCTATACCTGTGTTATTATACTTGTGTTGCTATACCTGTGTTATTATACTTGTGTTGCTATACCTGTGTTGTTAAACTTGTGTTACTGTACCTGTGTTATTATACTTGTGTTGCTATACCTGTGTTATACTTGTTGCTATACCTTTGTTATTATACTTATGTTGCTATACCTTTGTTATTATACTTGTGTTGCTATACCTGTGTTATTATACTTGTGTTGATATACCTGTGTTGTTATACTTGTGTTACTGTACTTGTGTTACTATATTTTACCTGTGTTATACTTGTGTTACTACATCCTATGTTACTATGCCTGTGTTGATATACCTATGTTTTTCACCCTGGTGGTACTTGTGTCACTGTATCTTTCCTGTCACAAGAACAATATATGGTTTTTTCAAGGAAGAAGCAAGTTTTACATTCATGTTAGGTTGACCAACGTGCTCAAATCCGCAAAACCACTCGAGGGTTCCCCGACACACTGTCGGTACCGAGCTGCGAAAAAGGCAGTCACTGCTGAGGAGCGTCGGGTGCCGGCGTCTTGCAGTAGGGCAAGTCAAAAGGCAGGCGCGAGGGCTGGCAGCCCACAACGGAGAAGGTGACCACCGCCCCGGGGTCGGTGTGCACAGCGGTCTCGTAATGGGTGATGGTGTCTGTGACACTGGACTGCCTCAGACCGAAGTACTGGCCCCAGCTCGGAGCCTCTTTGGAACCGGTCAGCCATCTTAGTTCTCGTGCCGGTTCGTGCATTGAGGCTGCTCTTGTTGTCACTATTCTGAACACAAAAGAACTACACGTAGACATTTCAGATGTCACGGCTCTAGAAAGGCTAACTCGGTCGGTATGGACTGCAATGTACCGACTCCTTGCAGGGAGTATTCTTCAGAGAGCCCAGACCAGGTTTGTAGTGCACCCAGCCTCTTGGGGTACGGGAGGTTCTTTGCCAGGGGATAAAGGTGCCGGAGCGTGAATCTGACCACTCATTATTATCTAATGCCGAGCTTAAGTATGAGTGGACCTGTACCTTCACTCCACCGTACTCCTTTATAGCATAGTTGCTCAATTAACCATTGGGATAACTTTCTGTTTTCCCAATGGCGCAACAGCTCCTAATGGGCCAGGTCCTCCTCATTGTCGAGGCTTCACGATCACACTCAGGCACACCACACTCGGTAGGACTCTACACTCACAAAGACGGACATTATGCCCCCGGCGGGATTCGAAACCACAATCCCAGCAGTCAGTTAGTTTGTTAATTGGTTGGTTAAGTTAGTTATTTAGTTAGATACTTAGTCAGTTAGTTAGTTAGTTTGTTTGTTATTAGTCAGTTAGTATTCTCCTTTTAACATGGTGGAATATCTTATCTGGAAGTGCAAACTATGGCAATTGAAAGTAACATGCAAGGCCGGCCTTAGACCGATTGGACCAATTGGACCAATTTGACGCAATCGGGCCTCCTTCTTACTCGGTAGTTGCGGTGATGGGGGATTCGCTCATTAGTAATTTTTAAAAATGATAAGAAATGGACAATTTTAATTTTTCATTCTAACTTACATTAATATCTCAAAAGTTAGTCTCTCTCTCTCTCTCTCTCTCTCTCTCTCTCTCTCTCTCTCTCTCTCTCTCTCTCTCTGTTTTCTCTGCACAATAACTTTTAGGGGCCCGCCACAAGGATCGCAATCGGGCCCCGCGTTTGCTAAGGCCGGCACTAGTAACATGGATCGTAAACTGGAGCCTTTGCAGAAGAGCAGAAAGCTGTTCTTCAGACGGACGCTTGTACTCACTGTGAAGATGCTGTTGGCGCGATGTCTGGCCGACCGCACGGCTGCAGTGATGGTGCTACCACGACACACGAAGACGGCGTAGTCTGAGTCACGGTACGTCGCTCATGTACCACGGCAGTGACGTCGGTCCCTGGCAGTAGCCAGCGAGCGTCCCTTTCTGCCTGCACCAAGCAGACAGCCAACAGCACCACACACGACACTCGCATCTTACCCTGAAACACATCATTCAGTCAGACCTGTGTTCGAGAACGGGACACGTCCTGTTCGAGACTGTTTGTGACTTTTTCATGACTTCGCAGACATTCCAAGGTAGTGAACAGGCCATCACCACTTCCTCCTACCAGTACTTCCTAGTTATCTACATGTGTATCATATAATTTATTCTACGAATCCCGGTGGGGGCGAGATTTTCCTCAGCCGTCCAGACCGGCCCTGGGGCCCACCCAGCCTCCTATACGATGGGTACCGGGTCTCTTTCCCGTAGGTAAAGCGGCCGGAGCGTGGAGTTGACCACCCACCCCAATCTAGTGCCAGGGTTAAAGAAAGAGTAGAGCTATACCTCTATTCCCCCTTTGGGCCTTCGTGGCCTGTTCTAGGGAGAACATTACCTTTACCTTTACTCTAAATTATCTTTGCAGTTGATAAGTCACGTGGTTTATCAAACTGAGGGAAGAAAACAGACTGAGGGTGTCTAAAAACGGGGTGCTGCAAGGATTATTTGGACCTAACAGGGGAGAAGTGACAAAAGGGTGGAGAAAATGTCATAACGAAGAACTAAAATAATTTGTGCCCTTAGACACATATTCTTAGGGTGATAAAATGAAGGCGGATGAGTCGGAAGGGAGAATGTAGCACGAATGGGAGGGAGGAGGAATGCGTACAGAATTTTGGTTGGAAAACCAGAAGCAATGAAAGCATTTGGGAGACGTAGGCATAGACGGGAGGATGATATTAAAATAACAATAAATAAACGGTATAGCAAAGTGTGGACTGGATTAATCTGGCTCGGGTATATATCAGTGACGGGCAGTTGTAAGCATAATAACCAAACTTTAAATACCACAAAATGTGGGCAGTTTCTTAACTAGTTGAAGAAATGTTAGCTTCTCAAGATGGGCTCTACTTTTTGGAGGTAGATTTAAAGCCCAGTGGTTACTATATGTACCACCATGTTTAACGTTCACAAATTCTACGTTCTGTCCACACAGTGTATTTATGTGTTTTGTGTGGATCTCAGAACAAACAGCGATTATTTCACTGTACAGCATTAACTGACTGGTTTGTATAACTGAGACGGAGTGTGTTTACTGCGCGGTACGGACTGTATTTATGTGTTTTGTGTGGATCTCAGAACAAACAGCGATTATTTCACTGTACAGCATTAACTGACTGGTTTGTATAACTGAGACGGAGTGTGTTTACTGCGCGGTACGGACTGTATTTATGTGTTTTGTGTGGATCTCAGAACAAACAGCGATTATTTCACTGTACAGCATTAACTGACTGGTTTGTATAACTGAGACGGAGTGTGTTTACTGCACGGTACGGACTGTATTTATGTGTTTTGTGTGGATCTCAGAACAAACAGCGATTATTTCACTGTACAACATTAACTGACTGGTTTGTATAACTGAGACGGAGTGTGTTTACTGCGCGGTACGGACTGTATTTATGTGTTTTGTGTGGATCTCAGAACAAACAGCGATTATTTCACTGTACAGCATTAACTGACTGGTTTGTATAACTGAGACGGAGTGTGTTTACTGCGCGGTACGGACTGTATTTATGTGTTTTGTGTGGATCTCAGAACAAACAGCGATTATTTCACTGTACAGCATTAACTGATTGGTTTTTATAACAGAGACGGAGTGTGTTTACTACGCGGTACGAGTCGAGTCTTTAAATATAATTCACCTTAACTTTAGTCTTCGAAAGAGTAATAATGGTATCGATTAACCTACGAAACAATCGATAAGTAACGATGGAACTCCCGATCGATCTTTTAGCACTTCCTTTTCCTGTTCGTGTCCAAATTTCGGTCCGCAGACCAGCTGTCCTTACTGAAGTTTGTAGTTATTGGTTCGGGACTAAATCGCAGAGTTCTGACTGTGAAAGCTGCCACTTAAGAAAAAAGCTTGCTTTTACTTTCCGGTTATCTAACTCAGTGCCAGAAGTAAATACGTTTGGTACAAACAATAGTTGAATTAGTTAAGATTTTACGTTATAAACAGATTGATGGTATGATGTTTGTGAGAGCTACAAAGAAGCTTGCCTTTGGGTATATCATGTCACGCGTTACAGCTTACCAAAATTGAAGCTAGGAAAAGCCATGAACGAAAATAAGTAGAAGTGCGGAATATAATTTTTTTTGCGCAAGGTATATAAATTTAAAGTGTAACGTAGAGGTTATGTCTGTTTCTCCGTCTGGACATTTTTCTCGTCGGAACTAATAGATAAATTTCAATTAAATTTGTTACTAGCACTGCAGCCAAACTACAATTATTATGCTAAGAATTGTCTGGTTTCATCTTGATTTCAATCGATAACCTCTACTTGTTATATCGATATAGTTAGAATCGCGAATGTTGTCGAAACCGTCTAATAGCGCCAAATTTAGTAACCTACATGACATAGTTTGTCAGTTTGTTACACCTGAAAAAGAATTAAACTCTCGACGCTGTGATCCGGACAGAATGCAAGGAAACCTAATTTCTGTGTAGCCTGAAGTACATTTGTAACAATCGATTACAATTTTAAAGAATGTAATCCCTTTGTGTTCTTAATATTACAGAAAATTACATCAGTGTCTGTCCAAACACAATTAAATTCTCTTTATTGTATAAAACTACATGTTTCGACCTATCTCAGGTCATCCTCAGGTTCACAATTTTAACACTCTTGATTATTTTAATTGTTTTACGGACTTTGGTAATGTATAATTCTTCCTTAATATGTTCTAAAGACAAATTGTGAACCTCAGGATGGCCTGAGATATGTCGAAACGTGTAGTTCTATATAATAAATAGAATTTATTTGTGTTTGGACAGATATTGATGTAATTTTTGTACAATCGGATTTTAAGTTACATGCGAAAACTGACAGCAGTAAAGAAAATGCGTTTGGAAGTATTTTGGAATACACATCTCCTCTCTTGTTATAATTGTTAATGTTAACAATTCGTTTTATAACATGCATTCGTAAAACTGCACTGAAATCAACAGTTAAAGTAAAAGGAATTTTTACCTCAGACTTTCTGCAACTGTCGTTCTTTGGACCAGACACCAGAATGAAGACATTCTTGCAAAAAGTCTAGGTTATTTTCCAATAGTGTCAGGCTTTAGGCAAGGAGATAAATCTTATGCTATATCTGTTCCTAATGGCAGGTTGTCGCGGTGATTAAAGAATGAGACAAGACAATCACTTCCGGTTCAAGAGGTTCAAAACAAAGTCATTACGCTTCAGGGGTGATCAAAACCTTTACGTCATTGAGCTCTACAAACTGAATACGAAGTTGGTCAACTATAATTAATAAGAAAGTGTTATTTCCGAAGATTAGAACTAATGTGGGGGGGTTAGATCTTGGCCCCAAACGTCAGGGATTTTTTTTTTCCTTCAGACAGCCCAATTGCAACGATAAATATTGCATAGGAATACGATTTAACACATAAATATATAAGTAAATACAGGAAAATATATTTATTAATAAAAATAAAGAAGAAAATAGTTTAATAAGGTGACCTTCATGTTGTCCAAAAACTCTTACGGTTTCGATCTTGATGCTATTCAACTGCATATTTCCGGAAGTAGCCATTTTTGCATGCAGCAGCGCTAACTAGCGGCAACAAAATAACTCGATTATACGAAGTGCGTTCTCATCGGAGCTAAAAAGGACGAATTGTGTTAATAGGTGGTGAGAGGTGAGACGGACCATATCAATCTTGCGAATATCCTAAGATTTCTTTCTTCTGGGATATGACGCCGTTTCGATTGTAAGTATTTACATACATTTTGCAAGATCTTGCTGTATCCCCTTTGACGGCACTCCACTCTTCTTCCACTACCCGGAAGACGTAGGCAGCAAGCTCCTCCGAAACGTCTGTGACTCTACGTCGATCGACACGGTGTCACGTTCCAGAAGACTTAAGTCTACGTGAACACCGCTGTGAGAGCTTCTGATATCTCTGAGGTATGTTCATTGGCACACAGTGAAGCTGAACCACGTGCAATGACCAGGGCTGTAATACTCGTATTAACTAACTGACCCAACTGAATGAAAATCCTTTTTGAGGGGCTAATAGTTGCTCTGTTACTCGAGAAAAATACCGAAATTTCTGGACCTCGATGGTTCATCATACTGTTCACCACGGTCCACCACCTGTCTGTATTTTGAACTAAATTAATGTACATACACAGCAATAGGTATCCGTGAAATACGACGTGCATTTATTATAGAGAATTAATAGCTACAGGCAGGTGCGCATCAAGATTTTTCATTAGGGGTGGGGGGAGGCTGACCCTGAGGCTAAACATAGTTTGTTTGATTTTAAAAATTATGTTATGAAAATATCATTAGTATAATTAAATTAAGTTACAGACCAACCGATGCACACTGAAACCACTTTTTATGTAGCTTTATTATTAAAATTGTTAAAATTATACCCCAACACGTGTTTCGATCCTAGGATCATCGTCAGGGGTTTTTTTGTTGAAAGCTATAGTCACTTCATATACATGATTTTAAATATTCTGCCATAGTACTCTTCACCGTACAACAGGCAGTACCATAGTACTCTTCACCGTACAACAGGCAGTACCATAGTACTCTTCACCGTACAACAGGCAGTACCATAGTACTCTTCACCGTACAACAGGCAGTACTATTGTACTCATCACCGTACAACAGGCAGTACCATAGTACTCTTCACCGTACAACAGGCAGTACCATAGTACTCTTCACCGTACAACAGGCAGTACTATTGTACTCATCACCGTACAACAGGCAGTACACTTCACTCCCCACAAAAACATATCACATGCCTATAATACCACGATCCCACACGCTAGCACTTCCGCAATCTACTATCTACAGTACTTTTACAATTTTACAACTTTTAACGAGTCTTTTTACAAGATTTTAACTTATAATATATAAGTTTTAAAGTGCCGATAGAATATTTAAAATCATGTATATGAAGTGACTGTAGCTTTCAGCAAAAAACCCCCTGACGATGATCCTAGGATCGAAACACGTGTAGGGGTATAATTTTAATAATAAAGCTACATAAAAATTGGTTTTAGTTGTGCATCAGTTGGTCTGTAACTTAATGGTATATGACGAAGATGCACGGTGTCAACAGTGTGAAATCATTAGTATAACTGTAACACAACACTGTTTGCAACTGCATTTATATACATACAAATATAACTACACTTTCCAAGACCCAATCACAGTGTCCTATCTTCTTTTTTTTAATTATATTAATTTATTTTTCAAAATTCTAATGTACTAATCATCAGCTGATTTCAGTGGCTGATTTCGGTTGAAGGGTATATCAGGTAACACGTTTGGTGTCATCGTAGCTACAAAATCTGTGGCTTTTTAAATTTCGGTTTTGAAGGGTTTGGGGGGCTGCAGCCCGGCAGCCCCCCCTCCCTTGGGTGCGCCCCTGATTACAGGTTTCGGCTTTTAACTACGCCATCATCAAGCTATACGAGATTTATACCTTCTTATAAATTTTGCACAGCCTAATAATGGCTTAATTAAAAGCCGAAACATGTAGCTGTTGGTTCTCAATAGCAAACCTATGTTAATTTCCACGGAGACTTATTGGATTTTGTATAATTTTCACAACGGGATGAGTCAAGTTAAGAAAAACTAATAGTCTACACCGTCACATGCTATTTGCTTAGGATTAATTTTAATATCATTCCATCTTCTACACGCAGGTCTTCAAAGATGCCTCGTTTCTTCACGCTTTTCAAACAGAAACTTCGTAAGTTTTTGGTTAGGACTTTATCTTCTCTCCCATATATTCTACATGTCCAGACCATCTCGTCTGCCTTGATGCACCATCCTGATACTATCTGGCCAAGAGCATGAATTACACAGCTCTTCATTTGGCAGTCTGCTTCGCCACTTTACCACTTCTATCATCCTCCATCTCAAAAATCCGTAGCCCGTGTCAATCCTTAATATGACTTCACAACCACGCAGGTAGAACACAAAATTTTTACTGCACACGCCATGAAGACACATAGGAGAAGTTGAGGTATACCGCCACTCATTCTTAACCTCGGCACTAGATGGAGGTGAAGTGGTCAGACTGTCCGGCTGCTTTACCCCCAGGTGAAAGAGTTCCCGGTACCCATTGAGTAGGAGGTTGGGTAAGCCCCATTACAGCCAAACAGAACATTCATTCAGTCAGTCAGTCATTCCGTAGTCTGTCTTACGACAGGTCCGTAGCCTCTTACAAAGCGAGTTCTCCACACAGTGCGATCTAGTGCTTCCTCTTTCAATTTACAGTATCTTTTCTTTTCCTTAAGATCATCCAGTAGCTGCTTACGTCTTCTCCCTCGTCGTCCCGTCATTTCTATCCTTCCTTCTAACTTTCCTTCAATCACAGTTTCAGAAGGCAGTTTCTACGCAAGATGTGACCAATCCAGTTAGCCTTTCTTCTTTTTATTGTATGTACGATATTCCTCTCCTCCTTCACTTTTTGTAATACTTCTTCATTTTTCACAGATCGGGCGACCTGATCTTCTCCATCCTTCTCCAGCACCATATTTCAATACTTTCCAAGTAGTTCTGCTTTACTGTCCGAAGTGTCCAAGTTTCAGCACCATACAAAGCTGTGCTCCAAATGTAGCACTTTATTAGTTTCTTCCTTAAATTTAAGTCCAATTTGCTGTTGAAAAGTCTTCTTCTTGTCGAATGCTGCTTTTACCATGGCAATTCTGGATTTAATTTCGCGTGTACATCTTGCAACATTTGTGATTATGCTACCCAAATAGTTGAAATACAGTACAATAGGTAAGAGTCACAGTGTTGTGTATAATTTAAGGGGAAGTATGTAACAAGAGGACGGAGAAAATTGCATAATGAGGAACATCACGATCTGCACTCTACAAAATAGTTAAAGTTGCGTCGATTGAACTCCAGCTTCATGTACGCCTTTTACTGGCATATTATCATTTCAGGTTTCATTGATGGAAGTAGATGTTCTATTGATCATGTTGTTTTTGTGGAGAAACAATAGATGGTGACACTGAGTCTACTGTCAACCCGTCCACATCATCCGTGCTGAATATTTGCGGGCTACGATTATAGATGGCAGGAGAAATTGTATGTCACCAAGCCATCAGAGCCCTCACACACCTGGTTCGAGAAATCATCTGTGCAGTATGCAATACATGTGGCGGTAGAGAGCTGATGCAATACTGTTTGTGTTATAAATGTGTGCATTATTTCACCAGATGAATAAGGATTTTAGTGTTTCAAGACCCATTGATATTGAGTAAAGCAAACCAATAAATTTTCGTTGTTTTAAGTAGTTATTTATGAACAGAATGGCTGAAGAAGACTCGGTAAGTTGCTGATCGAAGGGATACCTGTACGTGGCTGTGATATTCCTTCTAACTAAGCTCGAAGTGTCAATGCATTACAGATAATGATGGCATTACTTACAAGAGACAGTGATTTTGATTAATTGGATGTTGTGCTTAGTGTGTATGGATCGTTGGGTTCAAAAGTGACAACCTTTCCAGCTTAAGAGTGGAGTTAATCCATTCCACATGTTTCCTTTCGCCCATTTCATAATCTTTAGGCAACTGTTCACTTCAGGTTGGTAAATAATGCCTATAATCGTACGATGTTTCATAGCAGCTTCTCATTTCCATTACTAAACATTGCGTACTGGCCAATAATGCACGTTCACAAAACCACGATGCTCATGTCAGTTCAACACAGCCGTCATTTGATTCATTTCGTAAATATAAATTTGGTATATTAAATGAAGTGTAAGAATTTAAGTATTCTGATTTATAAAGTTATGAGCAGGAATCTTATATTCCACAATACTTCCGACCGTAAGAATTTACACAACGCTCTTGAAGAAGTGCATCATTGTGTGTCGCTTATTTCAAATTGCGTTTCAGCTTAAAATTAATCAAAAGTGCATGGCTGCCTAATGGATATTATTCCTGTCAGAGAAAAATGCACCTCTAACTTAATACATATAAAACATACATATGCGTATATTTTGTGCTAAGAACTGAATGTGAGTGTCTTCACAGGCCTCTTTCTTACATTTCTGATTTTTATAAAATTTGAATAATCTGTGTACATAAACCAGAGTGCTGATACTAGCTACAGGGAGCAGAGTCTTTTTGGAAAAGCTGTTAGGTTCTTATTTAGTGAAGAAGTTCCTCAGATTATATTGAATCCAAAGATTAATTGCCATGTTCACAAGACACTACATGTTCCTATTCTGAGCTAATTGTATTTAATTCTACATCTTAACACCATTTCTTAAATATGCATTTCAGTATTATCCTCCCAACTGATCTCTTCCTGTGACATTATCCAGCTAAAATTTTATGTGCATTTTCGTTTCTCCCATGTGATTTGTTCTTGATAAGAATATTTGATGAAGAATTGCATATCATGAAATTCATCATAATGCAGTTTTCTCCAGTGTCATGTTACTTCACCATAGGGCCAGGTATTTTCTAAGGGCTGTTTTCTCAGACGGCCTCACCTTCACAAAACAGCAATTTTTAAGGGGCCAGTGGTTCCTGTTTGAAGATTGGTGTTTCTGCCATGTAACAGTGTAGTCTCATAATTAACTACCAGACTACACGGTGTCTCATCCAAGAAGGCAGTATATAGTTACTGTCATTAAACTGTCAAATCTGACAAATTCTCTTGTGTTATAATCTTGTGGCTTCCATTCAAGTTGGGAACTTTTAGGTATTGTTTTGTGCTTATTTGTAGATCTTTGACCCGATGTTGAAGAAGAAGAAAAAGAAAAAGAAGACAACTTTTGATATTGATGCTGCTTTAGCTGAAGGTGCATTGCCAGACAGCAGCAATGAAAACAGTGACCAGATGACTACAGACAAAGAAAACCAGGAGCCTCCAAAAGGTGACAGTGAAACTAAGGAAGTAGAGCTCGATGGTAAGTTTAATGAGTGTGGGGTGTGCCATACCTATACTGAAGCTAAGCATGATGAGAAGGTTCTTTCTTTGTGCCTGCTTTATATTGTACAAGAACCACTTCTAGCCCATGTTAGTCAGAGGACAGTGTTTGTTGCTGGCAAAGTGGCTGTGATGATAGAAGCATTTAGTTCCTGCACAGTGCTGTACCTATCACCTAGTCTATACAGTATCAAATTTTTTAATGGAATCCATCCCATTGTGTCCTTGAAACAATCAAAACAACATCGCACTATCAGTCCAAACAACTATATACCTATTCTTAGAAAAACGCTACAAGTTTTGGATTAAATAATTGATAATCAGGCTAGATACAGACTTAAATTTCAGATGAACAAAAATTGTAATGTAATATTATATCTGCGGTCTTCTGGAGTGTTACGCGGCATTGTGGTAATTGTTTACTGATGTTTCGGGACAACGTATTGTGAAGATGGGACCGATATGTTGTCCCGAAACGCCGGAAAACAATTACCACACGACACCGCGCAATATCCCAGAAGACTGCAGATTTCTTCAGCATCGCGGCAGAAGCCTGAAATGAAGGTAATATTATGAGTTGCATTTTACGTGCAATTTAAGTCTGTATTTAGCCTGATGATGGATTATTAAATCCAAAACATGTAGCATTTTTCTAAGAATATATGGTTGTGTTAGACTGATAGTGTGATGTTGTTTTGTTTGTACAGTCTTATGTTCCAGAAGACTGTAATATTGATACCGCCATGAGAGTTCCAGATTTCATATAAGTAATATAGAACTTGACTGATTTTGTAACGTCTGATTATTAGATGGAAATCTAGACCTGGAGAATTTTGGTAAAAAAAAGAAGAAGAAAAAGAAGCCATTTAACATGGAAGAATTAGATGGAGCCCTTCCAGAATCAGGCGGTAAATCCAAGGAGGAAGGCAACATGGAGGTCGATGGAAATCAAGATGAAGGTTTAGTAGAGGTATGATAGTTTCTGTCTAGTAACTCATAGGCGCGCGCGTGTATCATGACTGTAGCAAAAATCTTACAGTGAATGGTTTCCTAAGCCAGCTGATTATGTTGTATATGTTACAAATTCACCAACACATGCACCTATTACTATTAAAAATTAATGGTTGTTAAAATGCCCTACATATGTTTCGGTCGGTTAACCGGCCATCATCAGGGGCGATTAAAGTTACTTAATATAAACACATCCAGGGGCGTGGATTAAAAACGTTCGGTGAAGGTATATAAAAACTGCATAGTAAGCTATTAGGTTCTAAAATTCACTCCGTATTAATGGCCGGTTAACCGACCGAAACATATGTGGGGCATTTTAACAACTATTAATTTTTAATAGTAAAAGGTGCATGTGTTGGTGAATTTGTGACATTGTTTGTTAAACATGCACGGTGTAAGCAATACTAAGTATATGTTGTATATGTTTAAACAGTGTAATATTGTCATATTGCCCCTCAGCATAGCACTTCTCACCGTACGCAATTATCCTGGTCCACTGCCTTGCACTTAAGTGTGGAACAGAGTAATACTGTACATCACAACAGCTGTACAGCATGTATGGAATAAGTTTCTCACTGAAATCTGTGGTCTTCTGGGTAATTACACGGCATCGTGTGGTAATTACCCAGAAGACCACAGATTAAATCAACATCGCGGCGGAAACCTGAAATCAAAGTTTCTCACTGTTTCTGTATATTTATGTGTACTGTAAGTCACAGGGGCCGGGGTAGCGTAGTCGGTATAACAACTCTCTATGGGGTGGAGGGTCCGGGGATCGAATCCCGGTGAGGGCGAGATTATCCGCACCCATCCAGACTGGCCCTGGGGCCCACCCTGCCTCCTGCACAATGGGTACTGGGTCTCTTTCCCGGGGGGGGGGGGGGGGTAAAGCAGCCGAGGCATGGCGTTGACCACCCACCCCCATCTAGCGCTGAGGTTAAAGAAAGAGTAGAGCTATACCTCTTCTCCCCCTCTGGGCCTTCATGGCCTGTTGTAGGGTGAGCTTTACTTTACCTTACTGTAAGTCACAGAAATGGCATTTGAAATCTTTTTTCTTTCTTTTAGTTTCTTCGCCCCCCACCCCAGCCCACCGATAGGATGGTGCAATGTACCTTGGAAGTATATGCCTGCAGTTCATTTAATCTTCTTATTCATTGATGTGGCAGTGGAATCATAAAGTAACTCTCAGTTTTTCCCGCCATGTTACTTCTTTAGCGTACATTCATGTTCGTCCCATCATTAACTGCCGATGATTGACGCAGTGAAAGCTTGATGATACACATTCATCAAGAACGAGATCTGTGTAAGACCGCTTGGTTCAGATGGTAATACTTGTCACTTGTATTTAGGAAGTGCCTGGTTTGACATACTGATTAGCCAGACTGAGCCTTTGCATGGTTCTTCTCACTGCCTTCAAGTAGGTGCCAGGGTAGTACTTGTAATTATGCCAGGGCTGCTTCCTTCCACTTTCTTTCAACTTCATTGTCATCCTGAGGCCACAGAATGTTCTGAACGTAGGACTGGGGTTATCGTATGCGAAGAATGCCAGCATTCATACTGATATCAGAACTGAGGGGAAAATATACTTAGCGAAACTGACTTTGGTGCAGTGAAGTTGATCCTTCTGTTTGTTTCTGCTATTTCAGGATAGTTTTGACCTGGATATGGATTTCTCTAAGACAAAAAAGAAGAAGAAGGCAAAAAAGAAAGATTTTGATGAATTTATAGCTGAAGATGAGAAGAAAAAGGCCGAGGATAAGGAAAATGGTACTGGTTTTTAATTTTTGTATTGTTATGGCTTTGTTTTTATTGTATATTTTGTTTAAAGAAAATTTTGAGTTGATTTGAGGAATTTGAAAATGTTGTCTTGTTTTTTAAACATGCCCCACTGAGGCTGAAAGGAAGCCAGAACCCGGTAAGCATGTCTTCTCTAATATTGAACTGTCACTAAATGCCTGTCTCTTACAATAGCCTTAATAGTGTCTGGGGGTGTGACACCGTGTATTTCTCCCAAACAACATGTTGTTGCATCCTAGAAGACCATATTTCTGAGCCTTATTCTGGTGTTCATGCCCCAGATGTAGACTGGAGTTGTTACCTACTTGCACCCTTCTGCTTCATTCCAGAATCAAAGAGACAGAAAGCATGCTAGCACTTTTCCTTAAAAAAAGCAACAGCTTATGCCCAAATACCAAGTCTTATTCGTATGCACAGAGAAGTTAACTGGCTTAATCAACTGACTGTATGAAGCACAGCTCTTGAGAATGAGTAGTCAAGAAATTGTGGAATATGCTACAGGTGCTGCCTATCCTAAACCACATGAATTCAGTCCGCACTGTCACATCCAGTTTCTTTGAAACTCGTTTCAGCCATTTCACATACAATACATTTTGCACTTGCATGTTATTGCTAAGACATTCTGTGGGTGCCGTCCTTTTCTCCATCTTGATATGTTTCACAGTCATTCGTTTACGTTACTGTGGTGTCAGTTTTCGTGGATGGTAGGAGGTGGTACTTTTCTATACTTGACTGGTTGAGAAAGAAATGAAGAGGACTTGGGATTTTGGTAAATTTCTGTGACAAGGGAAGTGGTTAATACTATTGAAAGTGGCCTTATGAGAAATAGTTGTACTTTGTCTGGAATTTATCTTATGTTGAAAACTGCAGCGATATAACTGTGGGTTGTTCCAATCATGGTGCTTTTCCTTTCTGCCTAGCACCCAACTAAATTATCTTCCCTCTGTATTTTTCCTCTCTCTCTCACCCTCTTTTAACTTTTCAGACTTAGGTTTAAAATTTGTATCTGCATTTCCTGAAAAGAACTCAGCAAACTGTATTTTGTGTAAGCTTAAAGTTTTGTGAGTTGCATTGATTGTGTGTTTAATTTTTTTTAGTAGAAGACAGCCAGACAACATGGGTTGGTGAAGATCGAGATTACACGTATGACGAGTTACTGACACGAGTATTTGACATCATGCGAGACAAGAATCCAGACATGGTGGCAGGAAAGAAACAGAAGTTCGTAATGCGACCTCCACAGGTTGTGCGTATAGGAACAAAAAAAACATCTTTTGCCAACTTTACAGAAATATGCAAGACGTAAGTTCATCATGTAAGCCTGTTGCTAAATTACAAAAAGACTTAAACTAAAACAGCAGTCTTGAGTTTAATCTTTGGGGCAGTAATATGTTTATATATAGTGTGTGAGTTACAGTAATGAGTTAATCTCCCAATTTCAGTGTATAAGTTAGCATATTTTATTTTAATTGAGTTAAAAATGTGTTGTGGGCCAGGATAGCGTAGTCGGTATAGCGACTCACTACGGGTTGGACGGTCTGGGAATCGAATCCCGGTGGGGGCAGGATTTTCTGTACCTGTCCAGACAGGCCCTGGGGCCCACCCAGCCTCCTTATACAATGGGGGAGGGGGGGTGTGCATGCATGCATAAATTTTTAAAGCCAGCAGTGCTTAAAACATCTCTGTTGAGCAATAGAAACACCAATCTAGTGTGGGTTTGAATCCCAGTCTAAGCTGTATGTTTGCTGTGAGTAGAATATGAAAATTCAAAAATGCTGGCACAAAACTTATCATTAGCCAGTGCCTTCAATTATTTTAGCCCAGTTCAGTCAGTCACCTTCATTAGATTTCTCCATCAAAATTCTGATTGCATTCCTTATTTGATCCAGTCAAGCTGTCTCTCCACCTTTGTCATATAAATGTGAACGATACTCAGTAGCTGTGTTAGGTCATGCATTTATCATTAAGCCCTTCCTTAATGTGTGTTGCTCTTTGTAATTCATTACTCTCAAATCTTGGGTTCTCCCAAACACTTTATTTTTCTGTTACCTGTACCACTAATTTATTTTTTGTGCTCTTACCTATATCCGTAATTCATTTTTGTGCTGATAGTAAATGTTCTTAAAACTGAGAAGACAGAACGGTTTGTGTATTATATGTTGTTATTTAATGTTCTGCGTAGACTTTGGCATCAACAGTTTTTGAACTGGATATGTTCTAAACCAAGTTTATTTGTATCATCTGAATATTGTATGTTTCACTTGAAGGTTACATCGGCAGCCCAAACATTTACTGGACTTCCTGCTCGCTGAGCTGGGTACTAGTGGTTCTGTGGATGGAAACAACCAGCTTATTATCAAGGGGAGATTCCAGCAGAAGCAAATCGAAAATGTTCTGAGACGATACATTAAAGAATATGTTACATGTCATACATGTCGCTCACCTGACACCATTCTGCAGAAGGACACTCGCCTTTTCTTCTTACAGTGTGAGACGTGTGGATCCCGGTGTTCAGTTGCCAGCATCAAATCGGGCTTCCAGGTGACTGTCTTATTGTCTTTGGTTATTATGAAGTGTTCCAATAGTGGTGTAACCCAAAACTGAACCAGTGTCTTTATTACTGGTACCATCATCACTCATGGGTAGGCTGGACAGAACATGTTGCATGCATAGATAGAGGAGAAATTTGTACATGAATTAGCTGAGGGAAGAAATTTGGGAGGTTAGACATCGTATGTGGGGTAGTATTAAAACGGGTGTGTGGGTGAGGCTGTGGAATGGAGTCAAATGACTACATGTTGTCAGGTGGTGGTCTTTTGTGAATACAACATTTTGGTTCCATAGAAGGTGGGAAATTCAATGACTAGCTGAGCAGTTCTTAGTTTCTGAAGGCAGGCTGCTCAGTGGAGTTCTGTTGATGTTGTACATGCATAAGGTGAGACTTTTTCCTAAATCATGATATGAAAAATGGGGGGGGGGGGGGTCACATTAAGTTGTGCACACAGTTCAGCATGTTCTATGCAGGTGTTTTCCCGAAAAATTTAAAATTGTGGTTGGGGGTCATCCTATGTGCAAGGTCATGTTATATTCAGGTAAATATGGTATCTGTCTAGGAAAAGACAAAGTTTGAACTTAGGGTAAAGAATATTGTCTTCTGTGATAAAGAATATTGTTGTCTGGGATGCCTTACTATGTAGTCTCGTGAAAACTTTCTGTGCTTTGGAGAAATTTACTTCATAATGCTCAAGAGGGGGGCATTGTGTTCGTCCAGAGGTATGTACAGTAAAACCCCTATTTAATGAATTGCTGGGGGATTAGAATGTATTTCACTAAATCGAGATGTTCATTAAATGGAGGTACATTGTTTATACAGAGCTATTGTCAGGACATGAAAAAATCATCACTAAATCCAGGATTTCACTAAATGCGGGAATATTAACTCGGGGTTTTACCGTATATTTCTGCAAGAGTACACGTGGCATCATATCCCAGAGGACAATATTCTTTGTAGCCACTGCCTTGAGAAACTCAGATGTCTTTTTAAAAATTCTGATGTACTTCGTTTGCAATTCACAGTGTGTATTTTTTTGTCTACAACCATTTACTACTTACCCACACAATCCTCCTATATGTAGCTGTAGTAGGCACTTTTTGATTGTACCCCAACTTGTACATAACCCCCTGTGTACAAAGATGGGTGAACTCCAACAGTCAAATGGAAAATGATTACTACATTTTGGAGTGTGAGGATCTTTAAAGGTGATTGTCCCTCGGCTCAGTTAAGTATCATGATGTGAAGGCATATGGGAGAATGGAGGTTTAGCTTCACGTGTCCTAACCTTGGCGCTAGATCAAGGTGAGCAGTCATCTCATACTGCATCCACTTTATGCCTTGGGAAAGTGCCCTCAGTACAATGTCCAGGAAGCTGGAGAGTGCCAGAGCCAGTCTGGGTGCTTTGGAGAGGAGAAAGCTCTCGGCACCTGCCAGGAATTAACCATGATTCCTTGGTCTTCCTGCCCATAGACTAGGCACTACACAGACTACACTATCCCAGCACAGGAGGATCTTTTTTATCCAATAAAGGCAGTGAACCTACATTCCAACAGGTCTGGGTTCAAGACTGATTATATCCAGTGCAGATCTTCTGGACACCTGCGTTTCTTGCCTGGGCAGACCCAGAAGTGTGGGAATGTTAGGGGAATATTGAGTACAGTAGGGCAGGCACCGCAGTGACCCTTGCGCCTGTGCAACCCTTTGCTTAAGCATGCAGCAAAGTGCAGTTCCGTGCTGACAGAAATGTCGGCAGAGTCACCTGGGTTTAAGAAATGATGGCTTCGGTGCCTAAATCTTAATACTGCCAGTGCCTCGCAGTCACAAAGAACATGTGAGGCCATTTCAGATGCTTCTTTGTATCTATCACACCCAGGACTGTCTACCAGCCCCAGTTTAAATAGACGTCTCTTTAAATGACAGTGTCCTGTTAGCAGTTCGATCATTACTCTTAGCTCTTAGTCGAGCCCTTTTAGCACAGGGTCTTTTAAGAAAGCCCTTAGCCTGCCTTTTGTCCGTCGGTGGACTGCCAATACTCCTCATGTTTCCTGCTTGTCCAACCCCTGATTACTCCCGCCGGCAACCTTTGCAAGTATGTCAAGGGCAGGTTCAGGTCAGGGGAATACTGAGATGCATACTGTAGTTTGTAGTCCACATTAAATTGTATATTGGTCATCACCACACTAACATGTAGCGCAAATTCAGTAGCAACCAATTGCATGATTTCTGGAGAAATGGATTCCTTCACCTGTGTAACCAGCAGGTGAAGAAATGCTGTTTCCTGACCAGGATCAGAGCCAAGTACTCCTACACGGTGTTTATGCCTGTCTTTATTTATTTCAGGCTGTCACCGGGAAGCGAGCAGCCATCAGAGCAAAAACTGCATAATTATTTCAATTTGTGTAAATTACATCCTGAGGTAGGTTGGTTAAATTGTAAGTTACTTTAACAAAAATTCTTATAACTCCTCCATACTTTTAATTCATTGCAATGGAAAAGTGAATTTAATAACAAATTTAGGTAAGATGGTGAACAGTTGTTTGTAAAAGTATGCTCTTTTCAGATTTCATAAGTGGAAATATTAATTATTGTTCTTGGAATATTGCAGCGTTCATTATATATATATATATCTGTGTGTATATATAACGGACCTCAAGGCAACCAGCGTAACTTGTCAGTATCGGACATCGGTAGTGGCACAGTCCTCATAGTATGACTACCTGCTGTGCTGAAAATCAGGTTTGAGTGATTGCTCACAGTTGCCAGTTTTCCTGGATTCATATAATGGTGGTAGGAAATGCCTGGTCACAGAACAGATCCACATTGTAATATCTTCTTAAAATAAACATGTGAAGGAAATGTTCATAGAGTTTTGTGGGTGTGTGCATATATGATGCTTCCTTTCCATTCTCTCCACATTATTTTATTCCATAACTACTGTGGCTGTGTCGACCTCAGTGGACTAGTGGACCCAAGGTTCGCGGGTTCGATCCCGACCGAGGTCGATGGATTTTTAAGGGTGATAAAAATCCGGAGCACCACTTCCTTCGGAGGGGAAGTAAAGTCATCGGTCCCATGTCGTAGATTTATGGCATGTAAAAGAACCTTACGAGCATGAATAGAAATGTTTCGTAAACAAAATTGTGGTCATTTCTCACCCAAGTTTCCTGACTGCCTGCCAGATGGCTCTGGCGGTCACATCAGGATCGATAGAACAGCAGCGCGGCCAGTTGTCCAGTCACCAACTGCCACGAATGCTCACGACCCAGTAACCTCGGAAAGAGGAGGCCTGAGCCCATATAGGGCTGTTGAGCCATGGTTATTATATTACTGTGGCTGTGCCATTACGCCTCCAGTAACTACTTCCTTCCGCACAACTCCCACCCCATAGACCACCAGGTAAGGTTTATTTCTGATTTCCTCTAGGAATGTGCTGGAATATTACCTTAAAAATAGGCCCTCACCATACCTTACATCTTTCCTGATTTCTCTTTCACAGTAATTTGTCATTTTGCAAAGAAAGCATAATCGTAATAACCCAAAAATTGACTGAATGTCAGTACCAACTAACATCGGTGCTTTTCGTGTTCATACATTGGTAGGTATACAGTTGTTCATAATGTTTTAATTACTGTAATACCACAAATTTTACTTCTGAGAAAATATTGGTGGTTGTGGGTTTGTGTGCGCCCACACACATGCACATATGAAGAAAGTAAGAACCCCTGTTTTCTTGTAATTTATATACTTCTTTATGTTCTGTCAAATTTGAACCTAGGAGTGTGAAAATAACAGGAGGCTAGTAAAGGGAGATAATGTCAGGGTGATGAAATCATGGAACATGAGATGGGAGAGGTAAATGCACAAAGAATTTTTGTCTCTGTACCTGATGGGAGTGCATGGACTGGATTAATCCGGCTCAGAATATGTGATGGGCTGTTGTGAACATGGTAGTGAACCTTCTGTTGGTATAAAGTTCAGGGAATTTCTTGACTAGCTAAGGAAACGTTAGTTTCTTAAGAAGGAACCCGCTCCATGTAGGTAGTTCTGATAAGAAGTGACTTCTTGGAAGACCTAAGACTAAATGGGAAGACATTCAAATTGATCTTCCTGAAGTTGTATCGGGATGTTGACTGGACAAAACTTGTTATAAAAATGGTTGAATGTCATTGACTTTTGGATCTACTTATGAACCCAAAGGCACCATAAAGGAGGATAATTTCGTGGCTGAGTATTGGATTAACAAGGACTCTGCTCAGTAGAGTTGGAAATGTCAGCATCCCAGTAGTTTGTTCTTAATCCTGTAGAAGTAACTACAGACGAGGCAGGCAATGTATGTATAAATGTGACGAGGCACGTTCGCATAACCATTGTTGCTGTGCAAAAGCAATAAGTATTACATATTCTGAGTGTGTGTCTGCAGCCTTAGTTATCCAGCATGCACAGTATTATATTGTCTGTGGCCTGTCTGCCTCTACCATATTTTCCACATTATCTCGCAAATGGCACGATTTTCGGAAAAAAGTTATAAAATGTGTGTGTTGATACAACTTGTGTCTGAAACATGTCTCATTCTAAGAAGAATTCAGCGAGATATTATCATAAATGTACATAGGTCTTCTTGTAAAGTACCTGTTATTCTTGTCAGATTTTAATGGAACTTGAGCTTTCATGACAGATTTTTCAAGGTAAAGATAAGTTCACCCTAGAACAGGCCATGATGGCACAGAGGGGGAGTAGAGGTATAGCTCTACTCTTTCTTTAACCTCTGCGCTAGATGGGGTGGGTGGTCAATGCCACACACCAGCCGCTTTACTTCCACGAATGAGCCAGTACCCATTGTACAGAAGGCTGGGTTGACCCAGGGCCGGTCTGAATGGGTGCAGAAAATCTCACCCCCACCGGGATTCGATCCCCGGACCGTCAAGCCCGTAGCGAGTCGCTATCCCGGCCCACCAGATTTTTCAACAATACTCAAATATCGAATTTCATGAAAATCTGCCCAGTGGGAGAGCAGAGTTCCATGCGGACAGACTGACGTGACGAAGCTAATAGCAGCTTTTCGCAATTTTGCGAACGCGCCTAAGAAAACAAGTATGAACATGGCTTGAGTTCACATGCTGCCCTAGTAACATTAAACGAAAAGAAATGTATCTACTGGTCGATTAGTAAACAGAAAAATACGATTTGAAGTTTTCATAACTGTATAGTCTTCCGGCTTGTGACGCGCTGCAGAATGATCCGCAGATACAAGGGTAGTAGGTCATGCAGGCAATTTATGTGAATCCACTGAAGGTTACATGTAGATAGAACTCTGTCGCAGCAAATGGGACCTCTGAATCGTGGGTTTCCAACGAGAAGACCACGGTGTCACGACCCAGAAGATCGTGGTCTGAAAAATATGGAAATGTGAATCGTCAAACGAAAATACTACAAGAATATCGTGCAGGTCTTCAAGAATCAGACATTGTGTAAGAAGGCGTTGCATGGCATCGAAGAATTTACCGTCAGTACATAATTCATTCAGATGCAACTGTGTAATTAATAACCACCAGACGTAAACAGTCCAAATGAATACATATACTCATTTGCGTGACGAACCACAACTTGTCACAAGTTGTGCTCTTGCAGAACTGCAACCTGGTGATACTTTCTCGTACCAACGTTCGCTGATTACCCGCATGCCACATGTATGTCATGTGGTTGGTAACGTTCGTGGTTAGAGTAAGGTGTTGTGTGCTCGTAAGGAAAGTTATTTCTTTTGTTTCTGACACTGGTAATCAGTTAACTTTTATTTCTTATATGTACGGTATCGTCAAATGTAAGTAAAATATTCATCATTTACTAATACTGGTTTCTTTTTAACGTAATGAAGTAGTACATGAAAACATAACCTTGGTCGTGAACAACCAGTAGGCACGTGCAGTAACAATAATAATTTTTTTCCCCATGCACGTGCTTGTCATCATATTTTATATGAACCCACTTTTTGTAACTTGTTGTTGTTGAAATTGTGGTATTTATTATCGTATTGTAGGAAATATTTTTGTAATCTTGTACAGTTTTCACATGAAGGATGAAAGTCGAATTTACTATCTTGACAGTGTTGATGCAGTTGAAGCTAAGTGGTAATGTGTACGTATTTATTTCTCCAACTGATGATGGCTGAGCTAGGATAATTCTGTCGATATATTGAGGAATTTTAGTTCAATGCCCGGCAGGGCAAGATATCTTTCTTTTTTTCCAAAGTGGCCATACCAGGGGCTGGACCCACCCAGCTTTCTATTAGGTGGGTACCCGGGGACTCTTTCTTCGGGGGTAAAGCGGTCGGGGCGTGAAGGTGACAGCTTATGTCCACCTACTTCTTAGGTTAAGGATTTGTGAAAGTGTAACTCATTTTGCACATATGTCTTCCTAGTGAACACAGAGATGACTTTACCTTCATCTGGTGATGGCATTGAAAGAATGATTCCGATGATTGAGGTGGTTAAGATCCTGACCATCTTAACAGGAACAGATTACAAACAGAATTGGCTATAGAAGTGATTTGTGTGAGGAGTTTCCTTTTCTATAATTATTTGTAACAGTGAGTGTACCTCTTCGGATGCAAGGTTTAGATTTGCCACAAAATACCCCACAGTTCTGTGCATCTCACCCAACCGACTGTATCAGTTGTCGCCAGTTTCCCGCATGGCTTCTGTGAATTATTCACGAGTTTGGTATCGTGAACAAAACAGCAGAACTTAGCACTCAGTTTGCTGTTTCAAAAACCAATGCAACATGTAAGTTATCTGTGGAAGAAACATATGTGTGTATTTGAATCCTCTACCTGACCAGATATATATATATATATATATATATACTTACATTTTACATTTTCATACTTCATTTGTATTTTAATCTGAATAATTTTTAGTAATACTGTACATCAATTGACTGTTATATGATGCTGATATATATATGTTTACCATTTTGTGACGTGATAATGCTCCTTGTGTCTTTATGATATTGTAGCCCCTGATAATGGCTACGATAGGTAGCCGAAACACGTAGGAGTACAAAAACTTTGTGCAGTGGTTGTAAATAAAAGTAGTGTGTCACTTTGATTTATACTGGGGGATGATTACATGGTAAGAGCAGGGTTGTTGCAGTGCAGCTGATGAAAAGACATTTGTTGTTTGATAATTTTTACGTGTGAAGTCATGAAGGGTACGCTCAGAGGAAACTGCGTTACTGTGTTGGGAAGTGTCCTCACTCCAAACACAAAGCCTGTGAAAAATGTTGCCACAGCCATCACTCAATGGTCATGTTTCACTACAGTATGTATTATGAGGTTATTAGAGCCTATACATATGGATTTCCCATCATCCTACCCCATCCCAATAAGAAGGAACCTGTCTTAAGTTCTGTTACGATTTTAATTTCATTTGCATAATACAAAAAAAAAAATAATTGAAAAGAAATTTGGTAAATATCCAAGTCACTGATGTGTCGTGGTGATATATGGCAAACTGTGTGACATTTCATGAGATAGTTTAGAGGTATAAGTGGATTAATATTTTGTTCTGAAATACCTGGAAAGTTTTGAAATGTGGTGCTGGAGAAGAATGGCGAAGATCAGTTGGACCGATCGTGTGAGAAATGAAGAAGTATTACACAGAGTCAAGGAGCAGAGGAATATCGTACATACAATAAAAAGAAGAAAGGCTAACTGGATTGGTCACATCTTGCGTAGAAACTGCCTTCTGAAACATGTGATTGAAGGAAAGTTAGAGGGAAGGACAGAAATGATGGGAAGACGATGAGGAAGGCAGAAGCAGCTACTGGATGACCTTAAGGAAAAGGGAAGATACTGGAAATTGAAAGAGGAAGCACTAGATCGCACCGTGTGGAGAACTCTCTTTGGAAGAGGCTGGACCTGTCGTAAGACAGACTACAGAATGAATGATATGATAAACTTTGGATTGTTGATATTGTGGGGCTTCTGAAAGGATAACAATAAACAAGACAGTTTATACCTCTTAACATTTTTATTGAACTTTTTAGGTAGTTTTACCTTCAGGTGTATATTTCAAAAATTGAAATAGTGAAGACTAACTTTCAATTGAACATTAGAATTACATTGTTTTATAGGCATCATCTGCTACAGATGAATGTAATTTTATTAAACCAAATATGAGAAAAATTCATCATATACTGGACATCAAATGTACTAAACTGAGTCATACAACAACATATGATCTTGATTGCTGTACATGACAAACACTGCTGAAGTGATAATTCAGCAAAACAGACAACACTTTGGTCATACACAACACAGGTGTTGAATAGTTCTAATTCTTCACACATGCTAAACACAATATACATTTAATCTGTAGCTGTACTCTTGTAGTTACACATGTGCACATCTACACACACACACACACGCGCAATGAACTTCCTATTGCTCTGTGGCAGCATAGCATCATTTCAGGACAGGCATGTCATTTGACGCACATAGTGAGATTTGAGGCTCTGGCAGTGGTCAGCATGACAGTTTGATGCCATGTACTTCAGTAGATGGTATCAATGTTGCAGAGGAGGCATTACATTCCTTTGAAACGGAACCTACCGACCAAACTACATGGCGTTAAGTGACGGTCCTCTGTGTATTTACACCATGTAGTGAAATGTTTTCTGACGCTTCAGAGGAACGTGCTCTGATTCCATCTTCAGGATGACTGAATTCAGTTGAGGAGAATGCTGAAGTGTTTGGAAGGTGGAATTGTGTCAGTTACATAAGACATTGGCCAATCAGAGCTACAGAAAGGGAAGCGATAGAGATTGAGCTCAGATTCGGTCACCCTGAAGGCAGAGGCAGCAAGTTTTTCTGAACTTTTGTAAGAAACACATCACACTACATGGTGTAAAAATTCTGGAGACTGTCATTTGAGTAACACTTGTCATCAAAACCTTGAAACTTATACATGGAATTACATTCCAAAAACAGTAGTCACTGAATGAGACATTGATCTGTTGTGATACATCGGACTTGTGATTTGCAGTATGGGATGAGACACAACTGTCTTTCCAGCACTTGTGTATGGACAATGACAAATGTCATATTTCTTGTAAACCAAGATTGAAAGGGCACTTTTCTGTTTAGCATATTCTGTATGCAGTCATAAGGGCGTATGGAGGTAAAATTTTGACAGTGGAATAGAAGAGTGGCTCATTTCCTGTCATGGGCAGAAATATTTTCTGTTTGTCACCCTGTCCAGACTGGCTCTGGAGCCCACCCAGTGTCCTATCCAGTGATGGCTGGAAATTCTTTCCCCAGTAGCTAAAGAAGCCAGGGTGTGAAGTTGACCACTGCCCCATACTTGTTCATGGTACAGTGCTTGATTAAGCACTCTACTTCATCAGAGTAGGCCGGGATAGCGTAATCGGTATAGCGACTGGGTTTGAATCCCGGTCGGGGCGAGATTTTCTGCACCCATACATACCGTCCCTGAGGCCCACCCAGCTTCCTGTACAGTAGGTACCAGGTCTTTCTTGGGGGCGGTAAAGTGGCCGGGGCATGGCACTGATCACCCACCCCTGTCTAGCACTGAGGTTAAAGAAAGAGTAGAGCTATACCTCTACTACCCCTCTGTGCCTTCATGGCATGTTATAAGGATAACTTTACTTTACTTTACTTTATAGGTAAAACAAGCAATGTATGGAAAGCTTTTGATTGGATTAGCTCATGTAGTAATAGGCTATTTTTTTGTGACTATGCTGGGAACTTGGGGAATTTATTGAACAGCTGAGCTGTGGACTGCTCTGGGAATACTCTCTACTAGGGCATTGGTGCTGTCAGGACAGGGGTAAGTCAGAATATGTCGGGGCAAGACTAAGAGTTCAGTGGAAAGTGACACATTTTGATCTGTTGCACTTCATTCCTGTCCTTCAATGTATTGCTTGGCTCCAAATACTGTTGGCACTCTTAGTCCATTCATATTACACTGTACATGTTTCGACTGATTAGCATAACAAAAAATGGTCAGTTCATTTATGTACTGATGATAAACCACGTTTTGTATTAATATAATGTGCCAAAAATAGCAATTACAAAAATATTAACAGAGATTGTATAGCAGTTTTTTTTGCAGTCAGTGATTCACAGATATGCATGCTACCGTTTATTATAACACAATGACTATGTGTGTTTAGTGTTAAATATACATCTATGTAAAGCCATAAGATATTGTAGTAGCCCATGATTACCAACTATACAGACAAGCTGCAAGTTAATTTTGGGGCAGTTTTTACTTTCTACCTTCCCCCCTCCCCTTATGCTATTAATAGCTATGGAGTCTTTATTGTAGTTGTTCCACAAACAAAAATCCACAATTGTAACACATGTAAAGTTTCCTTATGGTGCTGCTTAAGTACGTAATGGAATTGACGTGGCCTCTTCAAGTTTCGTTACACCAGCATTTCCCAAACAGTGTTCTGTGCAACCCTGGGGTTCTGTGAGAAAATGTCAAGACCAGACGTTTTTCCACTCGTTTTCGTGAACGACTTGGTCATTTACCCAGATTCTACTCATTCCCCACTCACAATGTGTGTGCTGTACAAGCGAAGTTCCCGCAACGGCGTTTTAAACAACGTGCTGGTGGGAAATAGGGAGGGAGAAATGCTTTTGACCACTCAGCTTGACACCACACAGACAGGAAGGCAACAACTAAAAAAATTATATGTGTGCTTGAACATGACATGTGGCAGTTTTCAGTATAAAAATAAGTTTTATTTGCTCTATTTTGCTATATTACTTTTCCAGGCTCCTTTCGGGTTTCATCTGTATGTTTGAAGCCCAAAAGGGTTTGGTGGTCGGACAAGTTCGGGAAACACTGCTGTACACATTACTTCTATATGTATATATATCATAGTTAATGGTGTGCCGTAGCAATTGTCGGTAACACCAGTGCCCATTCTTAAGATTTAAAGATTTTGTGGTGGTGCATCTTCAAAGTGGAGTCCTCTCGACTGGGACACCATGATACTAATATGCGATATCTAAGGTTCTCACAGCAGTGTTGTTGAAGACTGTAGTATTCTGGGATATGATGCTGTGCTGTTGGGCCATTGGTTCCCAAGGATCATAGTGCCTCCATCTTCAGGGTTAAGTAGTCCAACAAAAGTAGCCAGGTTATTCTTGGGCTGCTTGACCCTGAATGATCCTTCAAAATGTCGAGAACCACTTTCCCAGCAACACAGCACCATATTGTACAAGACTTCAGTCCTCAGCTACTAATATTTTGGAGGAGCATACTGCATCCATCTTCACCTGAAGATGTGTTCCTCGAAAATGTTGTTACCAAACTGCACGGTGTCACAGTCCAGGAGACCTTACTTTGAAGATTAATTTAATGTAGTGCTATATTAATATACTTGTGCAGTGAGCTCCGTTGTAATTGATATACCATGTCAGTAAATTTGGCAATTCCGGTTCGTTAGAGTGGGATGCTTACATGAATCCTTCAGTGCAGACAGACATACTTTAAATACCATGGCATATATTTCACATACTACACAGATACGTTGTTTTACATAACCATCACACCCTCTGCATTACAAATGTCTGACATGTCCAGTTTGAAAGCCCATGCTGTACGATGAAGATTCAGATCTCCTGGAATATGACCCAATGTGGAATGGTAAATATTTACCATTGTTTTGGAGGATCTTGTTGCCTCCATCTTCAAGGTCTGAGTAGTCCAAGAAGAGACTTCTTGGACTATTTACTAACTGACACAGTGTCATACCCCAGAAGACTTTGAACTCAACAGCACTGCTGTGAGGACCCCAGTCCTGCAGTCCATGCTATTTAACCATTGATTGAATTCCACCATCATTATAAACATTCAAAAATTGTTTTATTTACTGTCTAATGTTACGACATAAACATGGCTGCCATCACCATAAGGGTCCTGCACTGAAGGAGACTTGAAACAGTGATTTAGCCTGTTGTATGTACTGGCTGTATGATGTTTAACCTTTATTGACCAAATTAACCACTTCTGTTCTTTGCCAGCAGCATGTGCTGGCCATTTGAGGCCATGGAAAAGAAGTCCCAAGTGGTGATGCTTATCCATCCAGCATGCTCCCACATGTCCCAAGTCAAGCCATTCTTGTCACACAAATGTTGGTAGTGATAAACTTCACTAGCTACAGGTGCTGTCAGCTGACTGACATGGGTCAAATGACACTGGAAGGGATTACAACAGGAGACAAGAGGGAGAAGCCTCAAACTCCATCATCCAAACCATCCATGGGACTTCTTTGTGTAGCCCCAGTGTAGTATTTTCCTTCTGAACTGGGAGACTGATTTACTCACAGCAGAAAGTAAATAGTAGGAAATAGGATCTGCAACTCTTGCATCTAGTTTTGTGGATTTTTCCTTTGGTATGTCACTCAGTGTTACGTACTCTTGTTTTTCTGCTTCTCGGGGAACTGTGCAGAATTTCATGTTTTTCTTCATGTCAGGTTTTTCACACCAAGCAATCTATTAGGTACATAACTTTAATCACGCTTCTTTTTCTTATAACACGTGTGCTGGTACTGAAGGTCAAAACTAGACATTTTATTTAGAGCCATTACCTTTAAAAATTATATATATTGTGCAACAACAATGGCTGCTGAAGTAAGACTGTCTAAGCATACAGGTCTTCTCGTTTATCATGCTGTCTCGTTGGGTAAGGTCTTGGACCATTTGACCCTAGAATATGAAGGCACTATGTTCCCTTTGAAATGTCTGGAACCACACACCCAACGACATAACAACATGACGTCACATCCCAGAAGATCTGATTCATCAGCAACATTGCTGTGAGGACCTCAAATCTCTCAAGGTTAGATTTGCCACAGGTATTTTTAAACTGGCTATTTAGTGTGGACAATTAAGGTTAAACACGACACTGCAGCCGGTACCATGCCTTCCCTAGGATATTTTTATATTCTTTAATGACAGCCTGAAATTATTATAAACTTAATATTAGTCACAAATTATGGCAGTATGGTTGTATAGTGGAGTGCACTAAGAACACGCACAGTGATCTCTGTTCTTACTTTAGCAGCAAGGAAAGGCAGTACTTGTTATCGTTATTATTAGTATTATTATTATCAATTAATTTATTTACTTATTAAGGCCTGATTCACAAAAGAAGTTGCTTGTGATAATCAGTAAGTTATAAACTGATTATCAGTCACTGAAACTATCATCTTTACTAAGCCTACCTGCAAGTATTGTTTCCTATTATGTTTATTGCATCATTCATTATATAATTCTATTTATAATGTAAGACAAGAAGTAAAGTTAAAATAACAATAGATTATAAATACATCGGGATACAAGATTTATATTTTAAATATTTAAATAATGCACATACATACTGCACTAATGTAGAAATGTCAACAATTAGTTCTAATTCTAAGTTAAAGAGAAACAGTAATGAACACTGTGTATATGACGGAGAGCAGTGATGTGTGAGCAGTCTTCTTGCAGTCCTTCCCAGTGAAAGTTTGTTTTCGTTATCCATGCACGTGTTTCGCTTGTTTCGTTATGTTAAGATGTGGTAATTCAGTAAACCCTACGACACTCCCAGGCACTTGAAAAACAGAACTGCAGCTCCTACATATGAACATTAAATTTCGGCACAATGTCCATCTGTAACGTAGTGTATTATATTGAAAGACTTTAAAATAACACAATACTAAATAGTAGATCTATTAATGTATCTGTCAATTTGTATATATAATTCTCACATGACTCCTAATCAATGCATCTGTTACCCTGTACGTGAACAGACAAGTTAAAGGAAAAGATTGGTTTAGAGAAGTTTCATTTTGCAAAACGTCCAGGAAGATTGCAGGTATTTTCAGTTTTCAGAATTTGACAAGCTTTGAGCCAGTACAATTTGAGCAAATTTACTGTACTGAAGCCCATGAAAACAAGTGTCATGGCTCTGTGCCCTCCAAATCTGCGTTCAGGTGTTTAATTTCAGCCACCAGCATACATCTCCATATTCCTCTCCAATCATTCAGACAGTCCTTTTATTAATGACACATGCTTTCGACTGGTTGACATAGGCCTGAAGGGGCTGAAGGAGAATGTAGCAGTACTTTCTGTGGCATGACTGTAGTATTTGGAATTTCAGAAATTTGCTCTGTGTTCTGTATAACGTGGATATGAAATAATGACAGAAAGTTGCTCTTTTGCAAACACGGTCCAGGAAAATACACTCGATTCATGAAACCACTGTGTCTTAATATAGGGGTGCATGAATTTTCCAAAAATCTAGGAGCCACCTCAAAATCTTAGGTGCCAGAAGGGAGACATGAAGCAAGTTCCATACTGAGGACCCACAAATATAAAATTTAGTTGCCATGGTGACCTGGTGCCCAGGATTTGTGCACCCATGTCCTAATACAAAACTTGACCCATGGATGCAGCAAAACATAGTGGCCATCGTATGATTCTACAGTAGAATTCCTTTAATCTGGCACCCAAGGAACCAGACAGGTGCCGAATTATCAAACAGTACGTATATTGACCTAAGTTATTACAGGTAATTTCTTGTTACTGGTCTTATACTTTAGCTGCGCAAATAATCAGAGGAGTATTCTGTTTGGATATCTCATTCAGCTGCTGGTTCAGGGGTGTCAGGGTCCCCTTCTGTGTTCTCTAGAGTCTCTGTAGTTTCTGACTGGGATGCCAAAGGACCAGGAGACTGTGAATCAGGAGTTTTCATAACTGAAGAAGTTGATGGAGTATGATACAAGGAGTCAGGAGATATCACAGATATCACAATGATCGATGTAGGGACACTCTTGGAGGACTTCCAGTCTTGGGACTATTTTCCTCAAAGTGTCAGGATTTCTGGAGTATCAGCTTGTGGATTAACAGAATTCTGCTCTAGGTTCATTGGCATATTTTTCAGGTAAAATTGATATATGGTTGCCAGGCCATTTAATGAGGAAACATTTCATTTAAAGATTAAGGTCTTCTGGAATGTGACATCACATAATTTGGGACCTGTCTACCAAAATATGCAGCGTTCCTTCCCAGAAGACCACAATCTTTATATTCACCACCATGATAATTTGCTCTGAAGTTGAGGTATGCAATTGCGAAGAATTCTTAACATGACTGTAAGGTACTGACAAGTATATAGAGCTTGTATACTGTGATTCTGGAGCTGGACAAAATGGCATGTGAGAATGATATATAAGACAGTTCCACTGCTGGTGATGGCTGTGTGAACACACACTCTGTGGTACTGTTAATGTTAGATGTAAGTTGCAGTGAGCGTATGAATATGATACGTGGATCATTTTTTTCCCCCTCCTTCTTAAAGTCCTAAGACATAGAACACCCTGTGGCCTGAGATCAATGTGGGTTGGCTTAAAGCTAGCACTTTCGGTTATTGTTAGCTCCTGAGTGACGCTGCATACGGTCAGATCGTCGTTGACATTTATTTCTGGAGTTTATTTCACGAGCCTTGTTATTACGATCCATGTGGTTACGTTTCAGAAATTGACAGGCCCTGCGCTGCCGTAACTGAAATGCAAAATTGATACAATTTGTGTTACTAAAACTCAACAGACATTGCATTCATCTTCAACATTCTACCTCAGATTTTTAAGAACCTAAGAAATACTGAATTAGTCCATTTTCAACAAACGCTGTCTTTTGAGGTGTGACAAACTTCTCTCTCCAAACAACCACACCACACCATAGAGACATTTTGAACTCTCTGCTTATACTCTGGTGTTGTATCTGGTCATCAACAGATGACAGCCTTATGCTCTTCCATGGTCTTTCACTGACTGAAGTACAGTCGTCCCTGTGCATATCTTGAAGGCATGTGGGGGAGTGGAAGTACAGCTCCACGCACTCTTTTTAACAGTAGCATTAGAGGTGGGTGCCTAACAAATGCATATCATTTATTGATATACACCAAAAAGGATATAAAAATAGGAAAACATTGCAATGGCAGGCTGGGTGATGTTTAGAGAAGGCTTAAAGGAGTTGCTTGTACTCACTGCTCGGTAATAAATGCAGTAATGAACATCAGTATACTCATATTGATACCTTTTCATTTCGTTGATTCAGAAATTTCTGAACGAAAATTGTGTTTTATCAAATTACTTATAATTTCTGTGTGGATGTATGTAACATTGAGCTGTTTATTGTTCTGGGAAACCGCGCCACATCACTGGGTGATTGGTGTGGGATGTTTGAGGATTGCTTGATGGTCCCATCGTCAAGGGTTGAATGTCCGATGAAGAATGGAGAGCCGACTGTTGAAGATGGGACCAGTGCGCTATCCTGAAACGTCAGTCACCAATCGCCCAGTGACATGGCATAATATCCCAGAAGAATGGGGGCCCTCATGCACAGCTTTTCTTCAGACATTCAAATCTGGTGGCGCCCAAAAACTCCATACATCTTATTTTACTAAGAAGCTGTCTTAAATAAGTGAGATTCCTTATCGTTTACCATCTGTTGATGGGTTATGTTGTTGGGATGAATGTACGAAATACATTATTGTCACCAACTCCCACCACATGTAACGCTGTGCTCCAGTGAAGTCTTCTCATAACTACCACGATAAAATTGATAGCCTCTACTTACTTTCTGCGCAGACCTGATTTGGAGACACTGCTTCTCTTCCTGCTGGTGCAGAGAGTACACGGCCTGTCTCTGCCGTGGCACAGTTTGCACCGTGGAGTGCCTTCGATCCGACACGGTCTCAACCTCATCCAGGTGAGGCTCAGGAGCATCAGCCTCGTCACTGGAGAAATGGGAAGCTGGCGAATCATGGGCAGTGCCTGTAGAACCAGAGCGATGTCTAGTGCGCGGCAGGGAACAACGTGTGGATGGGGAGTGCTGGTACACAGACATGCTGGGATGTTCAATTAAGAGATTCTCCATGGGAGATGTCTCCATGTGGATTGGTCCTTCTAAAGTGAAGCAGGGAGGTGGAGTTAGGAACCATGACTCATCAAACGAGAGAGCGGGAAGAGAAGACGATGATGATGACCTTGTTAAGGAATTATAATCAACGGTGTCTGCCAGCACCTGGTACGAAGGAGGGAATGGATGAGGAATTGTACTGATTGCGAGTTCTAGGACAGGCAGATCCTCGCTTGATTCTTCGGGTCTGTTGTCTTCTGAAAAGAAGGACATACGAAGGCCATTTCAGAAGTTTTGTGTATGGTGGCAGCACCGTGCAGTGCGTCATGTGATTGAACTCAAATTACGTGTGTGGTGCCAGTGGCTCTATTGCTGCTATCACACAGGTGCACTGTCTTTGTGACGTCAGTTGCTGTTTAGCTATGGATCGGGAGAGACTACAAGAAAATTTCTCGCGGAAGGACGTGAGAACAGTAATAAAATTTAATGTTCTGTTGGGTAAAAGTGCTCTAGAGTGTTATAAGTCGTTGAAGGAAGGTTTAGGGACACATGCTGCTTCATATGAAACTGTTCGCCGATGGGTAAATTTCATTAAGAATGGCCGGGAACAGACAGACGACGCTCCTCGCAGTGGAGCCCCAACGACGGCGACCGATGAACTCCACGTGAACCAAGTGAAATTTGTCCTTGAAGGTACGCGCAGTATTTCATGCACGGCAATGGCTACAGAAGTCGGAATCTCGCCAGCAAGTGTTTACCATATCCTCACCAACAGCTTGGAGAAAATAAAAGTTTGTGCAAAGTGGATTCCACACGTGCTCAACGATGACCAAAGAGCCATGCGTGTTCTTCTCGCCAACACACACCTGCAGCGTTGGAGAAATGAAGGCAATGCATTCCTCGATCGCATTTTAACGGTTGACGAGTCATGGATGCATTCATTTGCCCCTCAGCTGAAACAACAGAATGCTGAATGGCGCGCCCCAACGTCACCGAGGAAGAAAATTGCATGGCGCAGTCAGGGCGCTCTGAGTCATGCATGTAATGTTCTTCAGTAGAAATGGGCTTGTGCTTGACCATCCCGTCAATGGTCAACGGTCAATGTCCCATATTACTGCTCACTCTTGCAGCATAAGGTGAGGAAGGCTCTTTGCCGTAAACAGCCAGAACTGCTGGAGCGTGGTGCCATTTTGCTCCAGGACAACGCAACACCTCATCGCCATCGTGATGTGCAAAATGTGGTACAACGTTGGGGCTGAGAAGTGTTGGCACATCCTCCATGTTTGGGGAAAACGATTTGAGTCGGAAGACGATGTCAACACTGCTGTCACTGCCTCTTTAAAGCGTCCGAGCTAGGACGAATGCAGAGCTGCAATTGATCGTTTACCACGTAGATGGGAAAAGTGTGTGGACATTGCTGGAGATTACATTGAGTAGAGGACATATGGGTATACATTCAGGGATATCAATAGTATTTTTATCTAGTATTTTGTTATTACAATAAAATCATACACAGAACTTCTGAAATGCTCCTAGTAGTAACAAATGTTTAGGCACAGTGCCCTTATTTTAATCCACTGATTTACTGACTCCACGGAGCAAAGTCCAGCTCGAGAAGCCGGCAATTCGTCGACTAGTTAAGAAATTCCCCACTGTTTTATGAAACCGAAAGGTTCGTTACCATGTTCACGGCAGCACGCCACTTGTCGAGGCGGATGAGTGCAGTCCATGCCTTCCCATAATATTTCTTTAGGGTCGATTATAATATAATTATTTAATTCTAACAAACTTTCAGGCGGAACTTTTGAAATTCATTGAATACCTGCTCTAATTCCTCACAGAAACTGCCTATGAGTCATCATTCTTATCTTCAATCGGGGCATGTGTATTTGGAGCAGTTATATCACACCAGCGACCTCCCAGCGCTACACATGACATCCTTTCACTAACAAACTCTACTCTCGCAACTGCTGATATGATTATCTTATGGGCAAGACATCCTGACCCTAATTGATTATTTTCATTCCATTTTCCATGGGGAAAAATATAGTTCGCTGCTGGTTCAATGCTACCCTTATGCCATCCGACCTCCTGTATTCCCACTAAATCAAAAGATTGGCCCTTTCAGTACACTGGACATGAACCACAGATATTAAGTACAGAATTTTTATGCAGAATTCATATGAAATCTGATCACTTGCGATGTGTCACGTGTGAAAGATAAATGCCACATGTTAAATGCTAAGAACATAGACATTAAAGTGGGCTGGGTCAGATTTCTTATCGTATTTTCAGTGTTGGAACGGTTTGATTGTAATCCCTTATATTTTAAATTTACTTCTCTCTTTGCTCATTAACCGTTTAAATCAAAAACTCAAATACTGTACCTGCTGTCTCAACCAGTACCCAGTCGTCATCACCATCAACTGCTCTGAGCCTAACATCAGCAGTCACTGTTTCGGGTGACAGGTCGGGTTCGTGGGGCTGGGTTCCTAGCAGGTAGCTTGCTAGACTACTGAACATGGTGCTCTGAAACACAACAGCACCATTATTACCACCCATACTCCTATTTGTAGTATACACATTTTCCAAATATATTCCTTTTGGTTTAATTAGAAACAGCTTATGATAATGGAGAAAATGTAATATGCACCTTCTAATTCACAGCACCTTTAGCTATGATTTCGACAGATAACCCATCAGTTGATCTATTTATATACATTATAGCCCTAGAGGGACCCTATCAGATCACAATTTCATCAATTCACACCATGAATTTTTAAAGTTCTTACGAGACAGATTGATAGATCTTACCAGCAACGTATGATACTGCAATACTGACTGAACTGTATCTACGTCTTGACTGCATCATAACTTAATATAATTTGACTGAATATGCAAACCATTAATTCTAAAAATTCTAGAGAGACGGTTTGACATGTGTTATCGCAGAGTGTGACACTGCAATATCGACTGAAGCATAGCTACCTCTTTAACTACCTCATAATGACTGCTGCCATCTGGTGGTGCTGTTGTAAATAACTCAGATTTTCATGTCCCCCCCCCCCCCCCATGGAAACAAAGCATGACACTCTCAGTCACGACCAAAATGCTAACAATCGTGGCAACAAAGTCTTTACAGAGGCAATCATTCACTCACGAGGGTATTAGAATTGTGTAAGGTAGATTTGGCTTGCTGTGCAGTGAATATAGCTGTCTTGTGGGATGTGACGCCGTGCAGTTTGATGTGTATCAGTGTTTTGGAAGAATGTACTTCTTCTTGTGGGGGGCACGCGGTGGCGCAGTTGGTTGAGGCACTGCGCTACAAGCCGGAACGTCGCGGGTGTCTGTTACTGACATAATCCTTCCGGCCGCACTATGGCCCTGGTGTCGACTCAGCCTCTAACAGAAATGAGTACCAGGAATCTTTCCTGGGGGGTAAAGGCGGCCGGTGCGTAGGGCTGACAACCTTACCACCTTCATGTGCCGATTGTCTAAAAACCTGGGAGCCTCAACCTGCTGGAGCCCTAAGGGCCTGTCAAGGCCTGTAATGGGATTGCTTTACCTTTACTTCTTCTTGTGGATGCAGAAGTGAAGAATCATTGCTATAGATGTGTACGACAGTTTGCTCTGAAACATTACCTATCAACTGAGCTAGTCATACATGCCAGAAGACTTGCTACCTTCATGTTCACTGTAGTCAGCTGTTTATTTACTGCAGTCACCAATTGCTTTTTACAAACAATGGATACGTTGCCCCTGTGTGTAATTTAGCACCAAGCCATGAAGATGTATTGCGGAACAGAGGTATTGGTCCACATCAGGAACCATCTCAAAATTCTAGCTGCCAGAAGGGTGACGTGAAGCAAGTTCTATACTGAGGGTCCACAGATACTAGGCGCCACTGTACATAATTTAGTCGCCACCGTACAAATTTTAGTCGCCTAGGCGACCCGGTGCCCGGGATTTATGCACCCCGTCTGACCCACTGAACTCATTATTACTCTCGGCACTAGACAGAAGTGAGTGGTCAGCTTCACGTTCTGGCTGCTTTACCACCAGGGAAAGGGCCCTTGGTACCCATTGGTTAGGGGGCTAGGTGGACTTCAGAGCTGGTCTGGACATGATGACACAGAGAACAAGATGGGCAATGTACGTATAACGTGACGTTGTGGCGCGTTCGCGTTACCATTATTGCAGTGGAAACAATTGATTCTGTGTGTGTTGGTGAGCTACATGTCACTGTCAACTGTATAAAAATATTGAGTGTTGCCCAACAACGCTGTTATGGCAAATTTATGTCTCTGGCAACAGTACAACGTACGTAGGTCTTCATGTAAAGTGCCCGATGCTGCTTCAAAGCAAAACGTTCGTTTGTTCATGGCCGTCTTTAGACGTACAGTTTGGCTACACAGATCGTAGTGACAGATAAGTCGCTGCGCAGTTTCGCAGTTTTTGTAAGTGTTGCCGTAAAACGTTGTACGAGATCAGACGGAATTAATCAATTATGAAGCAATAAGTGTTACATATTGTAAGTGTGTGTCTGTAGCCTTAGTTATCCAGCATGCAATGCGCATGCGCCGTATTATATTGTCATCCGTGACCTGTCTGGCTGTACCGTATTTTTCCACGTTATCTCATAAACGGCACGATTTTCGGGAAAAAGTTATTGAACATAAAATGTGTGTTTTGATTTTCTCTACGACTTTTATCTGAAACATTTCTCATTCTAAGAAGAATTCAGCGAGATATTATCATAAATGTACATAGGTCGTCACGTAAAGTACCCGTTATTCTTGTCAGATATTAATGAAACTTGAATTTTCTGGACAGGTTTTCGAAAAATACTCAAATATATTTCATGAAAATCCGTCCAGTGGGAGCCGAGTTGTTCCATGCGGACAGACAGAACTGACAAAGCTAAGAGTTGCATATCGCAATTTTGCGAACGCGCCTAAAAATTAGTACCAGTAGGGTTTATAGTGTTTGTTTGTAACCTGAATTTTGTTTCTGGTAGTATTTATGTCTACCGTTTATCAACCATTTTATGGAGAGTGAAAAATGACACCGATTAATTGCATGACAGCATTGCAAAGGATTTTCCTGTAATTTTTTTTTCAATAGCTCGACAGCCCCTTGGGGGCCTAGGCCGCCTCATTGTTTGAGGCTTCACGATCACACTCAGACACACCACACTCGGTAGGACTCCTCTGGACAAATGATTGGCCTGTTGCAGAGACCTCTACCTGACAACACACAACATTCACAAGAGACAGACATCCATGCCCCCGGCGGGATTTGAACCCACAATCCCAGTAACCGAGCGGCCTTAGACCTACACCTTAGACCGCGCGGCCACTGGGATCGGCATTTTCCTGTAATACTGCATTAAATTCTGTGACATTCCTCCTATCTGATGTACGTCAGCACATTCACCTAACATTTATTATTTGCTAGTAAGATTTCCAAACTGGAACTAAGCAGTGAAAGCAGACATACACAGTTCGCGTAAAGCATCTTGTCACCAGACGTCAATAAACCTGTGACGTAATCAAAGTAAACGTAAAAAAAAAAAAACCGTGTACACTTACAGTAGAATGTGCCACTGACATTTAGTGCTAGCCAGCAAGTGTTGTGTAATTCCCGACAATTATTTTTGAAGTTGCATAAAACTGGCAAGTCAACCAGCGTCGTTATAACTTGGCAGTGAAGTGGCACGAACAACGCTTCACTCTCGCAATATTTGTACGACTGTACCATAAGAATTTTGTGTTGCACAAGCGGAAGTAGCTTGTTATCTTCCTTACCATTATCACAATAGCTAAAACTCTTTGACGACTGCGTAACACAAAAATTAAGAATTCGTCAAAAAAGAAAAGATTTGCAGTGATTCTAAATTCATCTAAAAACTCTACCGCGATACTTGGACATCGCTTTAACAGTCGTGGCTACCGTACATACTGGCAACCGTACAGAGTAAATTTCATACTTGAGTATGGAGCGGTGTGTTGGGACCCATACAGAGAAGGTCAGGTAAGCGCTTTGAATCGCGTGCAAAAGAGAGCGGCAAAATTTGCAAATAATACAAATGAATCGGGTTGGGAAACATTGACACAGCGTAGAGCGATAGCCCGAATATGCGCCCTTTTCAAAGCATACACCGGGGGACGGGCTTGGAAAACAATAGGGGATAGACTGCTAAAACCATGCTACCTGGGTAGGGACGATCATAGTCGGAAAATTAGGATTAGGAAACAAAGAACAGATGTAGGTAAATATTCCTTTGTAAATAGGACCATAAAAAGCTGGAACCAATTACCTCCAAGCGTACTAGCGACTTTCCCCTGTAAATTAAGCTCTTTTAAAAAAAGGGTCAAGAACGTCATTACAAGCTAAGGATTTTTAAGTGGAGATTAAATAAAAATAAGGGATGTGAAGTGAAGCGGTGTGAAGTGAAGTGAAGTGAAGTGCTCTGGTTTCGAAGTGAAGTGAAGTGAATTAAGTTCTTGGGGGATATAATTAGCATGTACTTTGGTCTGACTTTATACTGAGGATATTCTAACGCACTGAAATTAATTAATGTGTGGGTGTTTTTTGTATTGTGCTTGTTTAAAAAATTTTTTTTTTTTATTCTGTGTATGGGTGTTTTTGTAAGGTGTGGATGCTTTTGTAAGGTGTGGATGATTTGTAAGTTGTGGATGTTTTTGTAATGTGTGTACGGTGTTCTAATATGTGTACTTGTATTTACTGTATGTATTTTCTTTACTGTATGTATTTTGTTTTGTATGTGTAAGGGTGTTTTAGTAAGGTGCGTACGGTTTTCTAATATGTGTATTTGTATTCACTGTATGTATTTTGTTTTGTATGTGTATGGGTGTTTTTGTAAGGTATGGATGTATTTGTAAGGTGTGGATGTTTTTGTAAGGTGTGGATGCTTTTGTAAGGAGTGGATGCTTTTGTAAGGTGCAGATGTTTTTGTAATGTGTGTACGGTGTTCTAATGTGTGTACTTGTATTTACTGTATGTATTTAATTTTGTATGTGTATGGGTGTTTTTGTAAGGTGTGTACGGTGTTCTAATATGAGTACTTGTATTTACTGTATGTATTTTGTTTTGTATGTGCATGGGTGTTTTTGTAAGGTGTGAACGGGGTTTTTCTAATATGTGTACTTGTATTTACTGTATGTATTTTGTTTTGTATGTGTATGGGTGTTTTTGTAAGGTGTGGATGTATTTGTAAGGTATGGATGTTTTTGTAAGGTGTGGATGCTTTTGTAAGGAGTGGATGCTTTTGCAAGGTGTGGATGTTTTTATAATGTGTGTACGGTGTTATAATGTGTGTACTTGTATTTACTGTATGTATTATGTTTTGTAATTGTGTATAGTTTGTTTTGTATTGTTAATTTTATGTATATTTATATGTCCATTTGTATTGTGTGTACTAGTGTAAGGACTACTGCCACCGGGTGAAAACATTTGTATTGTGTGTACTAGTGTAAGGACTACTGCCACCGGGTGAAAACATTTGTATTGTGTGTACTAGTGTAAGGACTACTGCCACCGGGTGAAAACATTTGTATTGTGTGTACTAGTGTAAGGACTACTGTCACCGGGTGAAAACATTTGTATTGTGTGTACTAGTGTAAGGACTACTGTCACCGGGTGAAAACATTTGTATTGTGTGTACTAGTGTAAGGACTACTGTCACCGGGTGAAAACATTTGTATTGTGTGTACTAGTGTAAGGACTACTGCCACCGGGTGAAAACATTTGTATTGTGTGTACTAGTGTAAGGACTACTGTCACCGGGTGAAAACATTTGTATTGTGTGTACTAGTGTAAGGACTACTGCCACCGGGTGAAAACATTTGTATTGTGTGTACTAGTGTAAGGACTACTGCCACCGGGTGAAAACATTTGTATTGTGTGTACTAGTGTAAGGACTACTGCCACCGGGTGAAAACATTTGTATTGTGTGTACTAGTGTAAGGACTACTGCCACCGGGTGAAAACATTTGTATTGTGTGTACTAGTGTAAGGACTACTGTCACCGGGTGAAAACATTTGTATTGTGTGTACTAGTGTAAGGACTACTGTCACCGGGTGAAAACATTTGTATTGTGTGTACTAGTGTAAGGACTACTGTCACCGGGTGAAAACATTTGTATTGTGTGTACTAGTGTAAGGACTACTGCCACCGGGTGAAAACATTTGTATTGTGTGTACTAGTGTAAGGACTACTGTCACCGGGTGAAAACATTTGTATTGTGTGTACTAGTGTAAGGACTACTGCCACCGGGTGAAAACATTTGTATTGTGTGTACTAGTGTAAGGACTACTGCCACCGGGTGAAAACATTTGTATTGTGTGTACTAGTGTAAGGACTACTGCCACCGGGTGAAAACATTTGTATTGTGTGTACTAGTGTAAGGACTACTGCCACCGGGTGAAAACATTTGTATTGTGTGTACTAGTGTAAGGACTACTGCCACCGGGTGAAAACATTTGTATTGTGTGTACTAGTGTAAGGACTACTGCCACCGGGTGAAAACATTTGTATTGTGTGTACTAGTGTAAGGACTACTGCCACCGGGTGAAAACCCAATTGCAGTAAATAATAATAATAATAATAAATAATACCATAAAGTGTTCTATATTAGGTCCGAGGTAGGACATAGAATAAAGATATAAGGTTACACTTTTATTTACAATCTTATCTGAATTAACCGTAATAAAGCGAAGACCTCAGCTGCAAGAGTAATGCAATGTACGTACCAAATATGATTTTTTTTTTTCCTATGGCTCGACAACCCCTAGGGGGCCCAGGCCGCTCATTTTTCGAGGCTTCGCGATGACACACTTTAGACACACCACACTCGGTAGGACTCCTCTGGACGAGTGACCAGCTCGTCGCAGAGACCTCTACCTGACAACACACAACACTCACAAGAGACAGGCATCCATGCCCACGGCGGGATTCGAACTCACAATCCCAGCAAGCGAGCGGTCGTAGACCCACGCCTTAGACCGCGCGGTCACTGGGATCGACTAAATATGATTTATACACCCCCAAAATGTCAGAAACTGTCGCTACCAAGAAAAGTTGCATTACCCGCCTAAAACATGATGTTCAACGAGACCAGGGGTGCACAAATCCCAGACGCCAGATCGCCGTGGCCACTAAATTTTGTACGGTGGCGCCTAATATTTGTGGGCCCTCAGTGTGGAACTTGCTGCGTGTCAATCTTGTGGCAGCTAGAATTTTGAGGTAGCTCTAGGTTTTTCGAAAATTTGTGCACCCGTAAGCTAAACAATTCAGGTCGTACCAATCACAGTCCCCGTTTCCATTTTTTTTTCTGTGTCGTAACAACCCAAACTGGACCTAGACTGCCTCATTGTTGAGGTTTCCAGATCACACACAGACACACACACCCGGTAGGGCTCCTCTGCACGAATGATCAGCTCGTCGCAGATGTTGCTGCCTACACAACAAACACAAGAGACGGGACATCCATGCCCTTAGCGGAATTCGAACCCGCAATCACTCAGCCGCAAGACCAACATCTACATTACAAACATGAATTCGCTGATGCTGTTAGTGAAATAATCGCTGGTTGTTATGAGAACCATAAAAAACACACAAATACACTACGCACAAAATGCAGAGGCCTTTTAATGTTAAAGCAGGTGGTACATATAGTAACCACTGTGCTTTCGGGTGCCAATATGATGCTGCTATCCGCTACAATAAATAAATGTAATAATGTATTATTTGACCGACACGTTTCAGCTATATATTTGCCATCCTCACGGATTATTTATACAAGTCACCAAAAAGATAGGTAGAAGTTTACTTGTTATAAATCCCAGCAAGATGGTAAATTTATTGCCGAAACATGTTGCGTTAAATATACTGTAATGCATTATCAGATATACCTATTGCTTTTTATATTCTGGTATAGTAAATGGTACAGTGGCCATAGTGTTCCTTCGCAGAACGTACAGACAGTGACTGTGGAGTTTGCAGTTGACCTTGGCAGTAGTTTGCGCTGGGGAAAGTCAACCATCCCTTTGTGACCAGTAACCGATGGATCGCAGTTAAAAATACGTTTGGCTGAAGCGCAGTTGTGTTTTGTGCGTGTGAGTCAATACAGTTATTTTCTGTAGTGTTGTGTGTGGTCAGAGCTGTGCATAAATTTGACTTTAGGCTTGTTATAAACGAAACACCTAGCAAGTGGCGACCAGTGTAAAGAAGGCCATGCACTGATAGAGACAGGATATATACGTTTTCCCCCGACCGTCGTTGCGGGTGTTCGCGACTTTACCCACGCTGTGCAGGTCGACTGCATTCTCTAGAGCAGTGGTTTTCAACCTGGGGTACGCGTACCCCGGGGTACGCGAAGACATCTTAGGGGGTACGTAAAATAAAAAAATAAATATATTATTTCATGATAAACACTGAATAATCAGGGCCAGATTTAGGGTTAGCCACAAGAGACCGGACGTAAGGACATGCGATTTGGGAGCGCCATTTTTCTCTCTCTCTCCTTTATGTGATTCTTGTCTGTGCGGCTAGTTTCATTTTATTCCACACAGTGCATATAATTTTGCTTTGCTAAAATACCTTTGTTCCTTTATTAATTTTTATACGATAGGCAATAATATATTTGTTATTTAATAGCTTGATTCTCCTTTTTCTCATTTAAAACTTATTATTTAATACATCATTTTGTATGTAATTTATTTAACTTATTTTAGATGTAGATTATAGACTATGTATAACTTGAATTATGCACCAACAACTTTGGGGGTACCAAGTCGAAGATAAATTATATGTGGGGGCACGTGAACAAAAAAGGTTGAATACCGCTGGACTAGAGTTAGAGACATTAGCTAAATTGGTTTTGTACCGGGTTTATCACAAAAGAAACGCTGTATTACTTTCGGGTATTCGAGGCCCTGTTCACATCGCACGTGCGTCACGCAGGAGTCTGCTGACGCCATACAGCTTATTCTTGTCAGTAGTTGATTTACAGGGCGCTCTTATGCTTCCTTCGTGGCGTTATGTAACAAGTGTGCACATGACTCTCAAATGTCCACAGTCTCCCCCGTTTTCTGTGAGATGTCATTCATCTTAAGACCTCAAAACACAAGACGTAACGGAAGTACAATATTTGCCGTAAACTTAAAGTAGCTACTGATACTGACTGAGGAGTTTGCAGTTGACCTTGGCAGTAGTTTGTGCTGGGGAAAGCCGACCCTCCCTTGTTTGTGACCAGTAACCGATGCATTCGAGCTAAAAATACATTGAGCTGACGTGCAGTCGTGTTTTGTGCGTGTGAGATAATACGGTTAGTGTTGTGTGTGCTTAGAGCTGTGCATAAATTTGACTTTAGGCTTGTTATAAACGAGACACTTAACAAATGGTGATCAGTGGAAAGGTCATGCAGTGACAGCCATGTTTTTGACAGGATCTGTATGTTTTGTCTCCCGACTGCCATCGCAAATGTTAAAGGACTCTACCCACGCTATGAAGGTCAACTGTATTCTCTTGAGTAAGGGAGAGTATGTGGAGACGGAAAAATTATGTATTTCGTTACAAATTCTGCGAGTTGGAATCTATTGCTTCCCTCTTTATAGAGATACTGTTGCTAGTGTCTGCACAAGTTGCCGGAAGTGTGTAGGTTTGTTTTTTGATTTATGTGTAGCTTATTTAACAAAGCATTAACTGAAATGTTAATGCTATGTTAAATAACATCAGAACGAAAGAAGAGGATTATTTTCTATTGTAAATGGAGAGCAAATAGTCGTGGCTTACTTTGACGGTATTATCAACACTGTCACGAACTGTGAACAAAGAAGTCATAAAGCCTACTGTCGCATTACATATATTTCTAGTGTTACTTGTCTGTATCAGCTGTCACTGTTATCATTTTATTTTATTCTTTGTGAAGTAGGTATTTATTGCTTCAGTGTTGATTTCTTTTTTCGTTAAATTTATCGGACATAACCTCAAAGTTCCGTATCGTCTTTCGAGTTTGTAATTATTGATTTACAAACAACATTTGATACTAATTCGCCATGTGTGTATTAGAATTAGATGCTTCTGGGCTGTTGCGCGGCGTCAAGTAGTTAAAATTCACCGACGTTTCGGGACGTCGTCTCTCCCATCACCTGGGTTCAAGAAGAATGCCTGGTACAAGTGGTTTGTATGAATATTTAGGTTGAGGCGTTGCAGATGATGGGACTGACAAGACGTCCCGAAACGTCGGTGAATTTTAACCAGTTTACGTCGCGCAACCGCCCAAAAGCACCTGATTCTAATATGCGTCACGGCGAAAGCCTGAATAATCCATGTATGTATATTATCTATCTCCGTACCACATTTCAGATTCATATTCCCGATGGTTATCGTCATCAGACCGAAAAGTTTATAAAATTTTGCACGGCCGCCATGGTGTCATTTTACTTTGCGCAGACGGGCTGTTCTAGCAGTATTACATCCATAAAGTCCCTGTTATTTTGCATGACAACCTTCAGCGCGAGTCTCACAAACCTCGGGGTCCTCCTTTCCCTGTGACGTGATTGCAGCTGCTACGTAAGCAGACCAATACTGGCACCCCCACCGCTCTGACTACAGAAACACACTGACCTACGCGCACACGAATTCGCGCACTCTCCCGACTTGTGACATCAGCCTAGGCTCGCTAATGTTACCTGCGCCTGAAGCTGGAGACTTTATGGAATTAATCGTGCTATACCCTAACAAAATTTGCAAATTTCCGCCTCTCCTACTTCGCTAGTCTTCCATTTTATTATTGCTGATTGTACGAAATTAAAAGTACGGTGTTCCGGTGACCTCCGATGGTAAAGTACGTGTTCCGGTGACCTCCGATGGTGTAACATCCATACCAAGTTCCGTGAAAATCAGTCAGGTATTTCAAAAGTTGAAATGTGGTACACAGACAGATGCCATGGTGCCTCATAAGCTTGGTTCTGTCTGTTTTAAGCGACGAATGTCTTCTAAAACCAGGACGAATCTTGGCCTTAACCATTTACATTCTGCCCACAAAGTCTTGTGAGTACCGCCAGAGTGCAGTCAGCGCGATTCTGCCGCGTGTTTCGTTGCGTCGCTCAAGGAACGCAGCTTATAATGAGGGCTCCAGGAAGCTGCTGGTTGTAATTTGTGTCTTCATCGCACAAATGGGAACCAGCTGTCTTACTGTTCTCAGCTTCAGAAACCAGTACAGCGCTGACCGCAAAACATACACTGATTCTGTTAAGAATTATTTCCGGTACAAAGACAAGACATGAGACGGATCGCGGTTTGATTCCCAACAGCAGCAGGAAATCTCCAAAGTGCCCAGACCGGCCCTGGGACCCACCCAGCCTCCTATTAACCGCGTATCGGGGGGGGGGGGGGGGCTCTTTCCAGTGGTGTAAAGTCACCAGGGTATGAAATTGACCACTAGTGTCGCAAGTTAAGAATACGTGGAGGTATACCTCCACACGCCCATATGCCTTCATGGCGTCTTTAGTGTCGCAAGTTAAGAATACGTGGAGGTATACCTCCACACGCCCATATGCCTTCATGGCGTCTTTAGTGTCGCAAGTTAAGAATACGTGGAGGTATACCTCCACACGCCCATATGCCTTCATGGCGTCCTGCTTAATCAATCACATGGATAGACAGCATTGTGAAAGATAAAGACATATATCGGGCATACAGCTTCATGTAGGTTACACTGAATATCCAACTGTTTTGCGATGTTATGCCGTATCGACTGGTAAATAGTTATCGACGTTTCGAACGATCGGTAACATCGGTGTGAGAACCTCAAATATCGCGCTACATTATTATTCGGACGGCTGCCATCTTGAAAGGTATGACAGGGAATTTAAAGATGTAACAGCAGGGTGATTTTCAGTAGTAGAATATATGTTTCGTGAGAATTGACCAGTTATTTCAAACGTAATTAGTGACCGCAGACAGAAGCATCACAGCAAAGACCTGGGCGTTGATGGGAGGATAATATTAAAACGGATGTTAAAGAAATAGAACGGGAGGACGTGGATTGGATTAACCTGGCTGAGAGTAGAGACACGTGGTGGGTTGTAGGATAATACAAGGTAAATATATACGAATTATTTCAGCACTTCATCGCGACACTTTTGCACCTTGGTGCAGATGGAGGTGAATGCAGGCGTATCGTTTCGGCCGTTTTATTCAAGGGCAGAACTTTGCTTGCTTTGTACACGATACTGAGAGGTAACGGTAAAGTTCTCCCTATAACAGGCCATGAAGGCTCAGAGGGGGAGTAGAGGTATAGCTCTACTCTTTCTTTAACCTTGGCATTAGATGAGGGTGGGTGGTCAACTCCACGCCCCGGCCGCTTTACCCCTGGGAAAGAGACCGGTACCCATTGTATAGGAGGCTGGGTGGGCCCCAGGGCCGGTCTGGATGGGTGCGGAAAATCTCGCCCACACCGGGATTCGATCCCCGGACCGTCCAGCTCGTAGCGAGTAGCTATACCGACTGAGCTATCGCGGCCCACGATACTGAGAGGACCCAGCCTTTTTGAAAGTAGTGACGCAGAGGCAGGTGCATACGACCGTACGGGATCGAAACGTAACCGCTTAATCAGCTACTTTACCGATTGAGCCACCATGACTCATAACGAAAGGTGTGTCACGCGAACCGGACTGACCCGGGTTCATTATACCGCTGAATCGATACGGCTATCGATTTTATTCTCTTAGTTACAATGACACAGAATTAAGCGTTTATATGTATATAGCTCAGTCGGTATATCGACTCGCTACGGGCTGGACGGTCCGGGGATCGAATGCCGGTGGGGGCGACATTTTTCGCAGCCGTCCAGACCGGCCCTTGGGCCTACCCAACCTCCTGTACAATGGGTACCGGGTCTCTTGCCCGGTGGTAAAGCGGCCGGGGCGTGGAGTTGACCACCTACCCCCATCTAGTGCCAGGGTTAAAGAAAGAGTAGAGCTATACCTCCTCCTCTGGGCCTTCATGGTCTGTTCTAGGGAGAACTTTACCTTTATGTACACAGAGTGAAGGAGGAGAGGAATATCGTACATACAATAAAAAGAAGAAAGGCTAACTGGATTGGTCACATCTTGCGTAGAAACTGCCTTCTGAAACACGTTACTGAAGGAAAGATAGAGGGAAGGATAGAAGTGACAGGAAGACAAGGAAGAAGACGTAAGCAGCTACTGGATGTCCTTAGGGAAACGAGAGGGATACTGGGAATTGAAAGAAGAAGCACTAGATCGCCCTATGTGTAGAACTCGCTTTGGAATAGACTACGGACCTGTCGTAAGACGACTGCAGAGTGAAATGAATGAATGTAAGTGCATATGGGAGTGGTCTAAAGGCCAATAAACTGAAAAGGGGCAACGCGGATGCTCCCTCATTATACAGTCAGCAGATTCTGTGAGGTTATTCAAACAAAACCTCAGGAAACGACCGGAAAGTTTATCGTATTCAGCAAATGAACTGATTCCACAGAGAATAGTCTTGTTAAAGCCTTCCTTCTCTCGGGTAGTCAAATCCCATGGCTTCTATTGAAGCCGAAGGTTCATTACTGTGCGCAAAAGAGCCTTCTGCTTGTCCCTTCCAAAGCCAGATGAATGTACTACGCCATCTCTTATCTTATGTCTTATAAGGGCCTTCTAACAATCTACATATTTTCCATTCAGGTTTTCCCATTAAAGTTCTGTATGTATCTCTCACATCCGCACGCCGTTAAGATCTGTCATATATGCAACTAGCAAGACTGTTAAGTTTCGCGTTATTACTGGGCCGACAAATCGAGCTCCAGTCCACTTTAAGTAAAACAAAGTTGGTGTTATAAATTTCACATTATTATCACCGTGCATTTTGTTAAATCAATAATAAGACCGACGAATGCACTATATTGACCAATTTTATTCTGGTCTATTTCCCCTCACCCTACACGTGTTTCGGAACTTTAAAGTTCCATCTTCAGGGGCTTGTCTTCTGCTACTTATTCACACATTAAAAAACAGATTCACAATATGTACAATAGTCTGCTGACAGTCATAAAACCACTTGTAAAAATATTCGGAACACTTTAAAATAGTACGATATGTACAGTTATCAGTTAGAAATGTTAAAACTCTCGTAAAAGTATAAAAAAAAACTGTATGTTATAAGAACGTTGTAATTTGTCCGTGGCGTAGGCTGTTTGTTATGATTTTACGTAACTACTGGCATAGTTTCTATAACTCCATGTTCGTTTCTTATATGTTGTGGTGCGTCTGTCCTGTCCTTTCAGGGTGTAATGTGTAAGGATACTTGGTGTTATATTTTGAAAATTACATGTGATTAAATGCCGTGTCATATAAAAGGGACAAAACTGTGAATATAAAAATTTTGAACATTATCCAGACACTAAAGTATGATTCTGTAAGGAAAGCGTGTGGGCGCTGCACTTGGCGCAGAGAGAGAGAGAGAGACAGCTAGGAGTTGCGATGTTGCCAGATTGCACACGAAGTTAATACTGGAGTTTACGTAACTCAGCTGCTCGCTTCCGACACTTGGCAACGTTACCAACCGTGTGACGAGTAACAAGGAACATCGTACGCTACCCGTGTATCGCGTCTGTTCGTATTTGTGGACAGCCTTAAAACGCCTACTTGCTTCGTCTTCCATGCGAAAAACCATAAACAAAGTTACTGGTTACACCGGACTGACCTTGCGGTCTTTCCACGTTGGATCAAGGAATCTCAGGATCGTTAAGGGTTTGTTTTGGGTTATTCCGAAAAACTGGGCCGGGTTAACAAAAAAAAAAAATGGAATTTATTATCGGTATCACACAATTATCATGATCTCCGTCTTGTGGGCTTAGGCTTCTGTGTCCTCACACTGACCGGTTTAGAATTAAACCACCGCGACTTTCAACAAACAATGTCAGGCAGAGAGGAACACCCTGACGGCACCGCGAGCAGTCTCACCCCGAACGAAATATCAGATATCAACGAAGTAGTTTCTCCTCCCCCACAGAACTCACTCATACTCAGACTAATAAGACCCTCTCGGCTCCGCGTGCAACCCCTATCTCCTATCAGGTGCCTCTCCGCACCAAAGTTCGAATAACTTTCCCCGGTCAGTGATTGGTCACAAAAACACTTAGTTGCAGACGTGACAGTACAATACTTTGCAAGATTAACTTCCCGAAAAGAAGAATTTTAAGTATAAGAGGGGACACCTGTTCACCCTCCGGCTACAACACAAATCAATATCCAGGTAGCCAACAGGAACCAGCCTTTATATGGTATATCACAGTTCAGTCACTAAAACACTTCAAATTACCGAAGAACAACATACGCAGAACGTTTGCTCACTGCAGTATTGTAACTCGCTGGTTAAGGGACAGCCAGAGAAGTCACGTGACAGTGTCATGGAGCATGAAGCCTCTGTCCATCGTTGTTAAAGATTCATAGTATAGGAATTATAAATAAGACCTTCAAACCGTCATTGGTTCCTGGACGTACAAGATGACAGACCGACGGTCGTGGGCAGTAAGAAGAAATGGTTAGAAATTGATTTCAAAACAGATTAGTTTCACTGAGTAGAACGAGGAATATTTAGGAGAAACAAAGGTATAACAGTAGTACAGGTTTCATAAAGTGGGCCCTGGGTAGCGTAGTAGGTATAGCGCCTCGCTACGGGCTGGACGGTCCGGGGATCGAATCCCGGTGGTGGGCGAGATTTTCCGCAAACGTCCAGACCGGCCCTGGGACCCACCAAGCCTCCTGTACAATGCGTACCGGGTCTCTTTCTCGAGGGTAAAGCGGCCCCCCATCTAGCGCCGAAGTTAAAGAAAGAGTGGAGATATACCTCTATTCCGCCTGTGTGCCAGTATACCGCAATGTTTTGTACGTAACGAATTTTTCAGTTCGTGTTAAAAGTTTACGGTCATGTTACAACTCTAGTTTCCTAAAGATCTGTCACATTATTATTTTTTCGTAATGTTCTTATAAGTGGATATGGGCGGAAGGGCGACGATCTTTGGTCCATAACAGCCTCTCTATTTTCTGTCTCCCTCCCGGTTCATCGTATTCGTACATCGAGATTTTAGTCGTACATTAACTATTGTAAAAAAAAGTGTCCTTAATCCTCTGTCTTGGCTATCAGTGGGATATTCTGATTCAGCATCTACACTTCAGCACTTCTCAGAACTGAAATTGCAATACCTCTTATGACAATTGTCTGGGATGGCATTGGGAACTACTGGCTAAGACACTGATAGGAAGTGCTGTCAGTAGAACGTAACAGCTTTACAGCTGTTGCGTTATACTGACAGTTTGTTAACAAAGGTAAAGTTTGCCCTAGAACAGGCCATGGAGGCACTCAGTGGAGGTGGGTGGTCAATGTCACTCCCCGGCCGCTTTACCCGCGGGAAAGAGACCCAATACCTATTGTGCAGGAGGCTGGGTAGGCCCCAGGGCCGGTCTGGACGGGACACTAACTACTCTACCTGCCTGTTCTCCTCCCGGAGATTAGTAACAATCCCCCAAGATTAAAACTTGCTAAAATCCGTCCACTGGGAGCTGAATTGGTTCATGTGGACAGACGGATAGACAGATATAACGGAGTTCATAGTATTTTTCGCGGGTGTTGTACGGATGCGCCTACAAAATTCAGTTCCTAACAACGTTCCATCTACTTCTTTACAGCTGCGCGGACCTGGAACTGCTCTGAGCAGAAAATGTTTACACGACGTGACGAAAGCGCGGCACTTTAAAAAATTTTCGTAATATGCTGCACATTACTAAACTAACTGCATGCAGCACAGTCCTTCTTCAGAAGCTAACAGGTCGTCAGCTAGTCAAGAAATTCTCCGCGTTTTATGGAAACCGAAGGTTCATTACCGCACTCACAAGAGCCCGCCACCTGTCCCTATCTATCAAAGAATCAGTCCAAGTCCGAGGCTTTGTCAAATGATTCGTAACGTGATAGTTTTTTACGGTGAGGAGTTGTTAGCACCTCGTCCAACCTCCAAGCTGGAGGACGACCCCTTGTCGGCTGTCCGCGACTGCTTATTCAATGTATTCGCAGCTACCCTCCATATCTGCAGGCCGTTCCTCCATCTGCAACCTGAGGACGTGCCATGCTGTGGTGACAGGGACCGACTTATCGTGGTGACAGGGACCGACTTATCGTGGTGACAGGGACCGACTTATCGTGGTGACAGGGACCTACTTATCGTGGTGACAGGGACCGACTTATCGTGGTGACAGGGACCTACTTATCGTGGTGACAGGGACCGACTTATCGTGGTGACAGAGACCGAATTATCGTGGTGACAGGGACCGACTTATCGTGGTGACAGGGACCGACTTATCGTGGTGACAGGGACCGACTTATCGTGGTGACAGGGACCGAATTATCGTGGTGACAGGGACCGACTTATCGTGGTGACAGGGACCGACTTATAGTGGTGACAGGGACCGACTTATCATGATGACAGGGACCAACTTATCGTGGTGACAGGGACCGACTTATCATGGTGACAGGGACTCACTTATCGTGGGCTGCATATTACAAAAAAGACAATTCCAGCTACGTGGCAGCATATCAGTTACTACGTGGCCGCGCAGCTTAGAGGGAACATTGGTTCCTACATTACAGAAAAACGCACTTTATCTCTCTTACCACGTACGAAGGCCAACCGGCTAATACTGCGTAGGAAAATAATCATTGTTTATACCGAGCATTAGAGAGCAGAAATGCAGCACGTGTACGAAGAAGGGGGGGGGGGGGGGAGGAGCTAGGCGCGTTCGGAAAATTGCGGAAATCGGCTATGAGCTTCGTCATGTCTGTTCCTCCGCATGGAACAGATCGGCTCGCACTGGACAAATTTTCATGAAATTCCATATTTGACTATTTTTCGAAAAAACTGTGTCGAGAAAATTCAAGTTTCATTAAAATTTGACAACAATAACGGTACTTTACATGAAGACCTATGTACATTTATGACAATATCTCGCTGAATTCTTCCTACAATGATAAATGTTTCAGACAAAAGCTGTAGAGAAACTCAAAACACATATTTTATGTTCAATAACTGTTTTTCCCGAAAATCGTGCCCTTTATGAGATTATGTGGGGAAAAAAAAAATACCGTGGGGCCGGACAGACCACAGATGACAATATAATACGGCGCATGCGCTTTGCATGCTGGATAACTAAGCCTTAAAACATTTTACCAGCTAATTCAGTGCTGATAGTTTCGGTACAGGTTTCTCATTTTCAACAAGCCCCAGAGGTGCCATACACAGTACATGCTGATAACATGCTGTGCCTACAGCTGCACACAGTACTGCTGTGCCTACAGCTGCACACAGTACATGCTGATAACTTGCTGTGCCTACAGCTGCACACAGTACTGCTGTGCCTACAGCTGCACACAGTACATGCTGATAACATACTGTGCCTACAGCTGCACACAGTACTGCTGTGCCTACAGCTGCACACAGTACATGCTGATAACTTGCTGTGCCTACAGCTGCACACAGTACATGCTGATAACATGCTGTGCCTACAGCTGCACACAGTACATGCTGATAACATGCTGTGCCTACAGCTGCACACAGTACTGCTGTGCCTACAGCTGCACACAGTACAGGCTGATAACTTGCTGTGCCTACAGCTGCACACAGTACATGCTGATAACTTGCTGTGCCTACAGCTGCACACAGTACTGCTGTGCCTATAGCTGCACACAGTACATGCTGATAACTTGCTGTGCCTACAGCTGCACACAGTACTGCTGTGCCTATAGCTGCACACAGTACATGCTGATAACTTGCTGTGCCTACAGCTGCACACAGTACTGCTGTGCCTACAGCTGCACACAGTACTGCTGTGCCTATAGCTGCATACAGGACATGCTGAACTTGCTTGCTACTGAACAGTACTGCTGTGCCTACAGCTGCACACAGTACTGCTGTGCCTACAGCTGCACACAGTACTGCTGTGCCTATAGCTGCACACAGTACATGCTGATAACTTGCTGTGCCTACAGCTGCACACAGTACTGCTGTGCCTACAGCTGCACACAGTACTGCTGTGCCTACAGCTGCACACAGTACTGCTGTGCCTATAGCTGCACACAGTACATGCTGATAACTTGCTGTGCCTACAGCTGCACATAGTACTGCTATGCCTATAGCTGCACACAGTACATGCTGATAACTTGCTGTGCCTACAGCTGCACACAGTACTGCTGTGCCTACAGCTGCACACAGTACATGCTGATAACTTGCTGTGCCTACAGCTGCACACAGTACTGCTGTGCCTACAGCTGCACACAGTACTGCTGTGCCTATAGCTGCACACAGTACATGCTGATAACTTGCTGTGCCTACAGCTGCACACAGTACTGCTGTGCCTACAACTGCACACAGTACGGTCTCGATTTTTTTTCGACCACATTTTCCATATTTTCATTTGATTCACCTTCCTACTGGGTATGAAAGAATATGTGTTGGGAAACACACACAGTCACGGGAAACACACACAGTCACGCCTGTCTATATTTGTTGCAGATATACACTAACCATCGTAGATAAATCAAATTTAAAACCTTCTTCTTCTTCTTCCCTGATGGCACTGCAGTCCAATGCGGACCTTCGCTTCCTTAATGGATTTATCCCAGTCAGCTCTGTTTTTTGACCTCTCTTTCCAATTTTTAATTTTGCGTCTATTAATATCTGTTTGTACACAGTTCCACCATCTGTTTTTTGGTCGTCCTCTTAGTCGACTTTCCTGGGGATTATTATTAAATAATTGACTTCCCTTTTTTCCAATGGCTCGACAGCCCCTAGGGGACCTAGGCCGCCTCATTGTTCGAGGCTTCACGATCACACTCAGACACACCACACTCCGTAGTACTCCTCTGGACGAGTGATCAGCCCGACGCAGAGACCTCTACCTGACAACACACAACACTCACAAGAGACAGACATCCATGCCCCCGGCGGGATTCGAACCCACAATCCTATTAAGCGAGCGGCCGTAGACCCACGCCTTAGACCGCGCGGCCACTGGGATCGGCCACTTTTCTCTTACTGTCCACAATTTAAAACCAACAAATTGGTCAAGTAAGTAGCTCCTGGTAATGTTACGAAATACGATATATTCATTTGCAGATTCCATTCCCGGTTGTATCGTATGCCGTTTACTGTAAGCAGTAAGCTTTACTTACGAGAGTATTCGTGGCGTAATGGTGTGAATACTTTCACCTCACACGTGAAGCAATGCGCCATGAATGGGACAAAGATATTAGCAGCAGATGCGGGAGTCTGCAGTCATCGCAAGGAAAGACAATCTCTTAAGGATACTTAGCACGGTGTCGCAAAATAACCAGTCTTCGCAGTCACGTGATTGTTGCCCACAGTGACACAAAACACGCAAAACCGATGGTGTGTTAGTTGTTAACTAAATGAACAAACAAACGCTTAACAACTGATTTATCTTCAAGTTGTAACGGAATCTGGTTGAACTCGGCGCATAAAGTGCATTCAAATATCGCGATTGTATTATTTACAACAGCGGTATTCAACCTTTTTTGTTCGCGTGCCCCCACATATAATTTCTCTTCAACTTTGTACCCACAAAGTTGTTGGTGCATAATTGAAGTTATACATAGTCTATAATCTACATCTAAAATAAGTTAAATAAATTACATCGAAAATAATGTATTAAATAATAAGTTTTAAATGAGAAAAAGGAGAGTCAAGCTATTAAATAACAAATATATTATTGCCTATCATATAAAAATTAATAAAGGAACAAATGTATTTTAGCAAACCAAATTATATGCACTGTGTAGAATAAAATGAAACTAGCCGCCCAGATAAGAATCGCATAAAGGAGAGAGAGAGAGAGAATGGCGCTCCCAAATCGCATGTCCTTACGTCCGGGTCTCTTGTGGCTAACCCTAAATCTGGCCCTGATGATTCAGTCTTTATCATGAAATAATATATTTATCTTTTTTATTTTTATTTTACGTACCCCCAGGGGTACGCGTACCCCAGGTTGAATACCACTGATCTATAACATTCTCGCGGGGAATAATTCACAGTACGGTATTTATATACAACGTGTGAAAATATAACAACGTCGCCATCTTTGCTTTAACAGTTTAACCCCCCCCCCACCCCCCTGGTCTCTCCAAGTATTCCACTCCCATCATTCTCAGCGCGAGCCGCGTGTCCACCACGTGCCAGCTGTTCCATAAGGTCTATTAACCTATTAACTTCATTATTTACGGCGTCATAGCCGTACTTGTCCTCGGCTGTATAAGACGTTAAACTACGATCAAATTCATTTATACGGTATTTAGAGCTGAACACTTACAAAGTGACGGGGACGCTCTAAAGACAGACAGACAGACGCACAGTAAAATGTATGACCAAGTTAATGGCATTGGTATGTGACGTGTCTGGTATAACCAGGAAATGTATCAGTTATGAAAGGTACAAAAGTAAAGGTAAAGGTGTCCCTGTCCACATCATGAAGGGAGTGGGGGGGTAGAGGTACAGCTCCACTCATTCTTAACTTCGGCACTAGATGGAGGTGAGTGGTCAGCTTCACGCCCTCACCGCTTTACCCCCGAGAAAGAATACAGGTACCCATTGAACAGGAGGCTGGGTGGGCCCCAGAGCCGGTCTGGACGTTTTGGAGAAGAAAAAAAAAACCATCTGCCTCTGACTTTTACATCAGTTTTTGGTGCGAAAATTTGAATTTTGTTTTGAACCAATCAGAGTCCTCGATATAGGTCACGTGACAGCGCCCAACCTATCACAGACAAGCCCCTACCTCTCCGAAAGGAGGGTTGTGATTGGTTCAAAAAAAAATTCAAATGTTACCGCCAACTATTGATGTAGAACTGCCCTAGGTTACGTGCTCCCCTGCCGGGATTCGAACCCCTTACCGTCTAATCACTGATATAACGAAGCAGAAGTAAGAAATGTGTTAAACGCGTGTAGAGTAACGTGGCTGGGTCAGCTGTTAAGATCAGAATATATGAACACCTGCAGGAAACTGATCGTTAGAAAGCCAGAAGGTACAAGGAAGAGAGGACGGCCTTCAGTGAGATGGTTACGTGGCACAGAACAAGACGTGCATCCTGGGGATCAACAGCTAGGAAACCTAGCGCTAGATACGTGGAATGGAGGAACGTAGCTAAGGTGGTCAAGGCCTGAACGGGACTGCTGTGCCACAGGACAGGAAGCAGCGTACCGTTTGGGCACTGGAGACAAACGGCCGATCTAAGTCGTGGATCTGCGGCCGCTTGCATGCTGGGATTGTGGGCCCGACGTAAAAGCTGAACTAGTCTAGGCCGGCTAGCTTTGACAAGCATGTTTGCGGCGTCATAATTCGAAAAACCCCCGTATAACTCATTTCCAGGGGCTTTGTAATAACTTCTCGCGCGATCTTCTCTCTTCTGGGATGTTACGTAGCGTAGTTTAATAGTTACCGACGTTTCGGGATAATCTATCAGTCCCATCTGCAAGGGTCAAACAGCCCAAGAAGAATACCGAGAACACTTAGGTGCGCAGTTATGTAGGGAATGGTGTGGGCAGTGATTGGCTGTCATAGAAAGGATTGCACCGTTCGGTTGTCCCGAAACGTCGGTAACTATCAATCTACGCTGCGTAACATCCCAGAAGAGCGAAGATCTCATTTACACCGTGACGGAAGCCTGAAGTAACTTTGTTCTGAAGTAGCTGAAGTAACTGAAGTAGCTTTGTTCAGGCGAGTGTTACAGTGCGCACCCTCTGTTATCAGATTTCTGAATTAAATCTAAGGCGCTGTATGATCTTCATTTAGCATAAGCACACATTACAAGTCTACAGTTATCAGTACCATCAATATGGTAAATACTTAGTATTTCATATTTTTTCTAAACATTTCTAATCTAAGAAGCCCACAGCACGTGTCCAGCAGGCCCAAGGCGTTCTATCTACATCATCTAGTTGTGTGTTCTTGGGCAACATTCAGGATAGAGGCGACCTTCAATGTCATACAATTTCGACCTAGATCAATTAGCTGAACGTAATTAATCCATTCCAGAAGAAATGGGCAGTAAATTTTTATCAAGTTCACAGCGCATACGAATTTAAAAACTTGCCTCAAAGTCCATTTTTAATACACGCATTGTATCAGGGAGTTACCGAGAATTCTGTTTTGTTTTGTATTTGTTTGTACTGTTTCAAATTTTTTTTTTCTGGTGTATTTTATAAAGGAAAGATGGCGGATTTCTGTTTATACAGTAATAAACAGGACTTTACATTCAGTTATAACACAGAACGTAATAAAGTTTATGTATTTTAAATCTCTTTAATAAGTAATATAAAGACAAAATTCTTGCCTCTTCGTCGCTTCCTTCCACATCCCTTCCAGTTCATTATTCACTGATAATCCAACCGCTGATGCTTGGTCGTGCCATGGCTCAGGCGGTTAGTCGCCGGCCTCCCACCGCGGAGGCCCAGTTCGATCCCGGGTCAGTCCATGTGGGATTTGTGGTGGACAAAGTGGCACTGGGACAGGTTTTTCCCCGAGTACATCGGTTTTCCCCTGTCAATTTCATTCCACCGGTGCTCCATTACTTGTAAAAATGAAAAAAACATGATCATCTTTCATCTTCATCACAGGGTTGCACAATAAGCCTCAAGGCTGCGGTGCGTCCTTAGCTTCTGCTGCGGGGCCCTTCGCAAAAAAAAAAAAAACGAAGCGTAGACAGTCGTTTTGTGATGCGTTCATGACAAAATAAAATATGGTTGCAAAAATACGCTTGTTTGCTTTGAGAACCGAAGAATCAAATGTTCTGGGAATGTGACGCCGTGTCATCGCTGTGAGAACCTCAAATTTCGCAACCCGAGAAAGGGTTTAACGGATTGCCACGGAATGCGATAAAGTAATTTTAATAAAATGTGTCAATATAGTCCAATTTTGGTTAAAATCGGTCAGTAACAACACGCTACACCGCACATCTCACTACATGTACAACCTCAGCAAACAAAACCAACAAATGACAACCATACCGTCACGAAAAACCAGATTGTTTGACACAACACTCACACAAAGCCAAAAAACACACACACTAGGAAAACACTCAAAGAACAGGCAACACAATCCAGTACACACACATCACCAGCAGTTATCTTGTAAGTACGATACACAAAACCAGAAACCTCATAGAATAAACCTGAAGATGACCTACACAGGTCGAAACATGTATTAAAGATCATAGTATTATGTTATATTTACATATATAATGGGGCATACGGTGGCGCAGTTGATTGAGGCACGGAAGGTCGCGGGTTCGATTCCCGGTGGGGTCATTGGGATCTTTACATTGATTTAATCCTCAGCCTCTAACAGAAATGAGTACCAGGGGTATCTCCTGGATGGTAAAGGCGGCCGGTGCGTAGGGCTGATAACCTTATCACCTTCGTGTGCCGATTGTCTAGAAATTGTGGGAGCCTCAACCTTCTGGAGCCCTAATGGCCTGTCCAGCTAACTTTACATATAATAATAATAATGATAATAGATATTGTGCAGATAAGGAAACGTATACAGTGGACCCTCGAACTTCGAACGGTTTGATGTTCGAACAACTTGAAACTCGAACAAAAAATTCGAGGAAAATCCGGTTTTGAAACTCGAACAAAAACTCGAAAGTCGAACAAAGAATCACGTGGTCGTCTTCTCTCTCTGCTTGGTCCAGATGAAAGAAGGGTAATTCACCTTCCAGTGAACAGTAATATCCCTCCTACTATTATTATTGATTGATTATTATACAATATTTTTATGTATGTACTATTATAAATAAAAATTTTCAATTATTGAAATTAAATATACTTGTTTTATCGTTATGATCTTTTGAAATAGGCACTTAAAATGTTTTATATTGGGTAAATTTTGGGGGTCTGGAACGGATTAATTCAATTTACGTTATTTCTTATGGGGAAATTTAACTTGAAAGTCGAACCGTCTCCTGGAACGGATTGTGTTCGAAGTTCCACTGTACTTCCATTCTATTATGACGGACTTTTCTTCCTATTGATACCGAGGTGCCGCGTTACCATGAAGTGAAATGGATATATGCCATATTCTGTGCACTTACCACACTGGTACACGTGCCAAATAAACTTGCAGCCACCTGAAATGCCGACATATTCACGAATTTTGCAAGTCGATAGCAAGATGACGGTTGCTGCTCTGTTCCGCGCGTCCTGCCACACTAAAGCGTTTCTCTTCGTATTTACGTGAAAATCCAAATTTGAATGTTCAGAGTAGTTATTGGTTCTCTCCTTTCGCGGTTTACGAGGAACGCACCGCATTGGTCATAAATTCTAACATTCAGCAGACGTGTTTACTTGGGTCTTCTAAGGGTAAGGGTAAGGCTGGTGGGAGGTATCAACCCGCCCTTTGTTCTGCCTCTCTTAGGGCTGCATACGCTGGAACGTGTCTAAGGCCGCGTTCTCACGTGGCGTGAACTACGCGCGTGAATCACATTGGCGTGCTCACTCGTGTTGCCTCCACGCTTGGTGGAAAGCGTGAGCAGTTCACACGGACAAAATGTTTCAGTACAGTCGTGACCATGGACGGGACAGTTGCTGAGGGCTGTACCGTAGTGTGCTCTGTGTTTTATGTAAGTTTAGCACAAAAAATCCCGATCTCTGGCTTGCTGCTTTCTGACAGTATCAACTTCTCAAGTTTTTAACTTCACTAACATGTCTGCAGGCCCCAATCCAGATATGTGTAAAGCGGCTGATATTCGTTTTGCTGCCGCCGCCCTTAAATCTCGATCCCGATACTCCTCCAAAGTGGCATTATACAGAACAAGTTCATTTTGATATAAATCCAACGTAACGTTTCGTTGTCACTGAGTCTTAGCACACGTTAGGACATCTTTTACATCACGAACGCCAGTACCACGACTGAAAATCAAACATGGTTTGATCCTGCCACGACAGGATCGTGGACTGCTGACGTCACACGCAAGGTCCACGACTCCGCGTTCACACGGGTAGTGGCCCATGAAAGTGTGATTCACGCGCGTGGTTCAAGCCCCGTGAGAACGCGGCCTAACGTGCGATCCTTTTTGCCCAAAGACTGCGTGCTACACGATCACTTCATAGGTTCCAGTAATCGTGGTTTGAAGCAGACGGACACAGCTACAATATAACGGAACGAAAAAATGTTTCAGACAGAAGTTGTAGGGTAAAGTGTAAAACGGCAAATGTAAAGTTGTACATGAGATCTGCGGTCTTCTGGGGTATTACGCGGCGTCGTGTGGTAATTGATTACCGACGTTTCGGGGCAACCGTGAGGATGGGACCGATACGTTGTCCCGAAACGTCGGTAAACAATTACCACACGACGCCGCGTAATACCCAAAAGACGCAGATTCCATCAGCATCGCGGCGGAAGCCTGAAATCAAAGTTGTACATGTCCACGCCTTGAAGGCATATAGGGGGAGTAGAGGTATAGCTCCACTCATTCTTCACGCCTCGTTCGCTTTACCCCGGTGTCGCCGTCTGTTAACGGTTTAGTGTACACCCACAACGTGCGAGACAGACTTCTGAATAGAGAGGAATGAGACAATGAATGGCAAAGAGACAGGTTTTTCCTCCGAGTACGTCGGGTTTCTCCTGTCAGTATCATTCCTCCAGTGCTGCATACCCATCTTCACCTTAATACCAGAAGGACAATCGGGCGAAGCTTGGGAAAAGCAATGCTCTTTCGGATATCCGGGAGCATTAGACAGAAGACTAACATCGTGTTGTTTTTCGTGTTGAATTTGTAAGGTAAAGCTCACCCTATAACCTGTCATAAAAGCAGAAAGGGAAGGAGAGGTATAGCTCTACTCGTTCTTTAACCTCGGCGCTATATGGGGTGGGTTTTTAACGCCACGCCCCCTTCCGCTTTACGCCCGGGGATGACCCGGTACCCACTGTTTAGGAGGCTGGGTAGGCCCCAGGGCCGGTCTGGACGGGTGCTGAAAATATCGCCCTCACCGGGATTTGATACCCGGACCGTTCAGCCCGTAGCGATCGCTATCCCAGCCCACGTTGAATTTGTTAAACAGAAGCGAACGACCGCTCGTTAATGTCTTAAATTTCTTGATGGTGAGGAGGGCCACTTTCGGATGCCGGCAAGTGTTTTGTTCATGCACAGTGTGTGTCAATGTCAGGTTTAAGGCGCGTCCGGGCTGCTCCAAGGATACGAAGAGTGTGGAAACGAGGCCAAACCGCACACACGTTAAAACACAGATATAACACACCTCACTGTAGTCAAGGGGCACTGAAGATGTCAGTTACCGCCTGCAGATTGCAAGATGTGCGGACAGCTAGCAGACGGCGAGTCTGTTAAGAAGCATCTCGAGTTTGCGTTGTTTTATTCAGGACAACCACGATATGCTTAGTACTCAAACCGGATAAAGCTGTCGCTGTGCTTCATTAAAGACATATGGGGGGAGTAACAGTATAGCTCCATGCATTCTTAACCTCCGCACTAGATCCACGTGAGTGTTCAGCTTCACCCCGTGGCTGCTTTACCTCCGGAGTCCGCTATAAAGGTAAAGTTTTACCTGTTCACGCCATGAAGACATTAGGGAAGAAGAAGTTAAACTCCACTCATTCTTAACCTCGGCACTACATGAGGCTTGTAGCGTAGTGCCTCAACCAACTGCGCCAGTGTGTGCCCCTTTTTTGGTACGGTAAAGGTAAAGTTCTCCCTACAACGGGGACTAGAAGTATAGCTCTACTCTTTCTTTAACCTCGGCACTAGATGAGGGTGGATGGTCAACTCCACGCCCCGGCCGCTTTACCCCAGGGAATGACCCGGTATCCATTGTGCAGAAGGCTGGATGTGCCCCAGGGCCGGTCTGGACGGGTGCGGAAAATCTCTCCCCCACAGGGATTCGATCCCGGACCGTCCAGTCCGTAGCGAGTCGCTATACCGACTGAGCTATCGTGGCCCACTTTGGTAAGGGTCCTAAAGACGTCGACAAATGACAATTTGAAATTTTATACCTTTGTAAATGATTAACGAGTTGAAGGAAACAGTACCAGATATGGATATGTTTGACCTAATGCTGTACCATATACACGCTACAGGAACGAGAATAGCTCAGTGTGTATAGTGACGGCATGCAGGGCGAATATTCGACATGGATAACCTGTAACGTCAGAGATGTTTCTCTTCTGCACCATGCCCAGACGGGGGCCCACCCAACCTCTTGTCCAATCTGTACCTTCATTTCTACCAAGATTACAGCGGAGTGTGAAGCTATTTACATCTAATACCGAGGTTAAGAATGCGTGGAGCCATAATTCCACTCCTACATACGTCTTCACGGCTTGGTGCTTAATTAAGAAACAGGGACAAATGTATATATTTATGTGACAACGTATTCATAAAAAAAAAGATCAGTTCTAAATATAAACCAAGTCTGATAGGCCTGTTCTCTGTTTACGATAAAAGACGCCAGAAGGCGTAAGTGGAACACAAGATGGCAGCACTGTCTGTTGTCCTATTAAGTGCCACTTTGCGATATGTATTTTTTTTTAAGATAAGATTAGCTTACACGTTACGGTATACACCTTTCCACTCAGTATTCATTGCGTTCTGTTTAAGATTAAATTAATATCATATGCAACGTATTACGGCCGGCGCAGATCGTTGAATTAAAAGCAGGATTACCCACGAAGGTATGTAATATGCACGTGTCTGTTCACGTGCTCTCATTTGCTGTATGTATTTGCGGATTAAGCTGCTTCATTCATTGTCAACGTATCTACCGTTGATCCTGACTTTTGTTATGACCAGACGGTTAAATATTCAATACTTTGCCTTAATTTCAGGCTTCCGCCGCGATGTTGATGAAATCTGTGGTCTTCTGGGTAATTACACACGGCGTCGTTTACCACACGACGCCGTGTAATTACCCAGAAGACCACAGATTTCTTCAATACTTCGGTTTGTAATTACGCTGAGAATGATGAGACAAGTATTAACAAGTACCTCCCGTTTGCTTGGCGTATTTTATGGTTCTGAAGGATTTGGGGAAATTTCACGGCGGTGGACATCATGATAACAGTCTTCTAGAATAGACTGATACAAACGTTTCGGAAGAAAATGCTACCTCCATCCTCAGAATAGAATAATTTGCTATTCGGCCCTGAAGATGGAGGCAGCAGTATTTTACGAAACGCTGGTACATGTCTATCAAACTAGACGGCGTCATACAGCAGAATGACATCTATGTATCTGATAATGTCAGTACCTAAACTGGCAACTACAACGCGCTAAGTTTACAAAAAGGAAGCTTTGAAGCAGGGGTGAACAAATTTCGGGCGCCTGGTCGCCAGGGTGACTAAATTTTATACAGTGGCGCCTAATATTTGTGGGTACTCAGTATGGAACTGCTTGATGTCAATCTTGTGGCGTCTAGAATTTAGAGTTGACTCTTTTTTTTTTTTTTTTGAAAATCTGTGGACCCCTGCTTTAAAGGAACAAGTTAGGAAATATACGCATACGATGGCAATTAGGGCGAGTATTTTTGTTGTACAAGGACTCCCACAGTAAGAAATTTGATCGGCATTAGCCCAGTTGTTCTCAGATTAACACAGCACAAATCTCCCTCCTAACTACCGCAGCGCGCATTGATACAGCTTTTGCTGCAGGCTTGGGATATAAAATTAAATTTTCCTTGGGCTCACTTCAGCACAACCCCATGAACATCTATGGGGAGTGGACATAATAGCTTAATGTCGGCATTAGTTGAAAATAAGCCGTTAGCTTCACGCAACGGCCGCTTTAACCCCAAAAATCCTGAGTGAGTCCCACACCATGTTTGTAAGTCCTGTCACAGACTGGATTCGAACCCCGTCCCAACCGTGGCCAGTCATTGTGGCGGGTGTGTTGACCGGAGTCATTAACCCTTTGACGTTCTGTGGTTACTATAAGTACCGCCAGGTTTAACATTCACAAATTCTACGTTCTGCCCACACAGTGTATTTATGTGTTTTGGATCTCGGAACCAACAGCGATTATTTCACTATACAGCATTAACTGATTGGTTCTTTAGGCGCGTTCGCAAAATTGTGAAAAGCGACTATTAGCTGCGTTATGTCTGTCTGTCCGCATGGAACAACTCAGCTCCCACTGGACGGATTTTCATGAAATCTGATATTTGAAGATTTTTCGAAACTCTGTCGAGAAAATTCAAGTTTTCATTAAAATCCGACAACAATAACGGTACTTTACATGAAGACCTATGTACATTTATGATAATATCTCGCCGAATTCTTCTTAGAATGAAAAATGTTTCAGAAAAAGTCGTAGAGAAAATCAAAACACACATTTTATGTTCAATAACTTTTTTCCCGAAAATCGTGCCGTTTATGAGATAACGTGGAGAAATATGGTAGTGCCAGACAGGCCACAGATGACAATATAATACGGCGCATGCGCTTTGCATGCTGGATAACTAAGGCTACAGACACACACTTACAATATTTAACACTTATTGCTTCATAATTGATTAATTCCGTCTGATCTCGTACAACGTTTTACGGCAACACTTACAAAAACTGCGAAACTGCGCAGCGACTTATCTGTCACTACGATCTGTGTAGCCAAACTGTACGTCTAAAGACGGCCATGAACAAACGAACGTTTTGCTTTGAAGCAGCATCGGGCACTTTACGTGAAGACCTACGTACGTTGTACTGTTGCCAGAGACATAAATTTGCCATAACAGCGTTGTTGGGTAACACTCAATATTTTTATATAGCTTTAACACCACACACAATGCATTGTTGCGTTTTAACTGCAACAATGGTAACACGAACACGCCTCAGTGTTACGTTACAAGTACATTGCCTGTCTTGTATATAATTCAGGTTACTTTTTAAAGGGATAAATTAGTGACTTGATATATCCCCTGTGAACTGTGCTGTCGTTTGTTACAGTACAGCTGTGATATTACGATTTGGACTATCTGTTATATTACGCAATGTTTTATGAGTTCGGTCCGAAGGTTATGTTGCGACGCGATTAGGTAAAGTACTAACAAGTGTTCATGAAACAATTAGGTACTTACTATTCTAATTTTGACAGAATTTGGACCCCGAAGATGGGAACTTCTCCGAAGCGTCGTTAGCAGTTTATCAATCGACACGGTATCATCCTAAAAGAACTGAATCTTCATCAACACCGCCTGAAAACCTAAAACCCGGAAGAATCGAGAAAACTTAATAATTGATCATATCACTCCATCAGTGTTGTGAACAGCAGAATGAAATTTCGTTGTTATTTCAAAACTGTTACAACATTTGTCTGATTATGATGTAATTCGGCGTGGTTAACAGGTTGTGAAACATAACAATAATCAGTGTCGCCAACACACAAATATGTATGTACTCTTTTAATAAAGCCACTACATTACCACTGTGATAACCAGCCCGTAATAATTATCATTTGAAGACTAAAGTAAACCTACATGACAATACGTATAAAGACTAAACTCATTTCGTACTTCACAGAGAACGCGGTGGGCTTCCGTTAGACAGACATCGGTGAATGCTGTGTAGGGGAGTAATGGCTGGTTATGTTGACCAATCATAAATGACATAAACACACTGTGTGGGCAAAATGCTGAGTTTTTTTAGGCGCTTTCACAAAATTACGTAAAGCGACAATTAGCTTCGTCATGTGTATCTGTCTGTCCGTCCTCATGGAACAACTCCACTCCCACTGGACGGAATTTCATGAAGTTTGATATTTGAGTATTTTTCGAAAATCTGTCCAGAAAATTCAAGTCTTATTAAAATCTGACAAGAATAACGGGTACTTCACATGAAGACCTATGTACATTTATGAAAATATCTCGCCGAATTCTTCTTAGAATGAGAAATGTTTCAGACAAAAGTTGTAGAGAAAATCAAAACACACATTTTATGTTCAGCAACATTTTTCCGAAAATCGTGCCGTTTATGAGATAATGTGGAAAAATATGATAGAGCCAGACAGTCCACAGATGACAATACAATACTGCGCATGCGCTTTGCATGCTGGATAACTAAGGCTACAGACACACATCAGAATATGTAATACTTATTGCTCTTCCACGGTAACAAATGTTACGCGAACGCGCCTCAATGTTACGTTTATACGTACACTGCCTGTCTTGTTAATGCTAAATCTTGTGGTACGTATACTAACCACTAGGCTGTAAAGAGTTAAAATAACTGTAACTGAGGAGATCAGGATCTTGTGGCCTGTGATGCTGTGTAGTTTGGTAGGTAAGTACCCCCACCGTTTGAGAGGAACGTTGGTAACATCTATTTGACTACACGGCGTCACATTCAAGAGCCCCTATATCATGGTTGTTATCCTGTTCTTAAACACCGCCCCGTGAAGACGTATGGATGGAGGTAGAGCTCCATGCATTCTTAATCTCTGCCGTAGGTGGAGTTGAGTGGTCAGATTCACGTTCCGGCGGTTTTACCGGGAGGGACGAGCCCCTCCCCCTGTTGCTCATTGAAGAGGTAAACTGGGTGGGTTTCAAATTCGGTCTGGACGTTTCGGAGAAGAGAAACTATCTGTATCCGTGCCACGAATGGAACCCCATCCAGTCTTACAAGTGATACCGTGTTACCGGACTTGCGAAGATTTTAAAGCCGTACTCCGTGGCCCTAACCTATCCAAATGCTTGCACCGCTTCTGTTAGCTACAGCGGTTCGTAATGCTTGTCTGGACTTGTTCGCTGTCCTGCAAACTACTCACTCCTCACTGCACCCCCTTCATGCCACAAGATCGATGTTGGTTCGCGGTCCTCGACCTTACAGGGGCGTTGCTGGGATAAACTCACTCACACTATGTAATTCACTCGCCTGTAGGTTAGAATCCCTCACCGGCTGAAAGTTGGTTTAGCCTCTTCAAGAGCTGCCACTGAACTGACATTAGCCACTACAGCTGATGGCAGGGGTCGCAGTATTTGCTTGAGGTGAGGGGGATTATAGGAACAGCTGCTGGGCTGGCTGCATGCCAGCCACGCGTGCGCTGTGGGAATATGGTAACTAACAAAGCCATGACGTCACAACCCTCTTTGTTTCGCCTGGTAATAGGCGACCCTACAGAAAGATAGCTGTGACGTCATCGCACCTAGCCAATAAAATCTTCATTTAGTTACAGAGGTTTTCTTTCTGACTACAACAGCGAAGCTTTTGGTTGCAAAAATATCGCTGCGTTTAACACAACGGCTTTAAGGGCGAAACGTAATGCTTTATTTAAAGACTCAAGTCGTACCGCGCAGTAAACACGCTCCATATCGGTTATAAAAACCAGTCAGTTAATGTTGTATAGGAAAATAGTCGCTGTTTGTTCTGAGATCCACACAAAACACATAAATACACTGTGTGGGCAGAACGTAGATTTTGTGAATGTTAAAGCTGTTGGTTCATAAAGTAAACCACTGGGGTTTAACAGAATCTAATGACCTTAGAAAGTGCCAAAGCCATCTTCAGCAACAAAGATCAAAATAAATAGTGTCGATAGTACAGATTATGAAACACGACTGTAATTGGTGCACTCCTTGAAGTTGTGCAAGACTGTACCAAGGCGTACTTTACTTTCAGAATGTCATACGGTTTTACGGTACACGTGTAAATGTAATTTAATTAACGCCCATACGAAAAGTACGGCCTTACCTGCGCAGAGTTTCACGAAAATCACAATCGATAAATTTTTGTGGACATCTCTTGTACCGATTTTTTTTTTTTTCAGTTTGATGAAATATGTGGAAAATACGGGCAAAAACTCCATTTAGTCCCTTAAGTAAAGTGTAATTTCCTTTGCACCTATTTTCACGAAATTCTCAGTTGCTCAACGGCATTACGTGATCTTCTTTACCGAATTTCACCTACGCTCGTCATTATGTATGGAATGTACGGGTCGAAATTAATTTAACCCCCTGTGTAAAGTATGGCTGTCACCGAGCCGATTTTCACGAAACTCGCGTTTTCTCAGTTTTTATACAACAGATCCTATATCGAAATTCATTAAAATCCGACAAACGGGTTATTCGCTGATACCAGGTTGCAGCAGACAAACGGACGTGGTATCCACATAAGGCTTCTTTTTTTTATTCGTAAGGAGGGCCTATTAATGAAAGCGGCCTTGCTGATGGCCTTAGGACACAGCTGCTGCTGCCAGCCACCAGCACCTTGATACAGCCGTTGAATGAAGGGGGAGACACCTTAGCACACACATACTAGATAATTGTGCACATGACGGTACCCGGTTTCCGCCATCTAATTACTTCCTCCCCTCAGACAAAGTATTTCTCTGGCTACGTGATATCACATGCGATCGATACCGAGCTGGGCTAAGCAAGGGAACGTGAAATATGTACGTTATGCGCCTTGTATTATCTTAGTTCCTTTATGAACCTGTCTTCGCTGCTGCCATGACCTGTAAGGGTGTAGCATGCTCACTCCACTGCATAACAGGGACTAAGACGGTCGGAAGGAGAAAGCTAACCACCTGAAACTGTTAGGGTGGAACCTGTAGGGTGCCTCTGTTGAAACCCCGTTTTTAAGTGCATTCGCAAAATAGCGAAATGTGTCTATTAGCATCGTCATGTCTGTTATATCCGTCCGTCTGTCTGCATGGAACACATCGGTTACCACTGGACGGATTTTAATGAAATTTGATATGTGAGGATTTTTCGAAATCCGTCGAGAAAATTTAAGTTTCATTAAAATCTGACAAGAATAACGGGTACTTTACATGAACACCTGTGTACATTTATGATACTATTTCACTGAATTCTTCTTAGAATGAGAAATGTTTCAGAAAAAAGTTGTAGAGAAAATCAAAACACACATTTTATGTCAATAACTTTTTCCCGAAAATCGTGCCGTTTATGAGATAATGTGGAAAAATATGGTACAGCCAGACAGGCCACAGATACAATATAATACGGCGCATGCGCTTTGCATGCTGGATAACTACGGCTGCGGACACACAGAATATGTAATACTTATTGCTTTTGCACGACAACAATGGTTACGCGAACGCGTCTCAATATTACGTTATACGTACACTGCCTGTCTTATTAATCGTTAAAGCACATAACTCAGTAGCTGTATGATTCCAACTGCTTTAACATTTTAAAACGCTGCGTTTTGCCCACACATTTTATTTATATGTTCCGTACGATTCAATAAACAGCGATTACATACCTAACAACGTTTACCGGTCGGTCTTTGTAACGGAGACGGAGTGTTTTCTGTTCGCTAGGAATATAATTTTTAAATATTATTTACATTAACTTAAGGCTTCGAAGGATAAAATAAACCATCTTCCCATCCATGCTGTATGCCCCTCCCATCTCATCACCCTTGATATTAATATTTGGCAAGGTAAAGGTGTCTGCGGCCGCTCGCTTGCTGGATTGTGGGCTCGAATCCTGCCGGGGGCATGGATGTCTGTCTCTTGTGAGTGTTGTGTGTGTGAAGTATAGATCTCTGCGTCGGGCTGATCATCGTCCAGAGGATTCCTACCGAGTGTAATGTGTCTAAAGTGTGATCGTGAAGCCTCGAAAAATGAGGCGGCCTAGGCCCCCAAGGGGCTATCGAGCCATTAAAAAAAATAGAGCCCATGTGCTTATTTAAGAACCGCGTCATGAAGGCGTGTGGGGGAGTGGAGGTATAACACATTCCTAATTCCGACACCAGATGGAGGTGAGCGGTCAGCTTCATGCCCCTGTAGCTGTATTCTGGGTAAAGATCTGATACACAGTGCGCAGTAAGTTGAGTGGACGCTTCAAAGAACAGAGATATACAGGGTGATTCAGGAGGAAAGGTCAATATTTTGGGAGGTGATATTATCGGTCATGGTGATAAAGAAAAGTTCGTACGAAGATGTGTTTAATTATGAACGGTTACCGAGATAGAGCTGTTTGAATCTTCAAACACAAAAGCATTTTGAACGATAATAAAGAAAGATAAATTACTTAGTGTAACTTTTATTTTTAATTTTAATTCAGTGTTTAAATGACAAATTTGTTACAGTTCAAATAAATGTTCCAAAATCCCACCGTCAACCTCAATGCACTTTGCAACTCGTGTGCGAAGATCGCGTGTTGTTCGTCCTAGTTGATCTTCACGTTTCTTTATGCAGGCAGCAACATCCAAAATGCGAGCGAGCAAATTCGTCTGTGTATCCACCTTTGTTTTGTAAACTTCGCTCTTCATCGAACCCCACAAACAAAAATCTAACGCAGTTAGGTCTGCAGATTCAAACAGCTGTATCTCGGTAACCGTTCAGAATTAGACACAATGTGTATATGATTTTTTTTTTCCTCACAATTACCGATACGATCACCTCCCAAAATATTGCCCTTTCCTCCTGAATCACCCTGTATCTTGCTCCTACCAGGAATCGAATCCCGAATCATCGGTCGTCCAGCACGTAATCTGGTCACTATACTCACTGAGCTATCCCGGTTCCTAATTATATTTATGAGCCTCCTTACGCTTCCATCCTTCCTCATTACCACATTTTCGATATTATTTAGCGAACTATTTGGTGTAGTGTGTCCTCGCATTCCCGAAAACATGTAATTCGCATGTCAGCCTTGTAACTGGCTGCATTATGTTCGGTTTCGCAGGCGAAACCTTATGTGCAATGTTAGAACGCAATAGAGCGATATCACTCATTTACATAACAAACACGCATGCGCGCTCGCACACACAGACACATTTACACGAAGCCGTGTCTGAAACATGTCAGTTTCAGATAACGGTCGCTTGACCAAACTCTGTCCGTTTCTGTTATGCAACCTGTCACACAGACACACACAGATGTTATTTATCTGCCCGAATGGAAACTTTCGACATCTGCTGCGGTTTTATTTTCATGACATTACACGACGTTTGTGAATGATAAAGCGGAAAGGATAGCAGAAGGAATGACCTTGGTAGCTGGGCGGTGAACAAATTTCTTTTTTATTCAAGACATTCAACAATCGATTCCGAGCCCGGTGATAGATTATTCAAATAGAAGTTGTATACTTTCCAAGTCACTCCAAACAAATTCTATTTGAAGCGAGTTCTTCCGAGCAGTATTTAAATAACGGTATTGAAATCGTACCTGACAAAAACAAAAACTGTGACATTATTAAAGAGGCTAATCAGTTAAAAGATGTTTAATGGATTTAACAACAATCGGTGTTTGTTCTGAGAACCACACGGACAAATACACCGTGTGGGCTAAAATTGCGAAAAGCGACTTGTAGCGACGTCATGTTGTCCGTCTGTCCACATGGAACTCGGCTCCCACTGGACGGATTTTCATGAAATTTGATTTTGAATATTTTTCTAAAATCTGTCGAGAAAATTCAAGTTTCATCAAAATCTGACAAAATAACGGTACTTTACATGAAGACCTATGTACATTTATGATAATATCTCGCTGAATATTCTTCTTAGAATGAGAAATGTTTCAGACAAAAGTTGTACATAAAATCAAAAACACATTTTATGTTCAATAACTTTTTCCGAAAATCGTGCCGTTTATGAGATAATGTGGAAAAATAGGTACAGCCAGACAGGCCACAGATGACATTATAATACGGCGCATGCGCTTTGACATGCTCGATAACTAAGGCTACAGACACACACTCATAATATGTAAGAGTTTTTGCTTTTCAGCGTCAACAGTGGTTACGCGAACGCTGCCTCAGTGTTACGTTATACGTACATTGCCTGTCTTGTTTAAATGTCAAATGAGGAGATATACAGATGTCGCAAAAGTCACCTGAAACTGGATACAACCTGTTAAACATCGAGTTTCAAGGAATCTGCCCCACTCTGTATACAGTAACGTGGGTGATGAAAGATTTTGTAACCGATTTAACGGTTTAGAACAATCCCAGCCAGACTTTAAAGTGCGAATTGTGAAGAACATATCACAACTGTTTGCAGACTTTCAAGATTCTCATAACGAACAGTCGTTTCCTACACACTTAATAGTTTTATACAGCAGACAGAGGCATTTCGTTCCTCGTCATTGCTTGACATCAGCGGATACGTCAGCTGGTTTGTGGGTATACACACGGATCGGTTACTTGTTAATTATGTGCCTAAAATGTTAACAGTAAAAGGTTAAAGTTCACCCTAGAACAGGCCACGAAGGCCCAGAGGGGGAGTAGAGGTATAGCTCTACTCTTTCTTTAACATCCGCGCTAGATGGGGGTGGGTGGTCAACTCCACGCTCCGGCCGCTTTACCCCGGGAAAGAGACTCGGTACCCATTGTACAGGAGGCTGGGTGGGCCCCAGGACCGGTCTGGACAGGTACGAAAAATCTCGCCCCCACCGGGATTCGATCCCCGGACCGTCCAGCCCGTAGCGAGTAGCTATACCGACTGAGCTATCGCGGCCCAAAATGTTAACAGTAGAACCGCTAAAACTTACAAAACTTTAAACTTCTCTTGCACTTTAGAATTTCCCGCTTGGGGAAGTCCACTTTATATATATATATATATATTTATATATATATCCTTTTTATATTTTTTATATAAGGCCTGATGATGGCCCTTTTTGGGCCGAAACATGTAGCGTGTTGTTAACAAGACACTGTTTTACAATAAATTACATTTGCGTGATTTCAGGCTTCCGCCGCGATGTACATGAGATCTGCGCTCTTCTGGGATATACGCACGTGAGTGGTAGTTCTGTACCGACGTTTCGAGACAACCTATCGGTACCATCTTCAAGGGTCAAGATGAAAGCTTTCTTTTTTGGACTTCTTGACCCTTGAAGATGGGGCCGATAGGTTGTCTCGAAACGTCGGTACAGAACTACCACTCGACGTTGCGTAATATCCCAGAAGAGCGCAGATCTCAAATTACGTTGTGTGTGACTGTTTGGTCCTCAAGAAGAAGTCTGCCGTATTAAGTTCCTACCAACAATCTTTCCATGAAGGCACTGTCGCCACGGTGGCTGGCCCGGCCAGTGTGTGACTCGTATGGCTTGCCGTAGTGTAACCAGTGTGCAGTAACGTGTCTTGTGTCATCGCTCATAGCAGGGGTGGCCAAACCGCACTCGCGAGCCACATGCGGCTCTTTGACATATAATGTGCGGCTCGCGGAAATATGTTGGCTGAGCCCCTTTTTGCATTACAATTATATAAAAGGCAAATAAAAAGTTTTCAAGCATTATAATTATTTACCGGTATAAACTGAGAGTCCGCTCGATTAAAACGTAAGTTTAATGTTCATGGTGAGTAAATATATTTAAGAATTTTGTAACAAAATGTGCGTGTAACAATAAAAACGTGTGTGTAATATTTGTTCGTGTCTTGCTGCTCTCAAACATCTGAAGTTTATCGTATGTGGCTCTTACGTTAAGCAGGTTTGGCCACCCTGGCTTATAGTGTTCATGGCTGGCCGTCATGGCGAAGTTTTAGATAATACGTTTGGAATCTATTGTTTTGCAAGGGAGAGAGCAGCATTGCGCTTTAATGCTAATCCAACTTTCACATGACACACATCACTGTCACCGGACTTCGCTGTCAAGTGGTTGACACTATGCAGCAGGTACCGGGTTCATATGCCGGCCGAGAGACCAACATGTGATGCCATTTAATTTGGCAGATGATAAATTTTCGTGGGAAAACATGGAGGCATATTTGAGTCTAAGATAAGTAACAGTAAAGCAATCCCATTACAGGCCTGGACAGGCCCTTAGGGCTCCAGGAGGTTGAGGCTCCCAGCTTTTTAGACAATCGGCACATGAAGATGGTAAGGTTGTCAGCCCTACGCACCGGCCGCCTTTACCCCCAGGAAGGATTCCTGGTACTCATTTCTATTAGAGGCTGAGTCGACCCCAGGGCCATAGTGCGACCGAAACGATTATGTCAATGAAACATTCCAGTGACACCATCGGGAATCGAACCCGCGACCTTCCGGTTTGTAGCGCAGTGCCTCAACCAACTGCGCCACCGCGTGCCCCCTTGAGTCTAAGATACAACTTTATAAACAAAAGTTTTCCCTGTCCACGCCATGAAGGCATAAGGGGAGCAGAGGTGTAGCTCCACTTATTCTTAACCTCGGCGCTAGATGCAGGTGAGTGGTCAGCTTCACGCCCGAGCGCTTTACCACCGGGAAAGAACCCCGGTACCTATTGAATAGAAGGCTGGGTGGGCCACAGAGCCGGTCTGGACGTTTCGGAGAAGAGGAAAATATCTTACACTTGCGACGATTTGAACCCCTGATATTCCAGCCCGCATCCTACAATGACACGCTTTTTTGTTGAACATTTATGGAAAGGGTGATAAAAATCCGTAACACCACTTCCTTCGGAGGGGAAGTAAAGCCGTCGGTCCCATGTCGTAGATTTACGGCATGTAAAATAACCTTACGGGCATGAATAGAACTAGTAATGTCCGTAAGCAAAATTCAAGCGGCCATTTCTCACCCAAGTCTCCTGACTGCCTGCCAGATGGCTCTGGCAGTCTCATCAGGATCGAGCAAAAACTTGTGCGGTCAGTGACCGGTCACTCACTACAGAATGCACACTTACCGACCAGGAAACCTTAGGGATGAAATCCCAAAAGAAGGAGGCTCTGGCCCACCTCGGGCTGTAACGCCATGGAAGAAGAATAAGAGTAATAAGTCTTCCCTGCACAAAATGACAGGCACGTCTATCCCTGCACGCAGTTCATTAGACTACACGCACTACAGAGGACTTCGACAAGGTGTATTAAACAGGGAGTTGGATTCTTAAGGTTCTTTGTTTAATTTAACGACGCTGCATCAACTTCATAGGTTATGTGAATGACAAGGTGATTGTGAAAGGCGAATTAGAAAGGATATGGAAGAGTGGTCGTGCCGCAATCGATAGTCCTATGGTAGCATATGCGTGGAGAGATTGTGGGAGCCATGAATATTTGGTCCAGGATAGGCAATAATAGCCGGTGTCCGAGTTGAGATTCAAACCTGGAGCCTTCGGAACAGAGTTCCATGTGCTGCACCGCGACGTTTCGTCAAGATTTTTGAGATTCGGTTAGTGTTCCGAAGGATTTAATGGGATTGGTAAAAAAAAGTACATGTCCACGCCATGAAGGCATATAGGGGCAGGAGAGATATAGATCCACGCATTCTTAACTTAGACACTAGATGGAGGTAAGTGGTCAACTACACGCCCCAGCCGCTTTATCCCCAGGAAAGAACTCCGGTACACATCAAATAGGAAGCTGGGTGGGCCCCAGAGCCGGTCTGGACGTTTTGGAAAAGAGGAAAAGCTCTTTCTTCTAAGAACTGGAAACAAGAGAAGTCTTTATCTCAGAAACTGACTGCACATAGGTTAGGCTTCTGGACGTTTCGTCCGATGTATACGCCTAACATTGGATGTGTTTCAGAAAATTAAACAGGTTACAAGTATCAAAATTTTGTATGATGTAAGAAAGGGCCTTTGTCACAGTGGGCAGACTTCACAGCTCGCGCAGCTATGCCGGCAGAAACACCGAAGCCGGAAGTGTCGAGAACAGAAGCCACACTGCGGGGACTGCCCTGGTGTTCCAGCCTGGGGTTGGCGTTGGGTTGGCAGCTCGTTACGGGAAATCTTACACGCTTCGAACTACGCCATAACATTAAAACAATACAGAATGGTTGTTACCTCATTAGCGATAAGAAGGCTAGAAACAGATAAGATAGTACGACCATATTGAACGAATGAATAGGTGAGATTGGAGAAGTGTGTGTTTTGGAGCTGGTCGCTGCGAGGTAGAAGAAAGGAGACCTGCGTACGGGTGGAAGACACTAAGTTATTGTGACATGATATTACGTTGATGGAGTCTGGGTTAAAGGCAAAAGTAAAGTTATCCTTTTGTTGAATTAACCGTTGTAACGACGAAACGTAATAGGTTTTATTTAAAGATCCATTCCGTACCGCGCAGTAAACACACTGCGTCTCGGTTATAAAAACCAGTCAGTTAATGTTGTACAGTGAAATAATCGCTGTTTGTTCTGAGATCCACACAAAACACATAAATACAGTCCGTACCGCGCAGTAAACACACTCCGTCTCAGTTATACAACCAGTCAGTTAATGCTGTACAGTGAAATAATCGCTGTTTGTTCTGAGATCCACACAAAACACATAAATACAGTCCGTACCGCGCAGTAAACACACTGCGTCTCGGTTATAAAAACCAGTCAGTTAATGTTGTACAGTGAAATAATCGCTGTTTGTTTTGACATCCACACAAAACACATAAATACAGTCCGTACCGCGCAGTAAACACACTCCGTCTCAGTTATACAAACCAGTCAGTTAATGCTGTACAGTGAAATAATCGCTGTTTGTTCTGAGATCCACACAAAACACATAAATACAGTCCGTACCGCGCAGTAAACACACTCCGTCTCAGTTATACAAACCAGTCAGTTAATGTTGTACAGTGAAATATTCGCTGTTTGTTCTGAGATCCACACAAAACACATAAATACAGTCCGTACCGCGCAGTAAACACACTCCGTCTCAGTTATACAAACCAGTCAGTTAATGTTGTACAGTGAAATAATCACTGTTTGTTCTGAGATCCACACAAAACACATAAATACAGTCCGTACCGCGCAGTAAACACACTCCGTCTCAGTTATACAAACCAGTCAGTTAATGTTGTACAGTGAAATAATCACTGTTTGTTCTGAGATCCACACAAAACACATAAATACAGTCCGTACCGCGCAGTAAACACACTCCGTCTCAGTTATACAAACCAGTCAGTTAATGTTGTACAGTGAAATAATCACTGTTTGTTCTGAGATCCACACAAAACACATAAATACAGTCCGTACCGCGCAGTAAACACACTCCGTCTCAGTTATACAAACCAGTCAGTTAATGTTGTACAGTGAAATAATCACTGTTTGTTCTGAGATCCACACAAAAACATAAATACAGTCCGTACCGCGCAGTAAACACACTCCGTCTCAGTTATACAAACCAGTCAGTTAATGTTGTACAGTGAAATAATCACTGTTTGTTCTGAGATCCACACAAAACACATAAATACAGTCCGTACCGCGCAGTAAACACACTCCGTCTCAGTTATACAAACCAGTCAGTTAATGTTGTACAGTGAAATAATCACTGTTTGTTCTGAGATCCACACAAAACACATAAATACAGTCCGTACCGCGCAGTAAACACACTCCGTCTCAGTTATACAAACCAGTCAGTTAATGTTGTACAGTGAAATATTCGCTGTTTGTTCTGAGATCCACACAAAACACATAAATACAGTCCGTACCGCGCAGTAAACACACTCCGTCTCAGTTATACAAACCAGTCAGTTAATGCTGTACAGTGAAATAATCGCTGTTTGTTCTGAGATCCACACAAAACACATAAATACAGTCCGTACCGCGCAGTAAACACACTCCGTCTCAGTTATACAAACCAGTCAGTTAATGTTGTACAGTGAAATAATCGCTGTTTGTTCTGAGATCCACACAAAACACATAAATACACTGTGTGGGCAGAACGTAGAATTTTTGAATGTTAAACAGGTGGTACATATAGTAACCACTGGGCTTTAAAAGGCTAAGTACCACATCATAAAATTATATGAGAGAGTGTAGATATGTCTTCTTGGCAGCAGATACAGGTGAATGGTCAGACGCACTATTGGTGGCGGTAAATAGAATCTACGTGACACAGACGTCTGGTAGCGTAAATTTCACACCAAGTTTTATGAAAATCTGTCACTTGGTTCAACAGACGGACATGGCCTAATCACAAAAGTTCGTTTTTTGTTAAAAATGAAAGTAAGTTACAATTATTATTCATTACCACCTCTATGCAGTGTATTTACAATTATATATATATAACACAAACCATGTATCTACGGTATACACTGTTACAGCTATTCTGTAGTTACAATTTACGCCACATGTAATGCTATTTCCCACGCTCAATGTTCTGTACTTTACACCAGTACTTCCCGCAGTACGTGTGCAGTGCCAATATGGCTGTTGTCTGTAGTTACAATTTACGCCACATGTAATGCTATTTCCCACGCTCAATGTTCTGTACTTACACCAGTACTTCCGCAGTACGTGTGCAGTGCCAATATGGCTGTTGTCAGTAGTTACTTGATGTCGTACGGCTCCGGTATGTTGCTCAGGTATTTTCTGAACGATTTTGAGATTGTTCTTCATTATTATTATTATATTATTATTATTAATCCACATTCCTCACTTCACAGCAGTTCAGCTGTTCTCACAACAGTACGGTCTCACTGACCAAGCACTTCTAATTCACTGTTCTGCCAAAAACTTCCTGTCTACACGGCACGTATTAAGTAGTACTGCTTTGTGCTTTAGAATATATAGGGCAGAGATTAAGCAGTTTTAAACTGTCGTGCAATTTGTTTGTGATAGTACCGTTGTGGATAGTACTAGTGGTATTATATAGGCCGTTTACAGTTGTCATATTGTTATAAGCTCTTCTTTCAAGTCTGTATACTTGTGTAGCTTCTCGGTGATGGTGCTGTGAAGGCTGTGACTGTTGGGAATTGCTACATCTACTGAGTATTATTAACTAACTAACTCCATGTAGCACAGTCCTTCTTGAGAAGCTAACAGGTCGTCAGCTAGTCAAGAAATTCCCCGCGTTTTATGGAACCCGAAGGTTCATTACCGCATTCACAACAGCCCGCCACCTGTCCCTATCCTGAGCCATTAAGTATTATTATTATTATTTATTAGTAGTAGTAGTAGTAGTAGTACTGCCTACAGTACAACATTCTATGAACATGTTTAGGCTACTGGTCCTGTCTACCCTCAGGTAATAGAGGAAGAACCGCATTAGTTGTCCCCGTTACATACAGCTGATCTTCATCTTTGCCTCTGTTGAAGATCAGAAGGCTGTATTTTAATCAGAAATGGTCACAGTCCAACTGGAGTGCCGCAGTAATGCTAATAATACTAATAATGTGAGCTAATGCCATTGCGATTTCGTACAGACTGCTGGACAGTCACTTCAGGGCCACTGTTCCAAGTACAGGCAAAAACTAGCGAACAAGGCAAACCACATCGTGCCAGCAGCAACGCATTTATCCCACTACGTAACGGTAGATGGTACTACGACGCACTGTGGATCGGTTAGTTACCACCGAGTGCCGCCGAGAGCACCCGAGTGCATGGGTGGGATGTCGGGAATTGCATTTAAAATTACATATACAGTCGAACTCGGTTATAACGTCATGTAAGGGAATGAATATTTTGTGTCGTTATAAACGAGTGTTGTTATAACCGAGGAGTATAATGTTATGGTTAGTAGTGAGGAATTATTTGGTACCACAGAGTATATGACGTTATAGACGATGTGTCATATAAACTGATGTCGTTATAACCGGGTTCAACTGTATTTAAGGCTGTCGGTCCAGGAATGTTTCGGTGTGTCAGCTGTCATAAATATTCTGATATTCTGAAGGATTTTGTTATAGCTCAGTCAGCATAGTGACTAGGCTACGGGCTGGACGATCCGGGGTTCCAATCTGGGCAGGGGCAAGAAATTTTTTCTCTTCTTCAAAACGTCCAGACCGACTGTGGGGCCCACCCAGCACCCTACTGGGTGGGCGTGATGTTGAGCACTCACCATCTAGCGTTGAGATTAAGAATGACTGGAGCTATACCTCTACTCCCCCTATATTTGCACATCGTTGACAAAGCAGAGGTAAAGGTAAAGGTAAAGGTAAAGATTATGTACATAGAAATTACCTCGCCACTTTTGTATGCCGTGCAACGAACACACGAATATCCTGTTATAGTAAAACGCTGGGACGTAGAAACGTGATCTAGTCCATTTTGTGCGAAACAGAAAGTACGAAAGATTTTCAATAAGTTAGGACCCGTAGGTCGTGAAATCTAAATAAGTCACAACAGCGTGAAGTGTGGCTAATTTATTCAACTGAAGTATCAATATTTTGCAACTTAATTCCCCTAGCACACTGATGCATTTGCCCTATCTTGGCACGATTTTAAAAATCCCGTCGAGGTGGAAATCCGATCTCTTGCATTCGCAACCATTAACGAACAGCCACTTCCACTTCTGCATTATTGTGGAATGCGTGAGCAGCATTTAACGTTGTAATAGCTTATTAAATTTTTATGGTCTAGGGAATGTTACTTACCGAACTCCCTCGTAAGGATACGTACGCTAATGATAAAAAAAAAACCGATGGTATGTGCACTTAGACTAGTACACTCAGCCCTTGTTTTACGCCCGTTTGTTTTACGCCTATTTGCTTTAAGGCCCCTTGCCAAGTTACACGACTTTTTAATTTGCACTGCTTCATTTTCGGTTTAACGCCCTTCGGCTGGTTTATTTCCATTTATTTAGGTCTTTTCTCATATGGTAATATAATTCTTGATTTACGCCCTTTTTTATTTACGTCCTTTTTTATTTACGATCGCTTTTTCAGGAATGCTACAAGGGCGTAAAACAAATACACAACACACTACATAGAAAAGCAACCAACCGATTCTCAGTTAAGAGGAAATACAGCTAAACTCACCACTGGATCTCATTTTTGGCAGGGTACCGAAAGCGTATAGTGAACGTGGAGGTAGGTCTCCACGCTTTCTGGGCACAGATATTTAAATAGCGGTGAGTGCTCGGTTTTACCTTCCGGTCGCTGTGCCCCATCTCCTCTGGACAAAGAGCTTCCTGTTATGGACAGGAAGTTGGATGGGCCGCGCAGTCGCGATGACAAGAAGGATTCCAGTGACCCTTACTGGAGTGTACTGCGCGGGCGTTCAACTGTATTGTGTGTAGCCAGTTACGGCAGACTGAGCTGTGACAGTCAAGACTCCGGGGTTTAAATACAAATAAAAGAGGCAATGTACGGATAACGTAATATTGAGGCGCGTTCGCGTAACCATTGTTGCCGTGGAAAAGCAATAAGTATTACATATTCTGAGTGTGTGTCTGTAGCCTTAGTTATCCAGCATGCAATGCGCATGCGCCATATTATATTGTCATCTGTGGTCTGACTGGCTGTACCATATTTTTCCACAGTATCTCATAAACGGCACGATTTTCGGGAAAAAATTCTTGAACATAAAGTGTGTTTTGGTTTTATGTACAACTTTTGTGTTAAACATTTCTCATTCTAAGAAGAATTCAGTGATAACCTTATTACTGACACACGAACTTATGAGGTGGGATCGACAGCAGCGCCATTTAATTTAGAGTCTTGAAATAAGGTAATGCAGTTGGCCCTTTTTTGTGAATTGTAAAATAATAACATGGCGACCGTGCGAATATTTTCTTTAGCTTCCTGTTCTTTTCTTAGCGGTAGCTAATGGAGCAAATCATGTGAAGTCTGCTATAGACTGCAAACGTACCTACACACAGTGTGTGACATAGTGTTTGGGAATTTGGCATATACAAACATGGCGGTGATGCGTAGTTTTGAGGTTACGTACATGTTTAACGTAGACAGGTGATAATACGAACCGGGATACCTCAGTCAGTACAGTGACTATGTTACGCGCTGGACGATCCGGGGTTCGAATACCATTAGGGGGCAACAGATTTTTCTCTACTCCAAAACGTCCAGACTGGCTCTGGGGCCCACCCAGCCTCATATTCAGTGGGTACCGGGGTTCTTTCCCGGGGTAAAGCGACCGGGGCGCGATGTTCACCACTCACCTCCATCTAACGTCGAGATTAAATGAGTGGAGCTATACCTTCACTCCCGTATACGTCTTCATGGCGTGGACAGGGACAACTTAATAATAATAATAATAATAATAATAATAATAGAGATATGTGGGACCAGATCTGCGCGGTAGGACAGTAGGCTTATGACTTGCACCGGAACCCCTGTGACATATCTGCAGTGAATGAACGTAAAGAGGCGATGTATAAAAATAATAGTGAACGCAATTGCAAGTTGCGTGTACACCATTCTTCTAAGATTAAGCAAGTTGCGTGACACCATTCTTCTAATATTAAGCAAGTTGGTCTTTGTTAGCACACAATTTTCTAAGATAAGCAAGTTGCGTGTACACCATTCTTCTAAGATTAAGCAAGTTGCGTGTACACCATTCTTCTAAGATTAAGCAAGTTGCGTGTACACCATTCTTGATCGTTTTTCTTCTAAGATTAGCAAGTTGCGTGCACACCATTCTTCTAATATTAAGCAAGTTGCGTGTACACCATTCTTCTAATATTAAGCAAGTTGCGTGTACACCATTCTTCTAATATTAAGCAAGTTGCGTGTACACCATTCTTCTAATATTAAGCAAGTTGCGTGCACACCATTCTTCTAATATTAAGTAAGTTGCGTGTACACCAATTATTCTAAGATAAGCAAGTTGCGTGTACACCATTCTTCTAAGATTAAGCAAGTTGCGTGCACACCATTCTTCTAAGATTAAGCAAGTTGCGTTACACCATTTTCTAATATAAGCAAGTTGCGTGACACCATTCTTCTAAGATTAAGCAAGTTGCGTGCTACACCATTCTTCTAAGATTAAGCAAGTTGCGTGTACACCATTCTTCTAAGATTAAGCAAGTTGCGTGTACACCATTCTTCTAAATTAAGCAAGTTGCGTGACCCATTCTTCTAAATTAAGCAAGTTGCGTGTCACGCCATTCTTCTAAGATTAAGCAAGTTGCGTGTACACCATTTTTCTAAGATAAGCAAGTTGCGTGTACACCATTCTTCTAAGATTAAGCAAGTTGCGTGTACACCATTTTCTAAATTAAGCAAGTTGCGTGTCACGCATTCTTCTAAGATTAAGCAAGTTGCGTGTACACATTATTCTAAGATAAGCAAGTTGCGTGTACACCATTCTTCTAAGATCAAGCAGTGTTACAGATGTGCGTGAAATCAGCGCAAAGTAGCTCTGCTTGATAAGGGGCGATTTCTGTGGGAGTTGTTGTCCGGTGTTGTAGGTCGTGTATTTTTAGATTCTGGCCTCCGCTTCTGAAGGACCCCGATGAGCCACCTTGCCAATGAAATGTCGACATTGAGCTAAATATATCAGACAGCTGCCCTCTGCAGTTACTAGGCCGAAGTAAGTCATTGTGTAACTCGTGTTTACAGTTACCTAATGTGTTTTGTCATTGATTAAAATCTGACAAGAATAACGGGCAATGGACGGATTTTCATGAAATATGTCTGATATGCCAGTTATTTTTCTCCAAAGTGAGCCACTGAAATACGTCTTGCACAGTGGAGTTATCCCAGCTAATTTTAGGCGTTTTCGCAAAATTGTGAAAGCAAATACTAACTTCGTCATGTATGTCCGTCCGTCTGTCTGTATGGAACAACTCGGCTCCCACTGGACGGATTTCATGAAATTTGATATTTGAGGATTTTTCGAAAATCTGTCGGGAACATTGAAGTTTCATTAAAATCTGAAAATAATAACGGTACGTTACATGAAGACCTATGTACATTTATGATAATATCTCGCTGAATTCTCCTTAGAATGAGAAATGTTTGCAGACAAAAGTTGTAGATAAAATCAAAACACACATTTTATGTTCAATAATTTTTTTCCGAAAATCGTGCCGTTTGTGAGATAATGTGGAAAAATATGGTACAGCCAGACAGGCCACAGATGACAATATAATACGGCGTATGCGCTTTGCATGCTGGATAACTAAGGCTACAGACACACACTCAGAATATGTAATACTTATTGCTTTTCCACAGCAACAATTGTTACGCGAACGCGCCTCAATATTACGTTTATACATACAATAAAATTCAAAATTACTTTTGATTCTCGAAACGTTTTGCTCGCTCTGTTCTTCCACATCCTGTATTATTACGATTAATATAATACTGTGACGTGTTACGTAGCTCAGTCAGTATAGGGACTAGGCTAAGGGCTGGGCAATCCGCAGTTTGAATCCCGGCAGATTAAGAGATCTCTCTTCTCCGAAACGTCCAGACCGTCTCTGGGGCCCACCCAGCCTCCTATTCAATGGGTAACTGGGGTTCTTTCTCCGGGGGTAAAGCGGCCGGGACGCGAAGTTGACCACTCACCTCCATCTAGTGTCGAGGTTAAGAATGAGCGGATATATGCCTTGATGGCGTGGACAGGGACACCTTTATCCTTTCTTACCTTTACGTGTTATATACAGGGCATACACAAAAGAATGGTGACTGTGACTGGCGACTCATTTTTGGACATGTTGGAAAGCTGGTTGTTACCCCAACTGAATACCAATTATGACGATTACATTCTACAACTGGACGGAGCTCCCCCCCATTTTCACAGGAATGTACGAGTGCTTCTCAATCGTGTTCTTCCACAGCGCTGGATCGGACGTGCTGCTGCAAATGGAGACAAGAACCTTCTCCCTTGGCCACCCCGTTCGCCAGATCTTACACCGTGCGATTTCTTTCTTTGGGGGTTCGTTAAAGACAGCGTTTATGTACCACCATTGCCCACGTCCATCCATGAAATTCGTGATCGGATAACGCATGCACTGCAGGCCATTACAGCGGACATGCTACACCGGGTCTGGGATGAGTTTGATTACCGTGTGGATGTGTGTCGTGTGACCCAGGGTGCAACATTGAAGGATTGTAATTACCAAATGAGAAACTTGGACAGTTGCCGCCGCTGCGGTGTATGTTGTGCCCGTGTAAGGTGAGAAATGAAATTTTTTATTCACTTTTGAAACCGCACCATTCTTTTGTGTATGCCCTGTATATTATATGATCAGTAAAGCAACAGAACACATATGAGAGCAACCAATAGCATTTGCATGTTATTTTGTATGCGGGCTGATGGCTAGAAATTAGTATGGGTCCAAAAGGATAGGCCACCTCGACAGAAGTGCAAATGCCGATATATTTAAAAGTAATAAGCAATGCCATTACAGGCCTGGACAGGCTCTTAGGGCTCCAGGAGGTTGAGACTCCCATAATTTCTATACAGTCTTCACATGAAGGTGGTAAGGTTGTCAGCCCTACCCATAGGCCGCCTTTAACCCCCGGGAGACATCCCTGATACTCATTTCTGTTAGATGGCTGAGTCGACCCCAGGGCCATAGTGCGACCGGAAGGCTTATGTCAATCAAAAATTCCAATGACATCATCGGGAATCGTACCCGCGACCTTTCGGCTTGTAGCGCAGTGCCTCAGCCAACTGCGCCGAGGTATTATACAGGGCATACACAAAAGAATGGTGCGGTTTTAATAGTGTTAACTATTAAAACCGCACCATTCTTTTGTGTATGCCCTGTATTATGCAGTTCACCGTTAGGTGTGTGTTTTTTCCGTTCGTTCATGTCGCTACAATTAATGGTGATTCTGTCATGTAATTTTTCACAAAACTTAAAAAGACGTGAACGTCAATTAATAGAGCCACCCAGGCTTATGAGCGTTGCTCGGTTCCTGGATAACATGCGTGCAAGCGACGCACCACATCCTCGTTCTGTTATGTCCCTCTCTTGTCTTCAGAAATAACGTGGCCAATATTGAAACGCCGTATTGTGGATTCCTGCGCAGAACTGAAACGCGCCGTGCGTGCCGAATGTCAAATGTCGCGCATGTGCAGGGACTTTAAATGTACGATCGGTATCTTAGCTTCCTGTTATTCCCGACCGTTATGTAAGTGACCCGAAAGTATATTACCAGCAACCCACCCGGAAATACGTGTTTGTTGGACGCTGGTAGTCGCTGAGCTAACCAAGAAATTCCCCACCTTTATTCATTCTAATCCACAAGTTTATTATCGTCATCAAAAGGAGCCAGCACCGATTTCTGCCCTAAGCCAGTTGAATCCAGCCCACGCATACACACGTATTTCATTTAATTTGATGTTCTACTCTTATCTGCGGCTGCGTCTTCTAAGAGGCCTCTTGCCTTAATGTTTTGGGACTACAATTTTGTATGAATTACTCATGTCTCCCGCACTCTAATATGCCCTGCCCATCTCATTATCCTTGATCTGAGCACTGCATTGATACTCCTCAAATACACATTGCAGGTTACGGTTTGGTGTACTACAATATCCAATTTTGTGTACTACAATGTCCCAAGTTTGTTTACTAAAATATCCAGTTTTCTGTACTACAATGACCCATTTTCGACTACAATGTCCAGTTTTGTGTACTACAATATCCTTCAATTTTGTGTACTACAATATCCAATTTTGTGTAGTACAATGTCCAAGTTTGTTTATAAAATACCCAATTTTCTGTACTACAATGACCCATTTTCGTACTACAATGTCCAGTTTTGTGTACTACAATATCCTTCAATTTTGTGTACTACAATATCCAATTTTCTGTACTACAATGCCCCATTTTCGTACTACAATGTCCAGTTTTGTTTACTACAATACCCTTCAATTTTGTGTACTACAATATCCAATTTTGTGTACTACAATGTCCCAAGTTTGTTTACTAAAATATCCAATTTTCTGTACTACAATGACCCATTTTCGTACTACAATGTCCAGTTTTGTGTACTACAATATCCTTCAATTTTGTGTACTACAATATCCAATTTTGTGTAGTACAATGTCCAAGTTTGTTTATAAAATATCCAATTTTCTGTACTACAATGCCCCATTTTCGTACTACAATGTCCAGTTTTGTGTACTACAATATCCTTCAATTCTGTGTACTACAATATCCAATTTTGTGTACTACAATGTCCCAAGTTTGTTTACTAAAATATCCAATTTTCTGTACTACAATGCCCCATTTTCGTACTACAATGTCCAGTTTTGTGTACTACAATATCCTTCAATTGTGTGTACTACAATATCCAATTTTGTGTAGTACAATGTCGAGTCTCGTTAAGAAGTAGGGCTACAGTGACTGAGTTTAGCGCTGGGACAGTATTCACATCGATATTGGTCTTGCGCTGAATAAATGTAGCTACATAACAACCGTCAGAACACAACCCCATACAATGTAGTGATCGAACTGCATTACACACCTCGACACGTTCCGACCTCCTATCAGGTCATCATCAGGTTTGGGTCAGCTCGTGGGCCTACATTTCGTATATCCTCGCTTGTCTATGAAACTTATTCTGTGATTGTAGATAAAGTAAAGCAATCCCATTACAGGTCTAGACAGGCCCTTAGGGTCCCAGGAAGTTGAGGCTCCCAGATTTTTAGACAATCGGCACATGAAGGTGGTAAGGTTGTCAGCCCTACGCACCGGCCGCCTTTACCCCCAGGAAAGATTCCTGGTACTCATTTCTGTTAAGAGGCTGAATAGACCCCAGGGCCATAGTGTATTGAAAAATTCCAGTGACACCATCGGGAATCGAACCCGCGACGTTCCGGTTTGTAGCGCAGTGCCTCAACCAACTGCGCCACCGCGTGCGCCCTGTGATTGTAGCTGCCGAATATTAAGCCTTTTTTTTTTTTAGGTATTTGTGGTTCTCTCGGCGGTGTGTATTAAGGTTACAGTCTGGGAGATGTTACGCAGTGAAGTTTGGTACATGGTTACCAACGTTTCGGAGCAACCTGCTGCTCCCATGTACAAGGTAGCTTTATCCGCTATCTTAACCTCACTCGATTAATATTTATTTTACAATCACACTTCCTGTCCATCTCTGTTATTCCTTGTGCCAGACTGAACAGGCTTTCCTGTTAAAATCCTGATGTCATCGTCATTTCTCCCACGCGTGCGAGATATTCAACCCACTGTAACATCCTTGACACCTGGAGTATAGAAACTACGTGGTTTCTCGCCGTTTAATTTCCTCCATTCTCTTGTTAAATCTTTTAAAGCAGTGGTAACTATATACACCGCTTGCTTTAATATTTAACAGATTGTACATTTCACCCACACAGTGTATTTATGTGTTGTGTATCATTCTCACAATAGACAGCTATTATTTCCCTAAACAGTATTAATTGATTGGCGTTTATTGTGACGAGGAAATATGTTTATTTTGAAACAAGAACTGAAGATTAAATGTAGCGCAATTCAGTGGATTTCGTTCTTCTGGGGGTTAAGATTTTTCTTACACTTCCTTGGACATCCTGTACTTTCCATGCCAGTGAATCATAAAACCCTGAATTACTGCGGCCCCCCCCCCCCATCATAGTCCCCCACGCCCTACACGAGACGCACTTCACCTACACACTCAGTTTGTTCTATAAAATGGTGTTTCCTCTTGCCTTAATATCGATCAGTTTTATAAATGAATTACAAGTAAACAGTCACATTACCGTCTAACACAACGGCATATTTCACATCACCACAGTTAGGCTACATGTTTCGGTCCCTACGGACCGTCAGCAGGCTTTTGTCTAAAGCTCAGGTAATTACAAGTTATCAGGAACGTGAACAGTGAAAAAAAGAAACTTAACAAACTCTCGCTTGTGCGCATGATATCGCCATACTTCTGTTTGCAATGCGTCATTGTAAATACAACCCACAGACACGTTTGGTTGGAGTTAATCATTGCATTCTGCTTCAAAGTTCCCCCACCACTCATCAAAACAACAGTAACGAGGTCGCCCCTGTTCTACATCATGTACTAACAAATTGCAGCTCATACATGCTATTAGAGTGACTACACGAAGCTGTCACGTGACTGTGAACACAGCAGTTTGCTGTGATTTGATAGTGATCAGCTGATTGGCAGAGCAAGCCAGCTTCGTCTTGTTCATGGTAAGATTACGTCACATCTTCCGTGTCCCGCGGACGCGTTACAAAACACGCTGCAGACATATGAATCCTGATTTGCAAGTGGGCATATTCTGATATTCCATTAAAGGCACGCTGCTTTTGAACTTAAAACTTGCAAACTGTGTATATTACGTAATAACACAAAAAGATATTCGTGCGCGAATCTACAAATGCATAACGATAATAATAACAATGATGATGATGATGATGATGATAATAATAATAATAATAATAATATCTTCCCTGTCTACCGAAGAACAAAGGGTCTGAACCTGACGCAACATTTTGTAGAATCTTCACCAGAGCCGCGGTATTGGGTGTTGGTGGCGTTTTAAACATGCTTGTTTATATTTTCTTACTGTACTAGAATATATCAGAAATGGCTTCGAGTGACCAAGATAACGCGGTGAAGCCAAAACAAAGACGACCTTGATAATCAGCTGTTCTCTGTTCGCATACAAAGCGATGCCCAGCTGATTTTTGTTTACATAATTACGCATCCTTCTAAAATGAAACTTGTGGAAAAAGAATATAATAGATATATGTTGAAGTATATGATATATATGTTGCCGTACTTACGGTGTAAGCAGAGCAGTTAGAAATATCCGCTGTTAGGTGTGTATAGCAGAAATACGAACTTGACAACAGCCCACCCTTCGCACCCACTTGCGAAGATGGCGGCCAGCTGATTGTTGTCAGTTGGGCCTTAAAGAGATTCAGCATCGTCATTGGGTAACATCTGACCAATTGCAAACCCCCTATGAAGTTTCCATACTGATCGCTAGATGGCTGTCGTGAGTGGAAATGTCAATAACATTTGCTAACCTCGAATGTATGTGTATAATGTCTGATATTTTATCGCTATATTCATTGATACTGCCGTAAAATTTTTATATTTAATGTATATTTCATATCCCCTCTTTACCTACAAGCTCAGATATGCTCCTTAATCTTAACGCCATTCCTGCTTTTATAATTTCATTTGGTATCGGGGTCCTAATTGTACAGAAAAGATGTGTGCTAAAGACACAGCAGAGGGATTAAAGTAGGGTGCAGTCTCGTTCCATATATTTGTTTGCTTTAAAACTAATTTCTGTCGGATAATTTAGTATTTTAAATACAAAAATTAGGATTAGGATGGAAGCTCCGACAGGTAGGTATTAAACGACGTTTCACCAAAGATCAGGGATTGCATGACGCTGTGAAGATAAAGACGTTAAGATCCATACAAATGTCGGTAATTATTTAGCTGTCGACAGGTCGTAACGATCGAGGTGTGAGCTTTTCGCTGTGGTGCTGTTGAAAATTTACGTCTTCTGGGATGTTTGCAGTGTCGTTTGGGAAAATAAGTACTGACCTTTCGAAGGATCGTACGGCGTTTTTCTTCAGTCATGCAATCTAAAAATCGGGCTGTTAAACTTTTTACCTGACACAGTGTAACATTCAAGAATACCGAAACCTTCATCAACACTGTCGTGATAACCCGAATTCTGGCAGTCCTCTTGGCATCTTATTAGTGTGGGGTAGTATTTACTTATGATTGATGTACAGAACCTGAGTGAGTGGACCACAGTTTGGCCTAACCCCACAATTTTATGACTGTAATGTGAGACAGCCATGAACACAAAGCAATCTTCAGAACAAATATAATTAGCCCGTTATAACACATGGGAAACAGACTTTCGAAGTGGAAGATGGAACTTATCCCGATAATCCAAACCATCCATGGTATTTTCACTTATGTGGGCTATTACTTCATCAGCCATTTAGCATATTTATTAGCAGCCTTATCATAGTTCCTGTATATCCACTTCGCTCCATTTTGTTATGGTTAGATAGATTCATTTCATAGATCCTGGAAATCATGGTGTAGAACAACTCAAGAGTACAATATATCATAATCCAGAAAGTGTCTGGAAATGCAGTGCATTTGCAGAGCATTTCCAAGGAAACAAAACACTGCAGTAGACTATATTGCACACACAGTTACATTACATACATTTGCACAGCACTTTTATAGTATGTGTAGAGGGTTGAAACATGTTGCCATATACTCCGAAGGTCTAATAGTAATATTAAGAAACAGTTGTGTTGACAGCAATTACATGCTAATTTGTAATACTATAAAACACAACAGGGTTTCTAAGATGAAATATTGTCATGAGTTTATGAAATGTCATTTGGCCATCTAAGAATAAATATGGAGTTTTCCTTTTTTTGCCATGTCCCTGAAGACAGCATCTGTCCTGGGAAGTCCTGGTGGATGCAAGCTTTTTGTGTGATAAAGCTCTCTTGCCGAGGAACATGATGAAAGGGATACTTTGTATTTCTTGTATTCTACTGTTTTCAGCACATTTGTCAGTAATTAATATGAGTCATATAGTAAAATCACAAGTTTGTTGTCACCTTCAGTTATCCAAAACTAGAAATGTATTTTAAGTTAAACTGCCTAACCTATAAATATATTTCAATATATCATTTTTTTGCAGGGTGTGACTGGAAACTGCAGTTCTTAGAGGACACTTAAATTCAGAGGAATGTGTTAGAGAAGAGTCTGAGAATACCTTGAGTTAAATTGTAAGTTAAAAGTGGAATATGGATATATGAATATGAAGTTGAGGTTGTCAATTGTGTGACACATATGTTTTGGGGGATCGCTGGGTGATTGTGTGTCTTTATGCTGTTAGATCTGTTATTGCTTGTGTTAACGCTAAGCACTAAATGACTGGAATTTATACATTAAATATGTCTCAGGCAGTGGACAATGTCCAGCATAATATCTGTATAATAAATGAACCATTGTCACAAAAGGTCAAGGTGGAGTAGTCCCCATGCATCCTATTAAGGCACATGGAGGGATGGAATTGTGGCTCCATTCATTCTTAACCTTGGCACTAGATGTAGGTGAGTGGTTAGCTTCATCTACCCCTGGCAAAAGAGCCCCTGGTGCCCACTGTATATGAGACTGGGTGGGCCCCAGAACTGGTCCGGGTACTTTTGAGAAGACAAAAATATCTTGCCCCTGCCAGGAATCAAACAGTGAGTCTTCAGTCATCCAGCCATAGGCTAGTCACTATGCTGACTGTGCTTGCCACAAGCCAATAGGGAATTGGAATGCTGTAGACCAGTGGTTCCCAAAGTGTGCTCCACAGATCCCAAGGGATCCACGACCAGTTCCCAGGGGAGCCATGGGTACATTTCTGTAATGGCTACTTTGAAGTTTACTTATCTTGTAATTAAAGGCTAATGTTTTGTTAAAAATCATCACAGAAATTCTTTAAATAACAATGTGTTTATTTTGTATTTCTGTTAGAATATCTAATTAAGAAACCCCATGTACCCACAAAGCGAGTGACTCTTTAATTAAGGTCAAATCATGCAATGCATTGTTACATATGCTACTGGTATGTATTCATAGCTATCTAAAATCAGTGCTCAGATATAAATTTTTAATTTTGGATACCTATCATCTAGACACTCTATTTACATGAGCAAGGTTGTAAGGATCCTTGGTTATTTTTCAAAGCTGAAAGGGGTTTGCGAGCAAAAGAGTTTGGGAAACACTGCTGTAGACCCAGTTATGAGTGGATCTCTTGTGTACAGATTTCAGAAATAATGAACGAAATCTGTTGGTTCCAAAATTTTGGTCCACAATGGGAATATGTGAAATATGTAAGAATACCGGACCTGGGGCCCACCCAGCCTCCTATACAATGGGTACCAGGTCTCTTTCCCGGGGAGTAAAGCGGCCGAGGCGTGGAGTTGACCACCCACCCTCATCTAGTGCCAGGGTTAAAGAAAGAGTAGAGAGCTATACCTCTACACCCCGTCTGGGCCTTCATGGCCTGTTATAGGGAGAACTTTACATTATTGACACGTGCTTGTCTCCTTAAATATCACTTAGTTACATGGAGTACAGAGTTACTTATATTTGTATTATGTGTATGCATTAGTTTTATTTATACAGTACTGTATTACTGTTTTGGCAACTTTTTAGGCTATATATATAAGTAATTTAGAAGTACCAGATACTTGGCATTATCAGACCACCCACTCCCCTGATAGTCTGTTCATAAGAGGGTCTACAGTATTATGAAATAATTTAATTCCCCTTACGTTTTTAGATTTTCACAGCCGGTATTGATCAGATGGTAGTCTTCAGGGCTTTGACACCGATGTTTTGGAGGAAGACTAGTGTCAACCCACAATGCTGCACAGTGTCAAAACTCTAATGACTGTCAGCTGAATATAACTCCTCAGTTTTACTCATTGTAAGAGGTTTTGGAGACAGATTCTACCAGTTCTGCTTGACATTTCTCTGTTTTACAGGATATGTACAAATTGGTGCCAAGTTCATATTTCACAACATGCGTGAGACGTTTTTCGAGAGTAAATAATTTTCCAACAAATACAAAACAACTTCCAATCCAGTCTCCAAGAAACCGCCATACATATGTGAAGTATGGCACATTGGTGTTTGCCACAGGAGCAGCAACATTCGGCCTGTACTACAGTCAGCTGACAAACCATGAGAAACGAATTGTACGAGTTACTCTGAGTGGCATGAGCCGCTTCGCTAGGTTTGTTCTCTTGATAGCAACACTGATCTGTAGTGGCTGAAACACTGTGTAGTCGATCAGTAACTTTACTGAAATATAGCAGAGTATGGCTCAGTTAATCTGTAAAACAGAACCAGAATTAAAATTACAGTTTTTAAACAGTCCTTTAGTTGTGCAATGGCTCAAGCAATTAGTCACTGGCTTCTCACTGTGGAGGCCTGGGTTCGATCCCAGGCCAGTCCATGTGAGGTTTGTGATGAGTGAAATGGCACTGAGACTATTTTTTTCTACAAGCACTTCGGTTTTACCCTGTAATTATCTTTACACCAATGCTTCATACTCGTTCATTCATCAATCACTGATATTATTATCCTTATGTTAGCAAGTGACAGCATCATTAAGTGACACACTGAAAAAAGAACAGTTATATCACATTGATACGCGGATGTAATTACTGCTTATCACAACATGCAGTGTATGATACGTATTAAACTAGAGCTTGTTCATTTGTTCACAATATAGTACCTGTTTTGTGAGAGCTTTATAGGAGATATACAGGGTATACACAAAAGAATGGTGCGGTTTCAATAGTTTTCACTATTGAAACCGCACCATTCTTTTGTGTATACTCTGTATAAGCCAGCAAATGCAAAGAGTTGGGCTTTTCCTATTAAGACTTTTTTTTTGTCATTATCTGATTTTTCCAGACAATATGATGCTTTTATTGGCAGAGAAATAGAAAGTATGATCAAGTGGACACATACGATGTGACATTCGTACTTCGATTAATAGCAAATTGAATAAAATTGCTTCAATACTTATTTGAGATGGAAGAGACCATCTGATTGCCATATTTACCTTGAAGTTTAAATATATGATCCTGAGGCTCTGATTGGTACATGAAATATTGAGCTTTGAGAGGTGCATAACTATGGAAGTGAGTCATATCACAGGATTTTAAATTATATGTCTCAAAATGTTACAGAATATTGCGGTGTAATGGGTAGGTCTCCTGTTTCATACCAGGCAGACCACTGGTTGAATATCTCCACCAGATAACAGCGTGTTGTGATTACGAAGGTTACCATTTTCTGGGATGTGGCACCATGTGGTTTGGTATAGGTATCGTAGTTTTAGAGAAACCTGCTGCCTCCATCGTCAGAATAGAACATGAAGCTGAGTGTGGAGAAATGGTGTGGATAAGGGGAAGGGTGGATCAGAGCTCCCTGTTATCTTCTGCCTCTGTCTGTACCATTTTTCCATGCTCAACATACTCTTATATCCTGAAGACAGAGACAGCATGTGCCTTCAGAATGTTGGTATGTACTCAAACCACATGGTGTCACATCCCTGAAGATTCTTCATAGTTACCACTATAGGAATCTCAAATCTCGCATCCTGACTAAGGCTTACGTTAGTTTTTTTCCTTCCCCTCTGATCATATATGTGTTCCAGGATAGCGTAGTCGTTATAGCGACTCACCACGGGTTGGACGGTCCAGGGATTGAACCCCGCTGGGGGCAAAGTTTTCTGCACCCGTTCAGACCGGCCCCTAGGTCAACCCAGCCTTCTATACAATGGGTACTGGCTCATTCCTGGAAGTAAAGCGGCTGGTGTGTGGCATTTACCACCCACCCCCATCTAGTACTGAGGTTGAAGAAAGAGTAGAGCTATACCTCTTCTCCCCCTGTGGGCCTTCATGGCATGTTATAGGGTGAACTTTACTTTACGTCTGGTCATATGCCAAAATAGTATCTTGAATGAGACCATAATGTATTCCACATTGCTCCTAAATTATTGTTCATGCTCATTTTATGCTACATAATAACTTAGCAGTTGACATGTTGCCATTAAATAAAGCAAGAAGAAGAAATATGTTACAAAAATCAGTAAACACCTTTGTGGCACAAGTTTTGTCAGGGTTGCTTTGTGGTTGTGATTGTACTCTGCGCTTCACAGGTCATTGAAAGTGGGACTAACAATATCATTGGATTACTTGTGGTCTCTCTGGGGGCTGGAGGAAGGAACACCAGAGTATGAAACAGCCGTTCATCCGTTACACCAGCGTGCTGCAGACCGAATATTAGATGGCTGTCAGAGAAACGGGGGTTTATACGTGAAGCTTGGGCAGGGACTTGTCTCCCTCAATCACATTTTACCAAAAGAATATGTGGAAACATTAAAAGTGAGTGGTGATGTATATTCAAGTGGCTGGTTTAATGCTGTCAGAACATTGTTCTAGTGCACTGGATTTTGTTCAAGTGGTTCTTCTTTGCTTGTGTTAAGTGGATTTTATCAAAACTTCCTACTTTCATTTGTACTGATTGTCTTAATTTTCCAGGCACTGCAAGATAAGTGTCTAGTACGAGAAAAGGATGAATTGAAGGAGTTATTTCTGGAGGATTTTGGTGTTCCACATACAGAGATATTTAAACATTTTAATGAGGAGCCCATTGCTGCTGCAAGCTTAGCACAGGTAATAAGAAGGCTGGATTTGTTGGTCTGATGCATTATGTCCTCCATGACCTGCAGTTTTGAATGGTAGGCACGTTTGCAAGTAATAAGATTTACACAGGTATGCAATTATTAGATTACTAGATGATGGGTGTTTTCGGAGTAAAGGGGTAAAGGCCGTCAATCACAACTAAGTTTTATTCTATATTACTATATCTTCATCACAACACGATATCTGTTCCAAAGATGATGGATGTTCTGTCCAATGACAGAGTAAAAACTATAATTGTACGTATTTAGAAATAAAAGTTGCATTTCATGTATACAAAAATGTGGTTTCATAATAAAAGAAATTCATATTCGGATAATAATGTGTGTGTTTATTATATGTGTGAAGTGTGACTGACCTTGTAAATGTAGAGTTACAAGAGCACAAGGTAAAGGGTGTTTGGGTTAGTTTATGTAACAAGTTTTGTAACTTTCAGGTGTACCATGCTGAAACAAAAGATGGAAAAGAAGTTGCTGTGAAAGTTCAGTATATAGATCTCCAGGATCGTTTTACTGGTGATATTTCAACCATAAATTTGTTACTTAAAATAATCAGGCTGATGCATCCGAAGTTTGATTTTGAATGGGTTCTTCAGGTATGTGCATTCTATGTTAAGAATATCATGGGAGTCCTGAAGCACACACACTCTAGACTGATCCAGTTTTGGGCCATTTGAGACTGTTTCACATCTTCACAACACATTTAACAAGGATCCATCTTAATAACTCATTCATCTTTGCCTTGGTGTTGTTGCAAGTATTTTGAATAAAATAAGATGATGCAAGAAGTCCACTGTGTATGTATCAGCTTAATAACACATCATGTGAAACTTTCAAACTTCTCTCTTCCATTAAGGTTTTACAAACAAAATTTTGTATTTGTTTCTGGTTTCTCCTGAACATGTTTGTAATAAAACTCTCTCGGGCTGTAGCTGTGTAGGGTGGTTGAAAGGCGAATAAACCAACGTTTTGGGAACCGTGTGAGAACAGGGCCCAAGAGCATTTTATTGCATTCAGTCAACAGTTGAAGTTTCATGTTATATGTTTCATAATGCATCCAGGTTGTTCTTGATTTCGTCACACAGAGAATATTGGAACCAGAGTTTGAATTGTGATGTTCTTTAGTATTTAGTATTTATTTTCACATTCAAGTAAATCCATACAGGCGAGATTACACCCAGTGGATATAGAATTAGTCAATGCTAAACAAATACAATTTCAGATAATGTCATTAATACAGAAACTGTATGAATATAACAAGTTCCAATACAATACTAAAAGTACAGCATTCATGGTATAATAGTACAATACGTCATGTGTACATACATGAGTGCACACACACATACATATAAACATACACACATACATGTACACATCCATACATACACACACATACATGTAGTGGTATGTCATGCACATACATAAAATTCATAACACAGATAATAAAATTATTAATTTCCTGTAATAAGATACATAATTGATTATAATAAAATGACATGAAACAATGAATTGTATTACTCAGCAATCCACATTCAAATTAACTGCTATGAAATAATTGCATAAACACCAAACCTTAAAAATAGATGTACATTAGTATTTTTATTGTGGTCTTGTATGTTACATTTTATAATATTTTTCTAGTGTATAAAAATAATTTTTATTAAGGTATTTTTTTAGTGCATGCTTGAATTTGCGAGGAATTCCTGCAATATTTTTAATTTCTAAAGGTAATTTGTTAAAGATCTTTATACCTGAGTAGTGGACTCCGCATTGGCAGATATTTTTATTGTGTAATTGTCTTCATTTTTCATTTACTTTAAATATTCCCTTTGGCACCTTGTTCTTAAAAATTTGTAACTTGTATTATTCCCGCAGAGAAACACTTTTGAGGTTAAATATGTCATAACAAATTCTCATGTTCTGACATATTCAGCAGATGATGTAAAGCATATATTGAATGCCACATTCTTAGCAAAGTGAAGGTGCAGAAAATATGTTTGTGTTTCTGTGCCTTGCAGGACTTACGAGGAACTCTGGAACAAGAGCTTGACTTTATTAATGAAGGCAGGAATTCAGAACGTTGCGCTAAAGATCTCGCCAAGTTCTCATTTATTTATGTACCACAAGTAGTTTGGAATTTGAGTACCAAGGTAATTACACAATCCTATTTATTTTATTGTATTCCATTGTCAGCAATTAATTCATTCAATAAAATGCATTGCTAATTTTTAAAATGTAATCAGTAAGAATGCTTGGGAAATTACCACAGTTTTGCCATCCTAGCGTTAAGTGGCATTGAAATATATGTTTTTAAAATTATGTGGCAGTACTGTTTGATAATTTTGGAGGGGGCTGGGAATGCCAGTGTTAAGTTGGACTTACGTTGTCTGTCATTGGGAATTTTAAATTTACTGTAAATCTTTTAGGATTCTGAAGGATCAGACTTTCTGATTTGATTAGGGGCATAATGCCATTTGATATCTTCCCATCTTAGTGCTATTAAAACTCCCTGACAGACACAATAACAGTGTAGCAGACACATGGCTTTTTCTGTTGGAACAATATAAGTACCATTTAGTATATGGTCTTCAAAAGTTTTGAGCATTTGCGAACGAAATTCTTCAGAAAAACTAGAGTAATAATACGGTAACTGCATAAAATATTTTAGTTCCTAACCAGTCACTGATGAATCATTTTAAATTGAGATGTGAAATTTATGTATTGAAATACAGAGTGTTTTTTCAATGCAGAAATTAATTCTGCAGAGCAAGTGGCATTACTGTTTCCTCTGCAGCAGTTGATGTCATCCGCTCTACAGCATGAAGTCATGTTAACACAGGACTACATGAGCTGGAGTACTGCAGAGCGGGTGATGTCACTGGTCACTATGCAACGGTGCAGCTATGAGCAGGTACTTCTGTCAGCTGGACATGCTGTAATATTCATTTGTGGTTTACTTTACAGTGTTGTATCTCAGATTATGTGGCACTGAGTTGTAGGATCATATATGAATGACTAATTGGAGACAATTTGAAAGGCAGCAGCCATCAAACTTGCCTGAAGGAACTGAGAAAGACCACAAAAAGCTAGATAGCTGGTATCTAAGATCCAAAATGGTCCTCCCAAATTACAAGTCACAGATGTTACCATTTCAACCAGCTTGCTCAGATCTGTGTTATAAACACATTTATTAGTACTGTGAATTCATATTAAATACTGTAGTGCCTAATCCTTCAGAATCCTAAAATGCATCACACTAGCAACGAGTGCTGTAAAACCCATTTATGTAATTGCAGAGAGTTCTAACAGCAGAATTCATTCATGGTACCAAAGTCAACAATGTTGAGTCATTAAAAAAGCAGGATTTTTCGTTGTCTGATATTGACAAGAAGCTGTTCCAAGCATTCTCTGAACAGATTTTCCACACTGGATTTGTGCATGCAGATCCACATCCGGGAAATGGTAAGAATGCACAACACTGTGATGGGGGCTGGTACTTGGTGTTAGCAGAAAGTTTTCAAAAAGTGTGTAAAAGTAATACAATAAATACAGGATTATCAAAATAGGACATACAGTAAAACCCCTATTTAATGAATTGCTGGGAGATTAGAATATATTTAACTAAATCAAGGTTTTCATTAAATGGAGGTTTATTTGTTTATATGGAGCTATTGTCGGGACATGAAAAAATCATCACTAAATCTGGGATTTCACTAAATGCGGGAACATTAAATCGGGTATTTACTGTAGTCGTTTTAGGTGCCTGTATTTTCAAGAGAACTCAAATCTTCTGGGATATGACACTGTCTTTGGGTGAGTGGTTCCCAGTGTTTCACAGGGTCTTTGCTTCTTCATCTTCAGATATGAAGCAGTTTTCACGACAAAGGCACCACAAGCCTTCATAACCACTCACCCAATGCCACGATGTCCTTTTCCAGAAGACTTGAATCTTCCGCAACAGCGCTGTGAGAACCTCAAATCTTGCAAGTTACATCACATTTTATTTACATAAATACATGTTCAGTATGCATGTGCATCTAGTACCATCTGCGGACAAGAAAATGGAAATTTTCGATAGCTATCGTGAGTGTTTCTTTTGCAATGCTCTCCACATCACCTACAATTTCTACTTTTAATTCTTCAACCTACCTGAAGGTATCAATAACTAATAAATATCACAATGCTGCACGTTCTGTAACACCAAATTTATTAACTTCAGTGTAGCTACTTTTATGACCCTGTATAGGAAAACTCACAATACCTGAATGAGAATTACATCATTTCATGCAGTTTAGAGCGGACACATTCATTTGCTTGGTGTGTGTTGTGTACAAAGTCTTGCTTTCCTTCTTCAGTCTTCTTAATCATTCATCTCTGTAACTGATAGTCACCTCTCAATATTCAGATTTCCTTGTGCATATCATTTAGCTGGCTGTGGGCTTTAAAATTATTTCTGTGATCTAATCAAGGACATTAAGAAGGATAGGGGCATGCAACACAGGTGCAAGCCACAGGAAATGCTTAAAAATTTTGGTTAGAATACCTGAAGGAAGAGACCCCTCAGTTAACATTAATGCAGACAACAGGATGAAATTTAAATGGATGTTACAGAAACTGGGTGTGACAGTGTGTGCTTGATTCATCTGGCTTAGGATAAGGGTCCAGTACTGGGCTGTTGTGGACACAGTGAAGAACCTTCCAGGTTCCATAATAGGCAGGAAGTTTCTGGAGCGTTGGAATACATACTGGCTCCTCAAGAGGCATCAGTCATTGGTTGAGATAAATATAAAATGGTAATTGTACTTCCTCGGGTCAGGGAAAGAATTAACACGTGATAGGAGTTTAAACAGGCCCTCTTGTTTACCTGCACTACCTACATTGGGCATCCCTCCCCTTTATCATCACCTGTAATAAACAGAGAACACGTGTGTGTCCCTGATAGGCAGTTTGGTGTGGACGTCTGTGTTCATTGTTTCTATGACCATAGTGTGGACATTGTGTATGGTTTTGAAACATGGCCCCATGTTTTTAAGGAAAAAGAAAGGCCATGAGTTGCAAATGCCCTGGAAAATGTTCGGATCTAAGAAAAAAATAATGAAGTGGGGAATAGAGGATATTTTGTAATGAGCTTTGTGATTCATGCTGCTTACCTTGTATTGTTATGAAGGTGAAATGAAGGAGATTAGGGCGGGCTGATCATATAGCTTGGCTGGTAGATATTATATGTAACGTTTTGGTAGGAAAACGTTTTAGGAAGTGGCCAGTTTGAAGGCTTGGTAGGAAATTGGAGGATAATGTTTATACAGAGATGTTCTGAGTTGTGAGAGTGTGAACTGGAGAGCACTGGTTCAGGATCATATTTTATTGCAAGCTTCGATGCTAGCATGTGAACCTGTAAGTTCTATTCCAGTGCAGGGTTCATGAATATCATGTTGTTTTTCAGCTAATAATGCCTGAGCATCAGAAATATATATATATTTATTTATTTCAGTTCTTGTTAGGAGAGGTGCTGACGCTAAGGCAGAGCTTGTTCTGCTGGACCATGGACTGTATGAGTATCTTCCCTCTTCCGTACGCCAACCCCTGTGTCGACTGTGGAAAGCGATTGTCACGAACAGTCACGCCGACATGAAGACTCACGCATGTGAATTAGGTGTGAAAGGTACTGTATTGCTATTAATTGGCCCACAGATTAAAGTAAACATGATATTCATATGCATTTGTTGTGTTGCTGGGAAACAGACTTCTCGTGTGTTCTGTACACAGCGGGTACAATAGAGATTGTGTTCGTCCTCATGTTTCATGTTTAAATGTGCACAACTGATCTTGTACATATAAGAATGCAACTATTTTGTTTCCAGCTTCACTGTTTCCTATTGTGGTCATAATAAAAATCTTTTAATGACATGAAATTTACTCTTACAGTCTCTTATTTAGTACGTATACAACTAACTAACTCCATGGAGCAGAGTCCTTCTTGAGGAGCTAACATCGTCAGTTAGTCAAGAAATTCCCCGCGTTTTATGGAACCCGAAGGTTCATTACCGCACTCACAAGAGCCCGCCACCTGTCCCTATCCTGAGCCATATCAATCCAGTCCATGCCCCCCCATCCCACTATATATATATATATATGTGTGTGTGTGTGTGTGTAAAATGCATGTATTTGTGAGATAATGTATGTATGTGTGTTTATATACAGGGTTATTCAAAATGATTGTCGGGGTTTTAACAACTTGTCATACACAATACACTTGAGATAGGAGTATATGTATTTTTTTATTTAATAGAACAACACTCCAAGTTTTTGTGACATACCTTATAGGTGCTCTATATGTGTTCCCTTTGTGATTCTACAAACATCAACACGATAATCGAGTTCGTTCCAAACTTTTTCTAGCATGTCAGCGGTGATGGTTTCAATGGCGGTTCTGATTCGTACCTTCAGTTCCGGGATACTTGCCGGAAGAGGAGGAACATAAACCTGATCCTTGACGTAACCCCATACAAAGAAATCACATGGGGTTGCATCTGGAGAACGAGGTGGCCAGTTGTTAAAACCCCGACAATCATTTTGAATAACCCTGTATATATATATATATATAGACAGTGCTCAGTGAATGTTGACTGTTAATCTATATAAACATATGATAGGAGATGGTTTGTGACTGTTAATGTGTGTAATGTGTAGTCAGATGTCACACAAGTAGCAGCTGCTTTGTGTTCAAAGCTGTGCCATCTGGAGAATGGACGTAACTTCATTCACTGTTTTAAGAGAGGAAGGTGATGAAGGATGTAGACAAAACAAATTATTTCGTGTTGAATTTCAACAGTTGTTCCTATTAGTACACATGCAGTGTAAAATATGACACAGAAATAATGCCCAAGCATCTGTGATATGCTGTGAACTGGTGAGCCTTGCTTAGGATTAATGCAGTAACGAGTTATATATAGTAGAGTAACAGGACAAAGTTGTACACAATTTTGTAGAAACATTTTATGATTATATATATATATTTTTTTTTTCAGATTATCGCCAGCTTGTTGAAATTCTAACACAAAGGCCTTTAGAAGCTGGTATGAAATTAAGCACAAAATTAAGTGAAGAAGACTTAAAGTACATGACAGAAATGGCACGCGAGAGGTTTGATATAATTATGGCAGCTCTTCGTGCCATGCCAAGATCCATGTTATTGGTCATTAGGTGAGATCAACATCAGTATATTAAGTAAAAATTAAGATACATGTCAACAGTTACATACTTTTGTAGATCTTAGTTTCGTTAAAACTAATTAGCCAAATTGGCATTGGGACATGCCTCTTCTCTTTGTTGGTCATCCACTCATACTAGCTGATTCATGCATGACTGTACTGGCCAGATACAATTATATAGGGTATAGAATATCAATAAACAGGAAGTTTAGGGCATATTTTACAGACTGATAAAAAAAACTGATAATGACTTACCTTTGTGCCCAAGGTATAGTGACCATGACTAAACGTTCCTATCAGGTGGAATGGGTGGCAGATAAGGAAGCGTATGCTATCTGAACAATAAACATTATTGTCGCTGTTAATGCAACATTAAGCTTGCTGTATCAGTTCTCAGTAATGTTTTTTTGTTTATGTAGTATATGTTTAGTTTCCTTCTACCCACAACTTACTGACATAGAGAAATGCATAGTTTGGTCCTGGCCACTATAAGAAATTTAAAATGATTAGAATATACTTATATATATAAAAATGACATGCATTAAGCAACCAGCCTGGACCAGTATGGTGTGTGTGTGTATGTATATATACAGTTCTAAAGTACTGTAATTGGAAGGAATTAATTATCGTCAAACACAACTAGTGTAGATTATATACTTTATTCTGGCAACGTGTTTCGACCCAATATGGTCATATTGAGGCCAATAATATAAAATTCATACAATTGTATTAAAAAAATATTAATAACTGAGATCTCAATTTTACATTCGAAGCAGTACATGTTGCTTACCTACTGAAATTCCTTCGACATTTTTGTTTTTGCAGCATTAGATGTACTGTAATTACGTGATTTGATCATGTGCAAATAGAAGAGTGATTATACGATCGCTTTATTAAAGTTTATGTAGGACAAATAATTTTGCTTTTATCAGGAACTTGAATACGGTACGTGCCATTGCCAGAGAGCATGGCGATCCAGTTGATCGATATGTAGTGTTGGCTCGCAGTGCTGCACAAGGACAGTTCATGTCAAATGAAGCTGGGATACTTCGTAGGATGTTGGCGTTCAGGGAACTCTTCTTTTTCGAAATGATGTTATGGTAAGAACAAACATTCAGTAAACATTTTTTTGGAATACTGAGTGTGTTATAATTGAAGGAGAAAAGGCATTCTTGTTTTCGTATACCTTTGATGTTTCAACTTTTCTGTGAATCATGTAGCAACCATATTCTCCATTTATCACTGTCATCCTGAAGTTCCTCTTCAGTTTCCTTCTATGATTCCTTCCTTTGTGCATGAATTCTTTCGTAACTTGTTGTTCACATCTCGATCTCAGTGTTCCTCTTGGATGTTTCTTCTAGTTTCATATTCAGAACTTTCATTTTATCATCAGGAAATACAAGAACATACACTCGGTTTTAATAATTGGCTACATCATAAGAACAATTCGTCAAATTGAAACAATATTTGTGCCAATTTCTAGTTCACACATAACCTGAATTCAAATATTTATAACCACCCAATATTTTGCCGTTTTAAATAAAGTGAAACCAAATGACCATTTTCAGGACTTGTCAAATTCTTTGCTTGGTGTACAGACTATGTCCCATGATCACACAAAGCAGCAGAAAAAAATAATTATGTGTCCTTTAATCTAGAGAGCATACAAGACAGCAGCGTGTGAGGTTTGCAGTTTTCATGGGATCGAAAACTTAAAGAGTACAGTCTACTGAGTTATGACGTTGTGTAGCCTCATGGATGGTTACCATTTCAGAGGAAACTCCTGTCTGTCTTAGAAGATGGCACTCCACTGAAGCTTTGGTAACTACAAAAGAGACTACGTACTGTCATACCCAGTATGATCACAATTTATAAAAACACAGCGTGCAGTGGTTTTTGAGCTGAATAAGTATGTGTGTAATTTATCTTCTTAACATAACATCAACCTGATTTATTTATTGTTACTAAGCATTTCTGGACTGCGTGCTTGAAATATTTTTTAATTTTGTAAGCCCTTCGCACCCCTTTTACTTCCAATCTTTTTCGTGCCAGCTACAAAGTAACGTGTTCAGAAGTTTAAAAAAATGTCCTCGGTATGGGAAAATATAAAACTCCTGCAAGCTTTTTTTTTAGTCTTAATTCACCGTGCATTTTTGTATTATAGACAGTCACCAACAAATGCACAAACCAAATAAAGGCATAAATCAACCTTTTATCATAATTAAAACCCTACACATGTTTCGGCTCGCGAGGAGCCATCATCACGGGTTACAGTAGTGCTTATCAAATGCTGTGTTAGGTCTGTTGACGAACAGATCATCAACATGAGGATCAATATGAGGATCAAAGATGGAATACTCGGGATTTGGTTGTAGCGTGGATGTCAAACCGTCAAGTTAGAGGAGAAGGCTTCTGACAGTGGATCATTACAGGAAAATTATGATGTTGGAAGCTAACAAAGGACAGGAAAGGGGTAGTCTTGTAAATCTGGATGTGACTTTTGTCCATAGCAGTGAACATTGTTTTGGTGAATGGTGGAATTTTTATATGTATGCGGTGTGAACGAGGAGGAATCTCCCATACTTCAAAGAACATTCCTTATGTTAATTTACATTGATAGGACCAAGCATGTGGCTGTGAAACTGGAAACTCCCCCCAAAGAAAGCATAAGACCTTCTCAAGGAAAATCTTAAGGTGATTATTTGGACCATTTGAGAGAGTGGATCTGGAGGATCAGATATAATGAAGAACTTTATAGAGAGTATAAAGATCTTGACCTAGTATCCTGCATTGAATTCAAGAGACTGCATTGGGCTGGACAAGTACAAACACTCCCACTCGACCGTATACCCACAAAAGCCCTGCAAGCCGAGTTCACAGGCAATTGACCAGTGGGAGGACCTAGGTTTAAGAACGTGTAAAAGAAGATGCTGCCAGACTTCACCGATGTTGCAACTGGAAGCCGACCACACAGAATAGAACAGTTTGGAGGCAGAAATTATAGGAGGCCAAGGCTCAACTGTGGGCTGTAGTGCCATAGGATGGATGACTAAACATATCTATATCCAGAGTTGGAGTTTTATGGAGATAATGATGCGAGAAAAATGTGATCTTGATGCAGTTCCACATACTGTACGTGTTTTAACATTCTATGTTATCCATACACTGTGCAGGTCTTTCTGTGAGCAATCACATACCTGCAAACTTACGGACAGTTTGGTTTTTCTAACTTAATTAATGTCTTTATGTCACTCAGATGTTAAGTACAGGTGTTAACATTACAGGAACTACAAATTCCTCCTCGTTTTAATACGTATTTGGTAATCAATACATGTATAACAGCACTCATTCTTTAAAATTTATCTCATCATTATCTCCATAACCGTTCAACCAAGGATATAGGTCTGTTTGGTTATATCGATGTACTTGAACCTAAGGACCGTTCTCCCGAAGTATGGCAGATTCCTCTTGGTACATTCTGTGTACTGTATATTACTGGCATTTGTTCCAGGTGTGAGGGTGCAAAACTGTGGTGCTTTCGGTTCTACTTACGTGTGCTAAGGTTTGTGGAAGGGCACCACCTGGCGTGTCAGCTGTTTTACAACACATCCAGTAAAGATAATTCAAATTGTGTTTGGTACAAAATACAAACATTTTCTTAAAATTGTTTAGCCATGTGATTTATAATGTTGGATGAACCTTTGTTCAGGCCTTGACAAAATAATGTTTATATTATTTCCTACAGTTATTTTTATATTGTACGCTGACATATGTACAGTGACCCTACAGGCACAGTTATGAGTGTGTTGTAGAAGTGCTTCAAATGTATGGTTAATGAAAGCCAAACTGAAATACCTTCGAAATAACTAGGACCCAAAACTATTGTTAGGTACTGGATATGTTGGTTTTGAGGTAAGGTAGCAAAATTACCATGTACAGGATTTCAAGTCTGATTTGGACTATATATAGTAAATTTCTGTGTTTGTAGCCCCCCTGTCCCTGCCACTTTCATGGAAGAACTGTTTTATGATTATTTTGGGAGGAGGGATTTTATTACAAAGTGATATGTAAGAAATATTGTTCTTTTATGTGCATTTAGAATTTCAAAAATGTGTATCAACAGAATGAACTTTAGTTTTTACTTCTGAAGTAACCACTGAAGAGAAATTTGTGTTGGTCACGTATGCCTTGCTTTGCAGCTCCAAAGAATAGGTACTTGTCTAATAAATTCTTTATTATTGTTGTATATTTTATTATTATTATTATTATTATTATTATGCCGTGTTGGCCCTGAAATTAATTCTGAATAAACAAAGACTTGACCATCCATAGTTGTTTCAGCCGAATCCTGTGGTGGATTTATTTTCTTCCTGTGTCTGGGTGATATTTACACTGTTACGTGTACCTGAAGGTTGGTGGCAGGCAATCACAAAGAAGTAAAACTGTAATAGTGTGTGATATTAGCCATTGCCATGCAATTACCGGTCGCAATAAATACAGTATGGTGAATTTAAAATTACAGAAAATATGTAATAAATATTTGTGATTTGAGTTTGATTCTTTCATCCACACTGTGTGGCAGGAAATATGAAATACAAACTTTTGTTTTTAACCTTTAGCACGCCACCTTCTAAGTGCTATTTTTCTGCCGCGGCTGGCGCATTATTCAATTTAAGTACCCACTGTGGGTTAGTGTTTTCCTGTTTGGATGAAGAGGATGTACATTTAATGGGGCAGCTTTGTCCCATTTGTCCATTAAAGGTTACTATTGTTTTTCTCTCAAAAATGCTCTTATTTGGAGGTGATTTCTTGACTATGTGATGAACTATTAGCTTCTCAAGAAGGACTCTGCAACTTGGGGTTAGTTGTTTGGAGGTGACAGGAACCTGTCAACACAACTTTGTTTGAAATAAATAAATGGCCCTGTTATATTGCAGTAGAGTGGTATTAGTACTAGTAATAGGTACACAAGCTGAAAATCACTCTAGGAGACCAAATTATCTTTGTTTTGTAATAGTTTCCAACAAAAATGTAAAATATTAAACAAAAATTGTACATCTGCTAGTTTATCATATATGAAGTAGGAAGAATTTAAAATGTGCTGTCTTTATAAGATAAATCCATATGAAAATTAAATGGATTTTTACATAATTTATACAGCCACAGTCAACATTGTTAACTAATACTGGAGCTTGTGAACACACCTAGCATGCAAATGATGGAGGATCCTTCGACCAATTATGCTGAACAAGACCAACCTGGAACAAAGTGAACAACAGAGCTTTGGAGCCAAAACCTGGATCCAGTCAGTGTGCTCAGCGATTGGTTTGTTTGGATCCATTACTTCTCTACACGTACTGCTGGGAGCAGGGAAATTCTTTGTGGACAGTTTGACCGTTGAAGATGAGACCACTACATGGTCTCAAAATGTCAGGCACCAGTCACCCAGTGGCACGGCACTGCATCCCAGAAGCAGAGACCTCGACTGTACCACAGTGAAAGCCTGGAGGACTCTACTATAACTTCTTTGGTCAATATGAATGACAGATCTTTGAAACTGAGTCTTGGATCCAGAGTGTCACCTGAGCCATTCACTTTTACTTATTTGGTCATTCTCTGCCTGCAAGTGACAGACTACGTTTCTAGTCCCTGGACTGGCCAATAACCACAAACTACCAACAGGAATACTAATGGAGTTGTCATGGAGGAGTTGAGGTTCAGGAGAGATTTAGCTTCATGCATTTATGACCTCAGTATTAAGGTGAGCTTCACTACTCAACCAGTCTGCCATTGAGGAAAGAACCCAGGTACCAATTTAACAGGAGACTGGGTGAGTCCCAGGGCCAACTTGGACATAATGGAGCAAAAATCGCCACCTCTGCTGGGAATCCGAACCCAGTTGAGCAATCCATAGCTTAGTCACTATATTAACTGAGCTACCCAGTTTCACATCTCATAATCAGAATCTAGCCGTCTGGCCCAGAGCTAGTCACTGTACTGACTGCGGCGCTACTCAGGCTTCTTACAAAGAAACTTTGGAAACCCAGTCAGTAGACTGTTACGATACCGACTTATTCGACAGTACTCTGATCCCTGATTCATGCCATTATTTACCTAGCATAAACCATGGATCGGACTGAAACTGAGCTCACAGAGCGCAGAAAACTAGCCAGTCGCTAAACTGTGAATACAACAATCGAAAATTTTTTTACTACGTTTACCCTCTTCCAACGAGACTTTTCCGCAGAGTGCGATCTGGCGCTTCCTATTTCAAGTTCCAGTACCTTTTCTTTTCCTTAAGGTCATACAGTAGCTGCTTGCGTCTTCTTCCTCGTCTTACAGTCCCTTAATCTCCTTCAATAACATGTTCTAGAAGGCAGTTCCTACGCACGATGTGAGCAATCCTTCGTTTTACTGTACGTATGATGTTCCTTTAGGATTCTTTCCACCGTTTGTGTGTAATACCTCTTCATTTTTCACACGATCGTTCCAACTGATCTTTTCCAGCAACACATTGTAAAACTTCCAAGGTATGTCTGTTTTCCAAAATGTCCAAATTTCAGCACCATTTAAAGTGAGTACTAGAGATGGTTGCCTTGAGATTCTCATTACCTTAATTTTTTCCACATTTATTTTCATTCCATACCATCTTCCAATTTCAATTAGCCTATCACCATGCCCTGTAGTACCGCGAAAGAAGGAGTGTTTCTTATTGGTTAATTCTTACATATCTCGATTATTCTGCCATCTTTAGGAAGGAGTTTTAAGTATATGTGAGCATTGAGTTGCGTGTGGTGTATGGTCTGTGGTGTGAGTGAAATCAGCTGTCAGCGTTTATGTGAAACGTGCAAGTTTTGGGCAGTTGGTGTATGGGCTTGTACAAGTAATGCGATATGTATGTACACGTTGTCTTCCATAGGCAGAAGTGAAATGCTTGAAAGTACTGTATTATGAAAGAAGCTTGAAGTAAGTAGATTTCGAATGTTTCTAACATACTGTGTCATGGTTTTTTATATTTGTGTGGTTCTGATGGAATAATCACTACGTATGCGAATTAAAAATAGCTGCAAAACTACTGTGTTAGTAAAGGAATCTTCATTGGGTAGAATTTGCGGGGATGGAACAGTTGGCACTGATAACACGATTGCACACGTTTATCAAGTAAGACTTAACAGTATATCATACTGTTGAAAGCCCATAGGAACTGACAAAAATTATGAATTTCTGATGTGTGTCGTTATTCTATATTTGTGTGGTTTTTTTATACAGGATCTGTTAAACGTTCAAAATAATTTTAAGAAAGCAGAAGGCGTTATGACTAATGTGGATTGGCATTTTCATTGACTTCATATCTGTATGAATGTGCAAGACTTATGTGCGTTATGTGGTATTAACTCGTGGAATTTGCTTTCAGTGGTTTATGTGGATAAATAAGTGATATCCGTGAGCACGCACCCACATGACGTCATGTCACCAAACTTGTCAAAGAATTCGTGTTTAATAAAGCTGCCCCCTGTTTGATTATACGCCCTGCGATGAAGTCATATGGGGACTCAGTTTGAGTATTAGACTAAGTTAGTGGTCAGCTTCGGGCCCCGGCCGCCTTATCCCGGAGAAAGATCCCCCAGTATCCATTGAATAGCTGACTGGATGGTCCTTAGAGCCAATCTGAATTCGTGATTTATATACAGGATGGTCTTGAAATGGATGTAACAAACTACATTATGGGTTTGCCATTGCAGACCATGACATAAATGTAGTAACATTTGGATACGAGCTTTGTATGGGCACAATTCCCCATTTTCTCCACTTCCAACTTTCCCTTCCCTCTGTACCTCCTTTTCTCTCCAATTTATTCTGCAGGCCCCTTTTCCCACCACCTTTTCTTGGGGGGGAGGAAAAGGGATGGAGAGATGAGGTGGGTGAAAGGGGCACAGTAGAAATGGGTTTGGAGGAAAGGGGGATAAAAGAAAGGGTTTGTTAGAGGGGGCCAAGGGATAAGAGAGGAAGGAAAAGGGTTAAGGAGTAAAGGGGTAGAGAGAAAATGGGGAGGTAAAAATGGAGCCTAACAACTGTAAAATTTTATTGGAAATAGACTTTATTATACTTTTTGGAAGGGGAGAAAGGGGGTAAGAGAAAATGGGTATTTGGGTGAAAGGAGTGTGTAGAAAAAGTGTTGAGGGGAGGAGGGAGGTGAGTAAATGGGTAGAGGGGGGAAATTGGGTGGAGAGGTAGTGGGCAGTGTTGTACAAAGTGAGGCAAGGAAGTAATGATACTAAAATATAATAAGAACAGTAATGGCATTGGGCCATACGTTTATTAATCATTTCCCTGAAAATAGTCCAAATACTCTTATTAAGGCATTTATACAAACTTCAATGCTTCAAAACTCATCTTCATCGATGGTATTCAATTCTGCCATCACATTGTTTTGAAGGACGATGTTTGTGTAAAATCAAGGATCTTTCACTTTCACATGAAACTTGGGAAACAAAAAAAGTCTTTCGGAGTCAATTCAGGGGACTATGGGCATGTGATTGAGCACTGCGGCCCCTTTTTTGGATACCAAAATTGTTCATTAGTACAGCCAAAGCACACATCTGATTGTGAATAGTATAACCATGTATAAGCAAACCACTTAAGTAACAGTTTGTGCATTTTATTTGTGGGTTATTTTGTGACACCGCTTATAAGTCGGACTATATAGTGTCAATAGTCACTGTATTTAAGATATTGTGACTAAAGACATCTTTGTTTCAGGTATGTATTGACATTATATTAAGTGTTAAGAGCAAGGTTCATAATGGCTATGGTGGGGATTCCCAATGGCAGTCCCATGCCAAGCTTCATTCCTGAAATGGAGCAAATCATCAGTCAGCTAGAAAGAGGGACAGTTGTCACAAAATTCTACCCACGTAAACGTCCTGAGAGGAAGCCTTTGATGATCAGACGTGAACAAGGCAGATTGTCTGGGCTCGCACGGCTGCTATGGCTGCTACAAGAACATTTGAAGGGGCTGGTAGGTATAACATTTGAAGTTTTGAGTTTTTAACAGTGGTGTAGCTGTGGTTGCCATATTTCTGGGATATGGTGCTGCGTCAGTGGGTGGTCGGTTCCAGGCATTTCAAGGGTGCATAGTGCTCTCATCTTGAAGGGTTGATAGGTTCTAGATGAACCGACACAGCATCGTGTCCCATAAGAACACAATCCTAAGTTTGTCCTTACTTTCGCCCCAGAATGCAGACTCATGGTGGTTAACAATTTTATCTTTAAAACGACCTGCATTCACAAATTTTAACACATGTAAAAATAGCACGCCTAGAAATTGATTTTACATGCAGTATATATTTAGGCAACAAGGAAATGTACTGCATTTTTAAGACATGTTGCATAATTTCTGTTTTATTTTCCACAAAATGTCATTTAGTTCATAATTTAATCTTTTTCTGTTAAAATAATACTCATGTTTCTCATAAACCATGCACTAAAATTTAAATGGCAGCCTGGTCATTTGAAGGTTAAAGCCCAGTGATAGCTACTGTGTATGTACCGTCTGCTGTGCCGTTAAGAAACTGTCCATTTTGCCCACACAGCATAGTTATATGTTTTGTATGATTCGTACAATAAATACACATTATGTCCCTGAACAGCATTACCCAGTTGGTCCTTTTGATCAAGGTGGATTGTGTTCTCTGTGACGTATGAACTGAAGTTTTATGTATAATTTTAGGTAAATGTCAGTTCAAAGGGTTGAAGTTGGGGTCTTGACAAGAATGAAAATGCAAATGTCACAGGATATTGATTTTTGGTTCAGAAATCCTTTATACTTTATCTTAAATTAGAGGTATGTACGATGTTTAAAAAAACCAACAGAATGCACTTCACTGCATTTGGGTTTTTTAAACATTGAATCGTAAAATGCACGGTGAGGCTAACATAAAATTTAGACGTATGTACATTTAACCTGTTGTATATCCCCAGCCAATTGTAAAGGTAAAGGTAAAGCAACCCCATTACAGGCCTAGACAGGCCCTTAGGGGTCCAAGAGGTTGAGGCTCCCAGATTTGTAGACAATCGGCACATGAAGGTGGTAAGGTTGTCAGCCCTACGCACCGGCCGCCTTTACCCCCCAGGAAATATTCCTGGTACTCATTTCTGTTAGAGGCTGAGTCGACCCCAGGGCCATAGTGCGACCGGAACGATTATGTCAAGGAATTAATTCCAATGACACCATCGGGAATCAAACCCGCGACGTTCCGGTTTGTAGCGTAGTGCCTCAACCAACTGCGCCACCGCGCGCCCTCCCAGCCATTTGTAGCAATCTTTAATATTACCATGATGAATGGTGAATTCACAGCAATGTGAAAGGAAGCAGGCTTGGCCTATTTTAAGGTATTTTTCCAGTATTTTCCTGGAGGAACAGGAGGCCAGTGCAGAAGGACCTTGCCCCTTGGGCAAATATTTGAAGCCAGGTTCTTCAGAATACAAAGCAGAAGCGCTGTTTTACAGTATAGGGTGACAGGTATGAAGATGGGAGGATAATATTAAAAATAAATTGTATGGAAATAGTTGGTGGTGATGATGATGCAGTCAGATCAGCTGGTTTTGGTTTGTGTCCATTGTGGGTCTTAGTTTTGATATCTCCAAATATAAGGATTTCAGTTCCAAACAGGAAATAGCATGACTGCTGCCCATTATTATTATTTTTGTTATGGAATAATTTTTGTTGTTTGTTTTTCAGTGGATCTGAGAGAGGTAAAAGAAATCCGTGTAGGGAAGAATTCCAAGGATTTTGAGAAGTGGCCAGATGACTCAAAACGAATGGAGAACATGAAATGTTTTGTGGTATTTTATGGCTTGGAATTCAGGTTAAAAACTCTTTCAGTAGCAGGTATGATATACAACTAATTGCATTACAGGAAACTGACATAACAATGAAATTTTCGTTCAGTCTGTACTTGTTACGTAACATATCTGGATCATATGCCATCTTGTGCTGGCTACATGAAAGTTTAATTCTTCTGTCACAGGTTGGAGAGTGATCTCACATTTTGTGCAAAAATATTTGCTCAATTTGAGTTACTTAGTAAATATAGATGCCATGAAAATGTGTGAGTAACTTGATATTAATCCTTTATTTTTTGTTGACACGTTTTATGCACCTTTACCATCTTTGAATTATGTAGTTAAAAGATGTAATGAAGGTACAAATGCATTTTAATCCATGGGATGTCTGTCAGGCTGCTCAGTGTCATATATTGGAATCTTTCTCACAGATCGGAACTGTTCATGTTTTGTTGCTTTATTGGTTTAGTTTCAGCTGAAAAGGAATTCAGAGACCGGAATGAGCTCTTTAAAGTTTTGGCAGTCATGCAGGAGACCCTTGTCCTTCTCCGTCCCTATTTCTAAATGTTATCCTTTCCACAAGAGTAATATAATCATGTTATGTCTAAACACAATAAAGTTGTGTTAAGATGGAACATAATTATATTATTCTTGTGATACTGCAAACACAATGGGGATGAATCACTTTAAGGTTACACTTTCCATTGCATCAGAGGTCTTCCAGCACTCCCCCCACCCTAGAGTATACATTGTTTTTTAACTGCCAGAATTTTAAAGGACTCTCATTTAATCACCTCTGAGACCTTTCAATTATATTTTATGTCCTTTTACACATATTTAATCAGCCGATAGGGTAGGCTTACCTGGATGAGGTCTGCGGATGCTAATGGTATGGCTGTTTGGCCTTTCGTTGTTATGAGGAATGTGTCGCATGTTTATGCACAGTGGACTGAAAGGTGTTACATTACTCTTGCACTTTATTCTCGTAGCTTTCTCTGAGAAAGAGTGTGAACTCTGGGTTCGAGGACTGCGACATCTTGTACCAGACACAGAAGCTTCTTCATATCCTCTACAGGTTGAGAGGTGGCTGAGAAAGGAGTTCTACAGCATGGAAAATAGCAGAGAGATGTAAGCCAGATGTGTAAATCAGTAACTAATGTACTGCTGGAACTAGGCATATGACAGATCGTCACAAGCGATGTATATGGCAAGTGTAAAATATTGTTCATAATTTGAGAATTGCAAATGTGGTTACAGCAGGAATTTTTTGAGGTTAATATGATATATTTAATGTAGACAAAGTGTGTAAGTAAGAAGTTCTTTCCAAAAATAAAATAGTACGTGATGAGAACTAATGATTATGATAATATTGCTGTGTAACATGTTTACAGTTGCAGCTATGCAGAGATAAGAGGAAAATGCTAAAATTAATATTAGGAAAGTATCGTACAAAGATGTGGACTGAATTCCAATGGCTCAAGATTGTGTCCATTGGCTGGATTTTTTAATGCAGTAGTAAACTTTGGAATGTATTGCGCAGTGTGGCAATTGATGTCATTAAACGACTGAATGCTTGACGTCAGTCAGTCTGTCAGCATGCTGGGACTCTACACAAAGTGGCCCTTACATTTAACTGACCAAATTTATATCTAGCTGGCAACAGTACTGATTTTCATGTTAATCCGTTGGGTACGTTCGGATATCAAACATAAGAGGGGGCAGACAGACATTACCTTCCCATTGTGTCTTTATTTTATGTATGTTGTGTAAAGAATGCATACATAATGAAACTGTTTTGTATTGTGGTGTACTGATACTAGTGACTAAGGCTGTGGTCTCCTTGGTCAAGGAATGCATTGTCCTTGAACATAGAGGCAGCACATTGCCCTGAAATGGTGGTAACTGTCTGTCAAACTACTGGGCGTAATATTTCAGAAAACTTCTGTCTTAACCATTTTCTATCTTTTCTCACAAGGCTTCTGACATAATTTTCCCCTACAGACCTACTATCAGAAGCCTGTTGATCCCAATTTACAAATTCACTACCGCATTGTAATTACTGCTGAATGTTTAATCTTTAACTGATGCATCATTCTAACGGAGAAGCATAGTTCAATAAAATCTTCTGAGGCAGACAGCCACGTCAAGGTGTGAAAACTCTCCAGTGTTTCAGGGACTTGTCTGATATACAAGATTTGAGGTCCTCACAGCAGTGTGGTTAGTAATCAGTGTCATGAGAGCCTCAGATGTAACGTTGATTTGAGGGAGTCTGTGGCTCTTTTTCCAGGATTACACTGAAAGATATGAAGGCCTTTCTGCCACGTGTGAATTGCAAGGTACCTACAGGCAGATTGAGGGAGCTGTTTCAGGAGGTTGACACAAGGAAGAGAACAGAGTTGGGATTTGATGACTTTGCAACACTGTACCACAAGCTGATGTTTGATGAACATGTAAGATTATTTTAAACACTGCTGCATGGCCAGTACGATTAAATATTTGTGTAAATAAAATAATGTGAAAAACAGTGGTAAAATACTAGCTTTTCTGCATGTGTAGGTTACACAGTCAATAAAATTTGTTTGGGCCGACACCGATGTCTGGTGGTTCAAGTAAACCAACTTTTCAGCGTCCGACTTCATCTCCATCAGCAGGGTTTTGATATAATTGAGCACCCAGCCTTCCCAAGTTATATACTCATACAAGGGTGGAGATTGGTGTGGGATCATATCAAAACCTTGCTGATGGAGGTGGAGTTGGGTTCTTCAATTTTGGTTTACTTGTACCAACTGATGTGTCTGTCAGCTTGAGAAGATTTTATCGGATTCAACTGTTGCAAAAGCTTTAAGACATACGTAGGTTTTACCGTACAGCGTAAAATGCGGGGATGACCGAATGATTACTTACAGTGGGGATGGAAGCTACTGTGGTCTGCCCTGGCAGTTATGTATGGGTACTGAGGAAAATTATGAAATGCCTCAATTACAATTGTGCAGCACTAGGCCAAGATATGAAACCTGGTACCTTCCACATACGAAGCAGTATTATTAACTACTATGTCACTGCATTCAGTACTGTACATAGTGACAGTTATAAATGTTATCAGTTGATGAGTTGAATTATTTGTGAGCTGATGTCCCAAGTTTCAGAGAAATTTGGCAGGCTAAGGGCTTTCTTAAAAAAAAACCCACTACAAAGAAAGCTGGTGAATTGCTCAATCTGAGCAGAAACCAGCTAAGAATAATGACTGGGTTGCTAACAGGACACTGTCATTGTAAAGGATGCCTATTTAAACTGGGGCTGGTAAACAGTCCCGAGTGTGATAGATGCAAACGGCATCTGAAACAGCCTCGCACATTCTTTGTGACTGTGAGACTTTGGCCACACTAAGATTCAGGCACCTGGGTCGTCATTTGATGAAACCAGGTGACTTCGCAGACATCTCTGTCAGTAAAGTACTGCAGTTTGTTCAAGGTGCAGGACAGCTGAATGAATGAGCTAAAGGGTTGCACAAAACATCGATAACGGTCGAAGTGCACGGGTCACTGTGGTGTCTGCCCTTCTGTATTCTATTCTATTCAGAGAAATTTTTTCTGTCTCTCCATCATCAGGGAATCTTGTTGCATCATTTCCTAATAATGGCAACAGAGAAGGTCTTGGAACGTTGTACGTTTGCTCGCAACTGATCTGGCTAATCACCTTAGAAGACTGTATCACTTTGGTTGCAGTGACAGCTTGAAGTATTGTGTTATTGTGGTGGTGTAGTTTTGATATAGCACAAACCACGTAGAAACTGTTGGTGTAGTCGTACAGCTGTCTTGTATACATTTGTTCATTTTATTATATCTATACTTTATTTAATGGCACTATCAGTAACTTAGACGATATAGCTGCAACTAGTTGGGTGGTTAAAGAATGAAGGACTAGAAAGGTTTTGGAAGAAAATGGTGATAGTTTTATTTTGAGGCATAATCCTGAGCTTTGTCTGGAAGCACTGAGGGAAACCATGAAAAGTCGCTGTCTCATAGTCTGCTATCTTGAAGCTCAACTGTAAATTTGACTCATTCTTATACGTTTCAGTAGGTGGTGTCCATGTTGTGGTCCATAGTTTTGACGTGTATTCAGGAATCTTTTCTTTTATTTCTCTCTGCGTGTCATTATGTTTTGGTTTAGGAAGGAGGCAGTTTTTTTGTATTTATTAAAGAAAAAAGTAGGCATCTAATTTTCTTGAAATTTGGCATGAACATTATGAAATTTGAGGCCATCTATTGTACTTTTTAATTCCATACTGCCAGAGTAATGAAAACATGGTGAACACACAAATTTATGAGGCAGGGAGCAACACTAGGATGACTTATTATGGGGCCTTGAAATGCTATTCAAAAAAAGTGCAACTTGTGTTTGAGTATTTTTCATAGAATATACAGCAACACAGCGTCTGTGTGAAAATATTCTTTAGCTGTTATTTTAACAATGATAACTAATGGACTATTATAGTGTAGCCGAACATTATTGAAACATTATTGAATGCTAGTATTGTTGGAGCAGTTCGGCTCTCCCCTTCCACTCGTCTAAATATAGCAGCAACGACAAGGGACCAGGTGTCCCGAGCCAGTTGGCGGGAGTAAAAGGAAAAGAGTAGACGGATGGTTTTGTGCTAACGTTGTATTGTAATAAAAATAAACAAAGTTAACCTTTTTGAAGAGAACAGTCTTTAATTTGATGTATATCAAATTAATAAAAAGTAACCAGCAAAGTTCGGTTATAATAGCTAGGAATGTAATATTTTATGTTTTACTCTATTCTGTTGAAGCACATTAGAGGTCTTGGCATTTGTGAGTGGTATTGGGTTTCCAGTTTGATAACATTTTATCATTTTTGTGACCTTATACTAAGTTTTTCAGGGTATCAGTGTCAGGCCCCCAATCAAGCCTGGCATTTTAACACAAATTACCATTGTGTTATCATCGTCATACTCATATTTTACCTAAAAAGTACTTGATGTGCTGTTAAATTCTCATTGTATTCTCATATTTTCTAGGTGTTCCGTGAATGTATTGACGTTTATACGGCCTACTCCGAAAGCCATAAATTTATAACTTTACAAGAATTCCAGAGTTTTTTGGCTCACGAGCAACAAGATCCCTTGGGTAATGATGAACGAGAAGTGTCACGTTTCATGCGAGATTATTTGCAGGATTCCCAACGTAATGTGCAGGAGCCATTCTTCACAACCATTGAGGTATGGACATGCCATTATTCAAATGATGTGTGTGGGTTAAGGTTTAATAACTCAAGAGTACAAAAGTACTGCATAAATTTTAAGGCATATGATAATTAGGAATGAAGATAAAGTACTTATAAATATGCAAGCAGTTTTTATACTCTCTGCCTCAGATGGCTTGCAGGTTGTATGTGCCCTGTAGAATAATTTGTTGCCACTTGTGGTGTTGTTTAGTTATAATTAATAACAGGAGCTTTAAATTAACTTTAGCCTTCTTGTACATACTCTAGAGAAGGTGTTGTGCTGTAAAGACCCTTGAGGTTGTTACAGAACTGCAAATTTTGTTTCTGCAGGGACTACAGTAATTACCTGTTCATACACTTGGATATGAGAAGTAAGTGGGACCAACCAAAGAAAGAATAGGTTTAATTTTTGAGAGCTCCAGATGGAGTTCCTGTTCAAATTAATTAGTGGTGTTGTTTTTGTGTCTTTTTGATCTTGTCTGTAGTTTGTGGTGGGTCATCACAAATAACTTATAACTTAAGTATTTTGAAATATTTAATTTTCCTTGTGAAGCTCTCAGGTCTGTAGTCACTGCAGAATATCCACTTGTGACCCAAAGTGAAAATAATTTCCCATCCCTGTGGCACTGGACACTGAGAAACACTGCAGTGTTAACTGTTCAGAGCCTGATATTTATCTAAGTAATGTATAAAATTTCATTTCTGCATCGCAGAAAATATATCCAATTAGTTATTACCATTTAGGGGAATAGTCACTGTGTATTTTGAGAGTCATACACCTTTAAGTTCAAAATGGACATTTCTTGAATGTTAAAGCAGGTGGTACATACCGTAACCACTATGATTTAAAGTGTTGATCCGTTTAACTGTAGCTGATGAATGATTCAGGGTATTCTGTTGCAGTTTATGGATTTCCTGTTCTCAAAACAAAATGAAATTTGGGACCAACGCTATAATCAGGTTTACCAGGATATGACGAGGCCCATGTCCCACTACTGGATAGCTTTTCACACAACACGTATGTACAAAGTACATATTCTGTGTATCTGGTTAAACTCTCAGCAATATATAGAGTTATTAAAGAATGGTGATAGAATGAGAATGTAGCATGCATGGCAAAAGAAGATACCACTTATTGTATGTAGACACAGATGGGGGAATAATATAAAAGTGTAGGCAGGGTAGCACAGTCAGTTAGTGACTGTGCTACAGGATTGACAGCTGGAGAACTGGGGTTTGGTCCCAATAAGGGCAGAGAAATTTCTATTCTCCAGTGTCGAAAGTAGCTCTTGAGACCCACCCAGCCTTCCATGCAATGCATATTGATGTCAGTTTTCTTATGAGTAGAATGGCTAGAACATGAAGCTATATCCATGAAGAGTAGATGTTAAGAATTTGTGGAGCTACACCTTCACTTCCCCATTTGTCTTCAGACCGTGATGCTTAATGAAGCAGAGGGGCAACTTTATCATTAACTTTTACCAGAGAAAAATGGCTTGCAAGGTTGCAGTTGGGCTGAAGTGACATTTGCAGTAGGAAAAGTACTGTCGTATATTAATGAATGTGTTGTACTTATTGTGATGGTCCAAATGTATGTCGGTGGATTTAAGTGGCTAACTTGTGAATATGATGTTGAAGCTTTGGGTTGTATAGACAGAAAATTTGAAATATTTCAGTGTCATAGTTGTACCACATTATTATCATCTGGTGAATGTTTTATCTTTGCTCTTTACATTCTTTGACATATCTGCTATAATTCACGTATAGGAAGAACAGGTGGTACTCTTCCTCCATTCACAGTGCCTCTTTTCTCAATTTTCTTGTTTATTTATGTGTATGTAGCCCATATGCAATGAGGTCAGAAACAAAATAGGTAGAAAAGGGTTAATGCATAGATGTTATGTATTATGTTATGAGAAACAAAATACGTTTGAATATCATTATTTGATCAGACATTTCTGCATTGTTATAAACCTGAAGTCGACTCGGTGGACTAGTGGATTAGCGTGCTCGCCACTGGACCAAGGTTCACGGTTCGATCCGACGAGGTCGATGGATTTTTTAAGGTGATAAAAATCCGTAGCACCACTTCCTTCGAGGGGAAGTAAAGCCGTCGTCCATGTCGTAGATTTACGGCATTAAAGAACTTACGGCATGAATAAAAATGTTGCGTAAGCCAAATTGCCTCCATTTCTCATCCAAGTCTCCTGACTGCCTCCAATGCTCTGCGGCACATCAGGATCGATAGAACACTAGGCGTGCCAGCTGACCAGTCACCAACTGCCACGAATGCCAACAACTTAGTACTCGAAAGAGAGGCAAGTTGAGGCCCGGGCCCATAGGGCTGTTAGCCATGTTATTATTATAAACCTGAACAGTCTATAATAAAAAAAAAACTGAGTGGGATGTATTGATATAGTAAGATTTGTATTTCAGTGGCAGTGAAAGTTTAGCCGAAATGGTCCTGTTATTTTTGCAGCTACCTGACAGGGGACCAGTTTTCTAGTGAGTCTTCAGTTGAAGCCTATGTACGATGTTTACGACAGGGTTGTCGCTGCATAGAGCTTGACTGCTGGGATGGTCCAGATGGCATGCCCTTCATTTACCATGGACACACATTGACCACCAAAATAAAGTTCTTGGATGTTATCAAAACAATTAAAGAGCATGCATTTGTTACCTCAGAGTAAGTTGTTGTTTTTTTTTTTTTTTTCATAGTGTTAACTAATACTTGGCCATTTGCCCACATGTATATTCATTTACTGTCTTACTGTATTTCTTTTTTTTATGCAGTCATCTCTTTTTTGTCAACTAGTGCAAAACAGTTATCCTTTGTTGGACTTCATGTTTTGAGTGAGTATATCATATTATTCAATATAGTCTTGTTGGGCGCACAGCCGCGTCAACTCGTTTGAATACAACGTTTCGGGGACTAGCTCCGTCCCCATCCTCAGGCAAAACTGATTTAACATACAGCTCATCTGTCCCGTGTTTTTCTACCTGCCGCGGGACAGACGAGCTGTATGTTAAATCAGTTTTGCCTGAGGATGGGGACGGAGCTAGTCCCCGAAACGTTGTATTCAAACGAGTTGACGCGGCTGTGCACCCGAGAAGACTATATTGAATCATGTCGCCGCGAAAGTTTTAAAACTTATATATCATATTACTCTTCTTCCTCTCTCTCTCTCTCTCATTTTCTCTCTCTCTCTCCTTTTCTCTCTCTCTCTCCTTTTCTCTCTCTCTCTCCTTCTCTCTCTCTCTCTCTCTCTCTCTCTCTCTCTCTCTCTCTCTCTCTCTCTCTCTCTCTCTCTCTCTCCCCTTACAGGTTTGTTGGGTCTTCAGATCTTTGCCAAAGATATCTTCCCTGCAATTCCAGCTTACTCTCTTTTATTTTCCGCTCTGTATGCATGTTCCTGTCGTATGACATAAATTTGTGTGCTTTCTTATATGGCATTAGCATGTAGCAGTTTTCTTCTTGTTTAACAAATGGGAGACAAGTGGCAGTCTCTTGTGAACGAGGTAAGAACCTTCATGTTCCATGAAATGGGGAGAACTTCTTGACTAACTGGGGGGACTGTCAGCCGTCCAAGAATGCCTCTGCACAATGGAGTTAGGTAGGTAACAGTTCATTACTACGTACTGTCATATTGCGCACTTTTCATCGTATGTAGTAAAGTAGTTATCAGTTTGCATCATGAATGAATGGCGTTATTGGAACAACTACAGTAGTGAAATGTACAGGAGGTCTTTGATACATGGCTGGGTTATGTGCTGGAGAAGTGCAGCTTACAGTGAAACAATTTATGTGGCGGAGTTTTTCCCTGTAAGAATTTTATAAACATGTTCTGCAAAATTGTACATACAAACATAGGTACATACATTTTTTTCTGCATTTGTCATTATAGCAGACTCAAAACTACAACCTAGACCAAAATTGGTGTGTGTTTCTTGTTTCTGCTGTCTGGAGGTACATGTCCAGTCACGTGTTCTGTTTTTACAGGTTCCCAGTTATTCTCTCCATTGAAGATAACTGTTCTTTACCTCAACAAAGGAAAATGGCTTCATTGATACAGGAAGTGTTTGGAGAAATGTTGGTGGTACATCCTGTGGAGAGAAATGAAGCACAATTGCCATCACCTCATCAGCTGCGGAGGAAAATTATTCTGAAACACAAAAAACTGCCAGATGGGGTAGAAGAAGGGTCGTTCTTTGTCAAAAATGCTGATGGTATGTTGACACCTTCTGTGCAGAATGGAGCAACAAACTGCTGAGCTCATTTTGGGGTATAAGACAGTGACATATAATTGGACTGGTTCTGTAAAAGAAAAACATCATGTTACTAACCTTCAGTAGCTTTGTATAGTGACTAGAATATGGGCTGCGCTGTCCAGTGTTCAATTTTCAGCAGGGGCGAGAGATTTTTCTGTTCTCCAAAATGTTCAGATTGGCTCTGGGGTGTGCCTGGCCTTATGTTCACTGGGTGCTGGGGGCTGTTTCGCTGTGGGTACAGTGATGGGGGCATGAGGCTTACCACTCGCCTCCAGTTAGAACGGAGCTTACGTATGAGTGAATCTGTACCTCTCCTCCCATTATATGCCTTCATAGAACGCACAGACGCAACTGAGGTTCCGTAGAAGTGCTAGTGTAATGACTTTGTACAGGCATTTGTGTGTTGTACCATGCTTGGAAACACTGCTGGAAATTCATTGACGTTTCGGATAATTGGGCACATGAATGTGGAGTTCATGTGAAGCATTTTGGAGACTGTCTTCATCATCATGGTTGCTGTGAAGAGTGAATCATAAATACCACACCTGGCTGCCTCACCCTTCACATCAGCCCTGATGATGCAGACAGACATGGTCTTTGAAACGTTAGATATGAACTCCATATTTACTTGCCTGATGGCCTGAGAAGTCTTCGTTGTATTTATACAGCTGCTGCGAAAACTTCAGATTGTATAGTTCTGTAAATTGTTTGCTGAAAGTCCTGTCAGTACTGTTGGCATATTGCAGGTAATATCTTCAGTTGACTCAGATGAGACTCTTTTTTTTAGACTTTTAGTTTGGGGTGTACTGGTTTTTTTCTGCCCTGCAAAACAAACTGGAGGTTACTCTTTTTCTGGTCACTTTCATTTCTTGTTGAAAGGTGTGACCAAATTTTTTTCCTAGGTCTTTTACATATAAACAAAACATTGTTTCAATGAAACCACCTCACTCTTTACTGTGTTACATACTTTATTATTAAATTGGCTCCCCGTTAATGAAACCTGAAGATTCAATGCTTCAATTGCCAGAACTACCACAGAATAAAATCATTTCCAATTCCATCCACTTCACATATTAAAATCCCGTTTCTTTACTATTCCATATTAATATTATCATCTCAGCTTTTGTTTTATACAAGTTGCCACTTGTCAAGTTTCCCCACCAAAATTATATGTTTTCCTTCATCAGTTCCCTGACCATGAAGTGCTAGTAAGAAAGACTCTTCCAGCATGATGAGGTAAAAGGTGAGGTGCTGTGGTGGGTGCCAACACTGCGCCATAATGTCTGCTCAACTGAATTACGCATGTTGTATATCGTTGGACAGATGCATCAATCAGTCTGCAGTTATGTGAAGAAATACACAGCTTTGTGGTCTTCTTTTGGGTTTTTGAACCACGTAGTAGACGAGTGTTTGATGTTACAGAGGAACGTACTGCTTCAGGGTGACTGAGTCTGGTTCATGTGGATGCTGAAGTGGTTGGGATAAAAGGACTCTGTTGGTTATATGGGAATGGAGGAAATCTGGCTAATCCGGGTTTGGGAGTGTGAGGAGAATGGGGCTAGTACCAAGCCTATAGGAGTGAGTTTGAAGAGTGGCCCTTTTAAGGGTCAACAGTAGGGAATGTGAAGGCGGGCAAGATCTACTTGGGGAAAAGCCATTATTTTTAAATTAAGTTATGGACCAACTGATGCACACTAAAACCACTTTTTTAAGTAGCTTTATTATTAAAATTGTTAAAAATTGTACCCCTACACGTGTTTCGATCCTAGGATCATCGTCAGGGGGGTTTTTTGCTAAAAGCTACAGTCACTTCAACACATGATTTAAAATATTCTATCTGCACTTTAAAACATAAGTTAAAATCTTGTAAAAAGATTCGCTAAAAGTTGTAAAATTATAAAAACACTGTAGATGGTAGATTGTGGAACTGCTGGCGTGTGGGATCGTGGTATTAAAAGCATATGAAATGTTTTTGCGTGGAGCGGAGTGTACTACGTGTTGTGCGGTGAGGAGTACTAACAATTTTAATAATAAAGCTACTTAAAAAAGTGGTTTTAGTGTGCATCAGTTGGTCCATAACTTAATTTAATATGACGAAGATGCACGGTTGCAACAGTGTGCCATTATTCTTGTTTGGTTGGACATCTGTGTTGACATAACAGATATGGGCGTCTCAGTTATTGCTTATCATACAGTCCCTCTTAAATAATAAAGTTCTAGTGTCTTCCACATATTTCAACCCGTTTACATCAAGATGCTTGTATTTGTAGGTAAGGAGATGGATCTTAGGAATACAATGAAGAATGGAATCCTGTATCTTGAAGATCCAGTTGACAAGGAGTGGAACCCGCACTTCTTTGTTCTTACGCAACACAAACTGTTCTACACTGACAGCTTTCAGAATGAGCAGGAGGCAGATGTGGATGAAGAGGAAGAAGAGACAAGCTTTCATACGTCAAAAGAGGTAACAAAGAGTTGCGAACGGAGCTCGGACGTGTCCGAGGGGTCGGCGGGATTATTTCTGTCTTCATATTATAAGTTGGAGAGATTAAGTGTTACATTGAATATTTTTAATGTTTTACAGAATCTGTTTATCTGGAATATGGTGTAACACATGGTGTTTCAACCAAGCGTATGTGAGCTGTGCCAAAGGGATCGTAGCAGTGAGCAGATGTTGATCAGCAGAACATAGAGCTTTTCCTTTAGCTTTTCTTAATCTTAGTTTTACTGTCATTGCAGCTGGGAAAATTATAGTTTTTGTAATGATTGTTTGCATTGATGTAATAAGATTTTTTTAGGGTTTAAGTATGATTCATATTTGTATTTATTCAAACTTTAAATGTTACTGCAAGTTGTGCCTTAGGGGTCCGCAAGTTGATAATATCATTGTACAGGGTGTGCCGAATGATGAGCTACACTTTAGTGAAAGGTGGTTCCATGGGAAATTGGCTGGAAGAAGAGCAGAAGCTGAGATCTTACTCAAGAAGTATTCTTATCTTGGAGATGGCACATTTCTGGTGCGAGAAAGTGAAACATTTGTAGGAGACTATTCACTTTCATTCTGGTGAGTGATATGGATTAAATTCTTTGTATTATAAGACCATAGTCTTCTGGCATGTGATGCCATATAGTCACAATAGTTACCAACATTTCAGAAGCACCTGTTGTCTCCATCTTCAGGATGAAACTTCTTGGTAAGACAGAGAGTAGTTCTTCTTGGCAAGACAAAACATAGTTCTTCTACCATGAAGATGGAGGCAACAGGAACTTTAAATGCAGTTTCCATTCTATACACACAAAAGCATCTTGAACATGTTTGGATTATCATCCTTGACTGGCAGCACTGGTTATATCTAATTTACTTGCTTTCAGGCGCCAGGGTAAGGTCAACCACTGCCGAATAAAGTCAAAACAAGACAAGGGGCAGACAAAGTATTACTTAATTGATTCTAACTGTTTTGACAGTTTGTATAGTTTAATCGCCCATTATCGCAGTCATCCACTTCGAAGTCAGGTATGTGTATCGTCTTTTTTTTCATGTCTGTATTAATGTCCTGCAATGACACCTCACCAAGCAGTTTTGTTAACGAATTGGTATATGTTGTGATTTATGCCTGAAGCTGCAATCTAAATTATGCATACAGCTTTCATAAATAGGGTCATTTTCATTAGAGGGATCTGTTTGTATCTTTTAACACTTTAATTGCTTGAAAACGGCCTGAATGTCAGAAGTCCATTGGATATTAGGTCATGCCGTGTCGCAGATGGTTAGTTACCAGTTTCGTAACACAGAGGCCCAGCTTTATTCCCATGGTCATCCATGTGGAATTGTGATAGACAAAGTGGCACTGGGAGAGGTTGTTGTACATACACTTATGTTTTCCCCTGTCAGATATTATTGCTTTGGTGCTTCTTACCCTCTGTCATCGGGAGTTGGTATAATAAGCCCATTTGAGGTGGCAGTACCACGGGAATAAGTCTTGTTCCCACCTGTAACTGAAACTGAAAATCACAGAGCTTAAGGAAAAACATGCCCCATTGCCAGTTATTCTTAAAAGTAAAATATTTTCACTGGAAGACATAGCACTGGTTAATAACAGTCAGCTTGTATTTGAAGAGTCGAGTTTTCTGTGTCATTGGCTGCATACATCCGGATGTTTTGAAGGATTGTGGTGCCTTCATCTTCTGGGTCAAGCAGTCTTCTTTATTTAAACTCTGCATATATTTATTAAGTCGACCTCGGTGGACTAGTGGTTAGCGTGCTCGCCACTGGACCCAAGGTTCGCGGGTTCGATCCCGACCGAGGTCGATGGATTTTTAAGGATGATAAAAATCCGGAGCACCACTTCCTTCGGAGGGGAAGTAAAGCCGTCGGTCCCATGTCGTAGATTTACGGCATGTAAAAGAACCTTACGGGCATGAATAAAAATGTTGCGTAAGCCAAATTGCCTCCATTTCTCATCCAAGTCTCCTGACTGCCTGCCAGATGGCTCTGGCATGCACATCAGGATCGATAGAACACTAAGCGCGGCTAGCTGGCCGGTCACCAGCTGCCATGAATGCGCATGACTTAGTAACCTCGACAAGAGGAGGCTAGAGGAGGCCCATACAGGGCTGTTGAGCCAAGAATTATTATTATATATTTATTAAGCTTTATTACAGTTTATAAATCTTTTGCATTAGCCAGCAATAATAAGTTTTCAGCAAAGTGAAAATGTGATAGTCACATCCAGAGACGTGTGCTGTAATCGGAGACCTCAGTTTGCTTTGTCATGGTACAGCATCTCATTCACACATGTTGCACTTTCAGTGTCATACCACAGATTATAGCAAACTACAAACAGAAATTTTTTGCATAACTATCAAATACAATGATTTCTAGGTCCCTCTGTTTAACCCTCCTGCTGTTACCTGGTTTAGACTTCGATGACAAAGCTTGTTGTTGAGTTCACTTTTCATACTGAAGAATGAAATGTCTGAAATAAATGGTGATTTGTTTCTTAATTAGAGCCAGTATAGTGCAGTCAGCATAGTGACTGTGGTATGGGCTAAGGAATTGTGGTTTGATATTCTGAAGGGCTAAGAGGTTTTTCTCTTCCCTAAAGTGTCCATACCAGTTCTGGGGCCCACCCAGCCTCCTGGTCAATGAGAACCAGGGACACTTTCCCTGGGAAAAAGTGGCTGGGGCATGAGGCTTACCACTTACCTACATCTAGTTTGGAGGTTCAGAGTGAGTGGAATTATACTTCCACTCTCCCATATGCCTTTGTAGTATGTACAGGAACAGCTTTGTTCCTTAATTTTAAACTGAGAATTAAGGGCCTATGAAGTTATGCAGTGGGTTAAATTATGCACAGATGTATGAAGACAGAACTTTGTTGCACAAACCAGTATTGGACTGGGCAAGTAAACCTTTAGTGTTGATTAGGAGGATGAATTAAACCACGGGGCAATTAATTTCCAGGAATTCCTAATCACATTGCAAGAACCAGTGCCTCAACCAAACAAGCACGAGGGAAAGGAGTGGTATCATCAGAATATTACTCGTGCTGAAGCTGAAGAACTGCTGAAAAGAGTTCCTTCAGATGGTGCTTTTCTAGTCAGACCCAGTGGAAATGATGTGTGTTCATATGCCATATCCTTCAGGTAACACAGGACTAAATATCAGCTACCCACTGCTTATAACGTGCAGTTGGTTCTAATGGCTCACACACATTGATTGAATGGTTAAAAAATTATTAGTATCAGATAATGTTTTGAGGATGTCATGTAGCAAAGTACAACAGCCTCAAGTTCAGGCAAATTCTTTACTTTGATAAAGATTACGTGTCATTTCGTAGTCTTTTGGAATGTGTCCCGTGTATAAATGTGTTTGCGTTTCTTTACACACTGAAACAGTTTCAGAAAGCTTAATGCTTAACCCACAGAGGGCACCAGTGTCTCCTGCAGACCACATATCTCGTGTTTCAGTGGTCATTGATATCTGCTCTGTAACGGATTGGTATCTTTGTGTGCTGTCCACTAGGCACGTGCAGGCTATTGAGTGTGTCCGACGTGGTGTGCGGGTACTGCAACACTAGACAGCATTTCACATGAATATAAAAACAACATGAGGTGTGGCTATTAAATAACAAGACTCATTTCAAAACAGTGCTTGACTAATGAAATTATTGCATATTCTTGCGTGCTGTTGTATGGAGTGGTATAAGCTGAATCACTCCATACAACAGCACGCAAAACAACACGCTTATAATCAACAACAAATACAGTACCACAATTCTGTGCATCAAGTGACCAACGCAGCTATTTTAAATCTTAACTTTAACTTATATGATAAAATTAAAAGTTTTACAGTTTTACACATTTTACAAATTCAAATGTTTTAAAACTTATTACTGCGACAAGTGTGCTCTTCGGGCCCTTTTAACATGCAATGTGAAGTGTAGTAGCCTATTTACCCCCCTGAAGATGGTCTATGGACCGAAACACGTGTAGGGGAATGCATTGATACTAATAAAACTATAAAAGTAGTGTATGTGTGTGCATTTGTTGGTAAACTGAATAGTATTGTCATGGTAGTTGTGTTAAAACAAAGCAGAATTGTGTTGTGCTGTCTGCCTTACTGTGAGCACTGTGTGTAGCTGTGTTGCCACTTTGTACTGCCTGCAGATTCTGCGACTCTTGTGTGAATGTAGGCGACATACATGACATTGTTATCGATTGCAGGGCAGAGAGGAAGATCAAACACTGTAGAATAAAGCAAGAAGGCCGCCTGTACGTGATTGGATCAGCTCAGTTTGAGAGCCTTGTGGAACTAGTGAGCTACTATAAGCGGCATCCTCTTTATCGCAAAATAAAGTTATGTTATCCTGTGAACGAAGATTTTGTCAGAGGGATGTATCCGGTGAGTTACTCGTGTTTGTTCATTGCAGCCGTGTTTTAGTCCATGGTGGTTTAGCCCTGCAGTATTCTATGCAGTTTGTACTCAGTTCAAATCTGAGCTGATGGACTGATTTTGGTTTTCGTGTTTTCATGCACTGTCTGGAGGTGTACCTTGAAATAAGATACAAGCCTCCATTTTCACTGTCTGTTGTTCTGTGCACATTTCTGTTGATGCCATGACAAAACAGCAGTGCAATCTAACACACATATTTTTGTTTTGGAGACATGAAATGGGTGTTTTGACAGAGCCACTGTCAGTCAACAGAGGGTTGATAATGCTTTGTTGTTTCCCAGCAGATTGACGATGATGGAGCTGTGTATGGTACCCCTGGATACATGGATCCAAATAGCATTGTGCCAAAGGTTAGTTACAAGTGACACTTTGAAACATGTTTGTCTGAAATATAAGCAACATAACCAACATCCATCAACAGGATCAGCGTCAACAGCAACATCACAGAAGTAAATGTGTGATGATGTGAGTTGTCTCGAACACTTTTTTCTGCTCAAAACAGGTACATAGAATTATTATAATTAGGATACTACAAACTAAGTGGAGAAATCAGGAGGTGAAGATTCCAACATGCTTCAGTGGTATTTTATACATATGTTTCCTATCTTGTTGACTAAACCTTGTGACTGAATAGTGTGTCATTTGATATGCGAAGAATTGAGATGTTATGTTGTACATGTCATCTGTGGAATGTGATGAAAGAAAATTGTTTAGAATGTGATGTATGAGGTGAGTGGGAGGGAATCACAAAAGTATTTTCTCATACAGGTCACAGTGAAAGCTGTGTATGACTACAAGGCATGCCGTGATGATGAGCTGTCATTCTGCAAGCATGCTATCATCACCAATGTCAATAAGAAAGAAGATGGTTGGTGGCGAGGTGATTATGGGGGAAAGAAACAGCACTGGTTCCCATCCAACTATGTAGAGGTGATTGAACCTGAAGAAAACCATGATGACAATGTGAGTCAGAAGTTCAGCTTCGTAGTCCTTTACTTTAGGCTTCTGGTATGGGGTGTGCATGCCAGTGGTGTGTCAGTTTGTTCCTGAATTTTAAGCTTTGGGCAGATGAGGACATATTGAGTGGTGATTTTTGATGCAGTAAAATGGATACAGAGTTAACTTGTTTCAATACGAATCATTTTTGATACAGTACAATGGATACAGAGTTAACTTGTTTCAATACAAATCATTTTTGATACAGTACAATGGATACAGAGTTAACTTGTTTCAATACGAATCATTTTTGATACAGTACAATGGATACAGAGTTAACTTGTTTCAATACGAATCATTTTTGATACAGTAAAATGGATACAGAGTTAACTTGTTTCAATACGAATCATTTTTGATACAGTACAATGGATACAGAGTTAACTTGTTTCAATACGAATCATTTTTGATACAGTACAATGGATACAGAGTTAACTTGTTTCAATACGAATCATTTTTGATACAGTACAATGGATACAGAGTTAACTTGTTTCAATACGAATCATTTTTGATACAGTAAAATGGATACAGAGTTAACTTGTTTCAATACGAATCATTTTTGATACAGTACAATGGGTACAGAGTTAACTTGTTTCAATACGAATCATTTTTGATACAGTAAAATGGATACAGAGTTAACTTGTTTCAATACGAATCATTTTTGATACAGTAAAATGGATACAGAGTTAACTTGTTTCAATACGAATCATTTTTGATACAGTAAAATGGATACAGAGTTAACTTGTTTCAATACGAATCATTTTTGATACAGTAAAATGGATACAGAGTTAACTTATTTCAATACGAATCAGTTTTGATACAGTAAAATGGATACAGAGTTAACTTGTTTCAATACGAATCATTTTTGATACAGTACAATGGATACAGAGTTAACTTGTTTCAATACGAATCATTTTTGATACAGTACAATGGATACAGAGTTAACTTGTTTCAATACGAATCATTTTTGATACAGTACAATGGATACAGAGTTAACTTGTTTCAATACGAATCATTTTTGATACAGTAAAATGGATACAGAGTTAACTTGTTTCAATACGAATCATTTTTGATACAGTACAATGGGTACAGAGTTAACTTGTTTCAATACGAATCATTTTTGATACAGTAAAATGGATACAGAGTTAACTTGTTTCAATACGAATCATTTTTGATACAGTAAAATGGATACAGAGTTAACTTGTTTCAATACGAATCATTTTTGATACAGTAAAATGGATACAGAGTTAACTTGTTTCAATACGAATCATTTTTGATACAGTAAAATGGATACAGAGTTAACTTATTTCAATACGAATCAGTTTTGATACAGTAAAATGGATACAGAGTTAACTTGTTTCAATACGAATCATTTTTGATACAGTACAATGGATACAGAGTTAACTTGTTTCAATACGAATCATTTTTGATACAGTAAAATGGATACAGAGTTAACTTATTTCAATACGAATCATTTTTGATACAGTAAATGGATACAGAGTTAACTTGTTTCAATACGAATCATTTTTGATACAGTAAATGGATACAGAGTTAACTTGTTTCAATACGAATCATTTTTGATACAGTAAATGGATACAGAGTTAACTTGTTTCAATACGAATCATTTTTGATACAGTACAATGGGTACAGAGTTAACTTGTTTCAATACGAATCATTTTGATACAGTAAAATGGATACAGAGTTAACTTGTTTCAATACGAATCATTTTTGATACAGTAAAATGGATACAGAGTTAACTTGTTTCAATACGAATCATTTTTGATACAGTAAAATGGATACAGAGTTAACTTGTTTCAATACGAATCATTTTTTGATACAGTAAAATGGATACAGAGTTAACTTATTTCAATACGAATCATTTTTGATACAGTAAATGGATACAGAGTTAACTTGTTTCAATACGAATCATTTTTGATACAGTACAATGGATACAGAGTTAACTTGTTTCAATACGAATCATTTTTGATACAGTAAAATGGATACAGAGATAACTTTTTCAATACGAATCATTTTTGATACAGTAAAATGGATACAGAGTTAACTGTTTCAATACGAATCATTTTTGATACAGTAAAATGGATACAGAGTTAACTTGTTTCAATACGAATCATTTTGATACAGTAAAATGGATACAGAGTTAACTTGTTTCAATACGAATCATTTTTGATACAGTAAAATGGATGCAGAGTTAACTTGTTTCAATACGAATCATTTTTGATACAGTAAAATGGATCAGAGTTAACTTGTTTCAATACGAATCATTTTGATACAGTACAATGGATACAGAGTTAACTTGTTTCAATATGAATCATTTTTGATACAGTACAATGGATACAGAGTTAACTTGTTTCAATACGAATCATTTTTGATACAGTAAATGGATACAGAGTTAACTTGTTTCAATACGAATCATTTTTGATACAGTAAAATGGATACAGAGTTAACTTTTTCAATACGAATCATTTTTGATACAGTAAAATGGATACAGAGTTAACTTGTTTCAATACGAATCATTTTTGATACAGTAAAATGGATACAGAGTTAACTTGTTTCAATACGAATCATTTTTGATACAGTAAATGGATCAGAGTTAACTTGTTTCAATACGAATCATTTTTGATACAGTAAAATGGATACAGAGTTAACTTGTTTCAATACGAATCATTTTTGATACAGTACAATGGATACAGAGTTAACTTGTTTCAATACGAATCATTTTTGATACAGTACAATGGATACAGAGTTAACTTTTTCAATACGAATCATTTTGATACAGTAAAATGGATACAGAGTTAACTTGTTTCAATACGAATCATTTTTGATACAGTAAAATGGATACAGAGTTAACTTGTTTCAATACGAATCATTTTTGATACAGTAAAATGGATACAGAGTTAACTTGTTTCAATACGAATCATTTTTGATACAGTAAAATGGATGCAGAGTTAACTTGTTTCAATACGAATCATTTTTGATACAGTAAATGGATCAGAGTTAACTTGTTTCAATACGAATCATTTTTGATACAGTACAATGGATACAGAGTTAACTTGTTTCAATACGAATCATTTTTGATACAGTAAAATGGATGCAGAGTTAACTTGTTTCAATACGAATCATTTTTGATACAGTAAAATGGATACAGAGTTAACTTGTTTCAATACGAATCATTTTTGATACAGTACAATGGATACAGAGTTAACTTGTTTCAATACGAATCATTTTTGATACAGTACAATGGATACAGAGTTAAGTTATTTCAATATGAATCATTGTCGATGCAGTACAATGGATACAGAGTTAAGTTATTTCAATATGAATCATTGTCGATGCAGTACAATGGCTGTAGAGTTAACTTGTTTCAATATGAATCATTTCTGATACAGTACAATGGATACAGAGTTACCTTATTTCAATATGAATCCTTTTTGATGCAGTAAAATGCATATAGAATTAACTTGTTGCAGTATGACTCATTTGAACACTTGGGTGCAGAAGGTATTAAGGAGAGGCCATATAACAATATTTTAATGAAGTCAAGCAGCCTGTAAAAACAACATACATAATAGAAATTAAACAGAATTAAGGCAATTAAGTAGGAGTCAGGATAGCATATGTTTGTAGTGACTAGGCTGTGGGCTGGACAGCTGAGGAATTGTGGTTTGATCCCCCGGCAGCAGTAAGAGATTTTCTCTTCTCCAAAATGTCAGATGTGGCTGTGGAACCCACTCAGACTGCTATTCGAAGAGTGCTGGGAACAAATAGAAAATTTTTAATGTAATTCTTAAATACAATTAAAATGCATGCTTGTTTTTAGAAACTGTTGATATTAGTTTGAGATTTCACACTGTTGACACCGTGCATCTTCATCATATTAAATTAAGTTATAAACCAACCGATGCACACTAAAACCACTTTTTAAGTAGCTTTATTATAAAATTGTTAGCACTCCTCACCGCACAACACGTAGTACACTCCGCTCCACGCAAAAACATTTCATATGCTTTTAATACCACACGCCAGCAGTTCCACAATCTACCATCTACAGTGCTTTTATAATTTTACAACTTTTAGAGAATCTTTTTACAAGATTTTAACTTATGTTTCAAAGTGCAGATAGAATATTTTAAATCATGTGTTGAAGTGACTGTAGCTTTTAGCAATAAACCCCCCTGACGATGATCCTAGGATCGAAACACGTGTAGGGGTACAATTTTAACAATTTTATAATAAAGCTACTCAAAAAGTGGTTTTAGTGTGCATCGGTTGGTTTATAACTTAATTTAATTAGTTTGAGATGTTCATGGTTCCTGCATTGAATATTGTTTGTACAGTGTGGAAAGAATGGTTGGGATGGCCCTCAGTTAATCACAGTAGAAAAGAGTGCTTTCATATGAGAGCGTTTGATTCTGCTCATATGCACAAAACGCATGTTATCTTTTATGAATGGATTTTAAAGCAATATTACCATTGTAATTTAAATGTAGGTTTGAGGTTTTTTGTTTTGGTATGTGTTAAAATTACGGTCTCCTGGCATGTGGCACTATGTGTTTTGATATATATATGTGCATATGTTCCATGGTTTCAAAGGAACTTGCTGCCTCCAGTTCTAAAACTTCAAAGTATATGTGTCATACTACCATGTGTCACATGCCAGAGTACTGTATTCATAATACTGATACAAACTTTTCACACTGTTGACACCGTGCATCTTCGTCATATTAAATTAAGTTACAGACCAACTCCACCATAGTACTACCAAAGTACTCTTCACCGTACAACAGGCAGTACACTTCGCTCCCCACAAAAACATATCACATGCCTTTAATACCACGATCCCACACGCCAGCACTTCTGCAATCTACTATCTACAGTACTTTTACAATTTTACAACTTTTAACGAGTCTTTCTACAAGATTTTAACTTATAATATATAAGTTTTAAAGTGCCGTTAGAATATTTAAAATCATGTATATGAAGTGACTGTAGCTTTCAGCAAAAAAACCCCTGACGATGATCCTAGGATCGAAACACGTGTTGGGGTATAATTTTAACAATTTTAATAATAAAGCTACATAAAAAGTGGTTTTAGTGTGCATCAGTTGGTCTGTAACTTAATTTAATACTGATACAAACTGTTTGGAAGTTTTAATCTTAATGTGATTCATCCCCGTTGTGTTTTATTCAAATATTATATTATATATTATATAATATTATATACATATTTTCCAGGTTACTAGTTCTGGCTTTGTTAACAAGCCATCATGAGACCTTTTTTTTTTTGATCAAGAGCTATCCAGTGAAACTTAATAGGATTGAGATCTCAATCCTGTATGCAAGGATAAGTTTCACGGGACAGCTCTTGATAAAAATAAAGAAATAAATAAAAAAAGAAAGGCCTAATGATGGCTTGTTAACAAAGCCAAAACTAGTATCCTGGAAAAATTGTATATGTGTTGTGTAAGACTGTGTTTTTTAATACAACATTTGATTGGAAATTGTTTGATTTTAGTCACAGTAAGATATAAGACACAAAATAATACCCAGATAGTCCATTGTTACACTTTTGAAAATCTGGTAGTGTCTACTGTAATACGTGTGAAGTAAATACATATAACCACTTAACTTTTTTGCACAATGTGACTGGAATTTAAATGAAAGCTGTGTAAAGAGCCCATTAAATGGCCATCATCAATACGTGACATTTGGCGTTTTGAGCGTAACATTTTGTGGTGGGGATATCTGACATTAGGTGTCAAGGGTTCATAAATGTTGCATGTAATATGTGAATAACAAATATGAAGTGTCCATTATACATATTTCAGATGTCTGGTGTTGTAATGCCTTCAGCATATGCTTTGTCTGTATCCTTAGCACAGTACAGTAGTAATGCTTGACACTTGTATTCAGTAGGGACCTGGGCCCAAATCCCATAGGCACTCATCACTGATCTGTCTCGTGAGGTCAGTTTCAGGATAAAGCCTTCAACTCGGCTTCTGTAGAAGGACTCCACACTCTGTCACGCAAGTCTAGCCACACACACACGCTTGGACACTGGAGCGGCAGCTCAGAAATTTGAAGTACTCATTCAATTACAGCTCTTCCTCAATGAAGTATTATTTTTTCAAGAGGCCGCAGTTGCGAGATGTGAGGTTCTGACAGTGATGTTGCTGAGGATTCAGGTGTTCTGGGTTATGATGCTGTGTTGTGGAGCGAGTCGTTCCCAATGTTTTGAAGGAATGTACAGCCTTCATCCTAACGGACAAGCAGTTCAAGAAGAAAACAGCTTGATCTCTGAATATGAAGGCATTATCATCCTTAAAATGCCCATTGGTGCAGTATCACATCTCAGAAGACCTGAATCCTGAGACTGTAGTTCTATTCAGAGATGGGAGAAGGATGAACATAATTTGATTGACTTGTCTCTTCCAGTCTTCGGACTCGATGCTTCTGGGAAGTTTGCAGAAGGGTAGCCTGGATATGATGGGAGCGGTAGTGGAGTTGGCTGTAGCGGGATATCCTGGGAAAGAGTGGATCTTGAAAATTCAGAACACCACCATGTGCACCCCGTTTGAAGTGGCAGTTCCTTCACGTGATGAAGCTCTTGAGTGGAAGGAAAGCATAGAAGAAGCAGCACGTTTTGCTAATAGCAGGGTGAGTTGTGTCCTGCAGGGTGTTGTTTGCACAAGGTGAAGGGTATATAGCTTTTACGTTGCGTTCACCGTGCATTTTGATAACATTCAACAATTAAACCAACAAACCTAAGAAATAAAGTGCATTTGTTGGTTTAATTGTTGAATGGTATACGAAGGGGGACCCAAAAATAACCGGAATGTAAATGTGGCGCGCGAACGGGAAGTAGTTGCGCGATGCGCCGCTACGTGTTGCGAGTCAACACAATACTCTAGCAGTCTGCCGCGTGGCGTCAATCTAGGTTGACTGTTATTGTTGTTGTGGCTTTTTTTTCTAAGTGCCTGCTAGGCAGTATGGCGATTTTTATGATGGCTGATAATAAAGAACAAAGAGTGTGCGTGTTCCAGAAATGTTTTCAGCAGTGGGAAAAACGTTGGTACAAGTGTATCGAGGCAAAAGGAGAGTACTTTGAAGGAGACTAGAGTTGTAATAGTATTAAACCTAATAAACCATTTTCAAAAAATACGAGTAATTCCGGTTATTTTTGGGTCCCCCCTCATATACAGTAGAACCCTGTTAAGAAGTCTTTCAAGGGACCAGAGGATTAGGGACTCCTTAAGCGGGAAGACTTATTAAGAGGGAAGCTTATTAAAAGCAATATGATTTTGGGACTTTAAAAATCAAACTTCTTACAGGGGAAAACTTCTTATGCAGGGACTTCTTATCCGGGTTCTACTGTAGCTTGTTTGTTGTGGATGGAATGTTTTTCAGATATGGGAGTGTCCGAAGTGGGTGCCTGTCACCAAATTTTTTATAAGCCCCATCAAAGTCATGTTTTGTTGGGATTACACTGTATAGTCTGGGCTGCTGACAGCATAATTTTAATAAGCCATAAATAAGTAAATAAATAAATATGGAAGCTGATGCACTGTGAATCTGCATCTTTGTTCAACATTGTGACATAGTGTACATGTTCCATGTTCGGTGGACATTGTGACATAAGATTCATACACTGTGTTTAGTCAGCATTGTGACATAATATTCATGTACTGTATTGAGCCAGAATTGTGACAATATTCCTGTACTATGTTATGCTAACTTTGTGACATAATATTCAGATACTATTGTAACATACAGACTTTTGACACTGCTTATACATGAGGAATATTAGCAGCATTTATAAGAACTTTTTCAATTGTCGTAAAAATACTGAACACAATACACTATGTTTCGGAAGCAAACGCTTTCCTTCTTCAGGTGAAGCCATCTGGAGATGGAAGAAATTTCCTTCTAAAACATAGTGTGTTATTTTGAGTATTTTTGTGATGATTTAAAAAGTTCTTATAAATGCTGCTATTATTATTCAGGTACTATGTTCAGCCAACATGAAGACAATATTCCTGTGTCATGTTATGCAAAAATTGTGACATAATATTGAGGTATTATGTTGAGCCAACATTGTGACAATATTCCTGTGCCATGTTAATGCTAACATTGTGACATTCCTGTGCTATGTTACACTAAAATTGTGACATAATATACAGGTACCATGTTGAGCCAATGTTGTGACAATACTCCTGTTCCATATTACATTAACATTCAGGTACAGTGTTGAGCCAACATTATGACAATATTCCTGTGCCATGTTAACATTAACATTGTGAAATACTATTTAGGTGTCAATCCTATTTGCAGGATACACAGCACAAGGATTTGGAAAGACAATGTAGAGTAGCGACTGAAATGTCCAATCTTATTGTATATTGTCGTTCAGTCGCTTTTAATGTTGACAAAATTCGGAAGAATGGCTTCAGCTTCAGTGAAATGTCTTCATTCCCTGAAACAAAAGCAGAGAAACTTATCTGCCAGCTGGAAAACAAATTATTCTTAAAATATCACCAGGTATGTAATGCTTTGTTGTACTATCACTAAGTAAGTCCATGGTGTAGAATCATTCTCAAGAAGGTAATGATTTCTCAATTTTTATCGAATTCATCCCGTTATGTCATGACATTTCAGTATTAGTATATTTACTGCCGTCGAACACAACGATCCTTTATTGCATTTGTCAACAATGCTACATGTTTTGCTGCTTCTTATGGACCGTCATCAGGCAAAGAGTACATATTTAAAACACAAGAGAATATTGAAATAAGATTTTAAAATTTGTGAGCTCACAACCTTCAGATATTCACATGCATACACCTATTTGTGTTTTAAATATGTATGCTATGCCCGAAGATGGTCCATAAGAATGACCAAAACACGTAGCATTGTTGATAAACACCATAAAGGATTGTTACATTCGATGACAGTAAATATAGTAATATTTTAATGGTTTCTCAGCTAATCAAAAGAAATTCCCCACACTTTATGGAACCTGAAGGTTCATTGCTGTGTCCACAAGAGCCTGTAACTATTCTCTATCTTGAACCAGATGAATTCAGTCCACACTGTCCCATCTAACTATTTATACCTTCACTACATAAAGTGAAGATTATTTATTATATGTTTGTTGTTTATTGCTCCTCCTCATTCTCCTGTTTCTTCTACTGCTTCTCTAATGTTTCCACCTCATATGGATTATCCAGCAGCCAGGCCTTTCTTCCTATATCTGTCTTCCCAGAGCTGCCACTCTTCAGTTTTGCTGAATGTTATTTCCGTATACATAATGCCTTTTCTAACATATTATTCACATCTTGATCCTGGTGTTAGTATTGTGTGTTTTCCCTTCAGTCACATGTTCAAAACTTGTATTCATTACATGGAATTGATGTACTTTGTAATGTCCCAAATACTTGCAACCCACATATTCAGAACTGTTGGATAGTGTATTGTTTCAGACACCCAGAATTTGTTTGTTTGTTTGTTTGTTTTTTTTTTTTTTTTTTTTTTTTTTTTTTTTTTTTTTTTGCATATTCTTGAAGACTTTTAATTAAATATTTTTTGCATAAGCAGAAGAATGCATTACACTGTTATTTCTCTGGGGAACAGCAAAAACCAAACATTGCAATGAAGTATTTAGCACTTCTCCTTCACATTTAGGAAATCCTGTATTTGAATGTATTTATCTAATTTATTTGTTGTTGGTAATTTTTTCTTCTCTCGAACAGGTCCAGCTTAGTCGTGTGTACCCAAAAGGACAGCGGATAGACTCATCAAATTACAATCCTATTCTACTCTGGAACTCGGGGAGTCAGATGGTAGCCCTCAACTACCAGACTGCAGGTAAAGGGATGGCATGCAAAAAAACAGTATTGCGTTCAGTATATAGGAAGGAAGCTGTAGGAGGAGGACAGTGGCCACTGACACACTGTATTCCTGTGGGTGTTGTTGTTATTGAAGTAAGGTGGTGTTGCCACAGGAGAGCAAGTCTTTTTTTTTTTCTTGGAGAATTCCTGCCACCTTATTTTTCCCAGAGAATTGGTGAGAGTCATGCAGTTTGCTTAGTGAGAATCTGCCCTCCCACTTCGTTATGTTGGGATGAAGCTTCATTTCTGTCGCATCGTTTGTGAGACAGTCCATGCCCCTGGATTTTCAGGCCAAGATGCCGATATTGTTCAGCATGATCCAGTGGCCAAGGTCAATGTTGTGTTGTGGCTATCTTCTTTGCTGTAACTGCGATTGGCCAAATTCCCTCAAACCTCTCTGTATAACCAACACATTCTCTTCCACTGCATCATGTCAGCATCTGCCTCAACCAATTGAGTCACCCTGAAGATGAAGGCAGTATGTTCCCTCAACATGACAAAGGACTGCATGGTGTGTAAAAATACAAAAGACAACACTCTTCTGTAAACCACTTTACTGTAACTGAATTTAATCACTGTTCTTATTTCACCTCCCATTATACCATTTTGGAGTGTGGGTGGGGGGGGGGGTCAGTAGTTTGATTCTTTTTCATGTATGGTACTGAGGTTAAGAATGAGTGGATCCGTACCTCCATTTCCCCATACACCTTAGTGGCGTGCACAGGGACACCTTTACCTCACACTTCTGTCGTAGCTGTGCTAAGTGTTTAACCCTTGACTGTTTTTAACATAAGGTAATGCAATAAGATTAAAACAACGTTGGCTGTATTATAGTAAGACATATTAAAATGTCGTTTAAAATATAAACACTTTACCAAAAACGTGGGCTGATAACATGACACATTGATGTTTTAAATGAAAAAGGCAAAGGTTAAAGGTGTAATATCAAAGTTACTTGTATTTATTATACAGGACATTTCTTTTATCACTGCACCAAGCACAGCAGCTTTGTTGCATATGAAGGCTGCATATGCGAGGACATATGTGACACCTGCGGTGCTCAGATCAGTGGTAAAAGAATCGCACTGCATTACAGAATGACTGGATGGATGCATCTGTCCACTAATGTTGCCATGTCCCCTTCTACAGACAAATTCATGCAACTGAATCAAGCCAAGTTTCGAGAGAATGGAAACTGTGGATTTCTCTTGAGGCCACAGTTCATGTTCAGGGATGACTTCGATCCATGTGATAAGAACACTTTGGTGGGTGTGGAGCCACTGACCTTATCAATACGGGTAATAGGAGCAAGACATCTCAACAGATGTGGTCGTGGAATTTCGAGCCCATCTGTGGAAATCGAAGTGATCGGAGCTGAATATGACGCAGGCTCCAAACTGACCACAAAGACAGTTTGTAAGTAAGGTTTGCGCTTCTCACAATGGTGACTGTGAAGATACTGTCATGGGCTCTGAAACCATGTAGTCTGGTAGATGTACAGTCATCTTCTCCTGTGATGGAGGCAGTAGGTTCCTCTGAAACAACAGAGCACTTCCCATCTTCTGTTCCATGTGAAATGTTAAAGTATGAGTACATACATACCACAGTACACAGTGTCATGTCCCAGTAGACCAGTGGTTCCCAAACTTTTTCGGTCCACCACCCCCTTGGTTCCATATACACACCCACAGTGCCCCCCTACCTTTTTTAAAAAACAAAAATTGTTTCCATTTTATTTTATATTTAAAAAAATAATTTAAATGAAATTATAAGAGTTAAACTTAATGTTTTATGTGTTAATTAATAAATTAAAATTCATTATATTTTTTATGATTAACAATAATTCATCTAGCAATAGTTCATTAAAAAAATATGTGCTTGAATAAGATTCATAAATTAACCTTTAAGAGCCGAAACGGACAAATCTGTCCATCATTATGTGTAGGTATGAATGCCAAAACGGACATTTTTGTCCAAAAAATATATATGTAAACTTTTCGCATTAAATACGATATTGGCGGGGCAATAAGCGTGTGTAAATATTATGTATACATACAACAGACTTGAAGGTAATTTTACAGTTGTGCCTCATACCAAGGGGGCGTATTGGGGCGCGGAGGTAATATACCATAAAATGATGTATTCAACACTGTTTAGAGCGTATGCAGCTTCATGCTCCAGCATCTGTACATTCATGTGCCCCAGATACCCATCGATTAAAAAGCCAGTAGGATCGAGTTAAGATTTATACGAGTGGATAGCAATATTTATGTACTTTCCGGGAACCGAACCCTGATCTCCTTTCTGGTAGTCGTATAACTTATTCACTGTTCTAGCCCGTGCTTGTACTCACAGAAAAATTTTCAATACATTTTCACAATATATTTGTCCAAATATACGAAGAAATTAAAAGCTTCCGGCTGTATTTACCCTTACGTACTTGATGGAAGAATGAAACATAGCTCACCCGAGAAAGACAGTATATGATGCGTCGTCAGAAGGAAGTTACTTGTTACAGAAATTATTACATACCTTATTATTAGATGTTCTCATCCGAATCAATATCACAGATCAGCTGTGATTCAATATCTTCATCACGAATATGCCTTCTGCGAGCCATGATGCTGATTATGTACTCACAAGAAATAATTTTCACAAGTGACAGGGTCACTGCACTGTGCGACAAACACTGAAAGAGTGTGGCCACTGGTAGGAATACCGAGAAACGTACTTTTCCTTTCGCAGGTCAGATTCCTCATGGTTGTAAAACTGTAAACCTCTTTGTAAGTACACCCTTACAGAAATCACACCAACGAAAAGCATTTTACTGTTGTTAAAATAACCTCACAGAAATATTTTGCCTTGAAAGTGGGGACGAATTCAGGAGAAAGGAGCCAGAATTTAAGGCTAAAGAGAACGAAACAAACATATTACTAAAATTTCTGTCTCTTAGGGAAGTGGTTCATTCTTATTTTGCATCAAAATATTTTATAATAAACTATGATATACATTACCGTGTTCTCCATGCTTCACTTGAGTAAATACGATTTATTTCACAGATCCAGCGTTAATATTCTTCAAAATATTCAAAATTTTCCTAACCATTGCAACAAACGTTTAAATCCCCAGAGAAAATTCCAGTCCGCTGACAGTACAGGGTGTTTAAATCGCCGGCTTTTAAAGGTTAAAATACTAAGAAATTTAGTTCATTTTTTATTTTTAACATAAAGATTACTTTATTTTAATTTTATTATAAAAAAATAAATGCACTACTTGTCTATTAGTGCCCCTGTGATAATAACAGCGCTTCCTTCCACCTCTCGTACCTATTAGCATCCACCTCGGTAATCCCACCGCCCCCCAGGGGGCGATACCCCCCACTTTGGGAACCACTGCAGTAGACAGTGACTGTAATAAAGTACTTCAGTGACTGTAATTGTCAGATGCATTAACAGAAAATTGTTGTGGTTGGCAACACCATTCTTGAATTTGGAGCATAAAATGTATTGATAAAATAATTTATGTGCATGTGCAAAATTTTTTTCCAATACAAACAAACATGCTTACTCATCAGAAATCCCAGACTTCAGTAACACGAAAATTCCCGGGGAAGTAGCCACATTTATACTGAGATACAAAATTTTATGGAATAACAATTTGCATCAGATGGTGCTGCTGTCTAAAGGAACATTATGAGCTTTCTTCATAAAAGGTGGATACAGCAATACTGACACAAGCATACCTCCCGCTTCCATTTACTGATGTAATCTGTTGGTTGTGTAGCTGCAGAGGGCCTGTATTGTACAGGGTGTTTTTCTTTTATTTTATCATGGAATTGCTTGCCATAGAACAGAGGACGCTGCTCATTCAGCAGTGCTCAGACCTGCTCATTCACACATATTAAAAAAGCACTCTGTACTACAAATTCTGATGACTACAATGCCTGGTCTGAGACCTGTAGGCACCCCAGGCAGGTTAATAATTTGGTGCACCTTAAAACCAATATTGTTTAAACTTTTTTAGCCTAGAACAGGGCTGGCGAACCGTTTTGAGGGTGTGTACCCAAATTTCTGATAATTTTCGGAGAAATTCTTTTGCACGTGGAAAACTGAGTTTACTAGCACCGTATTTCCGCTTATTCCAGTGATGTTTTAGCGCCCCTTACAGGTTGGTGCCCCAGGCAGTTGCCTGGCTGGCCTGTCCCTTAGTCCAGCCCTGATGACTACCACTATACATAATGACAGAATAGAGAGTTTTAGCGTTTTAAATACGTGAGGGTTTCATGCATAGGGAGTGTTATTTATTGCATATTGTGTTACAGCTGACAATGGTTTTAATCCAGTGTGGAACGAGATTTGTGAGTTTGATGTTATCAACCCACACTTTGCTCTGCTGAGGTTTGTCGTCCAAGATGAGGACATGTTTGGCGATTCAATCTTTACAGGGCAGGCAACATATCCTGTAAGTACCAAGTTCCAGAATTACGGTGAGCATATTGAAAATAGGGTAGGTGTTCATGTTAGTTCATATCTAACCAGAGTTTGACAGTTGATGGCTGATTCCAAAAAATATAAAATAAAGTTATCGATGTGCTAAATCTTACATTACATGGTGTCACATCTCAGAAGACCATAATATAACAATACAGACACTTCTAACACAAATGTTTGTTTAGGTCTCAACTCTACGAAGTGGTTACCGCAGCGTTCCACTCAAAAATGCATATAGTGAGGACTTAGAGTTGGCATCTCTGTTGGTGCATGTAAATATTAGGAACCAATTGGTAAGTGCAGTAATGGACATTGTGTTCATAAATATAAAACCATAATCTTAGAGTATGGATTTCAAGTAAGATTTCCTTGAAAATATTCACAAATTTGTCACTCTGCTGATTTTGCTATACTTTCCTTATGTTTCATTTTTTTAATGTGCATGAGGCATGAAACAGCCCAAACTGAAGGTGCATAGACCGTTCTGATGACAACCAGAATGTCTTCTGTAGGCCACATCTGGTCAGTTACAGATCCCTCCAATAGTAGCATCCCTTGCTGTTCGATATTCATGCTCAAGTGGCTGCTAGAATGCTGCAGTGACTAGTATATTTTGGCCGTTACCATCTCTGTGTCACACAATTATGACAGTGCACACTTATGGTACAGCAGGTCTAATGTAATTTTTTCATCACAGCTACCATTACACTGAAGTTACAATCCAGCTGACTGCACCCATAGCAGCAGGGGATTTACCATACACACCAAATATAAGATGAGAATTTTATTTAAATCCAGGATAACCTACACATAAATTCAAATACATTCTGTTATGGATTTTCCTGAAAATCTCTTACGAAATGGTGGGTGTGGGGTTTCATTTTTTCCAAAGGTGACGCTTAAGCAAGTGATGCAACTGAACCCTGAAAACAGAGTTCATATGCCATCATCATCATTTCCAACTTTGTCACACATTGGCTGGATAAGTTTCACATTCCAAAATATCACATGTATACCGCACATGGCATACATAATGTATACAAATCAGAATGGAATGGTGTACTTCTTTTCAGAGCACACAGAAGTTGCATTCTTCGAATTTACATCTCTAAACACATTCTTGTCCATCATGTGGTTACATAAATGTAATTTTCATAGTATGTATAGTACAAGTGGTCTGCAGCTATTGTTATATCATTACTTGGCAACTGTTTATTGCATAAACTCCCTTTGTGTATGATGAGACAGTTTTAAGAAATTTGTACATGTGCAATAAAGTAAGACTGATATAAATCAGTATTAAAACCACATGATAACTTTTATATAGATCTTTCGTACTAAATTGTATCCATATCCATCAGTGTAGATAAAAAGAATGAATGATTGTGATCAAGAACTGGTAGTTATTTCTCTTTTTGTCCATTAGGAGGGTGTAAATGGAATACAGCCAAGTTTACTGTCGGTTAAGATCCCTGTAGGAGGCACCGAAGACTGTTAATGAATGCCTGTGAAGACAGCCTGGGGTGACAGTCACTGTCTTAAAATGTTCATATAAAAACTACATACTTCAAGGTAATTTTTGTGTGAAGAGGTATGCATGTAAAGAATTTGTCTTTGCTAGAAGGTCAGACAGAGATTGAAACATGTTAATGAAATTCTGATAAATGTACCAGAAATCTATTAACTCATTACCTCAGATTAGGTAGTGTCAGACATGATTATTAGTGAACAAATGAACTGGAAGAAAAATTGAAAGGAAGCAGTCACGGTCAGATTTGAGGTACTATCTCAGATGGCCCGAGACAACAAAGAAAATTACAATGATCATTTTGCAGATTGATCCCAATGATGGGAATGTATTGGGTTTTGAATATGATGCTTTCAAACTTTGACCCGTTGGATTCCCCGAGATGACTTCAATGCATTTATCCACCGTAAAAGCTTCAAATCTTACGTAACTACTTTGAACATATTTTGTTGGTGAACCACTTGTTTCTTGGACTTTGTCCATCGTCTTTAATGTGAATAAAATATAAAATGTAAAATATAAAAAATATATAAAAATCTAAAATTCACTACGTTTCGGAAGATGGCTCTTCTTCCGTCTTCAGGCCATACTCAGGTCTCATTCACTGGACCGAATTCAATATTTTGTTGGGTTTCTGGTAAGAAATTTTTTTGAAGTGTTCCCACAATATATCTGAATATTACATTACTTGGAAACAGATACAAATTACTCCTCACTCCTGAAATAAAATTACATGTCTTCCTGCACAGGTTTTACAGGAGTGTAAAAAATATATTGTTGGATATTGGTCACGTAGGTCACAAAAGGCAAAATGCATACAGTTCAATATTTTGAACAAAAATGGCAGAAGCAGAGTATCTAGTTGCAGCCTGACTCCTACATATGATAAAACTAGGTGTGGAATCTTTCATAGAAACCCTGACAAAGGATCTAAACAAGACATTTGTAATGCCAGGGATGTACCAACATTGAAGAGGTAGGATTAAAGGCACTTTGACTTGAGACACAAACTGTAGATGTTCCAACTGTGAACAGACTTCTTTCAGTAGCCAAGTTTCGCCCATCTTGAATTCTGTAACTTATTGGAATCAGTAGTATAATTCTCCATTCTTCAGAGGGTTTATTCCATTTCACATCTTCGTAATGCATTTCTCTATGATCCGTGTTAATATTATTGTCCCACGTATGCTTACGTAATCCAAGTGGTCTCTTGAGGTTTTCCAACCAACATTTTACACATTTTCCCACAGATGTGTGCTGCATGTCCTGACCATCTTATCACACCTTGATGTGATCACCCAAAGCCAAGAGTACAAATTATGAAGCTCCTAATTATACAGCTTTCCCTGTTATTCTGTTCATCTGTGTTTTGTCTGAATGTTCTACTCCAGCACATTCATTCTGAAACATTAAATTTCATCGCAATTTAACGACATATCCTGCATTGTAGATGAAGATGAATCTGTGTTCTTCCTGAAAAATGAGGGACCAAGTTTCAGACATGAAACACTTCCATGATATGATGAATCCAAAGCATAACTCCAGAATTCATAACAAAGCAGGTATAAGAAGTTTCAAGAGTTACAGCAGGACATACTTGCATTAAATCAAAGTATACACATGTCTCAATTATGGTACTATCTGGCTAAAACATAGAAATAACTTTCATGACAGGTAGGAAGCCATTACTGCAGGGACTACATGTTACTAACTTCTATAAAACTAAAACTGAAAATGGACTGTCTGGAGCAGAGCCCTTCTTGACATGCTGCTAGTCACACAGTTAACAGGAAATTCCTTATGTTTCATAGGATCAGAAGGTTTGTTACCGTCTTCACAACAGCCCACCACTGATGCCTAACCTGAACCAATCCCGTCCACAAACTGCCACCCTAAAATCCATTTTTATTATTTTTCTCTCATCATATGCCTGAAGTCTTCCAAATGGTCTCTTCCCTGCATGTTTTATGACCAAAATTTTGTATGCATTTCTCATCTTCCCCATGCCTGCTGGAAAGCTAGGCAACAGGTAGCTTATTTGCCAGCAACAGTGATGTAAATGACAGTTACAATATTTTGTATTGTGTGTATATGTTGATTTATTTACATTTTATATAAATTATTTCAGTCATGCTTTAGATAAGAGAGAAATTTTTACATGTGGTTTTACCTGTTACTGGCCCCATTTCCCCTTATAATTGAAAGAACACTACGACCTTTAGTTTTGGGGCTTTGCTATATATATTTATTGTTATCTGTATTTTTTTATTTTAAAATATGTTTAATTGAGTATGTTATTATTATTAACACGTTTACTGCCATAGGGACAGCAATCGCACTGCCTTAAGTTTTTTTTTTCATGCATTGTTATAAAGGCAGGTTTCTGTATCCACACACTTTTCTTCACCTGTCGTTATAAAGGCAGGTTTCTGTATCCACACACTTTTCTTCATCTGTTGTTATAAAGGCAGGTTTCTGTATCCACACACTTTTCTTCATCTGTTGTTATAAAGGCAGGTTTCTGTATCCACACACTTTTCTTCATCTGTTGTTATAAAGGCAGGTTTCTGTATCCACACACTTTTCTTCATCTGTTGTTATAAAGGCAGGTTTCTGTATCCACACACTTTTCTTCATCTGTTGTTATAAAGGCAGGTTTCTGTATCCACACACTTTTCTTCATCTGTTGTTATAAAGGCAGGTTTCTGTATCCACACACTTTCCTTCATCTGTTGCTATAAAGGCAGGTTTCTGTATCCACACACTTTTCTTCACCTGTTGTTATAAAGGCAGGTTTCTGTATCCACACACTTTTCTTCACCTGTTGTTATAAAGGCAGGTTTCTGTATCCACACACTTTTCTTCATCTGTTGTTATAAAGGCAGGTTTCTGTATCCACACACTTTTCATCATCTGTTGTTATAAAGGCAGGTTTCTGTATCCACACACTTTTCTTCATCTGTTGTTATAAAGGCAGGTTTCTGTATCCACACACTTTTCTCCATCTGTTGCTATAAAGGCAGGTTTCTGTATCCACACACTTTTCTTCATCTGTTGTTATAAAGGCAGGTTTCTGTATCCACACACTTTCCTTCATCTGTTGTTATAAAGGCAGGTTTCTGTATCCACACACTTTCCTTCATCTGTTGTTATAAAGGCAGGTTTCTGTATCCACACACTTTTCTTCACCTGTTGTTATAAAGGCAGGTTTCTGTATCCACACACTTTTCTTCACCTGTTGTTATAAAGGCAGGTTTCTGTATCCACACACTTTTCTTCATCTGTTGTTATAAAGGCATGTTTCTGTATCCACACACTTTTCTTCACCTGTTGTTATAAAGGCAGGTTTCTGTATCCACACACTTTTCTTCATCTGTTGTTATAAAGGCAGGTTTCTGTATCCACACACTTTTCTTCATCTGTTGTTATAAAGGCAGGTTTCTGTATCCACACACTTTTCTTCATCTGTTGTTATAAAGGCAGGTTTCTGTATCCACACACTTTTCTTCATCTGTTGTTATAAAGGCAGGTTTCTGTATCCACACACTTTCCTTCATCTGTTGTTATAAAGGCAGGTTTCTGTATCCACACACTTTCCTTCATCTGTTGTTATAAAGGCAGGTTTCTGTATCCACACACTTTTCTTCACCTGTTGTTATAAAGGCAGGTTTCTGTATCCACACACTTTTCTTCACCTGTTGTTATAAAGGCAGGTTTCTGTATCCACACACTTTTCTTCATCTGTTGTTATAAAGGCAGGTTTCTGTATCCACACACTTTTCTTCATCTGTTGTTATAAAGGCAGGTTTCTGTATCCACACACTTTTCTTCATCTGTTGTTATGAAGGCAGGTTTCTGTATCCACACACTTTTCTTCATCTGTTGTTATAAAGGCAGGTTTCTGTATCCACACACTTTTCTTCATCTGTTGTTATAAAGGCAGGTTTCTGTATCCACACACTTTTTCACCATTCACCATGTGCTCTAACAAACTCAAATAATGGGAAGTTTGGACTTTTGTAACTGTTTTAAAAATTTTTGGTTCATTAATTACTACATTAAATTCAGTGAAAGTGTAAGACTCTGAGATGTGTAAATATACTTAAAGGAAAATACACATCTTCAAGGGATGTGATGCTGTGTCATTTGGGGAATAGTTCCTGACATTTCAAAGGATCATAGAGTCTTCATGTTCATGGCCAGTTATGTCCAATCAGAACTGCTTGACCCTGAACATGAAGCCACAGTGTCACATCCCAGGAGACTTGAATTTTCAGGAACACCACCATGAGAACTTCAGATTTCAGATTTAAAGGTGCCACCTAACAAACTGTCAGTGTGGGCCGGTATAGTGCAGTCGTTATAGCGACTTGATACAGGCTGGACAGACCGGAGATTGAATCCTGGTGGGGGTGAATTTTTTGCACCCCTCCAAACTGGGCCTCAGGCCTGCCCAGCCTCCTGTACATTGGGTACCGGGTCTGTTTTCCGGGGTTAAAGTGGCTGAGGCATAGCATTGACCACCCGCCTTCATGGCCTGTTCTAGGGCGAACTTTACCTTTTTTTTAACAAACTGTCAGTATAACGCAACAGCTGTAAAGCTGTTACGTTCTACTGACAGCACTTCCTATTACTGTCTTAGCCAGTAGTTCCCAATGTCAGGCCACAATGCAGTCCACAGTGCCGTCTCAGACGATTGTCATAAGAGGCCTTGCAATTTCAGTCCTGAAAAGTGCTGAAGTGTATTGTATTGTATTGTATTTCATCCTAGAAATCATTACAGAATGATATTGGACACGTCCAGAGAGTAGTTACAGTAAACAGTATAAGAATTACAGTAAAAGCAAACAAACACGTAAATCTGATATAATTACATACATGTAGAGGCTGAATCAGAATATCCCACTGAATAGCCAAGACAGAGGTTGAAGGACACTGGTTTGAGTCGTCTAGCAAATATAGCTGTACCAGCTGGGCCGTCTTGTCCTCAGAACCATTTGTTACTGTGCATTTGATCCTTCAGACTGATTCTTTATCATTTGTACCTTTTAGCAAAGACAGTTTAAACACTGTATTACAATTAATGTGTAATTCTAGCAACACTGAATGTTGAAGCAGTGTTGAATATCAGAATATGGATGGTTAGTTACTGAGCACATGTTGTAGAATTTATTTGTGTTGTGTTTTTAAAGCATCAAAATTTCCATGTAGTATTTTTTGTAATGACTGACATAGCAGCCACATGAACATGTCAGGGGGAGAGAGAATGCTTGTAGTGGTTGGTGAAATTAACAGTTTGTGGCCATGTGGTAGGAGTCACCATTGAAGGAGCAGATCAAGACATGAGGTGTTAAAATATAACATCATAAAGAAGAACTGCATCTGTCATTCATGGCCTTTTGAAAACGGTAGTGCCATCGTCTTCTTGGACTGCTTCGGCCGTGAAGATGAAGGCATTAAAATCCTCCGAAACGTTGGTAACTACGTACCCAAAGACACAGCGTCACATCCCAGAAGACTTGAATCTTCAGCAATGCCAATATGAGAAGCTCAAATGTTGTATTACCTTGTGTACTCTGCACTCATCTTTATTAGTGACAGAATTTTACATATCAAATTCGTAAATAAAATATAGTTTGGATGATTATACTTGAGAACATAATCTTGCAGGCTAAAATGAGGTTCACAAAATTCTTGAAGCATTTGCCATATTGGAAGGTTTTCATACAAATTTCGAGAACTTCAGGAGGTACAGGAAATTTGTGCCTGTGCATAATTAAACACTATACCATGAAGGCGTATGGGGGGGGTGGAGCTTCTGGATTGGCATGAGAGCAAATCTGACTCCTTTCAAGAAGAGAAAAGTCTCTTGCTGCTGCAAGGAGTCAAACCATGATTCCTTTGTCACTCAAACCATAGCCTAGTCACTATACCAGGTTATCTTTCCCAGCTCATGAGGTATTCACTTTGTAATGTGTATTTCTTTGGTAAATGTTTCTGAACAAGTTGCCATAAAATCGTAAATTGAAAATACGGATATCATCGACATTGGTCTTCTTCTGGGATGTGAAACTGTGTAGACCAATAGATGGTTACGGATGTTTCAAAGGAACCTGCTGCCTTCATCTTCATGGTAGAGACCTCAGTCATAATGTTAACAACCACAGGAAGCTAGGAATAAAATAAATAACTTATAACATTATTATATAAATATAAAATATATATACATATATGCCATCTGTCTGTATTGACTATTTGAAACATTCAGTATCATTATGTCAGGGGTGAACAGACAGAACAATTGGACCACAAGAAGTCCACAGTACAGAGTGACTGTCTTAGTTAACCCCTTACTGCCAATCACATGTTACTGGCTATAAGCCTTTGTGCTTTTGATAAGCATAAACTGTTAAAAATCCAATATTTTGCATGGCTCTGCTATCTCTCTAACATATCTGTGAATTAAATAGTACATAAAACCAGCCCTGAACATCAGCCAGATTTGAATCAAATCAGGTGTAGCACAGTCTGCTTCATCAGATCACAGTGTTCATTGGCAGAGAAAATATGTTCCCCCAAAGTACAGGGCGTTTCTTTAATTGTCACAATGAGCATGGAAGCATTATCACTTAGTAACCCTGCATCTGGCAGAACATCCCATGACAGCTCCCATGTTCAGGGCAGTAATAAAAGAAACTCACTGTAGTTGAATTCAGGATCACTTGTTTGTCAGTTCGCGCCTGGCAACCTTATGTTGGGCATGAATGGGCATGAACAAATTGTTATGTAATGTCTGAATCATGCAATGCCCATAAATAGTTAATTGTATATTAAACTAATATACGTATAATGTGAGCTTTTGTAGTGAATGGTTAAATATTTAAAATGTTATCATACTATTTCTGCTACTGTAGTTTGTCTGGTGAAAGTGTTATTGAATGCAAGATTAACTGATATAATTTTGTAAATGTTCCTAAGCTGGAGTAACTGTGGTGGCCTTATTATATTGGTGCTCTCAGTTCTTGCTCCAGGACGAGTTAAAAACATTTGCTCAGTACAAAGATTTTTGCATATTTTATTCGCGCATTGATTGCTACTATTTTTTATTTAATTGTTTCTGGATATGTCTTGTGGGTCGTCGTACTCACAGTACACCTTAGTTGTAACGTGCACCTGGAGATGGTAAAGTCAGATCTGTAGCTGGTGTTCATGCATTTGGCATACGGCATTAGTTTGCGTATTTGGGCTCTTCCCTTTCAGTTTCATTTACGTCTTGGCTGTGGTTCTTTGGATTGAAAACTTATCTTCATTTGGCTTTTATTCTTTGGACTGAAAGATCATCTTAGTTTCTAAAGTTATACAGCGTATCTGCAGTTTCTGTAGTTATACAGCTTATCTGCAGTTTCTGTAGTTATACAGCTTATCTGCAGTTTCTGTAGTTATACAGCTTATCTGCAGTTTCTGTAGTTATACAGCTTATCTGCAGTTTCTGTAGTTATACAGCTTATCTGCAGTTTCTGTAGTTATACAGCTTATCTGCAGTTTCTGTAGTTATACAGCTTATCTGCAGTTTCTGTAGTTACACAGACATGTCCCCACTTACTTCTTCTGGCATTACAGTCCAACATTTTTTATGGGGTGGGGTTATAACTCCACGCCCAACCCCCAACCTCTAGGACCAGGGTATTCCTTTTTTGTCTGGGTCATCACCTCTGACCTGTCTGGCATAGAAGGCCCTACCAGTAGCTACGCTACCGTCAGCATAGCTCTTAGGATCATTTGACCACGCAAGACCCACTACTACATCAAAGGAGGGATACCTTTGGGGGGGTCCCACTTACACAATTTGAATTTATGCAATTTTCGACTTACTCATTTTTCCAAAAAATAATAGGAAGAAGTATTGAAACAGTACAATTCTTGAATTGAGTGCCCAATTTTTCCTTACGGGAATGAAAACTCAGTGAGTGAGAGGTGGTGGAGGATTATAGGCACCCCCCCCCACATTACATAACCCCTACTCGTATGAACTCGACCTTATGTTTACTTTTACATAAACTTACATTATTTCCACTTGTTCCTTTCAGTCCTTGCATCTTGTCATTACCATGTAACATCAGCAGTTTATAAAGTGTAGGTAAATAGTATATAACCCCTGACACTGGTAGTGTTATGAAGTATCTTATTAAATATCTTGAGAATAGGCTGCATTGCTGAATCAGAAGAAATCTCAGACTGCTGGAAGTATGTCAATAGATTAACCTTTATCCTACTGGAGTTGGTATTGAAATTTTTGCACATGGGTTATGAAAAACTTATTATTTGAACAGAAAAAGATAAAATTGTGAAAACGGCATGTGATGGAAAATAAAACAGATTATCGGGTGTCTAAAAAATGCAGTAAATTTCCTAATTATCAAAATATATAAAATGCATTTCTAGGGGTGTTGTCCTACATGCACTTTCATATGCGAACGCAGTCTTTGAAAGGTTCAAGAGCATGTCTTTGTCAAATTTAACAGTTTTGTTTTGAGAGCTTTACCAAGTAAAGTTCGGCATGTTTTCCATCCATTCCAAATCTTGCCGTTGCTGGACAGTTGTCTCCAGTTCAGTACTTTTTGTCTTTCTGGAGCTGCAGTGAAGTGTCTCACAGTATGCGTCATTCACAACACAACGTTAGGTACCTTTAAGTGAGGCGATGTTGTAGCCAGACAGTTGACTGTGTCATGGGTTTGAGTTAGGTACAGAGTTTTCTGTGCACAGATTCAAAACCTTGGTCTTTAGAAATGTGGAGAATACCAAGCCTGTACAATGGTCAGAGTTCACAGTGGGCGTCACTCATTCTTAGCACCATCTTTTCAAAATTCTAACATCTGTTTGGATGTCGAAATATCAGAAATGGATAAGTTTATCTCCCCAGGTGAGCAAGGGACTTGTGCAAGACTACAGCAGTCATAAACAGACATGTTGTTAAATGGACAGAAGTTTTATTTGTGCAAGGTTTACTGTGAATATGTTTTATGTATAGATTCTTTATTAGATTTTATGAGCCATTATGGAATTACATATCTTTTGAAGAAAAACAGATCCATCTTTGAGCATGGAGTCAGTTTTAAAAAACTGCTCTCTCTAAGGCATTTGATAGGGTATTTTAGCAAAGTGTGTATGGGTACATCCCAGTGTTTGTTATACAGTTTAGATGTATGGAAGTATAATTTTATGATCTGATACATGTTGATGTATTATAATTGAGAACTCAAGATTTTTCATTTATACATGGTATTTAATCTTATATTGTTATGTAGTAATATTGTAATGTTGCCCTTAAGTAAACGACTGTAGCACAAATTACATATATATATTATTGTATTACATAGCAGCATTGTATTTACATCTTACACCTTTAGGAACAAATTTCTACTTATTTCTTTTCTTTTACTTGAGCATTGAATAACAAATCGGTAATCTTTGTTGTACTCGTGATTTCAGTAGTGTTATTCAAAAAAGTAAAAAGGTAAAGCAACCCCATTACAGGCCTAGACAGGCCCTGAGGGGTCCAGGAGGTTGAGGCTCCCAGATTTGTAGACAATCGGCACATGAAGGTGGTAAGGTTGTCAGCCCTACGCACGGCCGCCTTTACCCCCCAGGAAATATTCCTGGTACTCATTTCTGTTAGAGGCTGAGTCGACCCCAGGGCCATAGTGCGACCGAAACGATTATGTCAAGGAATTAATTCCAATGACACCATCGGGAATCGAACCCGCGACGTTCCGGTTTGTAGCGTAGTGCTCAACCAACTACGCCACCACGCGCCCCCATTCAAAAAAGTATTCTGATAAAAATAGTGTATCGGGTATTGTATAAAAAACATCCTATCTCATGTGATAAGTACAAATTTGAACATATTATAATTTTTTTTCAGATATGGACCTTAAAATGTTTGTTCAGATAACTGTAAACTCGAGTTACAGCTTTTTACAGTCAGTCTTCATGACAGCATCGCTGCTTAGGCAAACACATATGTTAAACCACTTTTATTTCCAGTGAAAAACAGCAACTGAGTGTGATACTCTAAACATTTTATAATGGTATCATAATATACGACGAAGCTGTGATACTCCCGCAGATTTTCTACGATGTTAGTATATATTTTATTGACTTTGTTCTTTTGAGAAATGGAATTCAGGTAAACCACAAGCTTCTGTCTTTTTATGTTATTGTGTACTTCTCATAATCCATAAAAGCCTTGTAAGTGAATTCAGCCCTCTTCTCAAACATTTATTTTACAATTAAGGTGGCAGATGTATGCAAGATTTGCCCTTTTGAAATCTGTTATGTTCTTCACATTATATTCACCGTGCATTTTGTATAATTGACTAATTCACACCAACAAATGCACAAAGCATTTGTGCATTTGTTGGTGTGAATTAAGTCTGTTATGTTCATTTGCCATTATTCTGGTTGCTAGAAGTGTAATCTTCTTTTCTAAAATGTTAAATGTTACAGAGAATGTTGGCATTATAAACCTGTTGAAAGAACAAGAGAAGACTGGAATATACTACACTTGATCTTGGAAAGTGGGGGAACACCTCTGCTGGTTAGAAAAATCACTACATAATTCCGAAAATCTTAATTACAAAATAACATCCAAATCCCTGGATTCAGACCAGCTCTTTCTAATGTGCTTACCAGAGCAGGTTCTCCAGTTTCACTGTTCCACCTGGTGCTGGAGGCAGAGCCAGCTTCTGCCTGTGGGATTTTGTCTCAATGGACAGTGTCAAAGCATTCAGTCACAACTAGGATTGAGATGACTTGGGACCATGACCTATGCCACACTTCGATGTTACTCGCATTGATACTTATATTCTGATTAAAAGGGATTTATGCATACTGCCCACCCAAAATGGGTGTCTTGTTTCAGATTTTAAATCTTTGCAACCCTAGCTGTCATGGTTATGTTGCTACCATGCATGCAGGACTTAGTCTACAGGATAATTTTGAGACCTGAGTTAGGATCTGTCACTATTCTAAAAGTTACTGAACAAAGATAAGATTTTTTAGTGAACATTTATTAAACATAAATAATGTATCCTCATACTACAATACAACAAATCACATAACAATGTGATGTGATACTATGCAGTCTGGTACGACGGTTCCAGTATTTCAGAAGATACTGCTGTCTCCTCCCCGACATTTCAGAGCACCCCGCTGCCTCCATCATCAGGGTATGATGCAGGCAGAAGGATGCTCTGAAATATATGTACTGTAACTGTACAATCACAAGTCTCTATTCTCGGTTACCACCTAGTTGTATCAAGTTGACAAGCTTTGAGCATCACCCCCATTCCAGGTGCATTTTTGGCAAAGATTGATACAGGTCAACTAGGTTCAGCTGGGTCAGCAAAAGCACGAGAGTTTCTCACGGATATCGGTTTGTCTTCGGTGGTGCCAGACAGATCGCTGAGTAGCATGAGGAGCAACTTGGTCTCTCACACTGAGGGAGGAACATAGGCTGAGGGTGTTCGAAAATAGGGTGCTGAGGAGTATATTGGGCCTAAGAGGACGAGGTAACAGGGGAGTGGAGAAGACTACATAACGAGGAACTTGATGATCTGTACTCGTCACCAAATATTATTCGGGTGATCAAATCAAGAAGAATGAGGTGGGTGGGGCATGTAGCACGTATGGGTGAGGGGAGAGGTTTTGGTGGGGAGACCTGAGGGAAGGAGATCATTTGAAAACCCAGGCATAGATGGGAGGATAATATTAAAATGGATCTTCAAAAAGTGGGATGGGGGGTGGGGGCATGGACTGGATTGATATGGCTCAGGATAGGGACAGGTGGCGGGCTGTTGTGAGTGCGGTAATGAACTTCGGGTTCCATAAAATGCGGGGAATTTCTCGACTAGCTGACGACCTGTTAGCTTCTCAAGAAGGACTCTGCTCCATGGAGTTAGTCAATTAGCATGAGGAGCAGTGCAGTATACGTGAGCAATGATATATTTATTATTGTCTCTAATTAGTACACATCACCTCTACACATAAATCAACTTAATATGTTCAATGATGTGTTATACATATAGCAGCGGTCTATACTAACTAATAAATTGCATGGCATGCCACCAGTAGGATTTCTCACTTATTGCTGGGTTTCATCTGAACTTTCTGAGAATGAAGCACCGACTGCCAGGTGCAGAATCACGCCATGTGGGTACAATAGACTTCTGGGCCCAACAACCAGTTCTGATTATATGAGTTTTCATTGGCTGCCTAAATAGTTAAACTGTGTTGTTTAAAAAAACGAAACAAAAGGTGAGGGTTCTGATTAACCTATGAGACAAGTCGGGATTTGAACCTTGGATCTTTACAGCAATAGTACACTCCTACCAGACTACATGGCATGCCATGTAGAAGACAGATACCTTCACATTCACTGCCTTAATAACCTCAGATGTTTAAAATCACACTTTACAGAACATGGTACTGAAATCTGCTGGTGTTCGAAAGTTGTTTTCCATAATATACATTGTTTTATTTCCAACTTTGAACAAAGCATCCCTCCATGGTATCAGTGAAGACATGAATGGAATATGCCTTCTGATATCACCTGCATTGAAACTAATGTTCTTTGTTTTGAAAGGCAAAAATCGATTTAAAACACAGATATATGAATTAGCAGCTTCGTGATGGTATATCCTTAGTGGATATTTCAATGTTACAGCACACATACCAACATTGAAAATTATAAACATAGTGACCCAAGTAAACAGTTCACCATCAATTTCAATGCGCCCTAATTTACTGAATTCACTCATCTTATATGTCAAAGGAAAATTAGATGTGAGGTCAGAATATTTATATATGCCAACAGCACCTAATGACAAAATACTGACACATGACATCACTTGAGCCACTTGCATTAATGAAGTCATTGGTGCTCTGTATATTAGTGCATACTCACTAGATACTTTATCAATGGACTTCAATCTTGCCTCTGTCTTTTGTGAAAACTGAATTCGACTGAACTGCCTGCACACTGGATGGAGGAGGATGGTGGGAGATCCAGTGAATGTGCGACATCTGTATGTCACTGATCCAAACACTGTGATTCTGCAGAAAACCCTCTTCACTGAATCTGTGTACATCATATTTCCTACTCACTAAGAAAGTCAAACTCCAGTAGTTCTGCAGAACCTATAAATAAATCGGTTAGATGAAAAAACTTGAAACCCTCTTAAAATAAGTATAGTTTTAAAGAATCTTGACAGTAGGACTATTTACTTTAGTTATATAGCCCGAAATTTGAACTAACATCACCACCACGGCATTTTGGTTATGCCTCGCGGTTTTTTTTTTATAAATGCCAAACACTGCAGCATTCACATGCGCTTATGCTGTCAGTCAGTTATATCAAAGCTGCAAAGTAAAACTAGTACTGCTGCAGTGGTTGTAACAGGCCACCAAAAACTGTGCCATGCACCTTTTACATCGGCATTTATGAATAACAATATAAATATTTAATTGACCACGAACGCTGATATTGCATTATATAAATTGATAACTCAACCCAAAGGTGTAACAGAACTTTACATCACTCCAGCTTAAGTTTTAACATAACAAAGGTGCTTACATTCACAGATTCGGGTTACAAAGCACTTTTAGAAAATACGAGACAACCTATAAACACAAATAAATGTAATGCATGATGTGCCCCACGAACAAACTCACTCGAAAATATCTCGGGTTGACAAAGCACTACAAACGCACAAAGCAATCACGAAGTTGCGACCTTCCCGTTCCACTAACTTGTATGTGTGCCAAATATCATAAAACAGAATATTTTCTGTGTGGCCATGCTATACAGCCATTCCTGCATACACCACTGTTCATACATAAACGTAGTAGTAATCTGTGAACGTATGAGAGATGAATTCCCGTTGCAGTACGCATCAGATCATCCGTGGTATATATAATGATTGACGTTCTGTGATAGCGTCGGTTACTGATAGGGTAGGTAATCTATAGTCGTAAATGTGTAGGCCTGGTAGATTGTCTACGGTGTGCGAAGATTGTGGTGTGGTCTACATATAATACTATTTTGTGTTACAGCGTATTTCTGTTCTTTGTTTTCACTACGGTATGCCCCAACTAATGTAGTAGAGTGAGTATCCAACATACATACGTACGTACGTGCAGATATAGATACAGTTATGGATCTCTAAGTATGTTACTAATTAAATAGGATGTGGAACAAGTCATAAGTGTACAAAATATACAGAATTTACTGTGTAAAATACTATATACATCTTGTAAAATAATATTATGGATCATCATTAGACCTAAAAAATTCATCTACAGAGTAAAAGGAGTGTGTATTTATGGATCTTCTTAATGCCACTTTAAATTTTTCCTTTTCGTTCGTAAGGATTGTCAGACTACGTGGTAAACTGTTGAAAAGTCGGTAGAATCCTTTTGCATTATGCATGCATACGTACATTTCATTCGTTCCGTAGATCCAAAGTTTTCCAAATGTGGAATAAGTCAAAACATACAAAGTATGCAGTGTCTACAAAATTATTACAATACAAGTACTGTAAAGATTTTATATACAATATTATGCATTATTACTGAACACGAAAAATACATCAACAGAGTAAAACGAGTGTGTATTTAAATATTTTCTTAATGCTACTTCGAATTGTGCCTAAGATTCGTGAGAGTAAGTGGCAAACTGTTGAAAATTTTTATGCCAGCACAGAATGTGCTTTTCAGAAAGTATGAAAGGTTGGCAGCTGTTCTGTGAAGGTTGTGCTTATTCCTTGTATTAATACTGTGTACAGATGAATGTGCTTGAAAATTTTCTTGGTTATTTATAATGAAGTTCATTATGGAAAATATATATTGGCATGGAATAGGTAAAATATCGAATTTTTTTAAATAGACTGCTACATGAAATTTAGGTTTTGCACCAACCATAATTCTAACAATTCTTTTTTGTAATGTAAACATCGTTCCACCATTGGACGAATTACCCTGGAAAATTATTCCATGCTTTCACATTGTATTCACCGTGCATCTTGTTAACTAATTACAAGTTTTATAAACCAACATATGCACAATATTCTTATAAGCAAGTCGAAAACCCCTACATATGTTTCGGCCTTTAACAGGCCATCCTCAGGGGGTCAAAGTTTTTTACATAAACTTTACATCTGTTAGTTCAATTTTAAAAACAGCTAGTACATCCACATAGAATGAAATAAGTCTTAGTTCCCAATGGATTTTGGTATTATTACTTCCAGCTAGTAAACACATTCCCTAGGATTTTACAGCTGGAAGTAATAATACCAAAATCCATTGGGAACTAAGATTTATTTTATTCTATGTGGATGTACAGGATGCGCCAAAAACACCTGACGGTTTTTGAAATTTTAAAACCGGCGTGCCCGCTACGTGGCGCTTCCATACTGACCGTCACCATGTACAGCGATGTTTGGAGTTTAGTTGAGATGGAGTACTGGTCAGTACAACACCGTATTGCAGCAGTGGAACTGTTTATCAAAACAGAGTCTGTTACAGCTACACAGTGTGGTTTCCGACAGCTCGCCTGATCTTGCAGTACCAGACTACTTCCTTTGGGGTTACGTCAAAAGCAAGGTATACGAAACATGTCCTGCCAATATTGATGACTTAAAGCAGCGAATTTGTGAGTGTACTCAAGGGATCCCTAAGGAAATGCTACGTGTTACGACAGCCATGCCGTCGCGACTGCAGGAGTGTATTGAACGACATGGTGGTCACCTGCAAAGTGTCATATTCAAACAGTAATGATTCAGAAGAATTTTCATGGACATGGAATGTACCTGATAGTGTTAATAACATTTTTCCACTTTGCCTTAAAATGTTACTTCATTTCAAAAAGCGTCAGGTGTTTTTGGCGCACCTTGCACTAGCTGTTTTTAAGAATGAACTAACAGATGTAAAGCTTATGTAAAAAACTTTGACCCCCTGAGGATGGCCCGTTAAAGGCCGAAACATATGTAGGGGTGTTCGACTTGCTTATAAGAATATAGTGCATATGTTGGTTTATAAAACTTTTAATTATTCCATACTTTATTGTAGAGTAGTCGCCCTCGGTGGACTAGTGGTTAGCGTGCTCGCCACTGGACCCAAGGTTCGCGGGTTCGATCCCGACCGAGGTCGATGGATTTTTAAGGATGATAAAAATCCGTAGCACCACTTCCTTCGGAGGGGAAGTAAAGCCGTCGGTCCCATGTCGTAGATTTACGGCATGTAAAAGAACCTTACGGGCATAAAAATGTTGCGTAAGCCAAATTGCCTCCATTTCTCATCCAAGTCTCCTGACTGCCTGCCAGATGGCTCTGGCGTGCACATCAGGATCGATAGAACACTAAGCGCGGCTAGCTGGCCGGTCACCAGCTGCCATGAATGCGCATGACTTAGTAACCTCGACAAGAGGAGGCCCAGGCCCATACAGGGCTGTTGAGCCAAGAATTATTATTATTATTATTATTATTGTAGAGTAAAAACAAGTGAAATTAATTAATATTGGTGTGACTGTTACTGATGCGGAGCCTCGCTCTGACTGCACAACATGCTCCACTTAACTTAGGAATCAGTTGATCAGTATGATTTTTCCAAGTTAGGTGTTTATCAATTTGGAAGCCAAGGAATTTCGTATTTCCTATTTCTTCTATGCACCTTTCAGATCTGGTATGGAATAAGCTATGTAAAAGAAATGGCAACTGACAAGCTAAAACAGACACACTACCTATCATCTAACCTGTGTCCCTCTTGTATGGGCTGGTCTGCCATATTGTTTCAATAGCTATTCCAAATCAGAGCATACTTCTCATTGTAACCAGTACGTAAATGCACAGTGTGGTGAATTATTCATTATAAATTTTATTATATTCATTCTGTCTAGTTTTAGGACCAACTTATTAGCAGCAAACCATTTATACTCATATGAGACAGAACTAAATTTGTCACTGTACAGAAATCATCAGACTTTTTGCGAGAAATTATGACACTAGTGTCAGCAAATATTATGTGTTCTGATAAGGAATTTATTTGCAGGGGAAGGTCATTTATGTATATTATGAACAGTAAAGGTCCTAGAATTGACCCTGGGGGGAACTCCGTATTTTAATGTACCTCAGTCAGAGAAAAGTTTGCGTTGCCTTATGTGATTTTATTTCAACTTTCTGTTTTCTGTTTGTTAAGTAGGACCTGAACCGTTTTGCACGTACTCCTTGAATGCCATAGAAATGTGATTTAGCCAGTATAGTTGGATATACCAGTACTTGTTGTATGTTACAGTACGATGTACTCAAAGCAAACATTGTACAGTGGCACACGTTCTTGTGGTTACCTTGAATACATGACATTGTAGTTTCATGTAATAAATCAAGGGTTGGCGTGTATTAGCACCGCATGTATAGTATGAAAGTGAGAAATGCTGGTCATTGGCAGTATTCAGAGACTAATTACTTTACTTCATACCTGAATGTATATGTTGAAGTTGCATCATATTAGATGGATATGTTTGAAGATATTGTAACTTACAAAGCGGCCGGGGCGTGGAGTTGACCACCCACCCTCATCTAGTGCCAGGGTTAAAGAAAGAGTAGAGTTATGCCTCTACTCCCCCTCTGGGCCTTCATAGCCCATTCTTGGGAGAACTTTACCTTTTACTCTTACCTTTACAATTATGACATATTGTAATGAAGTGAAATTTGTTATCTTAGATACAGCTTCCTTCGTTTTTTTTTTTTTTTTTTTTTTTTTTTGTGTTTCTGATACAGACATTTAGTGCTATTCTGTAGGTAGAAGTCATGCTATGCAGCCTTACTGTCTCGCCCCCATATATGCTATCACAGCCTTGAAACGAGGGACATATCACTTTTACCTTCTACAAACTCTGACATTAACTACTCTTGATCAAAGACATGGGGTTTGCTTCATTATTGCTGTTGCCGAGCATGTGTTTTGTTGCCTTAAATCGGCCATGCCATAGCTCAGGGACTTAGTCCGTAGTTTCTCACTGCAGAGGCCTGGGTTCAGACTTGGGGCAGTCTGTGTGGGATTTGTGGTACACAGAGTGGTACCAGGACAGGCTTTCCTCGGAGTACTTAAGTTTTCCTCAGTCACTATCATTCCACCAGTGTTAATGAAACACTGAACACTGTTCCGTTAAATCATAGTTTCTGCAGCATATTCTGATTGGACTTTTTTAGCATGCTGTTTGAGTCTCATGCTTGTGACCGTTTCACATATTAATACTTCATCTTTTCTCTGTTGTGCTGTATATGGCTGTCATACTTACTGAGACCTGGTCTCTAGTTTCTAGTAGTTGAAGTTGCAATGTATCAAGATGCATGGTGGATGTTGTTTTGCCTGCGTAGAATTACAAGTACACTTCTGTGTAGAAATAGGTAATGTTTAAACACCACATAGAATTATGTTTCCTTCCAGGATCTGGACAAATATTTCAAGTTTGATGCACGTATCAGAACCATAAAGGTTTAAGCTTATGAATAATTCTGCACTCCCTGGCAACAGGAGGGCCGAAAACTGTGCTCCAGAGACTTGAAGAAACACATCCTGCTGTGATGGAAGGCATGGTGAGTGTTCGGTCCACAGAAAATAATTTTATTGTTCTGCTTCTGTGGTATCTGTATGGCCATTGAAACTAAAGTTTGTTAGAAACTTGTGTTAGTTTTCATATAGCATTTTGTCAGTTGTATAAGGACGATAATTACTTTTAACTGTGTAATTTAAATAAATTTGCTTGGGTATTTGAATTTTTTAACAGTCATCAAGAGTCATGATGGTGTAGCCATTACGGTGACTACGTTATGGTCTTAATGATTGAGGAGTCATGGTTTGATTACTGGCAGGGGTAAGAGAATTTTCTCTTCTCCGAATTGTTGCGTCCAGTTTGTGAATCCGACTGCTTACTTTCATGTGGTACCGGAGTTTAAGAGTCGGTGGAACTGTACCTCTACATCTCCATATGCCTTTATGGCATGCAGAGAGACACCTTGATCTTTACCTTTTACAGTCAGATGTGAAACTTCCTTCAATAACGTAAATATTTAAAAAACAGCTGGTAGATCTTGAACATTTGTCTTTTATGTATAATTTTACAGCTGAACGTTGATGCCATCAAAGTAGAATATGATACGGATGTTGAGCCTGAAGAAGACCCGGTTGACATAAAAACCCATGAGGTGTACTTACCATCAGCGTTTTGTGTGGTAAAGGCTGAGCCTGAGGTGAGCTTGTTTTGTGATGATTTTTATTTGGTGATGGTACATGTGTGTGGTGTGTATATGCACGTGCGCACACTTGCGTGTTCATGTACATGCGTGTGTGTGTTTTTTTTACAGTACATGTATAATACAGCTTCAAATTCAGCAAATGCTAACAGTAGTTTCACTTGTACAGACAGAATATTTTTACCTACAAATCAGGTACTTCACATTTGTGGTTAGTTGTTTCATGTATTTTATGTTCGTGTGCTGTCCCTGTAATTGGCCTTTGGGCTGTTGTGTCAGCACATTAATAATAAGAAACTGAATTGAATGGAATTGTGACGTTTAGTCAGCACACAGACACACACTTAGCTCACCATGTTTCTGTTTTCCTGTTGTTTGGCATGTAATTGTGCTCTATGTGTGCAAATTGAATTGAATTTAACTGTACTAACGATATATGCAGGAACAAGTTATTTCTCTTAACCTTTTTACTCTAACAACTACACCACATGTGATTTGCTCTTATTATCTGTTTGTAAGTTTTTTCATTTGTAGTTTCTTATTGGATGTATTTTTTCGTGTTTCTGTTGGCTAGCACATTGAAAATAAAGAACTGAATTTTTATTATTATTAGTTAATGCTCCTTCCCAATACAATTTAACAATTGTTTGAGTATTACCAGGTTTTAAAACTGTGCATTTGTGGGGGGGGGGGGGGGGCTGATCTTGATTCAGTATGGAGATATATTCTTTACACAGTACGTGTTTTGGGGAGGGAAAAGTCAACAGCTTGTATCAGTGAGCTGCTAACAAACATGGTGAGTGATTATTTGAAAAATTGCTACTGCATCTCCTCTTCGAAAGTCAGGAATTATATTTCATTTCTTAACCATTTTGTTCATGGTTTATGCTGGCTGTCAGTGGCATAGTATCGTGAGAGGTCAGCCTGTACATGAAATATTTATACAGTAGTGTCTTGCATTTGTTCTGTACAGTCCATCTTTTTATGACATATTCCACATCAAGTAGTCATCGACTAAATGTGGGTCCATGGATTCTATATATGTTTGTTCTTAATTCCATAAATTATGAAGTTTGGAACAGCATCATGCAGTTCCTGCTGTGCTGCAGACCCAAGTATTCATCTCCACACTCTTTAGTAGGCATTAGTAGTCTGTGTGCTTTGTGCTGGGACAGAAACATGCTGACATTCACACATACTGATGAGTGACAGAAATTGTTTTAGTTCTTTGAATTTTGGTAAATGCTAGTACAGATTTTGTCTAGAAGTAGACACATAGAAAGCTTCATGCACGTTGATGCCTGATCTCACCAGAACACAGGACAAAATTATAATATAAAAATGTACATTGTACTGAAAGTGTAGGAAAGTTAAGATATTTGGGAAGTATTAAGATTAAAAGAATGTCACCAAAAAGTGAATAGCAGATAAAATGCAGGGAATGTTTGCCACCAATCAGTTCAGCAATTACCGGTTTTGTGCACTGCAAAGTGTTTATCAGAAGTTTATTCTGTAGATTCAGGGTGATCTGGGATGTTACGCCGTTCGTGTCTGGTTGACGTTTACCAGTGATTTGAAGGATCTTTGTTTTCAGTTGTACATGTCTGTGTCGATTTTTCTAGAATGTGATACTTGGACAGCATAAATGTTGTCCAAAATAACTGCTATAAGCTTGAATATTCCGGTTTTCTGGCATGTGGTGCCGTGTAGATGGGTACATAGATATGAATATTTCAGAGGACCTTTCTTACTCCATCCTTACTAAGTGTAGCCCAAGCAAACTACCAAGAATACGTGACACTATTTTGGAGCCCACATGATGAAGGCAGTAAGTTTCTCCAACTTGGCATAACATCCCAGAAGACTTGAATCCTGAGCAGTTTGATGTGAGAACCACAGTTCTTGAAAGTGTAATCTGTTTCATGCGTTGTAAGGGCCTAGTCACGGTTGATGATGGTATGGTGATTTTACAGAACTGCACAGATTTACTGAAAACTGAACCTGATTCATGTAGCGAAGAATGTGTAACATCTTGTCTTCATACAAGTGAAGTCACAGATATAAAAATAGAGGTAGACCCTGCACTGACATACCCAGCAATGAAGTCTGAAGAAGAGGTGAGTTTTGCATGTGTCCATTATTAACCTTTAAAATGACCAACGTTCGCATGTGCGAACACACGTAAAAATCCAACTTAGAAATTCATATTATATATTTAGGCAAGAAGATAATTCACTGTATTTTTAAGACATGCTGAATAATCTCTGTTTTTAACCTTGATTTCAGGCTTCCGCCGCGATGTTGATGAAAGCTGCGGTCTTCCGGGTTATTACACGACGCCGTGTAATAACCCGGAAGACCGCAGATTTCAATCTCTGTTTTATTTTCCACAAAATGCCATTTATGTCACAATTTTATCTTTTTCTTTTCAAGTAATATGTTTTTCATGAGCCATGTGCTAAAATTTAAATACCAACATGGTCGTTTAATGGTTTACAGATATCCAGGATTGCATAGTATATTTCTCATCTCCCATCAGTCATTCAGTCTCTCCACATGAAACAACTCTGTTATGGTCGATGTATTTTGGACCTTCTTTCAGTAATATCTTGGGAGGACTTTATTGTGTTGCAATTTGTTTGTGCAGTACCACTTGCATTTTGTGTTGTCACTTTCAGCATACTTGAAATTCATTAACGAGTAATTTGCAAAATGTTATGTGGCAGAAGTCTTGTGTAATCTCTTTGCACATCCATTCCAGTAACACATCATGACGCTGAATTCCTCATACAATTTGTAACATCCACGATCCTTTGGTACAAAAGGACTTTGTTTACATTACTGTTAAGGATCTGAAACAGCATAGCTGCTGATTATCTTGAGATTTTCTGTCATGATTGACCAATTATGTATGTTTGATATTGTACCTTGCCTGAAGTAGCCTATGTCAAATATCGTACATATGTAGTGGACTCTGCCGTACCTGACGATCTCTTGCCTGGCTGTATGGCCCAACCACCTTAATTCCAAACACAAAATGCAGTAGAACCTGGATAAGAAGTCCCCGCATAGAAGTTTTCCCCTGTAAGAAGTCTGATTTTTAAAGTCCCGAAATAAAATCCATAATGCGTGCTTTACCTCTTAATAAGTCTTCCCGCTTAAGGAGTCCCTAATACTCTGGTCCCTTGAAAGACTACTGTGTGTGAAAATGAGAATTTTAACGGTGAATGGAAGTTATAATAATGTTATCAACATAAAGGTATTATTGTGTGGTGTATCTGTAGTTGATAAATTGTTATCCTGGTGATGCCAGTGATGATTTTTCACTCTGCTGCATTTTTGTTGCTGTTAATCAAATAATTAATTTTGTAAATTATTTATTGGATTAACAGCTTTTTGATTAACCACCTTATCTCTTGGGGGTATGCAGTGGCACAGTTGGTTGAGGCACTGCGCTACAAGCCAGAAGGTCGCAGGTTTGATTACTGATGGGGTCATTGGGCTTTTTCATTGACTTAATCCTTCTGGCCGCACTATGGCCCTGGGGTCAACTCAGCCTCTAACAGAAATCAGTACCAGGGGTATCTCCTGAGGGTTAAAGACAGCTGGTGCGTAGGGCTGACAACTTTACCACCTTCATGTGCCAACGGTCTAGATTTTCTGGGAGCCTCAACCTCCTGCAGCACTGTTTGGTGGACTTTATCCATTTTGTGAATTATGTTTCACATGATATTTCAGAACTTAAGCTTTTCTGTAGATATTTTCATGTGATCAGTCAACATTGTAACAAACTTCAGTTATATTTATTTTGGGATTGGTGGTAACAGTTGGGATTGAACCTGGACCATTCCAGTAAACTGTGAACGTCATGATAAACTTGACCGTTGTTTTGGACATTTTCCATTGTATGAAATTATTTTAAAAAAAACTTTTTGGAGACTCAAACTTTGTCCATCTTCAGCTGGGGTGTAGAGATGGGCATTCTGCTCTGTAGCACCTGTTAGAAGCAGCTAGTCTCTGTTACTGGACTTGGATAGGCCAGCTTTTTCAGTCTGGTAACCTTAATCGTGCTGATTGTGTATTTGAAACTGTGCCCAACACTGGCAGCATTAAAATTACAGTCCTTAGTACCATGGTGTATACTACTCTTCTGACTGTAGGCATTTGCATAATATTCTTCTCATTTCTTTACTAGTGTACCCTGCAAGAACATGGACTGGCGCATAGCGAGGAGTGCCCATACTACTGTGATTTGTGTAGTAAATCATTCAGTGGGAAGCGTGACCTTGAGATGCATCAACAGGTACATAGTGGGGAGCGTCCATTTCCCTGTGATTTGTGTAATAAGTCATTTGGTAGTAGGAATGATTTGAAGAGACACACACTAGTACATAGTGGGGAGCATCGATTTTCCTGTGATGTTTGTAATAAGTTATTCAAATATAAGGACAATCTGAAAAAACATCAACTAATACATAGTGGAGAGCGGCCATTCTCGTGTGATGTCTGTGGTAAGTCGTTCAGTTACAAGAAGGATCTGAAGAGACACACCTTAATACATAGTGGCGAGCATCCATTTTCGTGTGATGTTTGTAATAAGTTGTTCAAATATAAGGACAATCTGAAAAAACATCAACTAATACATAGTGCCGTGCGGCCATTTTCATGCGATGTCTGTAGTAAGACATTCAATTATAAGAAGGATCTGAAGAGACACACATTAATACATAGTGGGCAGCGTCCATTTTTGTGTGATGTGTGCAATAAGTCGTTCAAGAATAAGGGTCATCTCAAGAAACATCAATTAGTACATAGTGGGGAGCGCCCGTTCTTGTGCGATGTATGTAATAAGTCATTCTATGATAAGCAGTATGTGAAGATGCATCAAATCATACACAGTGGGGAGCGTCCATTTTCCTGTAATGTATGTAATAAGTCATTCAAAAATAAGGGCAATCTGATTAACCATCAATACATCCATAGTGCGGTGCGTCCATTTTCCTGCGAAGTCTGTAATAAGTCGGTCAAAAATAAGGGCAATCTGAAGATCCATCAACTAATACATAGTGCGGAGCGTCCGTTTTCCTGTGAAATGTGTAATAAGTCTTTCAAGAGAAGAGTCATCTGCAGAAACATCAACTAGTACATAGTGGGGAGCATCCATAGTCATATGTGTGTGAGGGAATGATGTGGAAGGTATTGTGAGAATCGCTTGATGCCTCGCTTGTCTGTCACCTCACATTTTCTAGAACTGTAAAATAATTTGGGATTGACTTAACATTCAGTACAGGGTATCACATGTAATTATACATTATACTGAAAGCTTCTCATTATTTGTTGTTTTTATTTGTGCATTGTACTGACAGCTCCAAATAAAAACAAGTCCACAAGGCAAGGCCATGTTTAAGGAACTGCTAGTTATCAGGTGACCAAGATATTCATGGCCTATTATGGAACATAGCCGATCCCAGCGGCCACGTGGTCTAAGGCGTGGGTCTACAGCCACTCGCTTGCTGGGATTGTGGGTTTGAATCCCGCCAGGGACATGGATGTCTGTCTCTTGTGAGTGTTGTGTGTTGTCAGGTAGAGGTCTCTGCAACAAGCTGGTCACTCATCCAGAGGAGTTCTACCGAGTGTGGTGTGTCTAAAGTGTGTGATCGCGAAACCTTGAAAAATGAGGAGGCCTAGGCCCCCTAGGGGCTGTCGAGCCATTGAAAAATAAAAATTATGGAACATAAAGGGTTAATGTAATTCTGTGTGTTTCGGGACTGGGAGCTGAAAATGACTGTAACTTGCTCTTAGTTTCAGTTATGTATTTAACCTACCCCTAATATAATTCCTAAATTAGTTTGTGTCCAATATTCTAATCTTTAGGTTGAATGAAATGTTACCTCACTTTCAGTCTGGCCCACACATGTAAAAAAAGAGGCCACATCTCAATTTTAAGATTTTTCCTTACTTATAGAGGAAGCCTGCAGGTGAACTGGCAAATAGTTAACGATTTTTCGGAGAAGAATTGAACTGCTGGACCCAGAAGGCAGTAGCAGCAATCATGCCTGAAACTTCTATAAAGATTTACTGCTCAAAATGGCCTCACATTCTTGCAGACTTTATTCCTCATCTTAATTATGTGCTGGTTGAAATTGATGGATTTTGATAGTGACATCCCTTTGGATGCAAAGAACTGATAATCTCATGTAGGGAGTTTCCGAGCCAATGTTCTGATACTACAGTTGTGGCTGCCATCAGCAGAACAATGTGCACTGGCTTTGATATCTCTGAGAGTGTTTTGATATGTGTCCATCTAAACTTCTGTCTGAATTTACCATCTCCCATAACAAATTCAAGAAATCGCCACAATTATGAGAGTTAGTTTTGCTTGATGGCTGAGGTGTGCCCTCCGTACGCACGTGGACATGTGTGTGTTTTCTTGCGTGCTAATTCATTGTGACACTGAGCAGATGGACAGTAGTCGAGCCTTTTCTGGGGCTCTTGGCCACACTTTTGTCATCTCTGGACAAGTAGTCTTGGTTGTCCTGAGGAGTCATCTGAGCTGAGACACTGTCTCTCTCCATTGTCAGGCTGTCAGTTTTTGTCATCTGTTCCTGTATTCAAATTTACATATATTTTTTTCTATACGGGTACATTACGAATTCAGAAAGTATCTGATGGATATAAATACTATACAGCAGTGTGATTTCAGGCTTACGCCGCGATGTTGATGAGATCTGTGGTCTTCTGGGTAATTACACGGCGTCGTGTGGTAATTATTTACCGACGTTTCGGGATAACGTATCGGTCCCATCTTCACGGGTCAAGATTCCAAGTAGGAAAGAAAGCCTTTAACAAAGAAACTGGACAGCATAGCGGGGTGGGGAAACGTGCGATGTGACGACAAGCCAAATAATTACCAGACGACGCCGTGCAATTACCCAGAAGACCACAGCTTACATCAACATCGCGGCGGAAGCCTGAAATCAATCTTACATTATAAATTACAAGTCTTCTGCGCTTACGTAACGCATGATACGAAACAGGTGGTAAGATGTATTTAATGGTGGTAAGAACATGTAAATTACGGCTTTAAGAACATACACGTGACTGTGGTTGCTACTGCGCAGCTACCTGCCTGTGTCACAATATTGTGACCTTGTACCCACCCCCTCTGTCATTCTATTGGTTTGTCGTCACATCGCACGTTTCCCCACCCCGCTATGCTGTCTAGTTTCCTTGCTCAGGCTTTCTATCCTCTTGGAAACTTGACCCGTGAAGATGGGACCGATACGTTGTCCTGAAACGTCGGTAAATAATTACCACACGACGCCGTGTAATTACCCAGAAGACCACGGATCTCACTATACAGCAGTGTTTCCCAATCTATGAAAATGTTTACAGTCCAGAAAAAGTTGATAGCAGGGAACGCAATTCGATTGCTGCTAAAGTATTGTCAGGAGAATGTATTTGTAAAGAGATGTATATTAAGCTTACATTGTAAGAAAGGTGAAGCAATTTTCCTGCCTTCTTTTCCAATTCTTGCGATATATCGAGGGATATTTGGAATTTTTGGTGGTACTTAAAAGTTATTTATTCCACGATTTCTTGTGGAACGCTGGTTGGGAAACACTTCTATACAATACACGCATAGCTTCCGCCGGTCATGACCCTCTAAAACAAGTCGTGCCATGTTGCACTCAGCTTGCGTTATAACAGCAGTTCAGTCATGTGAATGACCGTCAAGGGTTAAGGTACGTTTTTACGGGGATAGTTTACGAGCCGCTAGTGCGAGCGGTAAGTGAAGTTGCCCCGTGGCAACAGCCGCACTATCTACTTACTCGCGTAACCGGATAGGGCCACGTAGAGTTGGTGACCGGGTTACTTTGCTGTCTTGTTACCGGTCACATGATCTACGAGCGGGCATGTAGAACCCCGTGGCAACACCTACTAGCTCACTCTGCGGCTAGTGTCAAGTTATGTTTATAGCTTGTTTTGACTCCACGTGTTGATTGTTTTGCATTGTTACATCATTAAAAATGTGTCCAAGTGGAACAGTGAGGAAGTTGTCAAGTTTTTAGATGTCTACGAAAACTTTGAGTGTCTTTGGAACATCCGACATTCCGACTACAACAATAAAATTAAACGCGACATTGCAATGTCAAAACTAATGGGCGAACTATTAAAAAATAATGTGGCTGTCGAAGGTGTGGATGTTGTACGAAAGAAAATAAAAAGTATAAAGAACGTGAAGATTGAAAAATCCAAAAAAAAAGTGGAGCAGGAGCTGACGATCAATAGAAGCATCAACCACTTCATCAACAGCTTTTTCCCACATTGTCAGACAGCAGTGCCTACTTCCCAGTAACTGACCCTGCCTAGTGCAATACAAACTTACTCGGTAACCTACTTGCCAGCTCGACTTACCAGCTCGTAAACTATCCCCGTGAAAACGAACCTTTAACGCCGCCAAGGTAACGCCTGTCGCACTGTGTGTATCTGGGTTCATTGTATCCAACGTTGAAATACTTGCGATCTCATGACCTCATATGGTTTCTGCTTCCCGTGTGCCTAACTGTGATATACTCGTGGACATTAACCTAAAATCACGAATAGTCGGCCTTGGAAAGTTGGAGAAAAAATAACCTGAATTATATTTAAAATAACTTGATTTTTTGTTCACCGTGCATTGTGTTAATATATATATTGAACAGTACCGACAAATGCATAATTTTTAATGTAGTATATACTACACAAACGCCCGTACGTACCTTTCGGTCACAAGTGACCATCTTCAGGGGCTCAATAACACTTAAGTACACTTCACTTGTTCATCATATCCACTTGTAGGTATGGGTTGTCTTCCGTTTTTACTGGTAGCTGTGAAGACTCTGGTGTGTTGACTGGTCACGGTCTATTTTTACTTCCGTTTTGTGTCGCTATATATTAGTGTTGTTTTTACGTAGTAGTGCTAACTTTTATTGTATTGTCTGTTTTCATATCCACTTGGTGTCGATATTGGTTATATTCCGTGTTGACTTTGCATTTGTCGGTACTGTTCAATATATATATATATTTTAAAATATTCAGTTTGTACCGCGCTACAACCGTTTGCCGTTACAAAATGCGTCTAGCGAAAAAAAGGTGCGATGCCTTCAGGAAAGAAAAGGTTTTGTCGCTGTTTCCAGAGCTACAGAATACGACGAATACCTCATGGCGAGTGTAGATGGATGCGCATCGTGCCGCGCAACGTGTCAGCAGTGTGGGGAAACGAGATCGTGCTACAACTTATCGAGCTCTACCAAGACCATGGATTGTTGTGGGACACTTCAAACCGTGACTACAAAAGTAAGGTTAAAAAAAACGACGCGTGGGAGGATATAGCCAATGCATTGAAATTGCCAAGAAAAAAGTATAGGCCAAAGTACACACCTTACGCTCACAGTTTCTTCGTGAAAAAAAGAAAATATCCTGTTCGAAAACCACTGGTAGCGGACGGGATGATGTGAAATCCAGTTTATGGTTTGCCTATGATTCCATGAAGTTTTTACTGAGAGGAGCGACAACTTCTGGCAGCATAGACACATTGGAGACACAAGTAAGTCACGTTTAATTTTTAATAAGATGATTTTATTATAGTGCCTACATATGAATAATGTTTATGGTACCTAAACTATTACATACCTAATAGGTACACTAATTACTTTTGGGTTCTGTTACTAATCTATATTTCTATTTCACTTTATATTCACGTGCATCTTTTATAATTGATTTATTTGTACCAACAAATGCACTAAGACAGTTTTTTCACTGTTTTCTTTATTATTACGATGCCCCAATACGCATTTCGGCAGTTATTCTGCCATCATCAGGGGGTATTTTAAGGAGTTTTTTTACATAGACCAATTCTTTGGTTACGTCATAACAGTGAGTCAGTATTTACCACATCGTATAAAATTTTTGTAAAATTTGTGGTATTGTTAAGCTGCTAAAAGTTATTAAATTATTAAAACTTATAAAAATTACAATAAAATCAGGTAGTATATTATACTATCCTCTATAGTATAATTATTAATTAATGGTTTTAATAATTTAATAACTTTTAGCAGCTTAACAATACCACAAATTTTACAAAAAATTTATACGATGTGGTAACAAATACTGACTCACTGTTATGACGTAACCAAAGAATTGGTCTATGTAAAAACTCACTTAAAATACCCCCTGATGATGGCAGAATAACTGCCGAAATGCGTATTGGGGCATCGTAATAATAAAGTAAACAGTGAAAAAACTGTCTTAGTGCATTTGTTGGTACAAATAAATCATCTATATTTCTATATCTACGAAGTCGCGGGCGGTCGCTAGTTTATTTCTAAGCTACATTATTCTGCCACGGAACACTTCTTGTGCACTCGTGAATATTCAGCGAACTTTCTTATTGCCATAGCAGATTGAGTAGATGGTCTTCCTAACGCTTCCAAATTCAACAGAATATTAGGTCCAATTTCTCTGCGCCAAGATCCTTCCACGATGTTATGATCCAAATCCTCGCAATATAAAGTTCCATGTGGGGTATAGAGTGCTCTCGATTGCTTATTTCGCCTTAAAAAAATTATGTAGCTATACACAGGTCATCACAACAACTTCAGCATTTGCGGGCCGGAGTGAAATAGTATTGCGAAACAAACGAAACACAACACACATGATGCCGAATACATTTTCCACAATTCTCCTAGCTCTCGAAAGCCTGTAATTGAAAATGCGCTTTATTTTTCCCCACTTCGTGGTTACCGGGATATGGCTTCATCATATTTTCGGTCAGTGCAAAATGCGCTGTCTCCCACCAGTACAAAGGGCATGTTCGGTTCATCGTGTCTCAATGGCTCCGGTTCTGGCCAATTGAACCGGTTTTCAGCCATAGCTTTATAAAAAGACGTGTCTTGAAAAACTCCACTGTCAGATGACTTTCCTTTGGCACCACAATCAGCATATATAAAATTATATTCAGCATCTACAATAGCCAAGAGCACAATGCTAAATTGTTCTTTATAATCAAATAATTAAACCAACAAATGCACTGTTTTTTACCACTTTTATTGTGGCCTTTTGTCCCCTCACCCTACACGTGTTTCAGAACCTTACAGTTCCATCATCAGCGGTTACCATTTGCTACTAGTTAATCATACATTAAGACAAATACAGTATGTGCTTATCACTAAGTGGTACGTTAGTCTGATAAAACCTTAAAACCATTAATATATGTATATTTAAAACTTGGTTAAGAATTATAAAATGTTCGTTGCATTCACTGTTTTTGCTGAACTACTGGCGTGTTATTACGTCTCCGTGTGCCTTTTCTGGTGTGTTGTGATGTTGCGTGTGCTATCTTACTATGGCTGTGTGTGTAGGGAGACTGTGAAATAGTGTGAAATTTGTTCTTTATAGTTGTAAAAATCACTGCCGGAATGTGGAGGTGCCTGAATCAAAACTTGCTTCCCGTCTACAGCTCCAATACAATGTGGGAAGTTCCATAATATTTCGTAATTATGAGCCTTTTTCTTCCATTCATTTGCAGCAGCTGGGACCTGAAAATGGAACGTATTATTTATTATATAAATTTCTTTTTCAGACACAACGCCAGGACAGCAATGACCAACTTCCCGAGTCTTCCAACACAGACAGTACTCAAGAAGCCGTCCCGTCGCAACCTAGTCATGAATCTATGGAGACGCCTACATCGTCCAAAACCTCGAGGAAGAGAACCATACCACGTGAAGAGAAATTGGAAGAGGCCTTCGAAATAATAATGCGTAGCGCCAAAATTAAAATGCTGAATTGCACCCAGGAGGAATTTGCTGTCTATGGACAATATGTGGGCTCAGAGCTACGCCAGGTGAAAGATGAACACTCTGTACTCATGGCAAAACATTATATTAATAATATATTAATTGACGCGCGCATGGGGAAATACCGCCGAGGCTATAGTACAGCATCATCAAATATTCACAGCCTGGATCCGACAGATAGTACTGACCGTAATATGAGTCCGGAGTAGTTGGATGCGCAAATTTCGGAACTTATGTCAAACATTGACTCGCCAAACTTGAGTCAATAGGTTTATTTTGTTTTTGTTTTTTTTTCTAATTAAATAAATCTAAATATAATCTTTCATTCGTGATAAGTATATATGTATAAATAAATATGTAAGTATAAATATGTAGGTAACTATATTTTTTGATGATGAATATAAAATTGATTCTGTACTCACCTTTACATAAATCTTCTACGCATTTATCACTTCCTTACAAACTTCTGGTACAATTCTACCGATCAGTTGTTTTGACACTCTAAAAGTGTACGACAAGGAAGCATAAGAATCCCCAGTCGACATGTATCTCAATGTAATTGCAAGTCTGATGTCAGGGCCAACAGCGTTCCGTAATATTGTGTCTTGCTTGGCTATGGAAGGCCCGATCATTTGTAACAAAGTTTCATAATCAGTTGTTGTCATTCGAGTAAAATTTACAAATGATCCGTCAGACATTCGAAGATCGCTTAGAATATCAACTCTTCTTTCTGTTTGTAGTAAGTAGTTCCGCACCCACCGCCTTCTCTTTCTCTTACATTTCGATATACTACTCGTTAGAATATATAATGTACGCAGCGCTGACCAAGACAACCTCCTCGGGCGACATCTCTGCGACAACTGGTGTGTACAAGCGAAATGACCCGCGGCATTGTTCCAAGATGTTCCGTGCAACATGCACCGTAGCATGTCCCGCGACATGTTCCGCAATTTGTGCCCTAGTGAATCATGGCATCATACGTTTCAGCAGCGCAACTGCGTAAGTTCGTTGGAAACGCCTCTACCGGCCCGTTTCAGAGATATGAAATGGTGGCCGAGCTCTTATCCATGGGTACTTGTGTTAGCAAGCCACCACGGATAAGAAGTAGCATACCGCTCCCCAGGTCGTACAGATCAGGGGAGATAATCAGTGAGTATCGAGTCGTCGAGCAGTGCGCAGGCAGAAGGGGAGGTTTCATTTATAACGTGAATTAGTGATGTATACTGGCATGCACTGAGTAACAGTATTAAAACATGTTCGTACAGTAACTTAGTGGGTGTTCATCGCCGTATGGAATTCAGCTCATACACCGGGGACTGTGTCAGAAATTGTGTTTATTAATGAGAAAACTTTAACAATGAGTCTCATTTAAATGCTTAATTTCGGTAAGTATATAAGAATCGTAAGTTTGCAGCGTGTCGTGCTTGTTAAAAAAAAAGCCACTGAGTGTTAAAATTACATAACGAAACTCTCAAAGACGTAAAACGTTAATGAACGGAGCAGTTACCGGTATTTGGTGATATGTAACTGGGAAAGTGGGAGGTAACAATCTGAAAAATTGGCTATGCCGTGTAATGCATTGATTTTCTGTCTCCAATTGTGGGTGAGCGGTACATTTCTTGCGAGATTTTTTCCAGCTGTCTCGTATTTCATCTGTAATGTTTGATAACTAAACCAGAATCAATATGGAAGTTGCTTCATGTTTAAACTCATTTTATTTTCTTCCAGTAAACAGTCAAGTTATGAACATCGAATAGTTCGTGTTATGATTATAAATAGCAAGTTAGAAGTACGAGTGGTTGCGGCCTGTGTGTTGTACTACTTCACATTCATCGAAAACGTCAGTTGCCAAACTATGGATCACCAACCTATGGGGCCTAAATTAAATATTTCACCCGGTTAGTCGTACGGGAGTATAATTACGGTTTAATTGTGTGCTAATATAATTTTAAAGCTACGCGACTAAAACATTAGAAAAGCAGTAGTAGATCTGTATTAATTTAATGTTGTACATACCGTGTATGATTGAGATATTATATGCTATAAACCAACAAATTTGCACTAACATATATGAAAATGTTAAACCCTACATGTGTTTCAGCTCTGTCTGAGCCATCTTCAGGGTTACTCTTCGTAGCGTCCACTATTTACACACTCACTATATTGTTTTAAACACGTGTTTGGGGGTTCTTGGCAATCTTGGATCTATACATTGTCGCACTATGCACTGTGATGAAATTGTGGTATGGATTGTTGTATGTTGCCGGAAGATGCTGTTGTTCTGCGTCGGAGTTTTAAACACGTGTTTAAAACAATATAGTGAGTGTGTAAATAGTGGACGCTACGAAGAGTAACCCCTGAAGATGGCTCAGACAGAGCTGAAACATATGTAGGATTTAACATTTTCATATATGTTAGTGCAAATTTCTTGGTTTATAGCATATAAGATCTGTATTAGTGTACAGTTTATTGTATGTAGCATCTTACAGATTTGGACTTCTGTCAGGCTGTTCTTCTAACTTATCCTTTTGAAATAAAACCATTTGCCAAACGCCGTGTTTACATGGGGTTGAGTCAGGTTAAGTGGGTCTATTGAATGAGAGAAATGGGTAAGGAACATACTCATGATTTTAGAAAAATGAAACGAAATCTTATAACACCACCACTACAGTTTTGGCTACAAATGGGCATGTTTTAGCAGAGAGAGACTAGCCTGACGTCTAACCTAAGCCCCTCACGTAAGGAGGGAAACATGCATGACCGAGAGAGACTAGCCTGACGTCTAACCTAAGCCCCTCACGTAAGGAGGGAGGGAAACATGCATGACAGAGAGATAGACTAGCCTGACGTCTAACCTAAGCCCCTCTTGTAGGGCAACGCAGTCATATTGTAATAACAGGAAAGATAATGAGTACAGGTGTATATTGATATTAGAAGCACTGTGAGAGGAGTGTTTCAAAATCGCCGGTCTGTAAACACACTGCGATGTTTCTAATATTTCTCTTAGCTAACTAACTAAATAACACCATGTAGGAGGGTCATTCCCGAGAAGGTAATAATTCTTCAGCTAGTCAAGAAATTCCCTGTATGTTATGAAACCCAAAGGTTCAGTACCGCACTCACAACGGCCCGCCACTTGTCCGTATCCTGAGCCATATCAATTCAGTCCACGCCCTCCAATCCTATTTCTTGAAGATACATTTTTACTATTATTTTCCCATCGACGCCTAGGTCTTCTAAGTGGTCTCCTTCCCTCAGGTCTCCCCATAAAAATCCTGTATGCACCTCTCCCCTCCCCCATACGTGCCACATGCCCCGCCCACGTCATTCTTCTTGATTTGATCACCGGAATAATATTTGGTGATGAGTACAGATCAATCTCCTCCATTCCCCTGTTACCTCGTCCCTCTGTTAGCCATAATGCCCAGTTTTAACAGTACATTTGTCCTAGTTATGACTGAAATTTTGGACATTGCCCATCTTTCCATACTTCATACCCGCATTAAGTTGGTTTTTAAATATAATTTTTTTCCTCTGGCGCAACAGCCCAACTGGAGCCTAGGCCACCTCAATGTTGAGGCTTCACGGTCACACACAATTAGACACACACTCCCGGTAGGACTCCCCTGGACGAGTGATCAGCCCGTCGCAGAGACCGCTACCAACACAAGAGACAGACATCCATGCCCTCAGCGGGATTCGAACCCGCGATCCCAGCAATCGAGAGGCCGCAGACCTACGCGTTAGACCGCACGGCCACTGGGATCGACAAATAACAAATTTGCAAGTCTATAATTTAGTTACCTACAATGTAAGGCTCTTGGAAGGTCTGATAATCCGTGCTTTTCCTCAAGTTCTGCTGTCCGTATGGTGAGGCTAGCAAGAACTACAAATCGACAGTTATGTAACACGATCACGTGTCTGCGCGTAAGTTTTATAGTTTCTAATATTCATAATTACAGATTTCCACTAATTAACGTAATTTGTCAAATGTAACCGCAAAGTTTCCTCCCGTCCCCATGTTATGAATTCCCAGCATATCAACTATCCTACATTACCTAATAGTGTCTGGATTTTTAACACCGGTACGTGATTTTTGGTTGACACCGACGTTTCGGAGTAAAGTGCTTTCTCCATCTTCAGGATGACGGGATTACGTCTAGGTACACTCTATCTTGGACATAATCTATATGTAAATGCAATTTCATCACAAGATGGAGACGGTATGTTATTCCGAAACGTCGGAGTCAGCAAACAATCACACTCTGTGTCAAATATCAGCAAGACAGTCACCTGTTCGATACCCACTGTGAAAGCCTGAAAGCGTGTCTGTAAATCTTAGTCTGTGTGCCTGATAGATCGTTGTAAGATCTACAGCTAGATTTTTACTTTACACAGCCGAAACATGTCGGGTTTCATTGAAATGTTTTGAAGATCTACACATTTTTAGAATAAAGGTGCATCCAGTTGGTGTTTTAAATAGTGATAGCTGCAGCTAGATGTAATACAGTCCGTCCCAAAAGGCACAGGCCACGTTCCAGAACAATACTGCCTTTCAGAAGAACAGTAGTTGTGGAAAATTGGGTCATGGAAGACGACCTCTGCTGACACGCGTATGAGGTCTCTGTGAGTTAAGGGAATAGACAATGAAAAAGGAAACATAATGTGTAGTATTTGAGGTTCTTATGGTGGTGACTGCGTTCTTTTGTAGTGTGACGCCGTATAGTCTGGTGAAAGTGTACCGACGTTACAGAGGATACTGCTGGTTCCATCATCAGTGTAATCAGTCCTGACACACGCCATAATACAGCAATAACATGTTTAATTCTTAAAGACTCCGGTATTCTGGGATATGAGGCTTTGTCGTTGGGACAGTGGTTTCCGATGTTTCGAAGGTTTGTGATGTCTCCATCTTCAGGGTAAAACAGTGTTCTTAAACTGCCTCACTACGATACTTTGCAGCAACAATAACCACTTTCTCAGAGCGTCATATCTCACAGAAATTCCTCTGAGAACTTGATATCTCACATGTCTAGAAATAAATTTTACATAAAATATGAGAAGCTGTCACAAAAAAAAAAAAAAGATAAGCCGAACTGTTACTCTTGAAGTTCCAAAATAGTTTCTGGTGTCATCACGGATGTACCGTTAGCAAATGTGGCCATCTTGGTGTGGAATCTGCCATTTTCTTCTGCGTCTACACAATTTTTTTTAAGATGGGACCGATACGTTGTCCCGAAACGTCGGTAAACAATTACCACAGACGCCGCGTGATATCCCAGAAGAGCGCAGATCTAAAGATAAATTTTAATTTTATCATTACATCTAATCGTACTTCTTCATATTGAGTTTTCAATAAAAAATGTTGCATGCATTTACAGTGTCCCCCACTCATTTTCATCCCTATTTTTTTAACTAACCCCTTTCAGTATTTTACGTACTTTCTCTTCTGTTCCTTATATATATATATAATATTTCCTTTAGAACCTTCTCAGAGACACGACTCCTTTCCTTACTTTGCCTTAAGTGTGGAAGACCAAGTTTCACATCCAAACATAATACGAGCTACTGACTGCTTTATTGCATAAACCATTAATAAAGGAACAGGATGGACACAACACAACAGGACCAAACTCATTAAATTTGTGCATTCTTCTATCGTCTGAAGTAATAAAATTAATATAATTAATACAACACACCATTTCGGGGACACGACACATCTCCATCTTCAGACTTGCTTCTGAAACACAACACTACTACATAATTTCCTTACACTCCCCTTTAACATAAAATACACTCAGTGGACACACACCATGTTCCAAAGACAGTTTAAAAACCAGAATTCTTCGTTCTTGTGGGATGTTACACGGCGTAGATTGGTAGTTATTTACGAAGTTTCGGGACAACCTATAGGCCCCGTCTTGAAGGGTCAAGCACTCAAGAAGATGGGACTGATAGATTGTCCCGAAACGTCGGTAAATACCAATCTATGCCGCGTAAATTACCTGAAGAGCTAATGTCTCATTTAAAACCAGAAATCTGCGTTCTTGTGGGATGTTACACGGCGTAGATTGGTAGTTATTTACCGAAGTTTCGGGACAACCTATAGGCCCAATCTTGGAAGGGTGAAGCACTCAAGAAGATGGGACTGATAGATTGTCCCGAAACGTCGGTAAATACCAATCTATGCCGCGTAAATTACCTGAAGAGCTAATGTCTCATTTAAAACCAGAAATCTGCGTTCTTGTGGGATGTTACACGGCGTAGATTGGTAGTTATTTACCGAAGTTTCGGGACAACCTATAGGCCCAATCTTGGAAGGGTGAAGCACTCAAGAAGATGGGACTGATAGATTGTCCCGAAACGTCGGTAAATACCAATCTATGCCGCGTAAATTACCTGAAGAGCTAATGTCTCATTTAAAACCAGAAATCTTCGTTCTTGTGGGATGTTACACGGCGTAGATTGGTAGTTATTTACCGAAGTTTCGGGACAACCTATAGGCCCAATCTTGGAAGGGTGAAGCACTCAAGAAGATGGGACTGATAGATTGTCCCGAAACGTCGGTAAATACCAATCTATGCCGCGTAAATTACCTGAAGAGCTAATGTCTCATTTAAAACCATAATTCTTAGTTCTTGTGGGATGTTACACGGCGTAGATTGGTAGTTATTTACCGAAGTTTCGGGACAACCTATAGGCCCAATCTTGGAAGGGTGAAGCACTCAAGAAGATGGGACTGATAGATTGTCCCGAAACGTCGGTAAATACCAATCTATGCCGCGTAAATTACCTGAAGAGCTAATGTCTCATTTACACCACCGTAGAAGCCTGGAATCATTTACAGTTTTAGAACTATATTAAAGCAGACCTCACTAAACATTTGATGCAAGATGTTCACGTGAAGAGTCACTGTGTCTACTTTCGAAAGACTTTTTCCTTTTGTTAATGAGTTTAGGTGTGATATCGTTAGAACCTCATGGAATAATATTTAAAAAAAAACAACAGGCATGATTGGAGACGGGTTCAAATATCACGTGATTTAATTAAAGGCACTGTCAGAGTCACGGTCGACATATAAATATACACGACGTCTGTAGCCATTAGCCAGGGGTATTCAGCAACTGCAAGGTGCAGACACACAGACTGCCGCAAAATATTTACACTCCTTGTAGATTTATAGCTGCTCTTAATTTTAGTTTCCGGTTCCTGAACAACACAGAGCAGTTAACTTTTTTTTGGCAGGTGTTACAAATGACGTACAATACTGCGCCCATTTTGTAGAATTACAGGTTTATGAAGCCTCGAGTGCAGGGAATACGACTTGGCGTACGTTTGTTCAAGGAATGTGCGTTGTGCGGGGTTTGAGCTTGTCACAGCGGTGTTGCTGAAGATTCAAGTCTTCTGGGATGTGACACTGTGTCTTTCGGTAAACAGTTACCGACGTTTCGAAGGATAGTTGTGCCTCCATCTTCAGTGTCAGTGCAAGAAGAACACTTAAACAAACAACACAATGCGTTCCGTCTGACACAATCTGTATTTGATAATTATTTATACACTACATGTTTCGATCTTTATCAGGTGTACAGTACAAAAAACCCAAAATTTAAGGTAAAAGTGTAAAACAATTCGCGAGATCTCACAAAATGTAATGTGTAAAAAATATAGAAATATCAAATGAACCCAAGAAGGGATTCCGGATCGCTTGACCAGACCAAAAATTAAGGTTGACACTTCATGTAGCTTAACTTACGCTGCATATTGCGGGCATAAAACTGAAGTTCTCACTGTACAGGCATGAACCTTATGGGGAAAGTGGAGTTATAGCTCCACTCATTCTTAACCTCGACTGTAGGTGCAATTTTGTCAACATTTGAGCAGCGTCCGCTTTCCCCGCGAGGACACATTTTAAGATAGGAGGCTGGTCTGGACGTTTGGGAGATGATAAATACCTGTTGCCCCTTCCGGTAATTTAACCCGGTCTGTCCAACCCCATGACAGTACATGTGCGCCATCTAAGTCTCCCCCAAAATTTCTGGTGTGTTTTGACAGCTGACAGACACTTGAGGTATCGTAACTGCGTCTTTCTAATGCCATATTCGGGGGTGTCTTTTTTAGTACAGTTACGAGTGTTCGTTTTTATGTAGGGAGAAGGACGTGTCATGGATTGATCTGGCTCAGGATAGGGACAGGTGGCGGGCTGTTGTGAATGCGGTAATGAACCTTCGGGTTCCATAAAACTTGGGGAATTTCTTGACTAGCTGACGACCTGTTAGCTTCTCAAGAAGGACTGTGCTACATGGAGTTAGTTAGTTAGTTAGTTGTCGTCAGTCTAGTTGTTAGTAGTTAGTAGGTTTCTGTCGTTATTTCTTTCAGAATTTCACGCCGTCAAAATAGCAGGGCAGGGATCGGTGCTCGAACAAAGTACTTCAAGTCTCAGACCTGCACATTTCATTGAGACGTCGTTATATTTGAGGTTCTCATAGTGGTACTTATGAACGTTACTATCTTCTGGGATGTGACACCGTATAGTTTGGTACACATTTACCAACGTTTCGCCGGAACCTGCGTCTTCTATCCTGAAAATGGAGGTAGAAAGTTTTATCTAATATTTTGGTTGAATTCTGCCAGACTGCACGGCGGCATATACCAGAAGACCGTAAATTTCCATTGATAAAACCCTCGCATTGCTGTTGAAGTTGTGGTGATGGGGGTGGCGGGGAAGGAAACGGAAAATTGGGGCAGGGCAGATCGACTCTTCCACATTAGCGAGGAGCCGGCTGGCTGGTATTGATCCACCGCGTCCATGTGATGCTCCATAAAACTATTCTTAAAGCTTCAGTGTGGATATAGCTTTATACACGAAATTTGGCCCCTCAAATTGATACACATTACCGTGACCTTGACAGCTGATTAACTGCATAGCATACACACCATCAAAAGACACTTAAAAGCGTTATAACAGTAACTAAATCCATCACGCATAGTAATTCCTGAGAAGCTAACAGTTCCTCAGCTAGTCAAGAAATTTTCCTGCATCTTATGGAATCCGAATGTTCATTACCGCATTCACAAAAGCCCGCCACCTGTCCCTATCCTGAGCCAGATCAATCACTCCCAATCCCATTTCGTAAAGATCCGTTTTAATATTATCCTCTCATCTACGCCTGGGTCTTCCAAGTGATCTCTTTCCCTCAGATTTCACCACCAAAACCCTGTATGCACCTCTCCTGTCTCCCATACGTACCATAAGTTTATAAAAATGCCTTTTGATTTACAACCCCCCGTGCGTTTCATTGTCAGGGGGGGCGTACAATATATTTTACATATATGAGAACTTCTTAGGCTTCTGTACAACTCTGTAAAATGTACACGTTGTTGTAAATGTAAACGATAGAATGATCAGGCCTGCACTCTGTATCTAATTCCCCCATGGCAAAATACAAATTTTGCAGTTATTTGCAGTATCAAACAACTTCCTGCACAGGGCACATCATTATGTGCCACAGAGACTTGATGATCCTGAATCGAAAAGGTCGATATTAGTTTGAGAACCAATTGTCTTCTGGATTTTGTCCATCGTCCGTTATAAAATATTAAAATATAATATAAAAATCACGACGTTTCGGAAGCTGGTTCGTCTTCAGGTGATGGGAGGTGAGACACCTACTTAGATGGGTCCTTTATACCGAGCTAATTTTAATCACTGGAGATATTAATCGATATTAGTTAATCGATATTAGATGTTTACATATAAATACAGTGGAACTCGGTTATAACGTCATGAAAGGGACTGAATATTTTGTGTCGTTATAAACGAGTGTTGTTATAACCGAGGAGTGTAATGTTATGGTTAACAGTGAGGGATTAATTGGTACCACAGAATATCTGACGTTATAGACGAGGTGTCGTATAAACCGATGTTATAACTGGGTTTGTACACACATGGTGAAGGATGGCATATCGATGAATTTACATCTATGTTCTTAGGCATCTCGGCCAGCTCAAAATCTATGTACAATCATACATAATCCTGTTCACAACGAAACGTCTGATAATCCGTCTGGCACCAAAACAAAGAAAATCCACAGGAAGATGCACTTATAAAAAGTAACTTTGATGTTACGTTTTTTAACATATATGTGAATTACCACATTTTACAGCCATTAATTACCACATTTTATAGCCATTAATTACCACATTTTACAGCCATTAATTACCACATTTTACAGCCATTAATTACCACATTTTATAGCCATTAATTACCACATTTTACAGCCATTAATTACCACATTGTACAGCCATGAATTACCACATTTTATAGCCATTAATTACCACATTTTACAGCCATTAATTACTACATTTTACAGCCATTAATTACCACATTTTATAGCCATTAATTACCACATTTTAAGCCATTAATTACCACATTTTATAGCCATTAATTACCACATTTTACAGCCATTAATTACTACACATTTTACAGCCATTAATTACCACATTTTAAGCCATTAATTACCACATTTTAAGCCATTAATTACCACATTTTAAGCCATTAATTACACATTTTACTAGCCATTAATTACTACATTTTAAGCCATTAATTACCACATTTTATAGCCATTAATTACCACATTTTAAGCCATTAATTACCACATTTTACAGCCATTAATTACCAATTTTACAGCCATTAATTACCACATTTTATAGCCATTAATTACCACATTTTATAGCCATTAATTACCACATTTTACAGCCATTAATTACTACATTTTACAGCCATTAATTACCACATTTTACAGCCATTAATTACCACATTTTAAGCCATTAATTACCACATTTTAAGCCATTAATTACCACATTTTAAGCCATTAATTACTACATTTTACAGCCATTAATTACCACATTTTACAGCCATTAATTACCACATTTTAAGTCATTAATTAACACATTTTACAGCCATTAATTACCACATTTTACAGCCATTAATTACCACATTTTAAGTCATTAATTAACACATTTTACAGTCATTAATTACCACATTTTAAGTCATTAATTAACACATTTTACAGTCATTAATTACCACATTTTACGGTCATTAATTACCACATTTTACAGCCATTAATTACAATGAAATTTTGCACGTAAAATGTACTACAAAAATGATATAAAATTGATTTCTCAGTTACTAACACAACGCAGTTGTATATCTGTACGTTTTAATCTTGATAAAGGCCTGAGGATGATCGAGGTTGGTCGAAACGTGTAGCAAAATAATAAAGTCTTATAAAGAACGTTACTAAATGGCTATGTCGACGATAGGAGGTCACTTTATTGTATTATCACATGCCTGACCTAACGCTGCTATTCACATTTGTAGCTTATACGCTGCCTTAATGGTGGTTAAATTGTTGGTGTTGTGGATAAACAGAAATATGACACTTTAGTATTTTTGTACTTTGTACTGCAGACTTCTGTAGCAATGATCGTTAATACATAAAGGTGAAGAGTAAATGCATGCCACTGCTTAATGAATCAAATTAAAGAAACATCAGTAGGTTCTAAAGGCGTGGATTGTATTCAGCTGGCTCAGGATAGGCTCTAACAGCTGGCTGTCTTGAACATTGAAACTGCGGGATCCATAAATGCCAGAGAGGTTCCTGATGGATGCAATAATTAGCATTTTTTTTTAAAAGAAAATATTTTGTTTTTATGGGTGTGAAACTTGGTCTCTCACATTACGGACACAAGGCAGACTGAGTGTTTGAGGAAAGGGTGCTGGGGGGGGGATGCTTCGACCTAGAAATTTGAAGTGACAGGAATGTGGAGAAAATATAATAATGACGAGCTTAATGGTTTGTGTTCTTTACCAAATAAGTCTAACTCGGTTATAACGCCATGAAAGGGACTTAATATTTTGTGTCGTTATAAACGAGTGTTGTTATAACCGAGAGTATAATGTTATGGTTAACAGTGAGGAATTAATTGGTACCACAGAGTATCTGACGTTATAGACGAGGTGTCGCATAAACCGATGTCGTTATAACAGGGTTTGACTTATTTGGAAGACGAAATTACGGGGTGTGAGATCAGCGGAGCATGTAGCACGTAAGGTATAGGAGATAAAACGTATTTGTTGAAACACATGGAGGAAACATACTACTTGCAAGACCTAGGCGTTGATGGGAGTGCGACAGCGTGTATTAAAACGTGTGCTTAATAGGTGGTAGTCAAGGTAAAGGTCATTTCTTCCCTGTTTATACCATGAAGGCATGTAGGTGGAGTGCAGGTACAGCTCCACTCATTCTTAATTTCTGCACTAGATGGAGGTGAGTGGTCAACTTCACGCCATGACCGTTTAACCCCCAGAAAGAACCCCATTGCCCATTGAATTGGAGGCTGGGTGGGACCTCAAAGACGGTCTGGAGGTTTTGGACAAGAGCGAAATGTTTTTCCCGTAACCGATTCGAACCCCGGACCGTCCAGCGCGTACCCTAGTCGCTGTACTGACTACATTACCTCGACTCCACAAGAAATGACTGTTTAGTGATAAGAATTGGGAAGGATTCTTTCTATCTGAGTGATTGTAAGAGAGAAATTGTCTTTGTTGCGTTTGGACTGGATAGTTCCACCTGGTGGCAGATCCATGTGGCAGATGGTCGTCATAATTCGGAGTGCCAGAACCGTCGGACCGAACTTGGCAGCTTGACAGAACGCAAGTCATCATCCAGGAATTTATACAAAAATAGCGTCGTTAAACATGGATCCAGATGGACGATACAGAGAACAGCTTGTACTGGGGGTGGTTTGTCATGATCGATGTTACGTTCGTGTCGACTGTTTCACAAATGGGGCCACGCCATTGGTACACCCAAGGCGGGGGGTGGGGGGGGGCTACAGCGAGGCAGCCCCCCCCCCCAAAGCGAAATTAAAAAAAAAACACATGTTTTGTAGACACGATGTTATCAGAGGTTTTATGTGATTTACACTTCAGCCTAAATCAGCCATTTAAATCGGCTGATGACTGGAAGTTAGAATATTGAAAAATATAAAAAAATCTTACCGAATATGTAATTTTTGTTCCGTTAGTTTTATTTTCCCTGTAACCTAACTAGATATCGGCTCGGAGATTTTGAGATGACTTTCATAACGTAGTTTTTAAAATCAAATATAAATTATATGTAGCCTCAGGGTCAGCCCCTCCCCCCCCCCCCCAAAGAAAAATTCTGGGTGCGCCTATGAGCCACGCAGTATTATGCGTGAAAGCGTTTTTCCATTCAAGCCCTAATTCTCATTCCCCTAAACACGGCCATCTAGTTGTAACCATTGAAAGCCCAGTGGTTACTATATGTACCACCATGTTTAACATTCACAAATTCTACGTTCTGCCCACACAGTGTATTTATGTGTTTTGTGTGGATCTCAGAACAAACAGCGATTATTTCACTGTACAACATTAACTGACTGGTTTGTATAACTGAGACGGAGTGTGTTTACTGCGCGGTACGGACTGTATTTATGTGTTTTGTGTGGATCTCAGAACAAACAGCGATTATTTCACTGTACAGCATTAACTGACTAGTTTGTATAACTGAGACGGAGTGTGTTTACTGCGCGGTACGGACTGTATTTATGTGTTTTGTGTGGATCTCAGAACAAACAGCGATTATTTCACTGTACAGCATTAACTGACTGGTTTGTATAACTGAGACGGAGTGTGTTTACTGCGCGGTACGGACTGTATTTATGTGTTTTGTGTGGATCTCAGAACAAACAGCGATTATTTCACTGTACAGCTTAATGACTGTTTGTAAATGAGACGGAGTGTGTTTACTGCGCGGTAGGACTGATTTGTGTTTTGTGGATCTGACAAAAGCATTATTACTGTACAGCATAACTGATGTTTGTATAATGGACGGAGTGTGTTTACTGCGCGGTACGGACTGAATCTTTATATGTACAATGTATATTAACCCTCTAAAGCCAAGTGGTTACTATATGTACCACCAGTTTAACATTCACAAATTCTACGTTCTGTCCACACAGTGTATTTATGTGTTTTATGTGGATCTCAGAACAAACAGCGATTATTTCACTGTACAGCATTAACTGACTGGTTTGTATAACTGAGACGGAGTGTGTTTACTGCGCGGTACGGACTGTATTTATGTGTTTTGTGTGGATCTCAGAACAAACAGCGATTATTTCACTGTACAGCATTAACTGACTGGTTTGTGTAACTGAGACGGAGTGTATTTACTGCGCGGTACGGACTGAAAGTTTAATTGTAATTTAAATTAATCTCAGTATTTAGAGGGTTAAAGTGTTTTTATTCATAGCTGTGAAGGTTATTAATTTAACTAACTGACGAACTAACTTCTTGAGAAGCTGATAGTTCCTCAAAAGTCAAGAAATTCCCCACGTTTTGTGGAACCCGAAGTTTCATTTCTCTTTCTACAACAGACTGTTATTTACTCCTATCCTGAACCGATGGTGTGAAAAATGAAGAAACATTACCAAGAGTCATGGAGCAAAGGAACATCCTACATATATTTATGTCGTGACCAAAGAAAAATATATGTAGAGGAGGTTTGGCATCTTGCAGAAGTACACATACATGGGTTTGTGCTTGGTTTGGTGGGGAGGGGGCTGAAGACAGAACATACCATAACTTTGACACATTATATTTCATTACGACTTTATTTTCAGTATATGACAATATTATGTGTATCTATGAAACACGTTTCGACATATGGCCGGTTGTATTGTATGTAGCTGTGGAACATTTGCAGTATATTACCGTTTGTTATACGTATCAGTGGAACATATTTCAATATATTGCCGTTTGTTATATATATTAGTGGAACATATTTCAATATATTACTGTTTGTTACATATATCAGTGGAACACGTGTTAATATATTACCGGTTGTTATATGTATTCTTGGAACATTTTGCATTATATTGCCGATTGTTATATGTATCTGTGGACCGTGTCTCAATATATTACGATTGTTATATGTATCTGTGGACCGTGTCTCAATATATTACCGATTGTAATATGTATCTGTGGAACATGTTTCCATATATTACCGATTGTTATGTGTATCTGTGGAACATGTTTCAATATATTAATGATTGTTATATGTATCTGTGGAACATGTTTCAATATATTAACGATTGTTATATGTATCTGTGGAACATGTTTCAATATATTACCGATTGTTATATGTATATGTGGAACATGTTTCAATATATTAATGATTGTTATATGTATCTGTGGAACATGTTTCAATATATTAACGATTGTTATATGTATCTGTGGAACATGTTTCAATATATTACCGATTGTTATATGTATATGTGGAACATGTTTCAATATATTAATGATTGTTATATGTATCTGTGGAACATGTTTCAATATATTACCGATTGTTATATGTATATGTGGAACATGTTTCAATATATTAATGATTGTTATATGTATCTGTGGAACATGTTTCAATACATTGCTGATTGTTATATGTATCTGTGGACCGTGTCTCAATATATTACCGATTGTAATATGTATCTGTGGAACATGTTTCCATATATTACCGATTGTTATGTGTATCTGTGGAACATGTTTCAATATATTAATGATTGTTATATGTATCTGTGGAACATGTTTCAATATATTAACGATTGTTATATGTATCTGTGGAACATGTTTCAATATATTACCGATTGTTATATGTATATGTGGAACATGTTTCAATATATTAATGATTGTTTATGTATCTGTGGAACATGTTTCAATATATTACCGATTGTTATATGTATCTGTAGAACATGTTTCAATATATTACCGATTGTTATATGTATATGTGGAACATGTTTCAATATATTAATGATTGTTATATGTATATGTGGAACATGTTTCAATACATTGCTGATTGTTATATGTATCTGTGGACCGTGTCTCAATATATTAGCGATTGTAATATGTATCTGTGGAACATGTTTCCATATATTACCGATTGTTATGTGTATCTGTGGAACATGTTTCCATATATTACCGATTGTTATGTGTATCTGTGGAATATGTTTCAATATATTACCGATTGTTATGTGTATCTGTGGAACATGTTTCAATATATTACCGATTGTTATGTGTATCTGTGGAACATGTTTCAATATATTACCGATTGTTATATGTATCTGTAGAACATGTTTCAATATATTACCGATTGTTATATGTATATGTGGAACATGTTTCAATATATTAATGATTGTTATATATGTATATGTGGAACATGTTTCAATACATTGCTGATTGTTATATGTATCTGTGGACCGTGTCTCAATATATTAGCGATTGTAATATGTATCTGTGGAACATGTTTCCATATATTACCGATTGTTATGTGTATCTGTGGAACATGTTTCCATATATTACCGATTGTTATGTGTATCTGTGGAATATGTTTCAATATATTACCGATTGTTATGTGTATCTGTGGAACATGTTTCAATATATTACCGATTGTTATGTGTATCTGTGGAACATGTTTCAATATATTACCGATTGTTATGTGTATCTGTGGAACATGTTTCAATATATTACCGATTGTTATGTGTATCTGTGGAACATGTTTCAATATATTACCGATTGTTATGTGTATCTGTGGAACATGTTTCAATATATTACCGATTGTTATGTGTATCTGTGGAACATGTTTCAATATATTACCGATTGTTATGTGTATCTGTGGAACATGTTTCAATATATTACCGATTGTTATGTGTATCTGTGGAACATGTTTCAATATATTACCGATTGTTATGTGTATCTGTGGAACATGTTTCAATATATTACCGATTGTTATGTGTATCTGTGGAACATGTTTCAATATATTACCGATTGTTATGTGTATCTGTGGAACATGTTTCAATATATTACCGATTGTTATGTGTATCTGTGGAACATGTTTCAATATATTACCGATTGTTATGTGTATCTGTGGAACATGTTTCAATATATTACCGATTGTTATGTGTATCTGTGGAACATGTTTCAATATATTACCGATTGTTATGTGTATCTGTGGAACATGTTTCAATATATTACCGATTGTTATGTGTATCTGTGGAACATGTTTCAATATATTACCGATTGTTATGTGTATCTGTGGAACATGTTTCAATATATTACCGATTGTTATGTGTATCTGTGGAACATGTTTCAATATATTACCGATTGTTATGTGTATCTGTGGAACATGTTTCAATATATTACCGATTGTTATGTGTATCTGTGGAACATGTTTCAATATATTACCGATTGTTATGTGTATCTGTGGAACATGTTTCAATATATTACCGATTGTTATGTGTATCTGTGGAACATGTTTCAATATATTACCGATTGTTATGTGTATCTGTGGAACATGTTTCAATTATTACCGATTGTTATATGCGTCTGTGGAACGCGGTTTGAGAAGTATCTTCAAGCTGTTTGTTGGCTTAAGTTTGCGCGCTGGTTTTTTTTTTTAATTATCACAATTGATCAAAATTTCTTCAAGCCTCACAATACTCGTGTTGGTGGCTGTTTTTGTCCATTCACTAAACAGCGAATTGCGTTTTGGCAAGCTCAGTCTTTTTTTTCTCATCCTTTACTTAAGTCAGTTCTTTTATTGCCCTCTTTTATATTTTATGGGACCTTCCCCTAAAATTTGTTTGTGTTTGACTAACAGTATGGGGGGGGGGCGTGTTAATGTTCGCCTCTTGTCCTTGTCTGTGCTGAATTTTTTTTCCACGTGACTTCAATTTGTGTCTTCTTGACTTTGATATTTGCTTGTTGTGTGCACGTGTACTTCTGAAATGTGTGCAGACTTTTGATTGTAAATAATTTTATATAGTTTTGGAACATTATTTTATATTGTACTTGTAATTTAAGGTATCATTTTATAGCGCAGCTGTGTAATAGCGTGGTATCACATCGTGACAAAATTGGCACTCTAAAAACATAGCCTACTTTTTTTTTTTACACATAATGTAATGAACTGCCTGAAGATGCTTGTTGACAGTCAAAACGAATGGTAGCGATATTGGAAATAAAAACGTGTACAGTGTGTCCACAAAGTCCCTTCGGGGTTTTGAAAAATTGTGGCGCGCAAACAAATGAAACTAGCCACATGCGGTTTGCGGCAGATTACAGTGAAACTCTGGAAGTTTTTTTACTGACCTCAGTAGACCTCGATGTGGGCTCCCTTGGTAGCAGGGAGAACGTACAGACGATATTCGAGCTGTTGCCATGTTCTGTGGAGCATGTCCGCTGGAATAGCCGAGATCGCATTCCTGATACGGGGTCTTCAGGTCATCAAGTCCGTTAACTGGTGTTCGGAACACATTGCTCTTGACATAACACCACAGGAAAAAGTCCAGTGGTGTTATGTCTGGTGAACGTGGAGGCCAAGGCATTGGACCGTCTCTGCCGATCCATCTTCTTGGAAATGTCATGTCTAGGTACGCGCGTACCTGCATACCCCAATGAGGTGGAGCACCATCTTGTTGGCGGCAAAAATCTTCCAGAGTTTCACTGTAATCTACCGCAAACCGCATGTGGCTAGCTCAATTTGTTTGCGCGCCACAATTTTTCAAAACCCCAAAGGGACTTTGTGGACACACTGTATATCCGTGCCGAATGAATGTACATTTACATATAATTAACCAATAGCACAGCGGGGTATCTCAGCTACTCTTTGTAGGACGTTCTTGACTGGACCTAGATGGTGGAGGTTTCTGATTTTGTTTTTGCGGCAATCTTGCTGCTGCTGTTGTTGTTGTTGTTGTTGTTGTTTTCCCTTCTTGATATATTGCTTTTTTAATCTTTTGTAATATTTCACAATTTCAAAAAACCAACAAATGCACTATATTACCAAGTATTGTTCAATATCCCCTACATATGTTTTGGCTCCAGTTGAACCATTTTCAGGGGGTCAAGGTTACATTCATATTACATCCATTAGTTAATCTGATAATATAATATATATACACCACAAATAAAGTCAAGTTACTATCACATTAACAGGCTATAGTACATACAATTCCGTTGTATGCTCTTTTAGACAGTGACACGAATTGTATCCACTTTTAGAGTTTAAAGTATAAATATAAGTTATGAAATGTAACAAATATAAAATTAGACTCTTCAGCAGGTAGATTGTCATTAAAAATTGTTGGCAGTGGATTTTTTTAAATACAAATTGGAGTTGACCAAGCCCTGTTAATTGTCTTGTATTATCAAGTGTCAAGGTGTGTTGTAGTGTGGTGGTGATAAGGTGTGGGTAAGGTAATATTTCACCCTAAAACAGGCCATGAAGAGCCAGAGGGGGAGTAGAGGCATAGCTCTGCTGTTTCTTTAACTTCGGTGATAGGTAGAGGTAGGTGGTCAACGCCACGCCCCGGCCTCTTTAACCCCGAGAAAGAGGCACGGTACTCATTTTACAGGAGGCTGGGTGGGCGTCACGGGCGGGGAAAATCTCGCTCCCACTGGGATTCGATCCCCGGACGGTCCAGCCCGTAATGAGTCGCTATACCGACTATGCTATCCCGGTCTACATTGCGGTTTTGAAGCTGTTACGAAATACAGAGTCATGGAAGCACGTTTCTTTTTTCAGGTTGTAGGAGTCTGTGATGGCAGTTCAGATTCTAGATCAGCACCACTTGGCTATCTGCGCCATTGTGACCGTCACCCTGCAGCTGGTGTTCTTCACAATAGCTGCTACCTTCCAGCTAGACAAACTCACCGACTTCGCTGGTGGCACCAACTTCATCATCCTGGCTCTGCTCACGCTGTTCCTGGCACAGGTGAGGTACCGGCAGCTCTTCTGGTATGACTCACTACAGGCTGTCATTCAGCACTGACTGCAAGGTACTACAAGGTGATTCCTGCAAGAAACGTCTGCCTTTGTTCTCACTTCTTCTTAAAATTCATTTTTGGTTTTAATGTACGAAAGGAGTGCCTCCAATTTTTCTCAGAACTGTAAATTACAATTGTAATGAAACTTACGTACATATTACGGGTACACCCTTTACAAAGTTGAGATTATTTTTCCAAAAAGTCTCCATTATCAACACAGTTTTTCCACCTTGGCTTGAGACGCTGTTTCGGTCGCGTTAAATCTCTGTGCTGAAGCTTGGTGCTCTTCACGCACGCTGTGTTTCAGCTTGTCGTCGCCCGCAAAACGTCGTCCTCGGGGGATCAGGCCAAATGAAGTCAGGGGCAAAAAATTAAGGCAGACGTACGGGGGCGTAATCGCAAGGTGTTGGGAAATGAAGGAACAATTAGATGGAATCTTGTAAGAGAGGTGACAGTCATGGCAAGCGACATTGCGGACAGTAAGAATGTTTTAAATGAATTCGAAGGGGTGCCAACAGATCAATCGAGGACATCGTCACCTACAGTGATTTAAAGCACGGACTTCCAACGTTTTGGCCTCGAAAGGAGATGCGATTACTCCATCGACCCGCCGATTTTGCACACGACGACTGAACAACTTGGCTGCTGAAGGAGAGTTAGTACTCCGAGGTTTTCGCGACGGACGACAGCTTGCTCACAGTGGAAAAAGTGTGTTGATAATGAAGAAAGATTTTTTGGAAAAAATGATCTCAACTTTGTAAAGGATTTACTCGTGATATATGTAAATTTAATTGTAATTGTATTTATATTTTCTGAGAAAAAATAGGAGGCGTTATTTTTCGTACCGCCCCTCGTACTTGAATTGCGTTCAAATGCTTCCATTGATTGAGAGGACACTGTTTAAGAAACATAGGTGCGTGTCTGAATGTGTGTAATGTTTGCTGTCGTGCTGATGTCATCTGTTTCCAATTACAGACCTACGACAACCGACAGCTGATGGTAACTGCTTTCATCTGTCTATGGGGTGTACGCTTATCTGGATATCTGCTGTACCGTATTCTCAAGATCGGCCGAGACAAACGCTTTGATGATAAACGCAGTAATGTGATTCGATTTGCTGTCTTTTGGACCTTCCAGGTAAGTGTCTTACAGTAAGGTATTAGCTGTAACATTTTTCTTCAAGAACTCTGAAGGAAGGTCTTTGTTGTTCTGGGTTGTTATGCAGTGTATGCTGGTAGTCGTTTACCGACTTTCGGGACACCCTATTTGGCCCATCTTCAAGGGTCAAACAGTCTCGACATATTCTTGGTTAAAACTTTAGCCAAGAATATGTCAACCTTGATTTCAGGCTTCCGCCGCGATGTTGATGAGATCTGTGGTCTTCTGGGTAATTACACGGCGTCGTGTGGTAATTATTTACCGACGTTTCGGGACAACGTGTCGGTCCCATCTTCACTGGGTCAAGATTCCGAGTAGGAAATAAAGCCAGTTTCCTACTCGGAATCTTGACCCGTGAAGATGGGACCGACACGTTGTCCCGAAACGTCGGTAAATAATTACCACACGACGCCGTGTAATTACCCAGAAGACCACAGATTTCAAGAATATGTCAACATTGTACTGGCCACAATATCCATATTATTTATATCTGCTATTATACATATCTGACATCATACACATAAAATTGATATATTAATATTATACATTTCTTTGTACTGACTTCTCCCTAAGTATGGTGATTTATTGCTGAAACATGTAGCAGTGTTCATGTTATGGATAACTTATAATTTTACTGTGTGTATATGTTGGTATATATATATATATATATATATATATATATATATATAAATGATTGCAAGTACAATGCACAGAGTTAAGAATATTAAATTGAAACAAAGTATCATCTGATTTCAAAGTTAATACAGTGGAACCTCGAACTTCGAACACAATCCGTTCCAGGAGACGGTTCGACTTTCAAGTTTTTCGACTTTCGAGTTAAATTTCCCCATAAGAAATGATGTAAATTGAATTAATCCGTTCCAGACCCCCAAAATTTACCAAATATAAAACATTTTAAGTGCCTATTTCAAAAGATCATAATGATAAAACAAGTATATTTAATTTCAATAATTGAAAATTTTTATTTATAATAGTACATACATAAAAAATATTGTATAATAATCAATCAATAATAATAGTAGGAGGGATATTACTGTTCACTGGAAGGTGAATTACCTTACTTTCATCTGGACCAAGCAGAGAGAGAGAAGGTGACCACGTGATTCTTTGTTCGACTTTCGAGTTTTTGTTCGAGTTTCAAAACCGGATTTTCCTCGAATTTTTTGTTGAGTTTCAAGTTGTTCGAACATCAAACCGTTCGAAGTTCGAGGGTCCACTGTATTTATAAATCCGGTTTTGAAATCTGAAAATCTTTAGTATATCTTTGAAGTGCTAGGATATTGTAGTAATGCTGTATTTCTGATGCAGATGTCAGCTTTCTTCGCACTGATTCGCTTCATTTTCAGGCTGTCTGGGTGTACGTCGTTAGTCTTCCCGTGATCTTCATTAACTCTCCTCACAACACAATTCCTCCAGCCCCCCGAACGATGACGACTTTAGATTCTGCTGGCACAGGACTCTTCGTTATTGGTCTGCTGGCAGAAACATACGCTGATCTTCAAAAATTCCAATTCCGGCAGGATCCTGCTAATATTGGCAAGTGGTGTAATGATGGTAAGTAATATAATTATTCAAAATAAGTAATAGTGCCAAAAAATACAAAATAACAAATTCAACAGTGGTGGATGCAATTAAGTAGAAGTGACAGAGATGCTTTTAAGTGATGGATTTGACAATTGTTACATTCCAGGCTTGTGGAGGTTATCTCGCCATCCAAATTACTTTGGTGAGATTGTCTTGTGGTGGGGGATCTTCATCATTTCACTGAATGTTCTCGATGGGATTGAGTGGCTTGCCATTCTTTCTCCAATCTTCACAACGCTCATCATTCTGTTTCTGTCAGGCATGCCTCTCTTGGAGAAATCATCAGATGAGAAATATAGAGAGTAAGTAATTTTATTCCCAATGTCTTTATAACTCTGTGGTCACTGCATCTGTCATGACAAAGGCACAGACTGTCCCTTGATAAGAGTTTAAAGCTTTTGTGATGATTTGTTGTTCGTGTTGATCCTGTTTTGGGCTTTCTGCAGCATGTGTCAGGTGTTGCTGACATTTTTGAGGAATCTGCTGCCTCTGACTTTAGTGCCAAAGTTGGAGGCAGCACTTTTAATTATATACACAGAATCCATACTTAAAGAAAGAAGTGCTTCACAAAAATGAAATAAATTATTAATGATGATGCCAACAACACTGACCCCAATGATGGTGATGATGGTTGTTGTTATTATTATTGTTATTATTATTAATCTGTTAGACTATATGTACATGCAATAGGACAATAGACTTTGAATTGTACTCAGAATTCTTCCTTAACAATCTGTTAACCCAAGTGGCAAATGTGTGATATTTAGGGCAAATTTTACTAACTGGTATACTTAATGAAACGTGCCATGCAATTAAATAGTATGCTAGATAGCTGGAGCAAGAAAGAGTGCCAACCAATTTTGAGCTTGACAAGTAGACTACGTGAAAGGTATGGTAGAATTGTCTGTGTCATTATTCATATGTTAGGGCTGCCATCTGTTGGTAGCTAGGGAAACCATTTGATCTCACTAGTTGTTTTGGTCTGACCATAAATAATTTTTTATGACCATGTTAAAATGTAAATAAGAAAAATGGAGGAAAAAATCTGATTGCTAAATGAGTAGCTGTGCAAATTCGAGTATAAGGGGTTAACTCAGCGGTATTTGAAGGTGGGTGGTCACTGTGACACCATTTCCATCTGTACAAATTTATCCATGATCCCTTTGAGAATAAACCTGTCACATTATTGCTACAGTGCTCCTAGCTTACATAAGAAGGTATTTAAATTTAAAAGTGGTACTTTATAAAAATGTTTAAATTGTTTTAAAATAATTTGTGTTATTGCCCTTTTCCTGTCTGAAATTGTGCTCACTGCGTGATGTTTGTTTCAGCAATGCGGAGTACCGCTACTACAAAGCGTCTACCTCTCCTCTGATTCCAATACCACCAGCCTTTTATGTGGAGGTTCCTAGGTTTTTGAAATTCCTGATATGTTGTGAATACCCTCTTATGATTCACTGGATATCCCAGTCACAGCAACAATCACCGAGTCCACTAGCATCTCGCCTATTCAGTCGCAAACATAGCTACAGCAGTCAGCTAGTCATGAACCAGTGACTAGCTTCAATAAAGCCACAGGAAGTATTACCACAACGTTTGTGATGTTCCAGTCTCACCTAGTCAATTATCTGCATCAGATTATATTATTAAATTGATTGTGTTTGAGAGTACAACCAGGAAAGTTCAGCCACATGTTCAAAACAACGTGACAAATGTGGCATCAACAAATCATACTCAACTCTTTCAATGGCAATATAACAACATATCGAACACAGAAGTTAGATGCTTAAAGATCTGAACTGTGTAACAAATTAGGTACATGATAGCTGTTTATGTCACCATATTCGCTCAAGTAACACCCCCTCCCACCCCTGCATAATACTGCCTTCTATTTCCCCTTCCAGAACGTCATTCCTATTCAATTTTTAGCTATGTAATGCAGGAATGAATATGTGGGAATAATGATGGCAGGATAGAAGATTAAACTGGGCTGACAGAAAGCAAAGACGTTGTCTTATGACTGACAGTTAAAATGCATATATGTAGCACTCCTAACGTAGTTTAGTTATTTTAAATCTTGACCAATCCATAAGCAGTCGTACATGCTGAATGCTGCATGCTGAAAGAAAGGTTTCGTGATCAAATAGATTGTAGTAACATGTAAAGATGAGGTGATACAAATAGAAAATATTAAAACTGTCTAATATCAACAAATTTAAGCAAATGTATTGTTAAATACTTCTTTGTTACAATCTATTTGTACTCCAGCCTGCTCATTTTGGCCTCTTAAAGAGTCATCCTCAACAGAGTCATGATTTAGTTCATGAGAGAACCGTTGACTAACAAAAGCAGTTTGAATTTATTAAGGGACACAAACATGTCAAATTGAAAATAAAAATTAAATTAATTTAACAGTTAAAATCGGACATATTTGTTATGTTCATAGATGCCAATTTTTTATGCAAGAGTTAAAAGGATGTATCATAAGTAAAAATTCATGCTCATTAGGCGCATATGCAAAATTGTTAAAAGCGAATACTAGCTTCGTCACATCCGTCCTTCTGGCCATGTGTCTGCATGGAACAACTCAGCTCCCACTGGATGGATTTTCATGAAATTTGACATTTGAAGATTTTTAAAAAATCTGTCAAGAAAATCCAAGTTTGATTAAAATCGGACAAGAATACGGCTACTTTACATGAAGGCCTATGTACGTTTATGATAATATCTTGCTGAATTCTTCTTATAATGATAAATGTTTCAGACAAAAGTTGTAGAGAAAATCAAAACAGATTTTATGTTCAATAAATTATTTCCGAAAATCGTGCTGTTTGTGAGATAATGTGGAAAAATATGGTACAGCCAGACAGACCACAGATGACAGTATAATACGGCGCATACGCTTTGCATGCTGGATAACTAAGGCTACAGACACACACTCAGAATATGTAATACTTATTGCTTTTACACGACAACAATGGTTACACGAACGTGCATGAATGTTATGGTACATACATTGCCTGTCTTGTTTTTCATCTTGTTCTACTTAAACTAAACTTAATTCATGAGTGTTAACCTTTTAAACAGTGCAACAAGTAGAAAAATGACTTTTTGTTAAGGTATTTTTAATCAAGGAGTACATGACAATATATTTGTCTTAATTTGTTGCAATTGACATTTTAGTATTCCTTATTTGAAACGGACTGCAATTGCTGGGAAGTTCAATTTCATGAGAAACTGTAACTAATTCCATGATATAGAATATTCTGTTTGCAAGCAATAGGCACTCATTTCTCCAAAGAATGGGAGTTGAAGTTTCGTTGCTGCCATCACAAATACCTTACCCTACGTCAGTATAAGTTTGGTTAAAATACCGCTGTTTTCATAAAATCCAGTTTTAAATACACTAAATCATGTGTTTCCATTGCTTAGTTGTGCCACAGAATTTGGCCACTCCAAGGCTACTTTTCTCAGTTTGTAACACTCTACGCAACTTCCATGGTGAGGGCATAGCTTCATGCCTAAACCTTCAAACTGGAGATCGTCCACTTAATATTATTCATACCGTGCATGTTCACTATCACTAGTAAAATTACCAACACATGCACTATTTGATAAAACCTTTATAGTTTTAAAAAATCGGCCCTACATATGTTTCGGCCAGTTAACTGGCCATCCTCAGGGGCAACTAGCGTTTAAGGCACAATTACGTTCATAGGTATTATATAAGGTGTGTGGTTGTTAAAATTTTTTAAAAATGATGAAAAACTATTGTTTTTAAAAATTTTTAACAACCACACACCTTATGTATACCTATGAACGTAATTGTGCCTTAAACGCTAGTTGCCCCTGAGGATGGCCAGTTAACTGGCCGAAACATATGTAGGGCCGATTTTTAAAACTATAAAGGTTTTATCAAATAGTGCATGTGTTGGTAATTTTACTAGTGATGGAGATCGTCCATTTTCAGCTCTCCTTGGCTGCTCATTCTTCATATCTGTCTTCTGTATTTGAAGGTGGAGAACTTGTCATGCAATTGGACCCCTTAACCCCAAATGGGAACAGTAAAATGTCTTCTTTAGTGTAAAGAATGGAGGGGAAATTCCAGTCTGCAAGTACTGATGGTATGTAGCAGTCAAATTTTGATTATTCATGGACATATTTTTCATGTTACAAATAATAAGCATGGATGAATTAAGGAATAATTATGATAAGTAATCAAAGTAGAGTTAAAAGACACAATTAAAGTAGAGTTTAAAGATTAAAAATAACATTTAGGATATTTTACATACTTAGTGATGCTCATAAATAAAATGTAGTGTTTTTCCAGCTCGTTCCATTACATTAAGACTGACTGTATAATGATGAATATATACACACGTGTGAGATAAATCATACTCATAGTGTTACCACAATGTCAAAATGATTTTATCATGTCTACAATAAGGTTGTCTAAAAATGGAAGTCCTCCATGTTTTTCAATTCTATGTAACTATATACTTGTTCGCAATGAAATATCTGGGGCGACCAGACATCTGGTTCTATAGCCTGTCTATACCTTCCGAAGAACACGCCTGTCCCATTTGTTATGTACACTTCTTGGAACCCTGTGTCCTTCCTGGAGTACAGACCACACTCCCTCATTGCCCTGAATGACAGGGCGTTGGTTGATATTCCAGTTTGTAATTAGAAGTTTAGACACACTATATAGTGTAAAAGGAAACATTACACTTCCCTCAATAAACTTTCAGTTAGTGTTAAAACAAACTGTCATCATGAAATTCTCTTCTCTTGTTATCTTAGTCATACTAAAGATTATATCATGTGTTCTGTTCCACACTTACAAATAGCTTTTATGAATATTCAAATAAGTATACTAGTACTCTTATACCATAGAGATGTGGCGGCTGAAATGAAGACTGTGTATTCATTTAACGAGGGACATTCAGACAGTGCCAATGTGTATCTCATTCACATGATGCCACAGTTATTTCATTTTTATTTATTTTTGGTTTAGTTAATTAACCTTTCAATGGCTCAGTACATAGCATCAAATGATACATTGATCAGTAAATAATGTCCAAGATAGGAAGTTGAAGGAAGTGGTTTGAGCCTAATTTGAGGTACTAGCCTGGCATTATCCAGCAGAGACTGAGGAACGCCATGAAGAATCTCACATTATAGCCTGTCTACAGGCTGAAATTTCAACCTGGGACTTACAAGTGATATCACTGGGGTGCTAACTGTTTGAATGTGATGTTCAGTAATGTCACTGGGGTATGACTCTTTGAATGTGATGTTCAGTGGGCTGCTAACTGTTTGAATGTGATGTTCAGTGATGTCACCGGGGTGCTGACTGAATGTAATGTTCAGTGATGTCACTGGGGTACTGAGTGTTTGAGTGTGATGTTCAATGATGTTTCCAGGGTGCTGACTATTTGAATGTGATGTTCAATGATGTCACTGTGGTGCTAAATGAATGTGATGTTCAATGATGTCACTGGGGTCCTGACTGTTTGAATGTGATGGTCAGTGATGTCACTGGGGTCCTGACTGTTTGAATGTGATGGTCAGTGATGTCACTGGGGTGCTGACTGTTTGAATGTGATATTCAGTGATGTCACTGCTGGAAATGAAGGTCACAAATCACTTGGTGCTACGACAGCTGGTGTAGCACCTCGATTTTTCCCTAAAATTACCTCCCAAATTTCCTCTCTTATGCCAATGTGTATGTTTGGCCACTTATAACTTATAAGTTGTCTGATGATTATTAAGTTTGTTTGGAAGGTTATGTAAATGAAGATCATTTTGTGAGATCTGAGTTTCCCACAGTGGTGTTGCTGAGGATTCAAGTCTTTTGGCCTGTGACACTGTGTTGTTGGATGTGTGGTTCAAAACCTTTTGAAAGATGGTAGTGTTTTTACCAATAGGAGTAATCAGTCCATAAACTGATGGACTATTGCCCTTCATGATGGTAATGACACCGGAAACCACCCACCCATTTTCACAGCATCACATCCCAGAAACCTTGAATCCTAAAACCATTTTGTTTCTACATGTTTTAAATCCATAATTTTCTATAGGCATGTGAACTTAACACTAGGGTAATACAATGTACTCTCCTGAGATGATGTACAGTGATGACACTTGCCGTGGTATGTGGAAGAGAGAGTGTGTACATACACATTCATGTTGCATAATTAATTTTAATTTCATACTCAAATTCATTTGTCACGAGAGGTACAACGAATACCAGTTTGAATGCTTATTTTACAGGCTTTAGTGACTACACGTGATAAGAACAGAGTAGTTACCATAGAGGTGTTTGTCAAAGACCTAAAATTGTTAGTTACAAGGCTTCACAGTTTAAATAACAAAATGTCTTAATTTACGTACTTCCAAGATGTTTGTTATAGAAACTGAAATATGACATTCATGGTGTTCCTCATTAATCTAAACTTTCCCATAATCTGAGTACATATATATGTGTATTATAACTTTCTTAGTGTCTGTACATCTGTCACGCTATATATATCAGAAACTAATGAAAGCAGGAGAGAAATGTAAATACAAAATTGTTCATCTTGGAAAGATAACCCAGGGAAACCTTTTCTCTCAATTTAAAAAACTAGACACATAGTGCCCAAAAAACCACAGCCAGGATTTGGGGAAAATGCACTTGTGGAAGGATATGTTATGGATGACATGCATAGAACTGTGGTCTCAGTCTATGATGCCCTTCCGCTGTCCATAGAAGGAATCGCTACCTGTGGTACCTGACTTCGGAGCCAGAGAAAAGGGGAGGTTTAGTGTCTTATGAGCCATTGGAGGTGCAAGCTTTGCTGGCCAGAGCTGTTGTCCATTTTTATTTAGTTCGACATCAGTGGAATAAGAGAGCACATTGGTCTGTCCTCAGAATGGTTTGAACGATACTTGTGTGTGTCTCAGTACGAAAATCTCAACTTATCAATTTATATAATCTTATGTGTGATCAGAATATAATATATACTGCATAGTGCTTCCAGTATTTAATTTGTGAGGCTGCAACTACAATGGTTGGGTTCTTAATTATGCACAAGAGCAGAGAAAGGTGTACATATTAATGTTGTAAGTTCAAAACAGTAACTTCTAACGACAACGTATATTTAAGTATGTGTGATGAGAGAGGATCAAGTGATAACAAGACATATGACCAGTAGATCACTTCAGAGTGAGGCAGTTAAAAGAAATTTGATGCCACTGTGGAGCCACATAAATTTTTTACTGGTAATTTCCTTACATAGGGAATAAACTGAAGTACAATACTTTTAATTGTACATTGAAAATATTTCTGCATTTAAATGTTATATAATTAGGGAAATATTAATCATTTAGATATTGTTTTAGTAGTGTTATGTTAGTATTATAGTAGTATTATTAATGTCAGAAGTAGGATGAGGGGCTGGTTTGTCCACATGAAGTTTGAGCTAGCATCGCAAATTGATCAAACTGACACTGATCTATATTCTTGACAAGCATAGTTTGAATCAAAGGAAAAGGTTATCCTGGTTGTAACATGTTTAGCCAAGCACATGCTGTGACAGTATTTTAAAAAGAGACCATGACTGTCACATTTCACACTCTTTCTTCATTACTATTCATCATCTTCACCATCTTCCCTTCTTGTTTTAACCTGTATTATCTCTGGATTTGCATCAGTAACTTTAAGATCACTAAATCAGTGTCCAGTCCCCGAGTTAACCAGCCCTCCTTCCACAAGATATCAAACACTTCAGACATCTCCAACATTAATTGATATGATTAGTCCAAAGCCAACTAGATGCTGCTTAAATTATAGAAAAAAATATAAAATTACCTTGACTGAAGCACAATGTACTTAAAGAGAAAATCCTGAATATCATGGCCTTTGGATAGAAAGTAAGTGCCAAAATGTTGTTCAGCATAAATAACGATTTATTGAAATATACTGTCTGTTAATTGACATCTGTAGTACTGTCTGCTATACCTCACACAACTTTCCAGAAACTGTTAATACTTCTCATTCGATCCTTATTTTAATATGGATTGGCATGTGCGGTCAGTTCTTAAATGTGTGAGATACGAGGTTCTGACAGTGGCGTTGCTGAGGATTCCAGTCTTCTGTAATCTTCAAATCATGAGTAGTTGTGGCACGCTGGTACCATATATCACACTTTTATCTTCTTTACATAAGTGTTGCATACAACGTTTATCAGTTAATACTGTGATTTAGTGGGTCACACTTTTGGGTCTGATTCTGGGTAACTTGGATTCAGATCTTCACCAACTGAGCAGCTCTCATGAAAGATTTCTTATGGTGATCCGCAGTATTTACATCTGGAATGGCAACTGCAGGTGTGTCAACGGCTGAATGGTAGGTACTACACCTGCAGCTCCTGCCATATCACCACTCACAACATGGTTTTCAATTGCTTGGGTCCAAACATAATTTTGCTTCATTGCTGTGGGAACCAAAGCTGCTGTAGATCATTGTATTATTAGGTGTTCTTCACAGAATAAGAAAAGAGAATATCTTACGTGGAGGTCAGGTCTTCCATCTTTCTGTTGGTGACCTAATATCAGTGCTTAAACTATTGGACAAGTTGTCTTGAAATTTAACATTACAGATTGTCACCAATATTTGTCAGGAAATAAATGTTTTCAGCCATATCAATTTATAACAAAGCCTACTTTCATAAAATGTTAATCAAATTTTGATTCAATAACGTTGGCTAGCCATTTTGATTTTCAGGCATATTGACTGATTACAAAGTCTACTTTGCATAGGATCATAATTGAACTTTTCCATGTATGTATTGAAACATTAATGAAATTGTATGAAATTTGATGTTAGAGATCTATGTGTACTTAGTCATTTTTTATTCATATCATTTACAAATCTGCTTTACATAAGGCCATATACTAATGTTCATGCACTGTATAATGTGTCATAGATTTTGTTTAAGTTCAATATGGACAACTTGTCTAAATGTTATGCATTCCAATTTTCAATCATATTGACACATGATAAAGCATATTTTATGTGCAATCATTAATGACCCAGAAAACCTCAATTTCAGATAAATGGACTTTTCAGTGTGTCCCATAAATCATATTACTTTTTTTGTAACTGTATACCGTGCATTATTATGTTAAAATATGAAGTTTGCTCAGTTCATCAGTAAATTTTGTTTTGCTGAAATACCGTTTACAAAAGGGCCTTCAAAATGCCTAATAGAACTGTAAATAACAGGATTGGGAATTTTATTCATGCCTGTTATGTCCCCGGTTATGGAGTAGGCCCTGTGCTGTTTTCGGTGTGTTAGGGAGCTACAGAAGAAGAATTTAAAAATTCCATAATATTTGTTGCAAAAACATCCGAACCATTTGTGAAGGTTAATATATAGCTGATAGTCTTCTGGGCTTTGACAACATTTAGGTTTGTAGGCTGACACCGACATTTCGGAAGAACCTTCTTCTTCTTCTGTATTCAGTGATCAAGGGGCATGCACTCTGGTGACGAGCCAGGAGACTGTCTCATGTACAATACCCGCCTTGACAACCTGGAACCTGAAGTTAACATGAACTTTTAGGTTTTATGAGCGGGAATGTACAAAATATAAGAAAAAGCAGAAATCTCGAAACAGTACTGAACGAATGATACAGTATCATCAATGACACCACACCGCCCATCTTCTATACACACTACATAATCTGTGCTCGATACCCTCTGATCCATTCCCTAGTAGTAATAAAGTTCCTTCAGGTCGCAAGCGAGCCCTAGTAAACCATTTGATTTACTTTGCAAAACGTACGGAATCTTGCTAACCTAACCTCCAATATTGTCACGGATAAGAGCTATCGCGAGCTATGATTCGTACCCTGTACGCATGTGAATAAGGTTCATGAGGCATGGCGACGGTGGTAACTTATAAACCTGGTGCTGGAACATTGAGAATTAAGACTATTACCAACATTCTCAGTTGCTTGAAGGTAATAAAGCTTCTGCTAATAAGTATATAGATTTTAGGCATTTTTGACTTAAATCTGCCACTGACATATTGCACGTAAAAATATCGGTTATGTAGGCTGCATAGACTTCTGCTCTAAAATCTTGCAAAATACCGATACCAGTATTTTCATAGGCAAGAATTTTTACACATATGACTAACCGCTTATGCTTTTTCATGATGTAACCACATGTCACCGAGAAACATTACACGGTTACGTTGAGAAAACATAATGTTGCTCACGATATGAAAACGTGGAACGACGAAGTGTTAGATCCTAGTTTAAACTTTGTTCATTGTATAAAGGGTTGATGTGTGGATGGCCAGTGGAGCTACACTCCCATTTCCGTTCTTTCAACCATACACTGTTATGATTTTCAGCACGCAGCTTGGTTAATCACCTCACACCGGAATGTTACTGTCATACATTGCACTCATATGAACTAATTATCATAACCAAGCCTATTCTTATCCAGTGTTATGTAAGTTGACAGTAAGCACTGTGATTACATAATTTACCAAAAAGAAAACAGCAAATGGTGGTTATGTAATTTAGCTGACATAATCAAGGATGCATGGAGAATTGAGTTAAAACATGTATTACATGTGATGTATTATTAGTTATTATGCTTACTCAGACTGTTAGCTGTATTTTGGGTTTGCATGTGTTGTAGTCATATTCTGTTTAACACTCAGGACACAGACATTTAATTGGTATCTCTATCTTTGAAGTTGTTTTATCACCTCAAGTTATATCTATTTTGTAGATCCCAAAGCTAATCAGAGTGACCACATGTTGTGGAAGAAGTCATAAAAGACATGTAAAAGAAACCTACATCCATGTAAAATGCAATATAGGCAACCACCATGCCTGTGACCTGCTTGGTCCCTTAATGCTAGTTGCAAACTGAGCCGTCAAAGTCAAACCCTTGTTTTTATATAAGCACAATGTTTTAAATTGGTGTTCTGCTCCTGGAAACTCATATCATACTAAAGATATGCAACTTGTGTACAATGAAAAGTAGCAACATGGCAGTGGTATATGGATTGTATTTGGCTTTCATTTTGATTGTAATAAGTGATTAACCATTGGAGCAAGGCATGTGAAACTGGATATGGATGTAACTAACAAACATACTTGCACAGTCTGTTGGAATCTGTAAATCAGCAAGTAGTGATGTGAAACTTTGAGGTCTTGTTCTACAGATTTAATGTGTACAAAATTTGTACTTCAGTTTTAAGTTAGTAACAGAAATGAAATAATATAAAGCTGTTACAGTGTTATAGATAATTGTTTTCACTTTGCTGGAACATACAAATATATGCGTATGTTAGTAAATAGGATAAGTACGTAGGAATATTATACAAGCACTTTAAGTGTAATTAATCACTGTACTGTCGACGTGTACCTTAGTTTCTGTGAAAGGTTGTGGGATAGAATAAAATGAAGGTAACTGTTACTGGGATATCATGCTGTGGTCTGGTGGATGTGTACTGACAGTTTATGGGAACCTGCTGCCTCCATCATCAGGGTAGTTGTTGGAGGCAGGAGGTTTCTCTGAAATGTCAGTACACATCCACAGCATTACATCTCAGAAGATGGCTGTCTTGATGTTTACCTCTGAGAACCTCAGATTTCACCTAGAATAGAATAAGTTGGTGAAGTCTAGTTCTTTCTTTTGCGTAGAAATCTTGCGCACTATGCGATTTTTATGTGCGTAGTTTGGTAATTTACACATGGTTTGATTTGCTTGCAGAGTGAAAGCATTGTGAATTATGAGCTCAAAAGGTACCATCATGTTGTGTCAGATACGTGCAGGAACTATGCGAGACGCTGGCAGCAAAGGAGAGGTTTCATCACGTGCAGCAGAGGAAATCAGAGAGGCTTGCTAGGAATTGCAGTTGCCCGGTCAGTAAGCACTGGTGTAGTACCTGAGGACCCCATTTCAAAGGTTTCTGGAAGTGGTGGCACCACTTTGGGGTCAGTAGTAAGTGATGGCCCCAGATTAAGTGAAGGGGCTACACAAAGTTCTGTAGTAAGGGAGGATGCTCCTTCAGCACCTTCTGCGGGTAGTGTACCAGAACCACCGCCGGTACCAGCAGAAGTTGTGACCTCCTCATCAGTCAGTGAGACAGTGTCGCCACTAGGCAACATACCAGAGCCACCTGCTGTACCACCAGTAGAAGAAGAATTGGTTGAAACTTTGCCATTGCTAGGTGAACTGCCATTTGAAAAGCTGGGCCTGGGTGGCTGGACACCTGTTGGTATTGTACAGAACTGTATGGAGTATATGCATATCGGTTGTGATCTGCCATGGTGGGCATCCATTGCCATAGGTAAGACAGAATTAGTGGAAAAAGGTCACTTTTATACTGGTTATGTATCTGTAATTATTATTATTATTAAGATGACGTAAAGCTGTATTCAGAAGATAATATGGCATATCAGAAACAATCTGTTTCTGCTCACAGGTGGAAATAATGTGCTGAGGCACCTGCTTGGGTGGGCTGTTCGAAAAGGAAATTTGCGTCTCTGCGCACAGCAGCGACTGTAATGTCCGGTGATTGATGATCACCTGCGGGTGGAAACAGATGCAGTTCCTGAAACGAGTCAAGAAGCCCAGTATTACCGAGTCAAATGAACAGTTCAAAGTAATTTCACAGATCTGTTCCATTTGACAGTCACTTCTGTGCATAGCCATTAGTTCAGTTTCAAAGGCAGATTATATGACACACTGGATTGTGTTATTAGTTGCATCTCCACTGTAACTTCTCTTTTTAAATTGAATAAATCTTCACATTAGTTTTACTTCCAACTACTGCACAAGCTAGTTTTGGCGTTCTTACATATTCCTGTACAGTGAATCACGATCACTCGTGGAGTAAACATCTTGTATCAAAGCCTTGGATCTCCGTTTCATCAAAAAGAGGAGATATCTAATACTGCAAGATTTTTGGAGACAGCTTTTTACAGTCGTACATTTTATGTTTTAATACTTCACTTGTATTTTAATCTGAATAATTTTAATAACACTATACACAGACTGTTGTGTAATGCTGATATATACATGTTTACCATTTACTGGCGTATGATATGCTGCTTGTGTCCTTGTAATATCTTAGTTCCCTGATGATGGCTACAGTAGGTAGCCAGAAGATGTAGGAGCGCAAAAATTAGCTTTGTGCAGTAGTTGGAAGTAAAATTAGTTTGTAGAAGACAACAGCACGGAATATGTAGAACATTAAAAATGAAATAAATCTTGGTACTGTTTCTTGTTATATAAATGTGTGTTGTGGGAATGTAACATATGTAGTTTATTTATTTTTTTAAAATGTAGTCTGACTAAATCTTATAAATGGAAAATGTAGTGTTTATTTGTATTTTGTGTTTGATTTACAGGGACAGTTGTAGTAAGAATGCTGATATTTCCGTTAGTCATTGTGGCGCAGAGAAATGCTGCAAAAATGAGTATCAATCTCCCACAGTTACAGACTCTACAATTAAAAATGACTGAAGCTAGACAGTCAGGAAATCAGCTGGAAGGTAATTTATGCTTGTCTATAATATCTGTCTCTAGGCTGAGAGTGAATTGCGTTACTGTAGAGCCTCGGCGTTCATGAATAATTACGATCAATGGAACTGTCACCAGAGCTAGACTAAGGGTTGGGCCAGCCAGGCAGCTGCCCAGGGCGCCAACCTATAAGGGCGCTAAGATGTCGCTGGTATAATCGAAAATATAATGCGAGTAAACTCAGGTTTCCACACGCGAAAGAATTTCTGTGAAAACTATCTGCAGAGGCCAGAGATGTTTACATAACATCGGTTTTAATGGGTACCAAATTATTAGCCCGCCTGGGACGCCCACGTCTGGGGCCAGCCCTGCTATCACAACCATGGACTGTATTTCTAATGTAAAACACCTATTTGATTCCAGGAATGTATATCAGAAATATGTAAAATAACCTCAAAAAGCATACAAAGCATGAAGGTTTACTGTTAATAGAATAGTAATACTTTTTGGAAGCATAATAATATAATAATAACCATTGCTCAACAGCCCTATATGGGCTTGGGCCTCCTCTTTCCGAGGTTACGTGGTCTGCGCATTTGTGGCAGTTCGGAGACCAGCCGACTGGCCGCACTGTTCAACTCAATCGTGACTGACCGCCAGAGCCATCTGGCAGTCAGTCAGGAGACTTGGGTGAGAAATGGCTTGAATTTAGCTTACGGACACTACTGGTTCTTCTTCATGCCCGAAGGTTCTTTTACATGCCGTAAATCTACGACATGGGACCGACGGCTTTACTTCCCTCCGAAGGAAGTGGTGCTCCGGATTTTTATCGGTCGGGATCGAACCCGCGAACCTTGGGTCCAGTGGCGAGCACGCTAACCACTAGTCCACCGAGGTCGACTTTTGGAAGCATAAAGTACATTAAATGATTGAAGGAGAGCCTCATTCCATAAAGCATAAAAGCAGTCGGCTTCATTTAATGAAAGACAGAGCTTGACATAATTGAGAGTGATCTTTGCAATAGCAGGAGAGTGGGGGAAGCCGACTCACCAGCCACGAGGTCTCATCCCAATTTGTCGGAACTGATATTATTAAAATGGACACCATGAAGGGTCAAAATCCCAGACATCGAGGTTCATGTATTTTGAGACATCTCATTTCGTAGTTCAGAATTTTATATTATAGGAACAGAAATGATATGACTGGACCTTTGTTTTTTTCAGCGGCACGTTACGCTCAGGAGCTGGTCTTGTTTATGAAGGAGAAAAAACTGAATCCTTTCAAGAACATATTGGTTCCTTTAGCACAGGTTTGTACATTTATTTCTGTTTTAAAAGTACAAAGGTAGATTTGACCTAACATATGTCATGAAGGCATATGGGGGAGTGGAGTTATAACCCTACTCCTTCTTAACCTCAGCACTAGACGATGGTGACTAGTCATCATGCCCAGCCACTTTACTCCTCTATAGAGCGGCAGGCTTTGCAGCCCCTACATCTCGTCGGAAAGCAGCGGAACACATAGAGAAGATCAAGCAAACTGTCGATGAGCGACACGCACTCTACGGAGCCAGAACACCACAGAGAAGATTAAAATCGCGGAATAGCTTCCTCGGAACAGTGCAAGTTGAACCACCTGAAGACTTCCCCCTTACCCAGATTTGCCCTGGTAGCCACCTCCTTGATTTCAATACTTGGAAATCTCTAAACTGCATTAGAACAGGGGTGGCACCAGTAAAAACAAATATGGTGAAATGGGGCAAAACAAACTCCGACGACCTGTATTGTGGCTGTGGAGAGGTATAAGATATGGGACATCTCCTATCATGCAGGGACTGCCCCCAGAAATGCACCCTCGAGGATTTATGGCTTGCAAATAAAAAAGGATTTGACGTAGCCCAATACTGGGCAAAAAATCTTTAATTTAATTTGATGGTCCGGACACAATAAAGAAAGAAAGAAGACTCCTGGGAACAAACCCACAGTACCCAGAACCAATGTCGATGCTCTGGGGAAAAGAAAGATATGTTGCTCCTATTCATGGAGTGCACAGCCTACTCACTATACTGACTGTGCTATCCCAGCTGTTCTTGTTTCAGTTTTAACTGTCTTCAAGTAGTAAGTTTGGTGATACAGGATTTACAAGAAGTGCTGTGTGCTCCCTTCCTCTCCCCAGAAAATAGAGTGACATTGTATTAGAAGCATAAAGTGTTTAAATTGCTATGTGCCACCAAGCTGCGTGCATTCAGTTGGCTCAGGATGGTATCCAGAAGCCTAATGTTGTGAGCACACCAGTATAAACTGAAGTTTGCATAAAATGTGGGAAATTTCTGTACCAGTTACGTGATATGATTTTTTTCCAGGACTGCTCCATGGAGTTGGGGCGCGCGGTGGCGTAGTTGGTTGAGGCACTACGCTACAAACCGGAACGTCGTGGGTTCGATTCCCGATGGTGTCATTGGAATTAATTCCTTGACATAATCGTTTCGGTCGCACTATGGCCCTGGGTTCGACTCAGCCTCTAACAGAAATGAGTACCAGGAATATTTCCTGGGGGGTAAAGGCGGCTGGTGCGTAGGGCTGACAACCTTACCACCTTGATGTGTCGATTGTCTACAAATCTGGGAGCCTCAACCTCCTGGACCCTCAGGGCCTGTCTAGGCCTGTAATGGGATTGCTTTACCTTTACCTCCATGGAGTTATAGCAACAGCCAATGATTTTATCCTCATTAATATCCCCAGCCTTAATCCCTTTACGTTCTCAAATGATGTATGAACTTATCTGACTCTGCTATTCATTTTCCTCAGGCACCGCTTTTTATCTCATTCTTCATGGGGCTGAGGGGCATGACGAACGTACCAGTCGAAAGCATGAGAACGGGAGGCCTTTTCTGGTTCACAGACCTGACTGTGGTGGACCAGTATTACATATTGCCTGTCGTCACTAGTGCCACTATGTGGCTCACAATTGAACTTGGAGCAGATTCCACGAAATTGTCCGAGGCAAACATGCAGACTATGAAGTATGTTCTTCGTGCCATGCCAGTCTGCATCTTACCATTCACAATCAACTTTCCTGGGGTAAGTGAGGCAATCCCACTAAATGATATCAACACCTTACAGACTCTAGAAGGCTGTTTCTTGCTTCTTGTCTGTTGCTCGAAAAGGTAAGTTTCACTCTACAAATTCCATGAAGGCAAAGAGGGTGGAGTAGAGGTATAGCTCTCTACTCACTCACAACCTCAATGATAGATAGGGGTGGGTGGTCAGCACCACGTCCTGGCCACTTTACCCCTGGGAAAGAGACCTGCTACCTATTGGTCTGCTACTGTACAATATGGTCAGTTCTGACAGGTACATAGAAGACAGGCATATTGGACATAACCAGTAATACCGTAATATATTACGATAGTATCAGAATTTACTATTTATTAAGGGGTTTAGGAATCTGATACAGTAGAACTTCGATTATCCGAAATAAAGAGGGAAGACCCGATTTCGGATAAGCAAAATTTCGGACAATTAGGAAATTCGGTTTGACATGATAAGGTGCAATAAAGGTAAAGTTCTCCCTAGAACAGGCCATGAAGGCCCAGAGGGGGAGTAAAGGTATAGCTCTACTCTTTCTTTAACCTCAGTGCTAGATGGGGTGAGTGGTCAATGCCACGCCCTGGCCACTTTACCCCGGGAAAGAGACACGGTACCCGTTGTATAGGAGGCTGGGTGGGCCCCAGGACCGGTCTGGACGGCTGTGGAAAATCTCACCCCCGATGGGATTCGATCCCCGGACCGTCCAGCCAGTAGCGAGTCGCTATACCGACTGAGCTATCCCGGCCCTGTCTGATGTGATTAAACATTCACAAATGCCCCACAGTTAGTCAACAAGTATCATTGCTTTGGGCTTGCACAGTTTGAACCTGTCAAAGTGAGTACTGGGCCACGGCTTGTGCATGTGACATTGCTTTGTTACTGTGCAGGCAATACTTGTGTACTGGGTGTCATCAAACTTCATATCGCTCCTGCAAGTGGGTTTTCTCCGATTCCCTGCAGTGAGGGAGTTCTTCAAGATTGAGAAGATGGTGACACACACTCCAGATTCATTACCTGTCAAGCCAAAAGGTTTTATGGAAGGGATACGAGATTGTAAGTAGTATTTTTCTCCTTTTCAGTCATTAGTGCACAGATCTTTTGAAAATGTGACATCTGATCCTGAAATGACCATACTAGGTTATGCAATTAAGAGCAGAAGGAATTCAGTAGTTCTTGCTTTTGAACTTCATGGGTGGTCATGCTGCATCTAGTCTGCTGGCTACCAGTGAACAAAATGAAAAATATAATAATGATAAAACTATTAAATTTAAAAATTAATAATAATAATAGTAGTAGTAAAGTTATAATTACAAGTGACATTCGGACATTCTGTTGTACTGGCTTCATTAAACTGTTAACCCAGTCCAGTTTTATTATTCCATTACAGAATTAAATTTTCACGAAGTGGCCTTTCTTAATTCTGACGGGAGTTTATATTTGCGATGTGCATCCTTTTTTCAAGTCTGTCCCGCCGTCTTTCCCTAATAAATGCTGTCACTTTTTTCAGCTGTTATATTTTTGTAGTTTCATCTGTGTCAGTTTGCATTACATGAAATATTATTTCCACTTTTCCAGCTTGGACAAATATGAAAATCACAAAGGAAATGGAAGAACGGCAGAGGTTAGATGAACTGCAATTCCAAAGAGCAGGAAGAGGCCCAGTTCAGAAGACATACAAGTATGACCCAACCCAACCGAGAAAAGTCAGCAACACTGTGACGGATGCTGCAATTGCTGCGAAGAAGAGAGACAGGTAGACACCGAGTCTGCAGTCATATGTTGCTGTGATCACCGGTTAGCTGTTGCAATGTTACATAGCCTTCTTTGTCTTTACAACAAGAATGTATTAATAACAAACGATCTGTCAGTTGCAAAATATATTATTGTACCTAATTTTTACAGGGTTATTATGCATGGTTTTCATAAACATATGACCTATAAATCAATGCATAGCAATGCATTGATTTATAACTCCAATGAGGTGAGAATTTTCAGTTGCAGCTGCAACGCGCTCTTTGTCCGCAAGCTGTTTATTCACTGCGGCTTCAGAGTTATGAGTCCCAGGAGTAATCGCCACACTGACTTTGAATCTTGAAGGAAGTGATCGCAACAGCTGGACCCGGATTGACAAGCCAATCAGCGTAGCCATGCTGCAGTGTGGAATGGTTGGCGTAAATTTGACATTTATTTCACCGTTTGCATCGTCCACCTGAAACAAATCAGACATTACTTCTTTAATCGAATGCAGTGAAGGCCACAATTAAATTTTAACCTTCAGGGGTTGGGAATAGATTTTGACGTGAGGAACCATAACGTTACAACGTACATACCCACGTCCCACAGCCTGGAACTGTAAAATATGGTACTACGGAGGTGGTGGCCGTATTTAGACTCGTAATAACACTTTTTTTCATCCAGGAATAGAGGAGTATAAGGTAAAGTTCACCCTAGAACAGGCCATGAAGGCCCAGAGGGGGAGTAGAAGTATAGCTCTACTGTTTCTTTAACCTTGGCGCTAGATGGGGTGGGTGGTCAATGCCATGCCCCGGTCCGCTTTACCCCCAGGAATGACCCGGTACCCATTGTACAGGAGGCTGGGTCTGCCCCAGGGCCGGTCTGGACGGGTGCAGAAAATCTCGCCCCCACCGGGATTCGATCCCCGGACCGTCCAGCTCGTAGCGAGTCACTGTAACGACTGAGCTATCCCAGCCCATAGAGGAGTATAAATATCTCAATTCTACAGTATTGGGGTGGGAGCCGTATTTTAACTGGCGGCTATCAGGACTGTTCTTTTAGCAATCCAACACTGCCTACTGGTCTGCTCACATGCACTATCACAGAAGTGCAGTGCACAGCCAGTAACCATTAAAAACGTATCGCGTACATATGCGCGCCATAAACGGCGAAGCTATTCCCATGCTAAGCATCATAACATAAAACTGTGTATGGATTGTGGGAATAAAGCTTCAGGAAGTCCTGACTGCTGCAATGCGTCATGACGACTGGGCAGCATGCTACTTGGACAGGAAGGTGTGGTCTGTTCATAGTAGTCTTAGATGTAATAGTGAAGAGGAAAATTCCTGATCCTCTAGTCCAGCGGTATTCAACCTTTTTTGTTCGTGTACCCCCAGAAGATAATTTTTCTTCAACTTTGTACCCGAAGTTGGTGCATAATTCAAGTTATACACAGTCTATAATCTACATCTAAAATAAGTTAAATAAATTACATCCAAAATAATGTATTAAATAATAAGTTTTAAATGAGAAATGGAGAGTCAAGCTATTAAATAACAAATATATTATTGCCTGTCATTAAAAATTAACAAAGGAACAAAGGTATTTTAGCAAAACAAAATTATATGCACTATGTGGAATAAAATGAAACTAGCGCCCAGATAAGAATCGCATAAAGGAGAGAGAGAGAGACAGGAAAAAAAATGGCTCTCCCAAATCGCATGTCCTTACGTCCGGGTCTCTTGTGGCTAACCCTAAATCTGGCCCTGATTATTCAGTGTTTATCATGAAATAATATATATATTTTTTTTTAATTTGACGTACCCTCTAAGATGTCTTCGCGTATCCCAGGTTGAATATCACTGCTCTAGGCTATAGGTTTATCAGCTGGGTAATCATGTATTACTGCTGAATTAATAGTTACCTCTGCTTACCTCAATGAGACTCTGGTCCACAACGTTCAGTTCTTCTAACGTTAATGGGTGCTCAGGATCATTGATACCTCTTATCATATCTAAAAACAGTTAAGGATATTAACTGCATTGAAACTATAAGTCGAGGTTCATCGTGAATTGTGTTTCAGCACGGGGATATAAGTTTATGTGGTAACAGTATGTATACATATTGGCAGAGACACAGAAAACAAGTGGTTATTTAGCAAATTTTCTGGGTTCTGGAGTGCAATGAATATGTCAGAAAATCAAAAATTCTGAGAACATTAACCATGACTGCATACAATCTGGGACCAACTTTTTCCAGGATTCCAGCCTATCAGCTCAACTAATCAGTGACTAGTTCTACCTACCAAACAAGGTGGCTGAAGTTGTAACACTTCCGACTCGTATTTTGTAAGTGCTGGGTATAAAGTGGCTTGACACTATCCTGACAGCAGTCCCTCAACACAAATTGTAAAATCATACCATAAATTTACCAAAACCACTTAATGAAATTCTCTCCCTTCCCTGAAACCTATATATACTGTAACCTTCTTCATATTCATAATATTTACTCTGAAGATTACAAATGCCATGTTTGCAGAGACGTAGCAATTTCAAATGGCCAAAACCTGATGGCTGATTTTACATGCCAGATACTGGCCAAAACTTAAAGACAGGAACTGAAGTGCAAGTATAGTCCTTGTACTTGTTTTGCTGTGTCGAAATAGTTTCCAAATTATATGGTTCTCTTAATTTTCATCTGTTATGCATATGTCACACGTGGCTAAGGTTAATTTTGACCTGAAAACCACACTTAACCTCAAATAATTACTGTAATACTTTCAAGCTTCATTGTTTTGAGAAACTTAATTTATGCCCTGTGAACTTGTCTTTCCATCATCAGTATCCCCTTATCTATCCTCACTTGGTTTCCTTACTGACCTTTACAATTCTGGAAGGGCAATATTACTAGGAGAGAGTAAGGAATTTAAAAGGCGTTCTTGTTACTTTCGAAAAATTGGAATTATTGTTACGCATAACGACTGAATAAAACAGAATTCCATAGAAGACTTCAAATATTCAAGCGGGTTTCCCAACAAATGCCAAGAATTTGGTGGAAAGAACTAACAGAAATCACGAAACGAGAGGTGCATTTACGGGCTTCGATTAAAAAGCGCTCTGGAAATACGGATAAGTGTAATTAGTTATTTATGACCAAATAATTTAAACAAAATAATACTGGTATAATCAACACCGATTATTCAGTAACGGTCTTGTAAACTGAATCACAATAGAATACTATAAATTAGCACAGTGTAAAATATTGCAACGTTCTATTCAAAGGATACCAAAAACTTCTCTGGAATCGAATGGGTCCACCACGTTGTCATCTTCGTCTTCTTGACTAATTTCCCTCTCTTCGCATTTTCTATACAGTTTAGGGTTTATATTTTCAAGGAGGGTCATATTTTTACACACACGCACTACGCACAACCTCCTCCCATTCCCTATCCTCCCAACCCCCTTCCAAATCGTTCGACAGGTTCGCCAACTCAAGGAAAGAGTCTCTTGCAGGGTGGTAGCAATCTGCAAATATAATTTAGTTAAATAGATTGCAGTGTAATATTGATCACCACAACCCTTCACCTTAAGATTAAACATAAACTGCTGAGTTTTAATTTCTCGTTTAATAGTGTTGGGAAAAAGACTGTTTCGCATTAGTAACAATACTCGTGCAAGACCCCCCCCCCTCCAGAGCAATGAAACTGAAGAGAGCGAGTTTATTGCCACTAGAGGTACTAGTTGGTATGAATGATATGAGGCTGTAGGCCACGGTGGCTGACTTGTAGGGCAGATGGTAGTACCGATTAGTAGCGAAAGGTGGTGCTTGCTGCTCGTGCCTGTCGGTAAGTCAACATCTTGATTCATGATACATACGCCTGAACAGTCCGCGAAATGCGATGTGTGTGGCAGTTGCAGGATTTATTTTGATGTGTTTTGTGTAGTAAACTTGTATACCATGGCGCGAACAGCTATAATCACCGGAGAATGAGTTGAAAGATACAGGTAAATATTTTAACAACTGTCGTCTAACGTAATTTGGACAACACGGCCATATTCTTCATTTAAGTTCAAATTCTCTTGAGTGATGTCATTGCTGTTGTAGGTATCATAATTCAATGTTGACCCTGTGCACACCATGAAGGCATATGGATGACTGGAGGTATGGCTTCAGTCATTCTTGTCATCAGCACTGGATGTAGGTCGGTGGTTAGCATCATGCTGCAGCCGCTTTTTTCCCGGAGAAATAGCCCCTGTTACGCACGCAATAGGAGGCTGGGTGGGCCCCAGACTTGTAGGAATCATAAAGGACGAGAAGCTAGTACAAACTGGACATTAACTGTTCCCCTGATAATTTGTGACTTGCTTACATGCAACCTTACTGGCTTTGGATTGTAATGTTTCGTAAGTTGTGCTGTATGGAGGAGATTGTTGAATTGTCTAGCTTTCATACGATAAACCGGCATGTCTGGTCGGTATATCTTAATAAAAGGCATTTTGTTGCGTGAGAATGTTGTTAAAACAATTTACGTGACTATTTACGTTGTAAATATAACAATGTCTCGATGCAAGAAGTTTCGCTCTAGAACGCAAAGAACTTTGTTTGGATGTGTTACCGTTATTTTAAACATAACACTAAACGCCTTTTCATTTTGCCGTATACAACAACGTAACACTTACTGGTTTCAGTATGTGTGTATGTAGTACACTTGTTATGAAGTGACTTCGTGATTAATTGATCCAAATTTGGATAGAAAGTCTTGTTCGACATATTCAGTAATCCGTCCCCACAACTAATTCAGCATTTCTTCTATAGCCGAATCACATACCCTTAATTGTAGGGTGTAAATAATTCAATTCGCGTATTTATTTATTTACCTGATAACCGAACAGCTTAATGCCCAGTTACAACGACAATCAATAAAAACAAAGCAGCAGTGCCAGTAGTAGTAGTAGTAGTAGTAGTAGTAGTAGTAGTAGTAGTAGTAGTAGTAGTAGTAGTAGTAGTAGTAGTAGTAGTAGTAGTAGTAGTAGTAGTAGTAGTAGTAGTAGTAGTAGTATAAGTTGTTTCTTAGTATGCAACAAACTGGTATTATTTTCGGTAGAATTTTTTTTTGTATTTATGAATTTTTGGTTAGTGCACTAAGTCAGCAAATTGTAATGTGAAAGAAACTTCAACGACTAGGAAAGCATTGCCATAAATGCTAAGGTTATTCTGTGTGCAAAAAAAGAACTCCGGGAGTGCGTGCTTAGACGGGGTCTTGTGAGCACGTAATGTACCCACGGTTTCTATAAATGGTGGGTAATTTCTTGACCACTAAGCGATTATTCCCTTCCAAAGACGCAATCGGTTCCTTGTAGTTAGTAATGTCACATTGCGTGTATTAGATGACTGAATGTCAAACTGCCAGACGGCTATTTATCTGTTGTTGGTACACAAATGGTACTAGTTGTGATATTAAGATGGTCCTAAATGTTGTGTGTTTTGTACAGAGTTTTAATAATGCCCACGTGATTTGTTTAAAAGACACAGTAGTCCCATTTGACGCTGCATACTGAAGAACTGTCTCATCGTCTCCTACAGCTGTTAATAACAGACGCGAAAGAGCAAGCGAGCGTCAGTACACACACACGCACACACACAGACACACACACACACACACACAAAACGAAGGATGTTCTCGGAAACGAGTTTTATCTCGGGCAGGATCTGTCTATAGGGAAAGAAACTTTATGATTCTGCCTAACAAGGTTTACATTTGGCGTTCCGAATTGAAGCAGGCAGAGTTTTGTGTCCAAAACCAAATAAACTTTTAAGAATGTTATAATAAACACTTCATGTCGTACATGGCGTATGGCTTGTTAAAATTTGATGTTGCGCACCCAGAATTTTTCAATGGGGGGGGGGGGGGGGGTAGGCTGACCCTGAGGATATATAAAAGTTATATTTAATTTTAAAAAAAATATGTTAGAAAAGAGTGTCATAAATATAACTATCACATATTATAATCCCACTTCAAAATCTCCGAACCGACACATAGTTACGTTACAGAGAAAATTAACACTAATTGAAAAAGTGTTTACGTATAGTTAAAGGTAAAGCTATCCCATTACAGGCCTGGACAGGCCCTTAGGGTTCCAGGAGGTTGAGGCTCCCAGATTTATAGACAATCGGCACATGAAGGTGGTAAGGTTGTCAGCCCTACGCACCGGCCGTCTTTACCCCCCAGGAAGTATTCCTGGTACTCATTTCTGTTAGAGGCTGAGTCGACCCCAGGGCCATAGTGCGACCGGAAGGATTATGTCAATGAAAAATTACAATGACACCATCGGGAATCGAACCCGCGACCTTCCGGTTTAGTGTGTACATATCCCAAGCTTTTTATTTTATTTTTCAGAATTCTAATGTACTAGTCATCAACCGATTTCAGTGGCTGATTTCTGCTGAAGGGTAAATCACATAAAACTTTTGGTATCATCGTGTCTACAAAATCTGTTGTCTTTTTTTAAATTTCGATTGGGGGAGGGCTTTTAGCCCCGCAGGCCCCCCCCCCCTCTTGGGTGCGCGCCTGTTTTGGTGATCAACTGCCTTTTCACGTTTATTGGTATTGGTAAAACGTACTGACAGCGTTACCATACATGTAAGATAGAGGGCACTGGAGGTGGTGTAAAAAACGCCTAAACCAAGTATTATATGAGTTATCTCATGAAGCAGAATCTTCTTTGAGAAACTACTAGTCCCTTATCTAGCTAAGAAAATCTTCGCTTTCTATAAAGATGGTAGGTTCATTACCGTGTTTACAAAAGCTAGCCACTGGACCATATCCTAAGCCAGATGCATAAGTCCACACCCTCACATCCTATTCTTTAACTTTCGTTTTAATATTATCCTCTCATTTACGCCTAGGCTTTTCCTTCAAGTTTTCCTATCATGAAACTGCTATACGTCACATGCCAATTATCTTTGTAGACTATATAAAGGGCTGATGATTGCTATTCTATCGCTCTGCATGTCGGCAGTAGTTACTAATAGGAGCAGAATAGGTTATCAATAAACGGTATATGAAGGTTTCACACTGTTGACAACGTGCATCTTCGTCATATTAAATTAAGTTACAGACCAACTGATGCACACTAAAACCACTTTTTATGTAGCTTTATTATTAAAATTGTTAAAATTGTACCCCAACACGTGTTTCGATCCTAGGATCATCGTCAGGGGGATTTTTGCTAAAAGCTACAGTCACTTCAAACACATGATTTTAAATATTCTATCGGCACTTTAAACCTTATATATTATAAGTTAAAATCTTGTAAATAGACTCGTTAAAAGTTGTAAAATTGTAAAAGTACTGTAGATAGTAGAATGCGGAAGTGCTGGCCATAGTACTCTTCACCGTACAACAGGCAGTACTATAGTACTCTTCACCGTACAACAGGCAGTACCATAGTACTCTTCACCGTACAACAGGCAGTACTATAGTACTCTTCACCGTACAACAGGCAGTACTATAGTACTCTTCACCGTACAACAGGCAGTACTATAGTACTCTTCACCGTACAACAGGCAGTACTATAGTACTCTTCACCGTACAACAGGCAGTACCATAGTACTCTTCACCGTACAACAGGCAGTACTATAGTACTCTTCACCGTACAACAGGCAGTACTATAGTACTCTTCACCGTACAACAGGCAGTACTATAGTACTCTTCACCGTACAACAGGCAGTACCATAGTACTCTTCACCGTACAACAGGCAGTACTATAGTACTCTTCACCGTACAACAGGCAGTACTATAGTACTCTTCACCGTACAACAGGCAGTACTATAGTACTCTTCACCGTACAACAGGCAGTACTATAGTACTCTTCACCGTACAACAGGCAGTACTATAGTACTCTTCACCGTACAACAGGCAGTACTATAGTACTCTTCACCGTACAACAGGCAGTACTATAGTACTCTTCACCGTACAACAGGCAGTACTATAGTACTCTTCACCGTACAACAGGCAGTACTATAGTACTCTTCACCGTACAACAGGCAGTACTATAGTACTCTTCACCGTACAACAGGCAGTACTATAGTACTCTTCACCGTACAACAGGCAGTACTATAGTACTCTTCACCGTACAACAGGCAGTACTATAGTACTCTTCACCGTACAACAGGCAGTACCATAGTACTCTTCACCGTACAACAGGCAGTACTATAGTACTCTTCACCGTACAACAGGCAGTACTATAGTACTCTTCACCGTACAACAGGCAGTACTATAGTACTCTTCACCGTACAACAGGCAGTACTATAGTACTCTTCACCGTACAACAGGCAGTACTATAGTACTCTTCACCGCACAACAGGCAGTACCATAGTACTCTTCACCGTACAGCAGGCAGTACTATAGTACTCTTCACCGCACAACAGGCAGTACCATAGTACTCTTCACCGTACAACAGGCAGTACTATAGTACTCTTCACCGTACAACAGGCAGTACTATAGTACTCTTCACCGTACAACAGGCAGTACTATAGTACTCTTCACCGTACAACAGGCAGTACTATAGTACTCTTCACCGTACAACAGGCAGTACTATAGTACTCTTCACCGTACAACAGGCAGTACTATAGTACTCTTCACCGCACAACAGGCAGTACCATAGTACTCTTCACCGTACAGCAGGCAGTACTATAGTACTCTTCACCGCACAACAGGCAGTACCATAGTACTCTTCACCGTACAGCAGGCAGTACTATAGTACTCTTCACCGTACAACAGGCAGTACTATAGTACTCTTCACCGCACAACAGGCAGTACCATAGTACTCTTCACCGCACAACAGGCAGTACCATAGTACTCTTCACCGTACAGCAGGCAGTACTATAGTACTCTTCACCGTACAACAGGCAGTACTATAGTACTCTTCACCGCACAACAGGCAGTACCATAGTACTCTTCACCGCACAACAGGCAGTACCATAGTACTCTTCACCGTACAGCAGGCAGTACTATAGTACTCTTCACCGTACAACAGGCAGTACTATAGTACTCTTCACCGCACAACAGGCAGTACCATAGTACTCTTCACCGTACAACAGGCAGTACACTTCGCTCCCCACAAAAACATATCACATGCCTTTAATACCACGATCCCACACACCAGCACTTCCGCAATCTACTATCTACAGTACTTTTACAATATTACAACTTTTAACGAGTCTTTTTACAAGATTTTAACTTATAACATATAAGTTTTAAAGTGCCGATAGAATATTTAAAATCATGTGTTTGAAGTGACAGTAGCTTTTAGCAAAAAAAACCCCCTGACGATGATCCTAGGATCGAAACACGTGTAGGGGTACAATTTTAACAATTTTAATAATAAAGCTACTTAAAAAGTGGTTTTAGTGTGCATCAGTTGGTCTGTAACTTAATGGTATATGAAGGTATTCTTCATTCGGTATGGCAGGATAGCTTTTGCCGGAAAGCATTCACAGCGTACCTCCAGATAGCAGCACCATTCAGTGCTTATTGTTAGTGTATCAAGTTTAGTAGCTAACTTTGTATAAAGATAGCTAACTTTACTGAGGTTTTAAAGTTGTTGACATTAATCTATATATTTTTGAAGACATTTACTTTGTTTGTATGTGCAAAAACATTGTTGCGCTTGCGCAGAAATCGTTTTCTCAATACATTTTATGGCGCACATTTAGTAATGGTATGGACAAGTACAACCATAGGTCTAACTGGGGGGAGGGGGCAAATGCCCCCAACATTTTTTCTACCTACGAATAGTTATTTTTTTACTACTGAATTGAAGAGGGGTAAATTAAAAAATGGGGTAAAATTGGGGGGAAAGGGTGTATGTATATTAAGGATTGGTTCAAACCAATTTCCCCCTCTTTCTTCCTTGGTAAAGGTAAAGGTAAAGTTCTCCCTAGAACGGGTCATGAAGGCCCAGAGGGGGAGTAGAGATATAGTTCTACTCTTTCTTTAACCCTGGCACTAGATGAGGGTGGGTGGTCAACTCCACGTCCCGGCCGCTTTACCCCCGGGAAAGAGACCCGTTACCCATTGTATAGGAGGCTGGGTGGGCCCCAGTGCCTTTCTACCTTGACTGTTTCTTAAATTAAAGTTCCTAATATCAGTGGCCGCGCGGTCTAAAGCGTGGGTTTGCGGCCGTTCGCTTGCTGGGATTGCGGGTTCGAATTCCACCGGTGGCATGGATGTCTGTTGTGTGTTGTCAGGTAGAGGTCTCTGCGACGGGCTGGTCACTCGTCCAGAGGAGTCCTACCGACTGTGGTGTGTCTGAGTGTGATCGTGAAGCCTCGATAATGAGGAGGCCTAGGCCCCACTGGGGGCTGTTGCGCCATGGAGGGGGGACTACCCATGGTCGATTTTGCTTTCCCAATGTTATTAGCCAAGTTACGCCTATGCCCACAACACTTTCCCATATCTCAACGGTTTCTGTGCCAGTAAATATCGATATCTCTATGCTTGATTGGGTGGTGTGACGTACAGACATGTAGCGGAACAGAAGTACTGCCCACAACGCATTCTTGAACTCGGCATTAAATAGGGGGTGAACTATGAGCTAAACGCTATGACCACTTTACCCTTCAGGAAGCAGACATCGATACTCATTGAGCTGGAAGGGCCCACAGCCGATCTGGTCGCTGTGCAAAAGACGAAAAGACTGTCTTCCCCTACTCCAGTTACTCAGCCCGTAGTATAAATTACTACGCCGACTGAAATAGTCCTTATCTGTTAAAAGACGATAAAAACGGATATTATTAGAAGAGTTTTGAAGTAACATTTTGAGGTGTCAACACGACATTTGTGTATAACGTTGTGCTGGACATTGCAATACGTAAATGCAAATTAAAAATGGTTCAAAAGATATTAGACCGCAGTGTACAATACAGGATCGTCGTTAGTATGGCGCTCTGTGTCTAAATGTCCCCTGGTTTCCAGATGCGTATCGAAAATTTCTCATCCGTTACGGGACCGGGGGGCTGACCCTGAAGCTATATATAATTTATGTTTGATTTTAAATATTATGTTATAAAAATAATGTCATCAGTATAACTGTAACATAACACTGTTTGCAACTGCATTTATATACGCACATATATAACTACATGTTCCGTGACTCAGTCACCTAACTTAAATCGCAAGGTCTAATCTTTTTTTTTTTTAATTTCAGCTAAGACGCCATAAAATTTTTAATTTTATTTTTCTTCTTCTCCTTCTTCTTAGTCGTCCTCTTCTACCTTCCGGTGTCGAGGTTCACACGAGGGATCTCCATGCAGATCTGTCCATAGCCCGTTTTCCTAGCCTGCCTCCAGTCCACTCCTCTCTCCTGGAGTCCTATCCTTACATTTTCTTCCCACTTCACTCTTGGTCTTCCTCTCTTCTTCCTTCCTTCTGGTCTTGCTTCAAAATAATTTTATTTTTCAAAATGTTAATGTAGTCGTCGTCATCCGATTTCAGTGACCGATTTCGGCTGGAGGGTAAATCACTTAAAATGTTTGATATCTTGTCTACAAGACCTGTGTTTAATTTCGATTTGGGGGGACGTGCAAACCGGCAGCCCTCTCGACCCCCCCCCCCCCCCCGTTCCTCTTGGTTACGCGCCTGCCTTGTTCACACACACACGGACCGCTATTCTCTCCTGGAAGAAAAGTTGCTAACATCGTAAGGCAAATATGAATTATGACGATGCAGGAATATAGCACTCGTATGGAAGTATTTATTTTCATACCAACTTATGCACAAAATCTTACAATATTATTAATTAATTAATTAGCAATATTATTAATTAGTTAATTAGCAATATTATTAATTAGTTAATTAATAATATTGTAAGATTTTGTGCATAAGTTGGTATGAAAATGAATACAGTGGACCCTCGAACTTCGAACGGTTTGTGTTCGAACAACTTGAAACTCGAACAAAAAATTCGAGGAAAATCCGGTTTGAAACTCGAACAAAAACTCGAAAGTCGAACAAAGAATCACGTGGTCGTCACGTGGTCGCCTTCTCTCTCTGCTTGGTCCAGATGAAAGAAGGGTAATTCACCTTCCAGTGAACAGTAATATCCCTCCTACTATTATTATTGATTGATTATTATACAATATTTTTATGTATGCACTATTATAAATAAAAATTTTCAATTATTGAAATTAAATATACTTGTTTTATCATTATGATCTTTTGAAATGGCACTTAAAATGTTTTATATTGGGTAAATTTTGGGGGTCAGGAACGGATTAATTCAATTTACATTATTTCTTATGGGGAAATTTAACTTGAAAGTCGAACAACTTGAAAGTCGAACCGTCTCCTGGAACGGATTGTGTTCGAAGTTCGAGGTTCCACTGTACTTCCAATTGTGATAAGACGCACGGTCAATACAACGTAAGGTATAGCACTCGTCGTATGTTTTACAGTTGGATAGAATCTGCTGCATTGCTAGCCACAGTTTTTGGCGTCTCTGTGTGGGGGCGTCTCTCGCACACACTTCAAGCAGACCACAGTAAAATAAACAGCACGGTATTTGTGGGTTTGAAGACAAAAAGGTTCTTTTCGGATCTGTATACACGCTCCATTCCAAAAACCATGTTGCCATCCCAGCAAACGCTATGTAACATTAACTCCATGTAGCACAGTCCTTCTTGACAAGCTAGCAGATCGTCAGCTAGTCAAGAAATTCCCCGCGTTTTATAGAACCCGAAGGTTCATTACCGCATTCACAACAGCCCGACACCTGTCCCTATCCTGAGCCATATCAATCCAGTCCATGCCACCCCATCCCACTTCTTGAAGATCCATTTTAATATTATCCTCCCATCGACGCCTAGGTCTTCCAAGTGGTCTCCTTCCCTCAGGTCTCCCCACTAAAATCCTGTATGCACCTCTCCCCTCACCCATACGTGCTACATGCCTCGCCCACCTCATTCTTCTTGATTTGATCACCCGAATAATATTTGGTGATGAGTACAGATCATTAAGTTCCTCGTTATGTAGTCTTCTCCACTCCCCTGTTACCCCGTCCCTCTTACGCCCAAATATCCTCCTCAGCACCCTATTCTCAAACACCCTCAGTCTATTGTTCCTCCCTCAGTGTGAGAGACCAAGTTTCACACCCATGAAAAACAACAGGCAAAATTATAGTTCTGTATATCTTAATCTTTGTATTTTTGGCGCTGTGTAACATAGAAAGTTAAAATTGTGTTTGTAGTGGCGAAGTGCAGTGAGACTGTCTTTGTACGCAGCCTCAGCTGTGCTAATTGTACTACCAGCCCCTGATGAGAGATGAGCGTGTAGCAAAGGTGGAATGATAATTGATGCGGGAAAGCCGAAGTGTACTGAAAAAATCCTCCTGCGCCTGAAAACCTACACAGGCCAAGCTAGGATTTAATTCGGGCTGTGGTATGGTCTGTATCATCGTTTTATAAGGCAATCGGGAAGTATTATCTCCATATATTTTGCAACACTTCCGTTTGCCGTCCTTATCACACAGAGCCTCTGTCTCCGGGAGCCGGATACAGCCTGTGTTATCGACAGTAGTCAGTCAAATGATGAAGATATATACGCGACTCTCGTTCTGTTTAGGCACGAAACTTCATTTACATCTCAGTGGTTTGTAAACTCACAGATTTACAGGTACTGATCTGCAGATAATATTATGGTAATCCACGAAGGACGATTGTATGACGTTAAGGTTGGTGTCTGGTGTGCTATGAGTGCGACTAGGACTACTGGGCAATTTTTTTCTGAGACCATAAATTCACACTACGTTAAACTCTGACTCTATTTTCTGAAAACCGCAAACAGTTCTGTGCGTTGTTAAGACAATGTTTAGTTTACTTGGTAACAAACAGGGGATTGTGGCCTCGTCGTTCACCGGATCTGAACCTGTGCTATTTCTATTTGTGCAGCATGTTGAAGGATGATGTATAGTAATAATCCTTGTTCTCACGATGATCTGAAAGGAAGCATTCAGAATAAAGTGTAATGTTCTCAGTTTAACCAGCTGAAATGTACGTGCGGTGAACAACGTGTTTGTTTGATGTGACGCGTTTCTGCGAGCCGAAGGAAACCGTTTACAGCGCCGTCTTTAAATAGGCCTATGGTGAGTAAAACTTAGCATTAATCAAATACACTGAACTAGAACTTTCCAGCAACTTCTATTAGCCACTAAAAACCTATTAACTGCAAGACGTCGACATTAAAACGCGAGGGACCCGACTCACGGCAGCGGGATAGCGACGCTATGCAGGATGGTCTGTGCAGCGACCAACGGCGTGGGCCCTATAAACTAACGATGCTGTTTCATGGGGTTTGAAGTTCTCGTGACGAAAAGTGTCAAGAGTATTGTCTTGTTGGACCTGGCAGTGTGTAAATGGTTAGATGCTTTTCGGAGGAACCCGCTGATTCCGTCTTCAATTAGAAGAGTCGAAATTTCGGTACTTCAAATTTGCACGGCGTTGAATGGGATGAGAACGTGATTTTGAATGGTGAGTTTTTAGGGATTTGGAAAGATCTGCTCTGTTTTTAAACCCCAGAACACACGTTTGTTATCTCACCAGGAACACCAAAACTCATGGTGAGCATTACAGCAGTTTTATCAAACAGGCTGTGAATATTCGGTGAACACTTTCTCACCGAATCGTCACAAATTTATGTTTCTCTCATGACGTTAGCGAATTTTCTTCCAAGCGGGGCCGAAGGTCCGAAGTCTGAACTAGGAGGCACTTAGACATAGAGCGCCATATTAGCTAGTGCCCAGTCTGCAGTGTGTTGTACAGGACACCATATTAGCTAGTGCCCAGTCTGCAGTGTGTTGTACAGGACACCATATTAGCTAGTGCCCAGTCTGCAGTGTGTTGTACAGGACACCATATTAGCTAGTGCCCAGTCTGCAGTGTGTTGTACAGGACACCATATTAGCTATTGCCCAGTCTGCAGTGTGTTGTACAGGACACCATATTAGCTAGTGCCCAGTCTGCAGTGTGTTGTACAGGACACCTATTAGCTAGTGCCCAGTCTGCAGTGTGTTGTACAGGACACCATATTAGCTAGTGCCCAGTCTGCAGTGTGTTGTACAGGAACACATATTAGCTAGTGCCCAGTCTGCAGTGGTATTGTACAGGACACCATATTAGCTAGTGCCCAGTCTGCAGTGTGTTGTACAGTGACACCATATTAGCTAGTTCCCAGTCAGCAGTGTGTTGTACAGGACACCATATTAGCTTAGTGCCCAGTATACAGTGTGTTGTACAGGACACCGTAAAGCTAGTTCCCATCTGCAGTGTTTGTACAGGACACCGTATTAGCTAGTGCCCAGTTCTGCAGTGTGTTGTACAGGACACCGTATTAGCTAGTGCCCAGTCTGCAGTGTGTTGTACAGGACACCGTATTAGCTAGTGCCCAGTCTGCAGTGTGTTGTACAGGACACCATATTAGCTAGTGCCCAGTCTGCAGTGTGTTGTACAGGACACCATATTAGCTAGTGCCCAGTCTGCAGTGTGTTGTACAGGACACCGTATTAGCTAGTGCCCAGTCTGCAGTGTGTTGTACCCTGGAAACAGCAAGTTAACTCGATAGATCGTACCTGATTGGCCAGTTTAGCGTAATTAAGCTACCGTGGGATTATGAATCGCTAGCATGGATAGCTCAGTTAGTATACTGACAAGGCTATGTGCTGGACGATTCAGTGTTCGAATTATGCTAGTAACAGGAAACATTTTCTGTACTCCGAAACGTCGAGACCGGTAGTTGAGCCCACCGAGCCTCATACTTAATGGGTCTTGGGATTAAAGCGTCCGGGGTGTGGAGCTGGTCACCCATCTACAGCTAGTGCCGCGGTTAAGAATGCATGGAGCTATACCTCCACTACTCCAGACGTCTTCGTGGCATGGCACTTAATATTTTAAGCCCAGGGACTGCTTAACTTCTATCCACCTTTAAATTATTCGGTTTATTGTAGTTCACAAGTGAAGGATATAATCAAAATTCATTTATTGAGATCTGTTTTATTGCATCCTGACGGATGGAAGTATAGAATGCCGAGCGCTAGCAATAAGTCCTTCCGCCGATTTACACTGTTCCGGTAAACAGCTGACTTGTGACGCAATTAGTCGAGTACAAAACACTAAATCGTCTTCAATTAGCCGCCCCCTGCTGTTAAACGACTTACCGTGTGCACGTGTGACACTGCAGGGATGTGCAAAGTTGCACCACAGTTAGCTTTGTGTTTGCCGTGAACTACTCGCAGTAAAGAAAGCAGTGAGATATACCCGGCGTTCGCAGGACAGTAAGCTTGTCGTGTCCCAAGCCGGTCTTCACCCTGCGGGCACTCGAAACTCCCGAATACTCCGTAGTCCAACCCACAGCGCAGCCACCGTGATAAATGACTGAAAAGGTTTATAGGAAGAGACTAATTGGGAGAGCTAGGTGTAGATGACAGCATAGTACAGGGGTGGCCAAAACTTGCTTAACGTAAGAGCCACATACGATAAACTTCAGACTGTTTGAGAGCCCCGAAGACATGAACAAATATTACACACACGTTTTTATTGTTACACGCACATTTTTTACAAAAATTCTTAAACATATTTACTCACCATGAACATTAAACTTACGTTTTAATCCAGCGGACTCTCAGTTTATACCGGTAAATAATTATAAAAGCTTGAAAATTTTTTATTTACCTTTTACATGAATTGTAATGCAAAACGGGAGCTCAGCCAACATATTTCGGCGAGCCGCACATTATGTGTCAAAGAGCCGCATGTGGCTCGCGAGCCGAGGTTTGGTCACCCCTGGCATGGTACATTGAAGTCTAGGCTGTGTATGTGTGGAAGCCTTGATTCGCCGAGATTTATCACCAGAATTCTCTTTGTCTGCGACAGGTGTCACCGTAACTTCGTATTCACTTCGTTTAAAAGGGCGAAACAGTTCAAATATTTGGGAACAATCCTGGCAGATCAAAACTGAATGCATGAAAGGGAAATTAAGAGCAGACTGAAGGCACGGAATGCTTGCTATCATTGGGTCCAGAATCTTTCGTCTTACACTTTTCTATCCAAAAATATAAAAATTAAAATACAGTATAACCCCCGTATCCGCGGATTCGGTATCCGTGGTTTTAGTTATCCGCGGTTTACCGCGGCCCGAAAATATTAACACATTCACTGCCAAAGTCGACCATGGTCGGTTTAATACGTTTTAATTTGCCAGCGTCGACTTTAGTCGATCTAAAGTTTACTCTGCGCTTTTATATATAGGGTTCGCTACTATCCGCGGTTTCGGGCATCCGCGGTTTCGGCATCCGCGGGATCTTGGAACGTATCACCCGCGGATACAGGGGGACTACTGTATACAGAACTATAATTTTGCCTTTTGTTTTGTATGGGTGTGAAACTTGGTCTGTCACATGGAGGGAGGAACATAGGCTTAGGGTGTTTGAGAAGAGGATGCTGGGGAAGATAATTGTGCCTAAGAGGGACGAGGTAAGAAGGGAGTGGAGAAGACTACATAACGAGGAACTTTATGGTGTGTAGTCCTCACCAAATATTTTTCAGGCAAAAAAAAAAAATACGAGCAGAATAAGAAGGGCGGGGCATGTAGCACACATGCGGGAGAGGAAAAATGCATGCACGGTTTTGGTGGAGAGACCTGAGGGAAAAATTCCACTTGGAGGACCTAGGCGTAGATGGGAGGATAACATTATAATTAATATTCAAGAAGTGGGATGGGGAGGCGTGGACTGGATTGTTCTGGCTCAGGATAGGGACAGGTGGCAAGCGCTTTTAAATGCGGTAATGAACCTTCGGGTTCCATAAAATGCCGGGAATTTCTTGACTAGCTGACGACCTGTTAGCTTCTCAAGAATGACTGTACTCCATGGAGTTAGTTAGTTAGGCTACGGACTGGACGACCCAGTAATCACTGTTTGATTCCCAGCAGAGGCAAGACATGTTTATCAAAGCGTCCAGACCGGATGTAGGGCCCACATAGCCTTCTGTTCAGTTGGTACCTGGGGGGGGGGGGTCTTTCCTTGGGGGTTAAAGAGGCCGAAGCATTTGCTTCCATCTAGTGCTGAGGTTAATAGTAAATGTAGCTACACTTTCACTCCCCACCATCTGCATTCATGGAGTGGTGCTTAATTCAGTGGAAGGGCAAATTTATTTTTACGTTCAGTTTCAGTGAATTTATCCAAATACATGTCTCGGTCGTCGTTAGGCATTTGGAACGGAATTTCTAACGGTTCCCCCGTGCTTGTGTGTTTTGACCCGCAGTCTCCTTGACCAGAAACTATCTACGGCATGCGTTGCGACAGTCTGTTCAATCTTCACAACTTCGCCACACCGTAGCTAAGCCGCTTAGCTAAGCAGGGAACGTCAAATGGTGTCTAGTGCTTCGATATTTTTGTTGGTACTGGGTTGGGGGGGGGGGTTAAAACGTCGCGAGAAGGGGGGGAAACAGATTAAATAAAAATAGAAGTGCAAGAATGAGATGAATTACCTTCGACATGGCAACACTGACTGGGCGGGCAGCCGCTGGCTTGTGGCAGGCAGGCAGTCGAAAGCGTTGAGCCGTCAGTCCACCGAGTGAAGTTGTGCGTTGAGGTTGGCAGGTCAGCGGCGTTCGAGTTTCTTGTGGCGCGGTTCTTTTTTTCCGTGTAATGCTATGGCCTTCTTCAGAGCAATGTAGTGACATGTATTGGGGGGGTGGCCTGCTGGAGTGAGATAGTTGTGATGCTAGCGACGCCGACGCTGCTACGTAATCAATAACGCCTCAGAGCAGTGGCAGCAACATCATCAACATTCGTGGACCCGGCCAGAGTAGACCCGCGGACCCTCGTGGCTAGAAGCCGGTCGCCGATTTCGCTCGCCAAACATACCACATAACTACGTTAACAGAATATCAACTGGTTCAGGTATGTAAATTGTGTGCTACAACCATAAATGTGAGATAATGGATTGGGTTAGGGTTAGTTTGGGGAGACTGTGACATGGATGTATTGCGACGGGTAAAGTTAAGTGGCGTCTTGGTGTAATGCGGTGATTCGTTAGCAAACAGAGACTTCTGAAGACTTTGTGTTCGGCATATGTGAGCCACGCCCTGTGTCAGTAGGTAGTCGCCAGGTACATCGGGCAGACTCGTGACTGCTCAAAGATCCCTTCCATTCACAAGCGCTCTGACACTCTGACCTATCATAATATCGAAACACATCTACCATCTACTACGATCTACTACACTTTCCGTGCTACCTACCTTATGTTAGAGCAGGTCATTGTATAAATTCCCTGACTTTATAAACATTTTAGACATTTGTAAGGAGCAAAAAAAAGCTTGGATATTTATATGTGTATTTGTAAAGTACTGTGGTTGTTATCATTAGAGTAATTGGCCAGTATAGTGATTACATTATGGGCTGGAAAGTCGGGAGGATCAGGGTTCAGTCCCCATACCACCCCGCCTTATGTCGAATTGGTACCGGGGGCAAAGTCTAACCGCTCATCCATCTAGGGCCGAGGTTAAGGATGAGTGGAGCTATACCTACACTGGCCCACGCCTATTCGTGGTACAGTGCTTTATTAATTAATTCTGGATAGGTAGAGATTTTTATGTCAGAATCAAGAAACATCAGTGTTTGAGATTTGAAATAGTAGGGTCAGAGTTTCTGCAGGCATAATTAGAGGAAGTCATTGTATTCCGAGTCGCCATTTACAACAGGTTTTGCTGTGAATGTGATCGGTGTTTTAAAGTTACTGTGTCACGGCCGTCCCAGTGACCGCGATGTGTGTAGCAGGCAAATAAAATTGTTCCAAAAACCCATTTGACTTTATTTTATATATTATATGTACCGTGTATTTTGTCATAAGTTTAAGTCAAACCAACTAATTCACAAGAATTATTAACAAAGTATGGTGTATTTGTAACCCCTATATATGTTTCGGCAATCAAGGTGCCATCTCAGGGGGCACATCAAAGAATCACAAATACCTATGACATCCAGATACACACACATTTGGCATTATAATGTAAGTACACATGCCGCTCACAATATTAAAATAAATTGATGTCTATAGTCGTAAAACTGAAACGTTAAAGTAAATAGTACAACGTGTCTAAGTCAGTGATGTAAGCTGATACTTCATATAACACAGTAAAAATTGTTATATACAAATATTGTTACGTGATTCGACTTAGACGTTTAAAACGTATAAAAGTTTAAAAAAATTTACTGGCTGATGGCCATGTATACAGTCATACAGTCGACGTCGATCTCGTCCTGTGGCTTGGGATGTTGTGTGTCCGGTGAAGTGTCGTGTACTGTGGCTTGGGATGTTGTGTGTCCGGTGAAGTGTCGTGTACTGTGGCTTGGGATGTTGTGTGTCCGGTGAAGTGTCGTGTACTGTGGCTTGGGATGTTGTGTGTCCGGTGAAGTGTCGTGTACTGTGGCTTGGGATGTTGTGTGTCGGTGAAGTGTCGTGTACTGTGGCTTGGGATGTTGTGTGTCCGGTGAAGTGTCGTGTACTGTGGCTTGGGATGTTGTGTGTCCGGTGAAGTGTCGTGTACTGTGGCTTGGGATGTTGTGTGTCCGGTGAAGTGTCGTGCACTGTGGCTTGGGATGTTGTGTGTCCGGTGAAGTGTCGTGTACTGTGGCTTGGGATGTTGTGTGTCCGGTGAAGTGTTGTGTACTGTGGCTTGGGATGTTGTGTGTCCGGTGAAGTGTTCGTGTACTGTGGCTTGGGATGTTGTGTGTCCGGTGAAGTGTCGTGTACTGTGGCTTGGGATGTGTCCGGTGAAGTGTCATGTACTGTGGTTTGGGATGTTGTGTGTCCGGTGAAGTGTCGTGTACTGTGGCTTGGGATGTTGTGTGTCCGGTGAAGTGTCACGTACTAACTGGCTTTATGCATCTATTCATTTTAACATTGTGAGCAGCATGTGTACTTCCATTGTAATGCCAAATGTGTATCTGGATGACATAGGTACTTGTGATTCTTTGATGCGCCCCCTGACGATGGCAACTTGATTACCGAAACGTATGTAGGGGTTACAAATACAGGGCATACACAAAAGAATGGTGCGGTATCAATATATAAACTTTTGAAACCGCACCATTCTTTTGTGTATGCCCTGTATACCTTACTGTGTTAATAATTCTTGTGCATTAGTTGATTTAACTTAAAACCATTTGACTTTAATCTCGAGGAAGTTGCAGCAGAAATTTGGATCAAATTCGTATTCACTGTAATGATGCACTGAGAGAAAAATTCAAAGAAGGAATTTTGTCTACAAATTAGAAGATTTGCTTGTGGGTATGTTTCAGCGTATGATACTTCTTAAATCTGTTTGGGGAGGGGGGGGGGGGGGGCGGAACATTTTTTGAAATCAAAGTTATGAAGTATAATTAATTACAGGCCATCCTCGTCAGATGAATATGTAAAGTTACTTTCAGTGATAACTAGCACAAAGTTTCAACGCTCAGGTTCAACTGAATTTTATCAGCTAAGCATCAGTGTCGCTCCCTATGAACAGGTGCAAATACTGTCACAGTGCAAGAAGTTTAAAAGCTTGATATTTCGTTGTTTGTGGTCACTTATCGGTTTACGTTGTGTTGGTGGTATGATGCAGTTGTGATAACAAGTTTAAATCGAACCACAAGCAATTGCAGACTGCGCGTTTGCAAAACTTAATGACTATTTTCAAGGCAACAGAATGTTATTTCTGTAGTTGTTAATTTACATGTCAGATAGGTTTATAGCTAATTATGTAACCTGCCTGAAACTAAATAATTTGGTGACAAAATCGAAGGTTAAGGCAATAAACTTTTTTTTGGATGGCGTGCCTCTCGAGAAACAAAGTAAATACAGATATGGTAGACAAACGAAAAATTTTGGAGACTTCTGGATCAGAATATCAAGCAGTAGCTTACAAATATCATGCTATAGCTTACAGATATCATGCTGTAGCTTACGGATATGCTGTAGCTTACAGATATCATGCTGTAGCTTACGGATATGCTGTAGCTTACAGATATCATGCTGTAGCTTACGGATATGCTGTAGCTTACAGGTATCATGCTCTAGCTTACAAATATGATGATGTAGCTTACAGATATCATGGTGTAGCTTACAGATATCATGCTGTAGCTTACAGATACCATGCTGTAACTTACAAATATCATGATGTAGCTTACAGATATCTGGATGTAGTTTACAGATATCTTGATTTAGCTTGCAGATATGCTGTAGTTTACGGATATACTGTAGCTTACAGGTATCATGCTGTAGCTTACAAATTTGATAATGTAGCTTACAGATATCATTCTGTAGCTTACAGATACCATGCTGTAGCTTACAGATATCATGATGTAGCTTACAGATATCATGATGTAGCTTACATATATCATGATGTAGCTTACATATATCATGATGTAGCTTACAGATATCATGATGTAGCTTACAGATATCATGATGTAGCTTACAGATCTCATGATGTAGGTTACAGATATCATGATGTAGCTTACAGATATCATGATGTAGCTTACAGATATCATGATGTAGGTTACAGATATCATGATGTAGCTTACATATATCATGATGTAGCTTACAGATATCATGATGTAGCTTACAGATATCATGATGTAGCTTACAGATATCCAAGAAGACATACTTTGATCTTCATGTACAGCGGATGACCGAAGACTGTGTATTGGATTAATCTGGTAATTACATTTCTCCTACAAAATTGAACTTAAACTAGACACCGGCTGCATAAATCAGGCTGTCAGGATTGCGAAACAGCTGGTAGTAGCTACGTAATAACATCAAGGACTGAAATGCTGGAATAGTGCAAAACATACCGGTATGTTAGCATTTATTGACGAGAGTAATCAGCAAGTTGCGTGCAGCCAGGGTCTGACACGTGTCCCAATCCTGAACCGCATGAACCCAGGTCAGTCTGCTATACCCAATTTCTCTAAGACACACTTTAATATTATCTTCCCATATATACCCGTAGTTGAAGACGAAAGGAGACGGGGTAGCTCAGTCGGTACGGTGGTTAGGCTACGGGCATTCTGTGGATCCCGAAGGTTCATTACCTTGTCCACCTGAGCGAGATGAATCCAGTACATACCTTTGCTTCCTGTTTCTTTGAGATCGATTCTAATATTATCCATCTAAGCCAGCCTCTTCAAAACGGCCTCTTTACTTCAGGCTTTCTCACCTAAACTGTATGCATTTCTCTCCCATATATGCCATATTTCCAGCCCATCTTATCCAAGATTTGATTACGCTAATATTTGGCGAGGAATGTAAACCATAAAGCTCTTCTGTGTTCAGTTTTTTTTCTTTCTTCTTCTTCTTCTTCTTCCACAAACCGTTTGCTTATTGTCTCTTAGGTCCAGTGGGATGAAAGATGTAAATGTAATCGACAAATACTGTGTATTGTGTCAATTACTGAAGTTTAACTGCTTAATAAATGCTGTGTCATTTGGTTTATTTCTTGAATCAACAAACTTGTAGCGTGTAATAATATATTGTGGAACGTATAAAATCTTAAAAAAAAAAACAGAGGGACAGGAGCAGTGAATCGCAACCATATTCTACTGTATATTATGGGGGCACGCGGTGGCGCAGTTGGTTGAGGCACTGCGCTACAAACCGGAACGTCGCGGTTTCGATTCCCGGTGATGTCATTGGAATTTTTCATTGACATAATCGTTTCAGTCGCACTATAGCCCTGGAGTCGACTCAGCATCTAACAGAAATGAGTACCAGGAATCTTTCCTGGGGGGTAAAGGCGGCCGGTGCGTAGGGCTGACAACCTTACCACCTTCATGTGCCGATTGTCTAAAAATCTGGGAACCTCAGCCTCCTGGGACCTAAGGGTCTGTCAAGGCCTGTAATGGGATTGCTTACTGTATATTATATTGCAACATGTTTCGGCTTTTATCAAAAGCCATCGTCAGGCATATATAAAATACTTGGAGAAAGAATGTCCCAACGTGATTGAGATGTCAGTGACTTTTGTTACTCGCATTAATATAGGGTGTATTTTCTTGCCTTCCCCCCCCCCCTTTCAGTTTTTCTGTTTTCAAAAATCCATTGGGGGGGAAGGGTACTACTTGGTGTTTCCCATTCCATATCAGCGCCCGTAGAGTCTGGAGTACACTAGGTCTACAAATCGCGCTTTGTTTCATTTTTAGGCGTTGAAATAAAAAAGGAACGCCCTGTATGGAAACCGTGGAGCTACGACACAATACCAGCCACTAAAACCGTTCGTGGGGATTTTATGGTTTTCGGTATAGGGGTTCTTTACAGCAAGCTGCCACGCAAGCTTGAGTTTGTGATAATCGGTGCAGTGAAAGCCGTACTTTAACTGTTGCAACGTTTTTGGGTCCGATTTGGATGGAATTCGGCACAGAAAATGTCTACAAAAATTTATTGAGCGCTTGTGAGTTTCGTGAAAATTGACAGCAGTGAAAGGTGTACTTCTGTGAGGAGCATAAACGCATTTCTGTCTGTACTATCGATATTTGTCGTACGATTTGGGTGAAATTCGGTGATACAAGAGATCTACAAACAGTCCTGTCTAGCGTCTGTGGAGTTTCATGAAACTCGGTGCAGAGAGGGACGTACTTGTGGTCGTAAATGAAATTACGTTTACCCGAGTACCGTGAAACTTTGTGACATTTTGGAAATACAGAACGCCTTGCTAAAGTCTTTGCCCTGGTCACAGAGTACACCTGTGCAATATTTTCTTTTTTTCTTGGTGTATAACGCCGTGTCGATACGAAGACGAAATGAAACTGTGAACCATCCAACACGTCACATGACTTGCCGAATCGCGAGACAAGCAGTTCATCATAGTGACAAGCTGGAGGTCGAATTGTATTTTTTTCCCCAATATCTCAACAGCCCCTAGTGGGCCAGGGCCTCCTCATTATCTAGGCTTCACGATCACACACTTTAGACACACCACAGTCGGTAGGACCCCTCTGGACGAGTGATCAGCCCGTCGCAGAGACCTCTACCCGACAACACACAACACTCACAACAGACATCCATGCCCTCGGCGGGATTCGAACCCGCAATCCCAGCACGCGAACGGCCGCAGACCCATGCCTTAGACCGCGCGGCCACTGGGATCGGCCAAATTGTGTATACGGCGTTTATCTTTCCTTATTAGGTCACGTGTTTGATGGCGTTGTAATTTATTATTGGTTAGTCAACACTGGAAGGGATGCATTTGGTAATGATTCACACGGAGTTACCGACGGAGGTGTTTGTAGTTTATTAACCCTATACATCCCAGTGGTCACTTTATATACCATAAATTCTACGTTCTGCCCACACACTGTATTTATGTGTTTTGTGTGGATCTGAGAACAAACAGCGATTATTTAACTGTACAGCATTAACTGATTGGTTTGTGTAACTGAGATGGAGTGTGTTTACTGCGCGGTACGTGCTGTATTTATGTACAATGTATATTAACCCTCTAAAGCCCAGTGGTTACTATATGTACCACCAGGTTTAACATTCACAAATTCTACGTTCTGCCCACACAGTGTATTTATGTGTTTTGTGTGGATCTCAGAACAAACAGCGATTATTTCACTGTACAACATTAACTGACTGGTTTGTATAACTGAGACGGAGTGTGTTTACTGCGCGGTACGGACTGTATTTATGTGTTTTGTGTGGATCTCAGAACAAACAGCGATTATTTCACCGTACAACATTAACTGACTGGTTTGTATAACTGAGACGGAGTGTGTTTACTGCGCGGTACGGACTGTATTTATGTGTTTTGTGTGGATCTCAGAACAAACAGCGATTATTTCACCGTACAACATTAACTGACTGGTTTGTATAACTGAGACGGAGTGTGTTTACTGCGCGGTACGGACTGTATTTATGTGTTTTGTGTGGATCTCAGAACAAACAGCGATTATTTCACTGTACAGCATTAACTGACTGGTTTGTATAACTGAGACGGAGTGTGTTTACTGCGCGGTACGGACTGTATTTATGTGTTTTGTGTGGATCTCAGAACAAACAGCGATTATTTCACTGTACAACATTAACTGACTGGTTTGTATAACTGAGACGGAGTGTGTTTACTGCGCGGTACGGACTGTATTTATGTGTTTTGTGTGGATCTCAGAACAAACAGCGATTATTTCACTGTACAGCATTAACTGACTGGTTTGTATAACTGAGACGGAGTGTGTTTACTGCGCGGTACGGACTGTATTTATGTGTTTTGTGTGGATCTCAGAACAAACAGCGATTATTTCACTGTACAGCATTAACTGACTGGTTTGTATAACTGAGACGGAGTGTGTTTACTGCGCGGTACGGACTGTATTTATGTGTTTTGTGTGGATCTCAGAACAAACAGCGATTATTTCACTGTACAACATTAACTGACTGGTTTGTATAACTGAGACGGAGTGTGTTTACTGCGCGGTACGGACTGTATTTATGTGTTTTGTGTGGATCTCAGAACAAACAGCGATTATTTCACCGTACAACATTAACTGACTGGTTTGTATAACTGAGACGGAGTGTGTTTACTGCGCGGTACGGACTGTATTTATGTGTTTTGTGTGGATCTCAGAACAAACAGCGATTATTTCACCGTACAACATTAACTGACTGTTTGTATACTGAGACGGAGTGTGTTTACTGCGCGGTACGGACTGTATTTATGTGTTTTGTGTGGATCTCAGAACAAACAGCGATTATTTTCACCGTACAACATTAACTGACTGGTTTGTATAACTGAGACGGAGTGTGTTTAACTGCGCGGTACGGACTGTATTTATGTGATTTGTGTGGATTTCAGAACAAACAGCGATTTATTCACTGTACAGCATTAACTGACATGGTTTGTATAACTGAGACGGAGTGTGTTACTAGCGCGTTTACGGACTGTATTTATGTGTTTTGTGTGGATCTCAGAACAAACAGCGATTATTTCACTGTACAACATTAACTGACTGGTTTGTATAACTGAGACGGAGTGTGTTTACTGCGCGGTACGGACTGTATTTATGTGTTTTGTGTGGATCTCAGAACAAACAGCGATTATTTCACTGTACAGCATTAACTGACTGGTTTGTATAACTGAGACGGAGTGTGTTTACTGCGCGGTACGGACTGTATTTATGTGTTTTGTGTGGATCTCAGAACAAACAGCGATTATTTCACTGTACAGCATTAACTGACTGGTTTGTATAACTGAGACGGAGTGTGTTTACTGCGCGGTACGGACTGTATTTATGTGTTTTGTGTGGATCTCAGAACAAACAGCGATTATTTCACTGTACAACATTAACTGACTGGTTTGTATAACTGAGACGGAGTGTGTTTACTGCGCGGTACGGACTGTATTTATGTGTTTTGTGTGGATCTCAGAACAAACAGCGATTATTTCACCGTACAACATTAACTGACTGGTTTGTATAACTGAGACGGAGTGTGTTTACTGCGCGGTACGGACTGTATTTATGTGTTGTGTGTGGATCTCAGAACAAACAGCGATTATTTCACCGTACAACATTAACTGACTGGTTTGTATAACTGAGACGGAGTGTGTTTACTGCGCGGTACGGACTGTATTTATGTGTTTTGTGTGGATCTCAGAACAAACAGCGATTATTTCACTGTACAACATTAACTGACTGGTTTGTATAACTGAGACGGAGTGTGTTTACTGCGCGGTACGGACTGTATTTATGTGTTTTGTGTGGATCTCAGAACAAACAGCGATTATTTCACCGTACAACATTAACTGACTGGTTTGTATAACTGAGACGGAGTGTGTTTACTGCGCGGTACGGACTGTATTTATGTGTTTTGTGTGGATCTCAGAACAAACAGCGATTATTTCACTGTACAACATTAACTGACTGGTTTGTATAACTGAGACGGAGTGTGTTTACTGCGCGGTACGGACTGTATTTATGTGTTTTGTGTGGATCTCAGAACAAACAGCGATTATTTCACTGTACAGCATTAACTGACTAGTTTGTATAACTGAGACGGAGTGTGTTTACTGCGCGGTACGGACTGTATTTATGTGTTTTGTGTGGATCTCAGAACAAACAGCGATTATTTCACTGTACAACATTAACTGACTGGTTTGTATAACTGAGACGGAGTGTGTTTACTGCGCGGTACGGACTGTATTTATGTGTTTTGTGTGGATCTCAGAACAAACAGCGATTATTTCACTGTACAGCATTAACTGACTGGTTTGTATAACTGAGACGGAGTGTGTTTACTGCGCGGTACGGACTGTATTTATGTGTTTTGTGTGGATCTCAGAACAAACAGCGATTATTTCACTGTACAACATTAACTGACTGGTTTGTATAACTGAGACGGAGTGTGTTTACTGCGCGGTACGGACTGGTTCTTGCAAAGTGGATCTTCAAGAAGTGGGATGGGGGGGCATGGACTGGATTGATCTGGCTCAGGATAGGGACAGGTGGCGGGCTCTTGTGAGTGCGGTAATGAACCTTCGGGTTCCATAAAATGCGGGGAATTTCTTGACTAGCTGACGACCTGTTAGCTTCTCAAGAAGGACTCTGCTCCATGAAGTTAGTTAGTTAGTTTTGAATGGTTGTTTCCATGCAGTCTATGGATAAGTGAACTGTGTACTAATATAGATCAGTGTGGGTAAAAATAGGATTTGGCGGATAAGTTTATGTAAAAGTCTACAGTACCGAATTTCAGCAAAATCTATGAAATGTTTATGTTCTGCGTGTGAACGTGTGTTACCGCCTTAAGTGTAGCAGGTTTTATTAGGATCTTCATGGCTGAAAATCAGAAATGCTTCACAGTTTTCAGTGGCAGTGTCCCGTGTTGAACTTGAACAAGCTCTGTGAGACAGCTTATGGGATGCGTGGCAAAGTACGTTCGTGGTCTTGCATAAATGAGGAATTTTTATTGAACTATTGTTGATGAAAACCGGGGTTTTTGAACAGTGTTTGAAAGCCTTCTCTATCGAATTTAAGTAGAACCTGTGAAACATTTTATGGGATGCAATAGTAGTAGTAGTAGTAAGTAGTAGTAGTAGTAGTAGTAGTAGTAGTAGTCAAAATAATGGATTGGCAAATAAGAGTTAATGAAAGGTTTTCATTAGTAATGCACCAAAAAGGGACGTCAGACACATACATACGGAACTTGATGTTTGTTTATGAGTATTTATATTATTAATAATATTAATTATATGGTGGTGATGTTTGCCGATTTTATTGAACTTGAATGCAACGTGTCTTAACCTTTTAAAGACTAAGGCTAACCTGAATTATATTTAAATATTCAGTCCGTACCGCGCAGTAAACACACTCCGTCTCAGTTATACAAACCAGTCAGTTAATGTTGTACAGTGAAATAATCGCTGTTTGTTCTGAGATCCACACAAAACACATAAATACAGTCCGTACCGCGCAGTAAACACACTCCGTCTCAGTTCTACAAACCAGTCAGTTAATGTTGTACAGTGAAATAATCGCTGTTTGTTCTGAGATCCACACAAAACACATAAATACAGTCCGTACCGCGCAGTAAACACACTCCGTCTCAGTTATACAAACCAGTCAGTTAATGTTGTACAGTGAAATAATCGCTGTTTGTTCTGAGATCCACACAAAACACATAAATACAGTCCGTACCGCGCAGTAAACACACTCCGTCTCAGTTATACAAACCAGTCAGTTAATGTTGTACAGTGAAATAATCGCTGTTTGTTCTGAGATCCACACAAAACACATAAATACAGTCCGTACCGCGCAGTAAACACACTCCGTCTCAGTTATACAAACCAGTCAGTTAATGTTGTACAGTGAAATAATCGCTGTTTGTTCTGAGATCCACACAAAACACATAAATACAGTCCGTACCGCGCAGTAAACACACTCCGTCTCAGTTATACAAACCAGTCAGTTAATGCTGTACAGTGAAATAATCGCTGTTTGTTCTGAGATCCACACAAAACACATAAATACAGTCCGTACCGCGCAGTAAACACACTCCGTCTCAGTTATACAAACCAGTCAGTTAATGTTGTACAGTGAAATAATCGCTGTTTGTTCTGAGATCCACACAAAACACATAAATACAGTCCGTACCGCGCAGTAAACACACTGCGTCTCAGTTATACAAACCAGTCAGTTAATGCTGTACAGTGAAATAATCGCTGTTTGTTCTGAGATCCACACAAAACACATAAATACACTGTGTGGGCAGAACGTAGAATTGCTGTATTTTAAACTTGGTGGTTTGAAATACCGCTGGACTTTAAAAGGCTAAAATGCCCGGTGTTACCGGCATCTTGTCGATATTGTTTATTGCGCATTTGATGTTATTTGACAGTTGTATGTGTAGCCTTGTCGTGCCCTGTCCAGCCTGTGACAGCTGTTCGATCATATGAACCCCCCCCCCCCCCCCGCCCTTATTTTAGTCCTGGTTCTGCATTCCGTATGCTGATGTTGGCAAGCTACTGCTGACTTTGCGGATCCAGCCAGTACCTTCTGCTTTCTCTGGCTAAACGTGTTTTTGAGCGTCTCTTCGCCAAGTTTCGAAAAGCGACTATTAACTCGACTCTCACTGGACGGATTTTCGTGAAATCCTACATTTGGGGGGTTTTACTGAAAATCTTTTGAGAAAATTCAAGTTTGGTAAAAATCAGACAGAAATAGCAGGCACTTTACTGTTGTGCCTTGTTGATTCGTGTAATTTGCGTGGTGAATAAGTAAGGGGAAAAGTGCAGTGATAATGTTTAATGTATGGTGTGGAGCAGGGGTAGCTCAGTTGGTATAGGGAGTAGCTACGGGCCGGACGGTCCGGTTTTCGATTCCCGGTGGGAGCAAGGCATTTTTCTCTACTTCAAAAACCTCTAGGGCACGCGGTGGCGCAGTTGGTTGAGGCACTGCGCTACAAGCCGGAAGGTCGCGGGTTCGACTGGAATTTTTCATTGACCTAATCCTTCCGGCCCACTATGCATGCAGCCTCAGACTTCGCCTCTAACAGAAATGAGTACCAGAAATCCTTCCTGGGGGGGGGGGGGGGGGGGGTTAAAGGCGACCGGTGCGTAGGGCTGACAACCTTACCACCTTAATGATTGTCTGGAAATCTGGGAGCCTCAACCTCCAGGAATCGTAAGGTCCTGTCCAGGCTTTACCTTTTGTTTACCAAAAAGTCTAGACCGGACTCAGCCTTCTGTGGAGTGGATACCGGGGTTCATTCCCGGGGTTAAAAGCGCCGGAACCTGAAGTTAACCACTTATCTCAAACTAGTGCCGAGGTTAAGAATAAGTGGAGTTAAACCTCTACTTCCCCTATATGCCTTCATGCCGTGGGCAGAGAAAACTTTAAATTTATATTTAGGAATATATATATATATAAAAAAAAGATTAGTCCTTATGTAGCTTATGAAGACACCTACAAATTGTGTACAAAATTTTTGTTTCGAATTCAGCAATTACAAAATGTCTACGGCGTGAATATATGAGGTTTTTATGTGATAGATATTTTTAACATAGATAAGATCAACGTACACATATCAGTAGTAAAGCAATCCCATTACAGGCCTTGACAGGCCCTTAGGGATCCAGGAGGTTGTCAGCCGTACGCACCGGCTGCCTTTACCCCCCAGGAAAAATTCCTGGTACTCATTTCTGTTAGAGGCTGAGTCAACCCCAGGGCCATAGTGCGACCGAAACGATTATGTCAATGAAAAATTCCAATGACACCATCGGGAATCGAACCCGCGACCTTCCGGTTTGTAGCGTAGTGCCTCAACCAACTGCGCCACCGCGTGCCCCCATATCAGTAGTAAGTTGGGCAAATATAATAAGAGATTTTAATTATGGTGGTAATGTTTTATAATATATGTACCACTGTGAACAGTAACAAAAATGGCGGCCCCAGTGTATGACTACCCCAGAAGGGCCTAGCATGCAGACACAAGCACATGCCTGTATTACATTCGCTAGCTTGTTCCCTCTCCTCTACCGTTGTTTCGTAATTGTGTATTAAAGTACTTATGTAACGTACTTGTCTTGTTTGCTTTTTATCTTGTGTTATGAAGATCTTAATGCTCTGTTTGCTTTTTATCTTGTGTTATGAAGATCTTAATGCTCTGTTTGCTTTTTATCTTGTGTTATGAAGATCTTAATGCTCTGTTTGCTTTTTATCTTGTGTTATGAAGATCTTAATGCTCTGTTTGCTTTTTATCTTGTGTTATGAAGATCTTAATGCTCTGTTTGCTTTTTATCTTGTGTTATGAAGATCTTAATGCTCTGTTTGCTTTTTATCTTGTGTTATGAAGATCTTAATGCTCTGTTTGCTTTTTATCTTGTGTTATGAAGATCTTAATGCTCTGTTTGCTTTTTATCTTGTGTTATGAAGATCTTAATGCTCTGTTTGCTTTTTATCTTGTGTTATGAAGATCTTAATGCTCTGTTTGCTTTTTATCTTGTGTTATGAAGATCTTAATGCTCTGTTTGCTTTTTATCTTGTGTTATGAAGATCTTAATGCTCTGTTTGCTTTTTATCTTGTGTTATGAAGATCTTAATGCTCTGTTTGCTTTTTATCTTGTGTTATGAAGATCTTAATGCTCTGTTTGCTTTTTATCTTGTGTTATGAAGATCTTAATGCTCTGTTTGCTTTTTATCTTGTGTTATGAAGATCTTAATGCTCTGTTTGTTTTTTATCTTGTGTTATGAAGAATCTTAATGCTATGTTTTTGCTTTTTATCTTGTGTTATGAAAATCTTAATGCTCTGTTTGCTTTTTATCTTGTGTTATGAAGATCTTAATGCTCTGTTTGCTTTTTATCTTGTGTTATGAAGATCTTAATGCTCTGTTTGCTTTTTATCTTGTGTTATGAAGATCTTAATGCTCTGTTTGCTTTTTATCTTGTGTTATGAAGATCTTAATGCTCTGTTTGCATTAATTAAACAAATAATCATGAACCAAGAAACACATTTTAGCGTTATTCTTCTGTTTAATTCGTGTTTATATCCATTTTAAGCTTTCTCTATCAGAATTAATGCTCTCTTCATGTACGTATGTTTAAAAACATAACACATTTGTGCCAATAATTTTGCTCCAAGGACGTGCCATGGTACAGGTGGTTTAGTACACGGTCTGTCGTCGCAGATGGCCTGGGTTCGATCCCAGGTCAATCTGTGTGAGATTTGTGGCAGAGTGGCACAAGGACAGGTTTTTATCCGAGTACTTCCGTTTTACCATGTCAGTACCATTCTACCAATGATCCGTATTCAGTAACGTATCACTAGATATTATATAATCTTCGCAGCTGACAAGTTCGTTAAGTGACATTTAGATATTAGGATTTGTCTTCAGGTAATCACCAAATTGATATCAGATAAAGGGTAAAGCAATCCCTGAGGGTTACAGGAGGTTAAGGCTCCCAGATTTCAAGACAGTCGGCACTTGAAGATGTTAAGGTTGTCGGCCCTACTCACCGGCCACCTTTACCCCCTAGGAACTAGCCCTGGTACTCATTTCTGTTAGAGACTGAGTCGAACCCAGGGCCATAGTGCGGCCGGAAGGATTATGTGGATGAAAAATTCCAATGACACCATCGGAAATCGAACCCAGGGCCATAGTGCGGCCGGAAGGATTATGTCGATGAAAAATTCCAATGACACCATCGGAAATCGAACCCAGGGCCATAGTGCGGCCGGAAGGATTATGTCGATGAAAAATTCCAATGACACCATCGGAAATCGAACCCGCGACCTCAACCAACTGCCTCACCGCGTGCCAGCAATTGATATCAGATATTGTATGGATAATTTAAAAGGGGTTTAGTGGGATGGGGTAAATAATGGAGAGAGAATCCTTTGCAAACTGTATTGTATAAATCTGACCGTTACAAACACAACCAGGCTTTCACTTTCGTGTATAATGTGACAAATTGAGTTTCTGGTTTTGTGTGAATTGGGATTTTTGATGGATTAGTATGACGGGAAATTAGAATACCCGACAACTTTCAGTGCAAGTCTCCGGTAATAAATTCAAAGGTTAAGGGGGGGGGGGGGGTATTTAAAGTTTTATGCGCTTAGTATAGGGCACAGATGGATGGTTGTGTCCTCCATACAAGGCAGTCTTCTTTTATTGTGTCTGTGACTTGTGTTTTGCTTTGTGACCAACGTATAAAGTCTTCGAGCTAGGCTACACTGAGACACGCAAACACTAGGCGTAAATCCTGTAAGAGGCATTCACACAAGGTAAATCATAAATACATCTATTGTTTATCCTCTGCTACATGTTTCAGCCTTACCGGCCATCTTGAGGGATACCATTAACACCGGTGGTTCCCAAAGTGGTCGGTACCGCCCCCTGGGGGGCGGTGGGATTACCGAGGTGGGCGCTAATAGGTACGAGAGGTGGAAGGGAGCGCTGTTATTATCACAGGGGGGCGCTAGTAGACAAGTAGTGCATTTATTTTTATAATAAAATTCAAATAAAGTAATTTTTGTGTTAAAAATAAAAAATGAACTAAATTTCTTAGTATTTTAATTTATAAATCTTATTCAAGCACATATTTTTTTAATAAACTATTGCTAGATGAATTATTGTTAATAATAAAAAATATAATAAATTTTAATTTACTAATTAACACGTAAAACATTAAGTTTAACTATTATAATTTTATTTAAACGATTTTTTAAATACAAAATAAAAGTGGAAACAAAAGCGCATATATATTTTTTAAAAAAGGTAGGGGGGCGCTGTGGGTGTGCATATGGAACCAAGGGGACGGTGGACCGAAAAAGTTTGGGAACCTCTGATTTACACTATAATGATAAATAATAATAAATGCATTTGTGATCCACGTATTTGTACCTTGTTGGTTGTATTATTTCATAAAATTGGTATACACAAAACTGTATTACAAACTCCGTGGACAATTTGACCACAAATAGTCAAGGACAGCTATAAACATGCTAAACAAGGGCGTGAGATTGAAATGCTATTTGAGTGCATGTACAGGGCATACACAAAAGAATGGTGCGGTTTTAATAGTTAACACGATTAAAACCGCACCATTCTTTTGTGTATGACCTGTATTAAGAAACAGATATCACATTGCATGCACTTGAAAAATGAAACTTAACAACTAAGGTGCAGTTCCGTAACAAAACCGGTATTTAATATATGGTCATTGTAACAGGTCAGAAATATTTAAAACAGTGAATCTTTGTCAAATTTTTTTTTCTAGTGGCGCAACAGCCTCTAGTGGGCCAGGGCCTCCTCATTATCGAGGTTTCCCGATCACACTCTTTGTCACGTAAAAAGGGGGTTTTTTTTCAGTCAAGTGTATAATGATGCTATAAATTATTTTTATATTGTAGGGTATCTTGTGGAACCCCGGGGTTTGCGCGGTGCATCATAGTTCACAAATCCCGGGCCCCAGGTCGCCATGGCGACTAAATTTTGTACGGTGGCGCCTGACATCTGTGGTTCCGCAGTGTGAACTGAATTAATTCACCCTTATGGCCCTTAAAATTTTGAAGTTGCTCGTAAATTTTGCAAAATTTGTGCATCCCTAATTTCGGGGACACTGTTCTTACCGGACGTACTCACGTATACGTCACATGGGAAGTAATCGGAAGGATGTTGGTCTGTGTCGGCCCGTTTTAAAGGCGCGTTCGCGAAATTGGGCAAAAGCGAACTGTTAGCTTCGTCATGTCTGTCCGTCTGTCCACATGGAACGACTCGGCTCCCACTGGACGGATTTGCTTCAAATTTGATATATGACTGTTTTTCGAAAATCTGTCGAGAAAATTCAAGTTTCATTAAAATCCGACACGAATAACGACCACTTTACATGAAGACCTATGTATATTTAAGGTGGTATCTCCTGAATTCTTCTTAGAATGAGAAATGTTTCAGACAAAAGTTGTACATAAAACCAAAACACACATTTTATGTTCAATAACTTTTTTCCAAAAATCGTGCCGTTTATGAGATAATGTGGAAAAATATGGTACAGCCAGACAGGTCACAGATGACAATATAATACGGCGCATGCGCTTTGCATGCTGGATAACTAAGGCTACAGACACACACTCAGAATATGTAATACTTATTGCTTTTCCACGGCAAGAACGGTTACGCGAACGCGCCGCAATGTCACGTTATACGTACATTGCCTGTCTTGTTTATGACCGAGAGATGAACAGACGGTTGCCCGATACGCGTTCCTTTATGTAAATGTGGCTACCAAAGTAATAGCGCAGTCATTAGACTGCTGACGCACTGCGGTTGAATTGCCAAGATTGTTTCTGTCAGCACAAAACGGCGGATCATTTCCATGACATCTGCGTCGCTTCATGTCGACTGCTGCATCAGCAGGTCCTTCGCTCTGTGACGACAAATAATCTCTGTACGTCATAGGTCATGGGCGTGCGACCTTCATGGCAAAGGGCCACACACACGTCATCGTGGGCTGGTTCGCGGGCCCCACGTGAAAAATTGATATGTGGTATACATAACAGTCTAAATTGTTGTGTAATGTTTATACAGTACTTACGTTATTTAGGACTGTGGCCGAGGTTCGCATGATGCAGCGTGGCGGGACCGCGGGTTGGAGATTAATGTCACAGGTGTTCAGGGGGCGTGGCTAGGAATTCCCTCATTGCTAAGGCCCTTCACAAACTGCTGTTACTATATTGTACCACCTGCATTAACATTTGAAACAATTCTGCATTCTGCCTACACAGTATAAGATGTTTCATTTGAAATCTGTGGTCTTCTGGGTTATTACACGGCGTCGTGTGGTAATTATTTACCGACGTTTCGGGACAACGTATCGGTCCCATCCTCACGGGTCGGATTCTGACCCGTGAGGATGGGACCGATACGTTGTCCCGAAACGTCGGTAAATGATTACCACACGACGCTGTGTAATAACCCAGAAGAACGCAGATTTCATCAACATCGCGTCGGAAGCCTGAAATCAAGGTTATGTTTCGTGTGATTCGTGGAATAAACAGCTTTCGCTTCCCTACGCAGCGTTAATTGGTCTTTGTAATTGAGAAGTAGTGCTTTCTGTCAGGTGGGGAAAGATTTGATTGCGCTCTTCTGGTATATTACGTAACGTTGAGTGGTAGTTCTGTACCGACGTTTCGGGACAACGTATCGGTCCCATCTTCAAGGGTCTGGAAGTCAAAGTACTTCGTGACCCTACTTGGTTTATGTCTGTGTTTTTTACCTGTGCTGGAACACTCCAGTTATACATTCTGTGAAGTTTATACCTGTGCTGGAACACTCCAGTTATACATTCTGTGAAGTTTATACCTGTGCTGGAACACTCCAGTTATACATTCTGTGAAGTTTATACCTGTGCTGGAACACTCCAGTTATACATTCTGTGAAGTTTATACCTGTGCTGACACACTCCAGTTATACATTCTGTGAAGTTTATACCTGTGCTGGAACACTCCAGTTATACATTCTGTGAAGTTTATACCTGTGCTGGAACACTCCAGTTATACATTCTGTGAAGTTTATACCTGTGCTGACACACTCCAGTTATACATTCTGTGAAGTTTATACCTGTGCTGGAACACTCCAGTTATACATTCTGTGAAGTTTATACCTGTGCTGGAACACTCCAGTTATACATTCTGTGAAGTTTATACCTGTGCTGGAACACTCCAGTTATACATTCTGTGAAGTTTATACCTGTGCTGGAACACTCCAGTTATACATTCTGTGAAGTTTATACCTGTGCTGACACACTCCAGTTATACATTCTGTGAAGTTTATACCTGTGCTGACACACTCCAGTTATACATTCTGTGAAGTTTATACCTGTGCTGACACACTCCAGTTATACATTCTGTGAAGTTTATACCTGTGCTGACACACTCCAGTTATACATTCTGTGAAGTTTATACCTGTGCTGGAACACTCCAGTTATACATTCTGTGAAGTTTATACCTGTGCTGACACACTCCAGTTATACATTCTGTGAAGTTTATACCTGTGCTGACACACTCCAGTTATACATTCTGTGAAGTTCCTAATTCTCGCCTCTCTTCCAGCTGTGTGCATTGAACGGGCACTAAAGCGTTTTACAATCAAATTGTTAGAGTGGCAGATCGTTAAGAAAATACGGATTTGAGGGCGAACGACTTAAACTTGATCATCGTGTTATGTCAGCCACTATAGTGTCCAGCTACTGTGTTTTCCGTACTGTTCACACCTGTTCTGAGACCCAGTCTCCTATGCAGTAGGTACAAGGGATGCTTATCATTGGGGTAAATCGGACAGAGCCTATGGTTAACAGTCAGGAATTAACTGGTACCACAGAATATCTGACGTTATAGACGATGTGTTGCATAAACCGATGTCTTTATAAACCGGGTTCGACTGTAGTTAGCATGTTAACTGGGTACTTGGTACTTGACTATGTCCCTCAATGGAAAGTGTTGTCAATGCTGTGACGTAACGCGCTGTTGATTCTATGCATGTAATAAGTAGAATTTCCTCATCCACTTTGTGACGTTTGCCACTTTTGACTCAGACCTCGCTTCCGTTAACACTGACGTAGCGTCGACCGGGAGGGTGAATGCTGAATGATGAATTACTGCGTGGAGGAAGACAGGCGTGTTGGAGAGTAGCCATGTTCTAATACGAGGAATTTCCCTGGCATTTGCATGGAAGAACTGAAGATAACCACAATAATACTGAGGCATGGTAACTGGATCAGTTGGTCTAGTGACTAGGCTACGGGCTGGAGAGTCTGAGGTTCGAATGCCGATCCCAGTGGCCGTGCGGTCTAAGGCGTGGGTCTTCGGCCGATCGCTTGCTAGGATCGTGGGTTCGAATCCCACCGGGGCATGGATGTTTGTGTTGTGTTTGTCGTAAGGACGGTAATATGGAACGTAAAGTGACATGAAGGACGAAAGGATTTAAACAGTACAACAATGGATCAAAGGGGAAAACCCCGGACAGAAGAAGTAAAAAAAACAAGGTTCAAGAGACATTTTTTCCAAAACGTGCAGACTCTCTGGGGGCCTACTCAGTCTCATATTCAATGGGTACCGGTGATTATTCCCGGGGGTAAAGCGACCGGGGCGTGAAGTTAAGAATGAGTGGAGGTATACCTCTACTCTTATATGTGCCTTCATGGCGTGGACAGGGAAAACTTCTGGTTTTTTAATTTCGCGTCTATCTGTTGCGTCGTCCTTGGAAAAATCCTGTTTGTTTGATTTTGATTTGTTCGAGGCTTTGTCAACTTATCGGTTATGTAGAGTCTGATGGCAGGGTAATTCCTCTTGTATATGGCCGTTGGAGAAAGATGTGTAAAGGAGTGGCCGGTAGCCTGTTTCGTCTTGTACAGTCTCATTATTTGTTGGTTGGACTCAGCAAGCCGACGAATATTCTTTCGCCTCGCTGAGTTTCTGTTCTGGGGAACCCTCGAATTTGGAGTACTAACCATTATTCCACGTCCGTTTTTATAGCCGCTTTTTGCCCCACCACCCCCCCGCTAAAGCTGCAGTCGTATTACGTCATCGCCTGCCCCCCTATACACCCCTTGCCCTTTTTCCGTTCCCCACGCACACTGACTTCCGTTGTCATAGCCAGAAATGGAAATTGTATATTGACCATACGAATGGGTTGGGGGGCGACCCTAGCGTGAGAGTTTAAATAGATGGTATTTATTGCTGTTGTCATTGTGCGCCCATACTGAAAGTGCGGATGTAACGCGCCATGAAGCTGCTTTGATGGTGACTAAGACAGCCGGAAAGGAAGGGCATGACAGACCGTTGGAACCAGCGTCATCTGGGGACCAGGAAGATGGTTTGTGACATCACAAATTCGTTCAAATTAGCGTCTGCAGATATTTGAAAATTTCAGTAATTCACAGAGTCATAATGCATTATTTTTTGTGCGGGATAGCTCAGTCAGTATAGTGACTAGGCCACTGGCTGGAAGACTGAGCACTCTGGGATTACCTTCCCGGCAGGGACAAGAGGTTTTTGTCTTCTCCAGCGCGTCCAGACATGCTCTGTGCCGCCCCCAGCCTGCTGTTCATTTCGTACTGTGGATCTGTCACCTGCGACAAAGTGCCCGGCGTGCAAAGTTAACCACTCACCTTCATCTAGCGCAGAGGTTAAGAATAAGTGGAGCTATACCTCTACTCTCCATATATATGTCTTTATGGCGTGGACAAGGACAACTTTTTATTTTACTTTCATATATACAGTCTAACCCACTTATAACGACATCGGTTTATAACGACACCTCGTCTATAACGTCAGATATTCTGTGGTGCCAATTAATTCCTCACTGTTAACCATAACATTATACTCCTCGGTTATAACAACACTCGTTTATAACGACACAAAATATTCAGTCCCTTTCATGACGTTATAACCGGGTTAGACTGTATGTTGTTACAAATGTTTGAACCCAGGACACCGAAGTATCTGGTCACCCGGAAAATGGCAGCCAGAATGAAACTTTGTATTTGGAGCGTTCTGAAGAAAGGAAACATTCCAAACAAAATGTTCTTTATAAGTTTTAAAACTTTCGCGGCGACATGATTCAATATAGTCTTCTCGGGCGCACAGCCGCGTCAATTCGTTTGAATACAACGTTTCGGGGACTAGCTCCGTCCCCATCCTCAGGCAAGGGATGAGGATGGGGACGGAGCTAGTCCCCGAAACGTTGTATTCAAACGAATTGACGCGGCTGTGCGCCCGAGAAGACTATATTGAAAAATGTTCTTTCTGTGTATTTTGTGCAAATATCTGTACCTAAGAGGGACGAGGTAACAGGGGAGGGAGAGACTGTATTAAGGCCCTCGATGATTTTTAGTCCTTACCAAATATCTGGGTGATCAAATTAAGAAGAAAGAGATGCGCGTAGTCATGTAGCACGTATGGAGGGGAGGAGACGTGTATACAGGATTTTGGTTGGGAAACCTGAAGGAAGGAGAACACTTGGAAGACCTAGGCGTAGATGGGAGGATAATATTAAATTTGTCTTCGAGAAATAGGATTGGAGGACGTGGAGTTGATTGATCTGGCTCAGGATAGGGACAGTTGTCTAGCTGTTGTGAACACGGTAATGAACCGTCGGGTTCCATAAAATGTGGGGAATCTCTTGACTAGCTGAGGAACTATCAGCTTCTGAAGGACTGTGCTCCATTGAGTTGCGGTTTGTGTGTCACGGTAACTATAATTCGTGATCGGGCGGATATGAAGCGACTCTAGGACTATCGATTGATAAACTCGCATATGTAACAGGAAATGTTATGAAGTTGATGCGGAATATCGGTTGCCCAGCAATCCCCGCGGTCCACGGGTTGAGCACTGCGTCTCATGCTGGTTTTAATCATTCATGTCAGCAGCACTGGGCTAAGGCTGCGTGTCGCTTTATTGAGGTCTGTCCCTCATGCCCTCTTGATCATCAACTGTTCGCTGCTTGTAACCTTCTCTCTCCTTATAACGATCTCCGCAGGGAAGTTCCCCTCATATACTTCCGTCCTTCCCCGTTTCGTGCCATTCATCAAACTTTCTCCATGGTCCTTTCCGTCGTTATAGTGACGGATTTGCAGCCAGTAGTCCGCGAGACCTGCCTGGCTTGTATAGATCCTCTGGACCTTACGGCCTGTCCGCCATTGTTGTTATGGCTTCAGTGTTACGAGCGCGATGAGTGACGTCACGGTACACGCCCAATAGGCTGAAACAAGACTGCAAGTGAGGTAGGCCTACTCCATAGCTGGGACACAGATATTGACCAAACCTTTCGTTTCTTTCAAAATGTCAAGCGTTTTTTTTTGGCGTTGTCATAAATGTAACTTCATTTACGACCACAAGATAAATGCGGCCTCCCCTGCGCTTATTTTCACATAAGTGTACCAAATTTTATCCAAATCAGACGAATAATGTAGAAAATAGGGCAAATTTTTTTTTTTGCCCCTGTACGTGAAGTTTAGCTTTCACTGATCGGATTTTCACGAAACTCACTAGTACTCAGTGACATTACGTGAAAAAAGTATACCGAAGAGATCTTCGCTCTTATGGGATTTTACGCTGTGTAGTTTGGTAGTTTGTTACCGACGTTTCGGTACTACCTATCGGGACCCATCTTCAAAGTCCTGTTCTTTTTTGGTACTGCTTGACCCTTGAAGGGTTGTCCCGAAACGTTGGTGACAAAACTACCAATCTACGCTGCGTAAGATCACAGAAGAGCGAAGATCTCATTTACACCGCGGCGGAAGCCCTAAATCATGCACGGTACCGAATTTTGCTGAAATCGGTGAATAAATACGGGAAGTACGGGTCTAAAATTAATTTACACCTTTTAAGTAAAGTCTGACTTGCACTGAGCCGATTCTCACGAACCTCACGCATTGTATACAGCTCATGTATCGCATTTCATCAATATCTGAAAAGCGGTTTAGTCGCCTTTGCCGGATAATGGAACGTCAGAGGGACTTTGTCTGCACATCAAGGCCTTATGTCTCTCTCTTTTTTTTTTTCTGCTCCATAAAGAACTTGTGGTAACGTCAACAGGTAGCAGCACATATACTCCCACGTGAAGAAATGCTCAGTTTATTGGGGATACGTTACAGGAAAATAACCGCGGCTTTAGCCAATCTCTCGCAGCCGATAAAGGCTGGATAGTGTAGGAACATTTAATGGACAGGAAATCTTACACCACGATGATATTCTCTGGATTTTTTTTTTCCTTGTTTCTTCATTTTCTGGGGATACGGCAGTGGGCTTTTGTGAATACATTAATGAACCTTCGGGTTCCGTAGTCTGCAGATAGTTCCTTGATCACTTGAGTGTTAGTTTCTTTGTGTGGTTATTTTTGTATCCACCTCTCTCTCTGCTTTTTGTCTCTCAGAAGAGCGCTAACCAGGGCTACGCTGCAGTTCTGTTGTATCTATCATATATCTCACAAGTTGCTATATCTTTGCTTCTTTTAAAGCATCTTTCACATAACCGTCTAAAGCCTAGTGGTTATTATATGTACCACCATGTTTAACAGTCACAAATTCTACGTTCTGCCCACACAGTGTATTTATGTGTTTTGTGTGGATCTCAGAACAAACAGCGATTATTTCACTGTACAACATTAACTGACTGGTTTGTATAACTAAGACGTAGTGTGTTTACTGCGCGGTACGACTGTATTTATGTGTTTTGTGTGGATCTCAGAACAAACAGCGATTATTTCACTGTACAACATTAACTGACTGGTTTGTATAACTGAGACGGAGTGTGTTTACTGCGCGGTACGGACTGTATTTATGTGTTTTGTGTGGATCTCAGAACAAACAGCGATTATTTCACTGTACAACATTAACTGACTGGTTTGTATAACTGAGACGGAGTGTGTTTACTGCGCGGTACGGACTGTATTTATGTGTTTTGTGTGGATCTCAGAACAAACAGCGATTATTTCACTGTACAACATTAACTAACTGGTTTGTATAACTGAGACGGAGTGTGTTTACTGCGTGGTACGGACTGTATTTATGTGTTTTGTGTGGATCTCAGAACAAACAGCGATTATTTCACTGTACACAATTAACTGACTGGTTTGTATAACTGAGACGGAGTGTGTTTACTGCGCGGTACGGACTGTATTTATGTGTTTTGTGTGGATCTCAGAACAAACAGCGATTATTTCACTGTACAGCATTAACTGACTGGTTTGTATAACTGAGACGGAGTGTGTTTACTGCGTGGTACGGACTGTATTTATGTGTTTTGTGTGGATCTCAGAACAAACAGCGATTATTTCACTGTACAACATTAACTGACTGGTTTGTATAACTGAGAAGGATGTGTGTTTACTGCGCGGTACGGACTGTATTTATGTGTTTTGTGTGGATCTCAGAACAAACAGCGATTTTTTCACTGTCAACATTAACTGACTGGTTTGTATAACTGAACGGAGTGTGTTTACTGCGCGGTACGGACTGTATTTATGTTTTTGTGTAGATCTCAGAAACACAGCGATTATTTCACTGTACAGCATTAACTGACGGTTTGTACAACTGAGACGAGTGTGTTTACTCGCGGTACGGACTGTATTTATGTGTTTTGTGTGGATCTCAAGAAACAAACAGCGATTATTTCACTGTACAACATTAACTGACTGGTTTGTATAATGAGACGGAGTGTGTTTACTGCGCGTACGACTGTATTTATGTGTTTTGTTGGATCTCAGAACAAACAGCGATTATTTCACTGTAACATTAACTGACTGTTTGTATAACTGAGACGGAGTGTGTTTACTGCGCGTACGGACTGTTTTTTGTGTTTGTGTGGATCATCAGAACAAACAGCGATTATTTCACTGTACAACATTAACTGACTGGTTTGTATAACTGAGACGGAGTGTGTTTACTGCGCGGTACGGACTGTATTTATGTGTTTTGTGTGGATCTCAGAACAAACAGCGATTATTTCACTGTACAACATTAACTGACTGGTTTGTATAACTGAGACGGATTGTGTTTACTGCGCGGTACGGACTGGGTCTTTAAATGTAATTGAAATTAATCTCGGTATTTAGAGGGTTAAAGTGTTTTTATTCATAGCTGTGAAGGTTATTAATTTAACTAACTGACGAACTAACTTCTTGAGAAGCTGATAGTTCCTCAAAAGTCAAGAAATTCCCCACGTTTTGTGGAACCCGAAGTTTCATTTCTCTTTCTACAACAGACTGTTATTTACTCCTATCCTGAACCGATGGTTTGAAAAATGAAGAAAACATTACCAAGAGTCATGGAGCAAAGGAACATCCTACATATATTGTATGGATGCAATCGAAAAGTAAGTTCTGTGGAAGTTTTCTGGTGTCATTATTGCACCCAAAAAATAACTTTATTTGAATTGTACATAGACTAGTGATGAAGAAATTTGGAACTAGCTGCAGTAACGCATTTGGCGTTGTGTTTCTTTTTCAAAATTCAATAATAACAAATCCCCTGCATTTATTAATAACATCGTTTGCACACCATACCTGTTTTGGTAAGATCTTGCCATTTTCAGGGTCATACGTATTAACTAACTAACTAACTAACTAACTAACTCCATGTAGCACAGTCCTTCTTGAGAAGCTAACAGGTCCTCAGCTAGTCAAGAAATTCTCCGCGTTTTATGGAACCCGAAGGTTCATTACCGCATTCACAAGAGCCCGCCACCTGTTCCTATCCTGAGCCAGATCAATCCAGTCCATACCCCCCCCCCCCCATCTCACTTCTTGAAGATCCATTCTAATGGTCTTTTTTTTTTTTCCAATGGCTCGACAGGTCTAGGGGGCCTCATTTTTCGAGGCTTCACGATCACACACTTTTTAGACACACCACAGTCGGTAGGACTCCTCTGGACGAGGGACCAGCTCGTCGCAGAGACCTCTACCTGACAACACACAACACTCACAACAGACAGACATCCATGCCACCGGTGGGATTCGAACCCGCAATCCCAGCAATCGAGCGGCCGCAGACCTACGCCTTAGACCGCCGGCCACTGGGATCGGCTTTTTAATGGTCATACGTACATATAATTAAATGTAAGTTATCAACATTTTAAAGCTTAAACACACGTTTTACAACGTGTGTGTTTAAGCTTGAAATACACAATTTATCGCCTTTATGTATGCTGCTCAGTGCAAGGGGCGATAAATTAATTTTTTTTTTATCCCGGACAGCGTCCAAAATTTTTGTGCTTAATGTTAAGCCGTGCTTTACATTTCGCGTCTCTCATGTTGCTATGTCATGTATTACATGTGCTTTACCATGTTACCTGTTCGACTGACCGTAGGATGTATGCTAATTTGTAGAGAGTTAATTGGCTTGCACTTAATTATACGTACCTGAAGATGAGGAAGCATGTAGGTCGAGTGAAGGCTTTACGGATAAGTAAAGGTAAAGCGGTCCCATACAGGCCTTGGCAGGCCCTTAGGGCTCCAGGAGGTCGAGGCTCCCAGGTTTTTAGACAATCGGCACATGAAGGTGGTAAGGTTGTCAGCCCTACGCACCGGCCGCCCTTACCCACCCAGGAAAGATTCCTGGTACTCATTTCTGTTAGAGGCTGAGTCGACCCCAGGGCCATAATGCGACCGAAACGATTATGTCAAGTGACACCATCGGGAATCGAACCCGCGACGTTTCGGTTTGTAGTGTAGTGCCTCAACCAACTGCGCCACCGCGTGCCCCTTTTACAGATAAGTGGGGTTGTATTTAATTGATTTGTTTTTATTGATGTGTAAATTGGAAGAAAACGTTCTCATTTTAAGAATGGTTTAAAACAAGTCGGTCCCACGTCCGTGTGGGTTCTCATTTGTATTCGAATGTAGGCGGCTTAATGGAATTGCTTTGCCGCCTTTGAGCTGTTTTTTTTTAAACACGCCAAGGATGTTCGCTTTCACAGGAGGCACTTCAGAGATCAAACCGCATAAATCAGCTTGTCCTTACGATTTTTGTTTTGTAAATGGAGATAGCGACGGGTCATTTTGGGGGCACGCGGTGGCGCAGTTGGTCGCGGGTTCGATTCCCGATGGTATCATTGGGATTTTTTCATTGACATAATCGTTTCGGTCGCATTATGGCCCTGGGGTCGACTCAGCGTCTTAACAGAAATGAGTACCAGGAATGTTTCCTGTGGGATAAAGGCGGCCGGTGCGTAGGGCTGGCAACCTTACCACCTTCATGTGCCGATTGTCTTGAAATCTGGGAGCCTCAACCTCCTGGAAACAGAACTGTAATTTTGCCTGTTGTTTTGTATGGGTGTGAAACTTGGTCTGTCACACTGAGGGAGGAACATAGGCTGAGGGTGTTCGAGAGTAGGGTGCTGAGGGGGATATTTGGGCCTAAGAGGGAGGAAGTAACAGGGGAGTGGAGAAGACTACATAACGAGGAGCTTAATGATCTGTACTCCTCAACAAATACTCGGATGATGAAATCAAGAATATAATGGGTTGGGCATGTGGCACGTATTGGGGAGAGGACAGGTGCGTGTAGGCTTTTGGTGAGGAGGCCTGAGGGAAAGAGACCACTTGAAAGACGTAGGCGTAGATGGGAGGGATGATATTAAAACTGTTCTTCAAGAAGTTGGATAGTGAGGCATGGACTGGATTGATCTGGCACAGGTTAGGGACATGTGGCGGGCTTTTGTGAATGCGGGGAATTTCTTGCGCTGCTTGCAGTAACAGAAACAGGTTTGCCAATTTGCAGATTTTGCGCGTGGATCGAAGCAAGTTGATTGAAGTCGCGTGCATGCATTTGCTTCGCCACTTCGCTACGACATTGATCGCGAGTAACGTTATTCTACAATTTTGGTCACCCATAGTGGTCCCACATTATCGGCCATTTTCTAACAATTTCTTACTTTCGCGGCCGTGCGTTGGTTGTTAATGATTGCTGTGTAATTTTCAGGTGACAACGTTTGTGTTATTCGCCAGCTGTCCAGTTTTGCTGCATCCACAGACAACAGTTCCGCGGTGAATATGTCGAATACAGGCGATCGATGTAATTGGCTTTTCCCATTTACGTAATTTATGTACCGTCGATGTCATTAAGCTTGGCACCGTACCCGTTAAATGTCAGAAGGGTGACTTATGCCAGGATTCAGGTAGAAAACATATTGTACTCGAGGCATATTAGACAGTTTACTAACTCCCATGGAGCAGAGTCCTTCTTGAGAAGCCAACTCTTCACGTGTAATTGTAGGCTTCCGCCGTGGTCGTAATGTAACGTTTTTGGGTTGTTGCCCGGCGTCAATTTTTGGCGTATAACCAACGTTTCGGGAACACTTGTTTGTTCCATCTTCAGGGTCTTAGGTAAAAAGGATGTACCAAAGAAATTCCCTGCATTTTATGGAACCCGAAAGTTCATTACCGCATTCCCACGCACCCGCCACCTGTCCCTATCCTGAGCCAGAGCAATCCAGTCCATGCCTCCCCATCCCACTTCTTGAAGACCCACTTTATTGCTTGTGCCAAATCTCAAGTCATTTCCCACTGCTTGTGTTGTACCAAAGGATCAGTCCAAGTTCGAGGCCTTGCGAAATTTTTCGTAACGTGGCAAGTTGTTACGGTAAGGAGTTGTAAGCTGGAGGACCACCCCTTGTCGGCTGTCCGCGACTGATTATTCAATGTATTCGCAGCTACCCTCCATATCTGAAAGCCATTCCTTCATCCACAACCTGAGCACGCGCCATGCCGTAGGGACCGACTTATCGTGGTGACAGGGACCCACTTATCACGGAGGTTAGACGTTTACGGAACTCATTTCTGTTTCATTCCGATGTCTGTGGTTATCAGTTATGTTTCCACTCGATAAACTTTCCTCAGTCTGTAACCAGCCCAGCGTCTGGTCAAAGGTATGAAGCCAACAGGCCCAAGGAGGTGACAACGCTTTGCTTGGTCATGGCTGTCTTACGGTGATAAATAAGCCTGGAGCAATGGGGGAGTGACGATCACTGGGGGGGGGGGGGGGGACGCAAAGAAACCGCTTGAGTGCCTCTTTGTGGATCACGAATCTGACAGGAAGTCATGCGGCACTGAGAGGAGACGCCGTGGTGAAGAATTTGGCGTATAGCCGCGTTGGCAATGACACGCGTTTGCTTGTTTCTGATTGGTCTTCTGAATTTAAAACTGCGGACGGTATTACATATTCTGAGTGTGTGTCTGTAGCCTTAGTTATCCAGCATGCAAAGAGCATGCGCCGTATTATATTGTCATCTGTGGTCTGTCCGGCTGTACCATATTTTTCCACATTATCTCATAAACGGCACGATTTTCGGGGAAAAGTTATTGAACATAAAATGTGTGTTTTGGTTTTCTCTACAACTTTTGTCTGAAACATTTCTCATTCTGAGAAGAACTGAGCGAGATATTGTCATGAATGTTTATTACTCTTCATGTCAAGTACCCATTATTTTTGTTATATTTTAATGCAACTTGAGTTTTGTGGACAGATTTTCGAGAAATACTGAAGTATTAAATTTCATGAAAATCTGTCGTACGTACGTCATGTCTGTACGTACGATGTACGTACAGACATGACGAAGCTAATAGTCGCTCTTCGCAAATTTGCGAACGTGCCTAAAGACCAGTCAGTTAATGTTGTACAGTGAAATAATCGCTGTTTGTTCTGAGATCCACACAAAACACATAATACAGTCCGTACCGCGCAGTAACACACTCCGTCTCAGTTATACAAACCAGTCAGTTAATGTTGTACAGTGAAATAATCGCTGTTTGTTCTGAGATCCACACAAAACACATAAATACAGTCCGTACCGCGCAGTAAACACACTGCGTCTTGGTTATACAAACCAGTCAGTTAATGTTGTACAGTGAAATAATCGCTGTTTGTTCTGAGATCCACACAAACACATAATACAGCCCGTACCGCGCAGTAAACACACTCCGTCTCAGTTATACAAACCAGTCAGTTAATGTTGTACAGTGAAATAATCGCTGTTTGTTCTGAGATCCACACAAAACACATAAATACAGTCCGTACCGCGCAGTAAACACACTCCGTCTCAGTTATACAAACCAGTCAGTTAATGTTGTACAGTGAAATATCGCTGTTTGTTCTGAGATCCACACAAAACACATAAATACAGTCCGTACCGCGCAGTAAACACACTCCGTCTCAGTTATACAAACCAGTCAGTTAATGTTGTACAGTGAAATAATCGCTGTTTGTTCTGAGATCCACACAAAACACATAAATACAGTCCGTACCGCGCAGTAAACACACTCCGTCTCAGTTATACAAACCAGTCAGTTAATGTTGTACAGTGAAATAATCGCTGTTTGTTCTGAGATCCACAAAAACACATAAATACAGTCCGTACCGCGCAGTAAACACACTGCGTCTTGGTTATACAAACCAGTCAGTTAATGTTGTACAGTGAAATAATCGCTGTTTGTTCTGAGATCCACACAAAACACATAAATACAGCCCGTACCGCGCAGTAAACACACTCCGTCTCAGTTATACAAACCAGTCAGTTAATGTTGTACAGTGAAATAATCGCTGTTTGTTCTGAGATCCACAAACACATAAATACACTGTGTGGGCAGACGTAGAATTTGTGAGTGTTAACATGTGGTACATATAGTAACCACTGTGCTTTAGAGGTTAATATACATTGTACATAAATACAGTCCGTACCGCGCAGTAAACACACTCCGTCTCAGTTATACAAACCAGTCAGTTAATGCTGTATAGTGAAATAATCGCTGTTTGTTCTGAGATCCCACAAAACACATAAATACAGTCCGTACCGCGCAGTAAACACACTCCGTCTCAGTTATACAAACCAGTCAGTTAATGCTGTATAGTGAAATAATCGCTGTTTGTTCTGAGATCACACAAAACACATAAATACACTGTGCGGGCAGAACGTAGTATTTGTAAGTGTTAAACCTGGTGGTACATATAGTGACCACTGTCCCGCTGACGGCAGTTCGAGTGACGAAACTACCTCAGCCGTCTATATAGCTGCTTTGAGGGTGCATCATAATCAGATAATGACGCAGGTCGTGTGCCATCATGAGAAAGTCACATATGACCAGTATACCTTCCAAAATGGACTGTGTCCTTCATGGTACTGGTACAGTGAATCAACAAATTGCCATCGGTCTGAACATAAACTTTAAAATTCTGGCTGATCACGTGCCTTGAGAGATTTTCACATTTCCCTACTTCCCTTTTTTACTTGGCATGTGACGTAAGTAGTTTCAACAGCGTCGTTAAATAAGCAATGAATCAGCTGCATGCGAGGAAGTGGTGACGTGACTGCATTATTCATGACTGGTCGCCACGCAGCCCTGAGAAGCTGACAGGTGGTCGACCTGCCCTGCCAGCAGACGAAACACAGCTGGCGTGTAGGCCCCGTCCAAGGCCGTAGGTTATCTGACCCGTGAGGGCGCTGAGGTCATACAGCAACACGTTGTGTTAAACTACTACTTCCGCTTTTCGCCACACGTTTCCTTGGTTGGGATATACAGTGTCCAGCTGTACGCGGAACCCGCTCAAGGCTGCAGTGCTGCGTAGCGAAGGATGGCGTCATTCGCTCTGTTGACTCACGTCTGCGCAGTGTGCCATGGCTCAGGGGGTTAGTCACCGTCCTGCCCGCCCGTGAGGAGGACCAGGTTCAATGCCAGGGCAGTCCGTGTGAGATTTGTGGCGAAGTGTCATTGGGACAGGTTTTTTTTTCCTCCGAGAACTTCGGTTTTCACCTGTTGGGATCTTTCCCATCATTTTTAAATACTCATTCTTTCATCTATCACCGACGCTATGTAATCTTAGCAGTGGACTGCGTCGTTAAATAACGCAGCTATAAAGACACGATGTGCAGTGTAGTTGGCTTGCAGTAAGTTCCGTTGTTTGTGAATATACACGCTTATCAGGCATTGGCATTATGACGTCGCACAGCGCAGTGCTCAGTAGAGATTGTTTGCGTTACAAGTAATCTAAACAAATAAGGTAAATGACCGTCAGTCGCAACTATTTTGTTACACAGTTATTTTTAGGCGCGTTCGCAAAATTGCGAAAAGCGACTGTGAGCTTCGTCATGTCTGTCTGTCCGTCCGCATGGAACAACTCGGCTCCCGCTGGACGGATTTTCATGAAATCTGATATTTGAGTATTTTTCGAAAATCTGTCGAGAAGAATAACGGGTACTTTACGTAAATACCTGTGTACATTTGTTATATCTCGCTCAATTCTCCTTAGAATGAGAAATGTTTCAGACAAAAGTTGTACATAAAATCAAAACACACATTTTATGTTCAATAACTTTTTCCCCAAGATCGTGCCGTTTATGAGATAATGTGGAAAAATATGGTAGAGCAGACAGGCCACAGATGACAATATAATACGGCGCATGCGCTTTGCATGCTGGATAACTAAGGCTACAGACACACACTCAGAATATGTAATACTTATTGCTTTTACACGACAACAATGGTTACGCGAACGCACCTCAATGTTACGTTATAGTACATTGCCTGTCTTGTTTTTCATTTTATAAGACCAACGACTTGCACAGACACATATAAATGATATCAGTCCACTCCAACATGTTTCGGTGGCCGACTGCCATCTTCAGGGAGCCACACCAATATTCAAAACCTGGTGAATTGTGATACAATTTATAGTGTTAAATTGCTCAGTATCGTAATGAAATCGCAGCCTTGTTAAAATATACAGGTGTAAAAATATAGAAAGGTGTGGTATTTATGGTATACTTAATATTAATATAATATTATGTGTAACATGGTAACCAATCTTCATTTTTGTTACCATATTTGCGATAGCAAACATGTCCGACGTGCGTTATCCCAAGTCCTGTTCTTATAGTATAAAATTCCAATTATCTGATAAGTTGTTGTGCTCTGATAAGTATATGTGTTTGTATGCCTAAGTTGTTGGTCTTATAAAATGGATTATATCTCACTTTACGGTATGAATTACGTTAAAATAATTATTTTAATTGTTTAAACTATGCGTGCTACATGTTTAGGCTTAATGGACTATCATCAGGCACTGGTAGCATGTATTAGACGGGAAAACAAAAATATAAAACTTACCAGTTCTGGTTAAAATGGGGATTGAGATCTGAGTCTTACGTTTCTTCTTCAAAACTTTCTCTCAGTTTTTAAGCCGGAACTAAATTAAATTTAACGTACTGAATTAATGTACTAAAAAAAACTTTCGAAGTATTTTTGTCGGATTGCAACTATTGTGTGAAACTTACTTAGAGTAGACAGCCATATCGTCCCTAAGAAGCAGAATTTTCTAATAAAATAGTTGTGATCTTATTTATTTCGTTCAAAACAACGGTATCGTCATCGCATTGATATCGTATCGCCAGTAGCGTCCTGTGTGAGAGGGGCCTTAATGTTATAGCAGGATTACATCCACAAAGTCCCCGTCATTTTGCATAACAATTTTCAGCGCGAGTTTCACAAACCTTACGGCCCTCCTACCTCAGTCACGTGACTGCAGCTGTACGTAAGAAGACCAATACTGGCACCTCCACCGCTCTGACTGCAGAAACACACTGATCTATGCGCACACGATCCGCGCACTCTCCTGGCTTGTGACATGAGCCTAGGCTCGCTAATGTTACCTGAGCGTGAAGCTGGAGACTTTGTGGAATTAATCCTGCTATACAAGAAGACTGTCCGCTGGGTTATTTAGAGCCTTCGCTTGTTGCCAGTGGGTTACAGTCGGTAACGGAACGCGAGTTGTAAGACAAAAACAGCGAGTGCGTCGCCTTCTGCAGTCGATACAGCAGTTTGGCCTTTCATTGCAACATGCATTATTGACAAATCGACTTGCCTGTCTGAGGTCGGACATAGCAGGACGGCGCCATCTTGAATTTGACAAGGCTGGGTGGGTTTAACACTTAAGTCAAGTTGTCCCTGTGCTTAATTAAGCACCACGCTCTGAAGGTATGAGGATAATGGAGGTATGACTGCACGCTTTCGTAACTACGGCACTAGCTTCATGCCCCTGCTCGCTTTACTCCCGGATCAGGGATGTCCAAACTTTTTTTTTTGGGGGGGGGGCGAAGGGCCACAACCGTTATTGTGGGCTGGCTCGCGGTTCGGACGTTTAAGAAGTCGCAATATGTGGTATACCTAACCTCCTAAATTATTTTGTAAATGTTGCCGCCGGCCGCCGGTTGGATACCAATGGGCTAGATGGAAATCGTGTAAAAGCAAGGACTTTACAGTCAGGTTCCCGTTTCTTGAAACTTGGGTGTTGAGGAAGTGGGGAAAGACGAAGGAAACGGGAGGCCTAGGGTATGAGGCTAGTACCTGTGTTATGCCACGAGATGTCAGTGAAAAGTGCCAGTCCCAAATATATCGGCTGCTAGAACATTAGGAGCCGTCAAGGTCACTCTAATGTAAGGGATAATGTTTTTTACAGAGATAGTAGTTGCCGAGTCATGTACCCTCGCAAGGCGAATGCCGACCCCATCCTGCCCCGCATTCCTTAAGTACCTTCGAAGTCTCTAGTTACCAGAACTGAACAGTATATATAAAATATATTTGTTGCTTATTTAACGACTCTTGCAGTAGCTTCGGCTGTATTGCCAGCCACACACGTTCAGGTAGGCCTGTCAGTTTTGCCTGCGCAGGCCGCCTGAAGATAGGCGGCCGGATAAACTGAAGTCCTCACACACGTTCAAGTAGGCCTGTCAGTTTTGCCTGCGCAGGCCGCCTGAAGATAGGCGGCCGGATAAACTGAAGTCCCCACACACGTTCAAGTAGGCCTGTCAGTTTTGCCTGCGCAGGCCGCCTGAAGATAGGCGGCCGGATAAACTGAAGTCCCCACACACGTTACAGTAGGCCTGTCAGTTTTGCCTGCGCAGGCCGCCTGAAGATAGGCGGCCGGATAAACTGAAGTCCCCACACACGTTCAAGTAGGCCTGTCAGTTTTGCCTGCGCAGGCCGCCTGAAGATAGGCGGCCGGATAAACTGAAGTCCTCACACACGTTCAAGTAGGCCTGTCAGTTTTGCCTGCGCAGGCCGCCTGAAGATAGGCGGCCGGATAAACTGAAGTCCTCACACACGTTCAAGTAGGCCTGTCAGTTTTGCCTGCGCAGGCCGCCTGAAGATAGGCGGCCGGATAAACTGAAGTCCTCACACACGTTCAAGTAGGCCTGTCAGTTTTGCCTGCGCAGGCCGCCTGAAGATAGGCGGCCGGATAAACTGAAGTCCTCACACACGTTCAAGTAGGCCTGTCAGTTTTGCCTGCGCAGGCCGCCTGAAGATAGGCGGCCGGATAAACTGAAGTCCCCACACACGTTCAAGTAGGCCTGTCAGTTTTGCCTGCGCAGGCCGCCTGAAGATAGGCGGCCGGATAAACTGAAGTCCTCACACACGTTCAAGTAGGCCTGTCAGTTTTGCCTGCGCAGGCCGCCTGAAGATAGGCGGCCGGATAAACTGAAGTCCTCACACACGTTCAAGTAGGCCTGTCAGTTTTGCCTGCGCAGGCCGCCTGAAGAGAGGCGGCCGGATAAACTGAAGTCCTCACACACGTTCAGGCGAATCCCGCTAGTCTTGATCGTGGCCTCAACAGACGACGACACGCTCGCTATTGTTGGCTTGCTAATAGCTATGAAGAGTAAAAGTAAGCGCAAAAATAAGCGTAAAATGTGGTGTAAAGAGTGGTTACAAAAAAGAAACACGTATTCCCATGTAAATTTGTTGACTGAGTTGAAGCTGGCCCCTAAAGACTGGCATAATTATTTGCGAATGGATGAAGAAACATACTTACAACTGCTTTCATTAGTGGCGCCATTAATTGAAAAGAAAAATACAGTGATGGGGCTTCAACACGTGGCCTGAACTGACGCCGTTCCGGCCGGCCGGAACCTACACACGCTCCGGTACGCCTGCGCAGTCCTCAGGCCTGCCGGTTGGTCGAACGAGTTTTCGTATTTGCTCCGGCCGCCTGTACAGTTTTAACTGAAAGGTGTGCCGGAACCTACACACGCTCTGGCGGCCTGTCGCAGGCATAACTGTGCAGGCAGAACTGACAGGCCGCCGGAGCGTGTGTGGCCGGCATATGGCGTCGAATGATGCAGTGATACAGAGCAATGAATGATCGCAGATCTTGAATCGTATTTACACAGCTGTTACGGTGACATGTTTAAGGAGAGTTTAAGGGAATAGTAGATTATTAAAAATAAGGTATGATATTAAAACCAACAAACGCACATAATTGTATCACTTTCATACACTTATGTGCGTTTGTTGGTTTTAATATCATACCTTATTGCTAAGTGCACAGTTATGGATAATTTAAATTATTAAAATTAAATTGACTTTTAAACAAGGTTATAGTTTTTAATCTCTTACAATAAGTATATTTCCTCTCAGCCGATCCCAGTGGCCCAGCGGTCTAAGGCGTGGGTCTTCGGCCGCTCGCTTGCTAGGATCGTGGGTTCGAATCCCACCGGGGGCATGGATGTCTGTGTTGTGTTATAAAAAGACGGTTGTGGACCGTGACATGAAAAGGACGAAAAAGGATTAATACAGAACAAAAAGGGATCAAACGGGAAAACCCAGGAATTAGTAAAAAAAAAAAAAAAAAGAATCCCGCCGGGGGCATGGATGTTTGTGTTGTGTTATAAAAAGACGGTTGTGGACCGTGACATGAAAAGGACGAAAAAGGATTAATACAGAACAAAAAGGGATCAAACGGGAAAACCCAGGAATTAGTAAAAAAAAAAAAAAAAAAAAAGAATCCCGCCAGGGGCATGGATGTCTGTGTTGTGTTTGTTGTAAGGACGGTAATATGGAACGTAAAGTGACATGAAGGACGGAAGGATTTAAACAGTACAAAAATGCATCAAAGGGGGAAATACCCCGGACAGGCAAAAAAAAAAAAAAAACACCGGGGGCATGGATGTCTGTCTGTTGTGAGTGTTGTGTGTTGTCAGGTAGAGGTCTCTGCAACGGGCTGATCCCTCGTCCAGAGGAGTCCTACCGACTGTGGTGTGTCTAAAAAGTGTGATCAAAAGAAATTACAAACCTCGACACTGAAACGGGAAAACCGGAGTAGGTAGAAGAGGACGACTTAAAAAAAAAGTTAATTACAGAGAACCAACACTTCGATTTTAAGTGCGTCTTTAAGCTACTAGTGTCGGCTCATAAGAGCCATCATCAGGCCATAACATGAACTATAAGCTGGAAAACTCCATATATTTTTGTAAGTAGGAGATCTTCCCCTTTAACAATAGTAAATACATTACCAATGTATATATCAACGTTGCATATGTATACATATATATATATATATTATATATATATATTGCCTACATAAAATATTAGAAGTTAAGATCTTTTATATCCTAAGATTTTATACAATGTTTGTACTTTATATTTTTACGATAACTTTTTGTATTTTGTTAACAGTTAATAATTTGTTGTAATTATATTTGTGCCATGATTAGTGGGTCCCTGTCACCACGGCATGGCGCATCCTCGGGTTGCGGATGGAGGAACGGCCTCCAAATATGGAGAGTAGCTGCGAATATGCAGTCGCGGACAGCCGACAAGGGGTGGTCCTCCAGCTTGGGGGTTGGGCGAGGTGCTAACAACTCCTCACCTTAAAAAATTACCATGTTACGAAACACCATACAGAGCCTCGGACCTGGACTGATTCTTTGGTACGACTTAATTAGGGAAGGAGACCACTTGGAAGACTCAGGCGTAGATGGGAGGATAATATTAAAATGGATCTTCAAGAAGTGGGATGGGGGGCATGGACTGGATTTATATGGCTCAGGATAGGGACAGGTGGCGGGCTCTTGTGAGTGCGGTAATGAACCTTCGGGTTCAATAAAATGCGGGGAATTTCTTGACTAGCTGAGGACCTGTTAGCTTCTCAAGAAGGACTCTGCTACATGGAGTTAGTTAGTTAGTTTAGTTAGTTAGTTAATTATACTTGTGAGCAAACATCATGCTGGAATTACGTGACCAGAGCAAGTTGGTATAATCATAATTGTGATATTTGTATCGGAAAAGAGACTGTAAATTAGAATGTAATATTCTAATACGTTGTATTCAGTGTGTTTGGATTTAAGATAGGAAGTGTCTATAGTTTACTTGAAAATGGCTGTTTACCAGCCGAAACATGTAGTCATGGTATATAACATTTCCCAAAATAACCTGCTACAGAACATAGCAGTATAACTAATAGCTGTGGAAGTAGGATTTAGGAATCATAGTCGTTCATATCTATAAATAGCACATTGGAATGCATCAATAGAGTACGATGGTTTCGACGTAGTTGGCTCAATCGGTAATGTTTCGGACTTGCACTCGGAAGGTGCCGGTTTCAAGTATCGGGCCAGAATACCGAATGTTTTCGTGGTTTTCTTAAGCCCCACCAGGAAAATACAAGGATCCTTTCTAAGATTAAACCACGATCGTTTCCTATAACATGCTTTCGAATCCATCGTTCAGTTTTTATCCTATCGTTGGAGGGTATGTGTAAAGAATAAAGTTGGAAGACCTAAGCGTGAATGGAGGCATAATATTAAAAATGGTCTTCAAGAAATGAGGTATGATGCAGCGGAGTGCATTTATCTGATTCAGAATATGGGTCAGTGTATATGGTAATGGAAAACGTCGGGGCCTGTAAAAGGCAGGGGAAATTTTGACCAGCTGGGCAACCGTTAGGTTTTGAAGGATTTGGTGGGTTTTACAAACACGAACTACTATCAATGACTCCGTCGTCTGACGGTCTGAACAGCATGCTGTCCACTCCATCTTTCATTTTGCTGCATCGTAACCCTTGAAACAGGGATGTGACGTCACTCACAAACCAAGCTCTTTGTCGTTACCATGGCAACCAGCGTGACTCAGTCACAATCTATAGAGCTGATACCAGTTAAATCCGGGTGGGCCGCGATGGCTCAGTCGGTATAGCGACTCTCTACGGGATGGACGGTCCGGTCATCGAATCCCGGTGGGGGCGAGATTTTCCGCATCCGTCCAGACCGGCCCTGGGTCCAACCTAGCCTCCTGTACAATGGGTATCGGGTCTCTTTCCCAGGGGTAAAGCGGCTGGGGCGTGGCGTTGACCACCCACCCCCGTCTAGCGCCGAGGTTAAAGAAAGGTCAGAGCCATATCTCTACTTCTCCTCTGGGCCTTCATGGCCTGTTCTAGGGTGGACTTTACCTTTATCTGTTCTGCGGACATCGGACGGTTTCCCAGAAAATAGTAATTGACTAGATGCGTTACAGATAACAGGTAACAAGAGCCTGTACTTGTGTGTAGGGTGGATACAGGGAAGCGTAGACGTGGAATTAATTGTCAAAGTGAAGCATCTTTGAAAAAAGTTTGGTGACCCCTGAAGGACATACTGTTAATATTGTAATAAGTCGCAGTAGTGTTGCAACGTGAGTTGCCTGGATCAGGTGTTCAGAGGTTGTTGTTGCTATTATCACAATTAACAGTGATAATCCTCACTGTGTAATGTAGCAGGACGCTGCATGCTGTGACCTCAATAACATCTCTTTGTTCGTAGTTCGTCAACATCCAGATAGGCAGCGTATGTGGAACGTAACGTGGCGCGTTCGCGTAACCATTGTTCCAAAGGAAACGCAACAATGTGTTTTAAGTGTACTGTTGGCCGTGCCATGGCTCAGGCGGTTAGTCGCCGGCCTCTCACCACGGAGGCCCGGGTTCGATTCCCGGTCAAGTTCATGTGAGATTTGTGGTGGACAAAGTGGCACTGGGACAGGTTTTTCTCCGAGTTGTCGGTTTTCCCCAGTCGATTTCATTCCACTGGTGCTCCATTACTTGTGAAACTTGGTAAAAAACTGCTCATCTTCATCACAGGGTTGCACAGTAAGCCTTAAGGCTGCGGTGCGTCCGTAGCATCAGCTGCGGGGCCCCCTCACAAAAAAAAAAAAAAAAAAAAAAAGAGAGTGTACTGTTAAAATACATGTCACTGTCAGCAATGTCAGTGTTCACCACTGTGTCAGTATGAGGTACGTTAAGTTGGCCTAAAATTGGATGAGATTGACGGGCGTGGAGACAAAGCTCCACATTCGAAGGCGTCACTAAACCCAGATGAAACATCTTCATGTTCCGACCGTCTTTCTGAATTTAGCAAAATGCAGGGTTAACATAGATGTTAACAGTTATTTACTGCTGTGCTTCGAAGGGTTAAAGTCATTACCCTTATCCGTGGCCAGTAGTATTATCCGTGATCAGCAGTGTTATCCGTGATCAGCAATCTTATCTGTGACGACTAAGGAACTGATTATGAACAATGTACATGACGAAATGCGGATATAGAGGGACGTAGCTGGACAGAGCCGCTGGTATCGGGGCTAGCTAGGGATCTCAAGCAGACGGAGCGAGTTTGATTTCCGAATTGTGGCAAATGTACTGTCTTCCCACCCATTGTTATCATTCACTCGTAAGTATCGCCGGAAGTAGAAACACCTGCCTAATGTTTGCACAGCTGATTATTCAGTGGCGGCTGGTGAGCTTCCTCAAAGCTAGACAGAAGACGAAACTTGATACTCCCAGCTAGTTTGCATACTTGAGAAGTCTTACACGTCGTGTGATTGTGACTGACTCAGACACCGATGAAATTTCATGGGGGAATTTTCAAAAATGAAAATTATTCAAGAATACCTAACCTCAATAGCTTTAAATATCCTGTCTAGACCGCCTAATTTACACGAAGATACTGAATATTACAGAATTACAATGTGCATTGTGCGATGCTGCTATCTAGTGGTGTTTTTTTTTTTCGACGAAGTTGGGAATTCCAATGCCGACTGCAATGAACGTTCCACGTCTGTCATATTCTGCGACTATTAGTAAATAACACTAACTCTGTAGTATATACAGGGCATACACAGAAGAATGGTGCGGTGTGGTGGTTATTTGTGTGTTAACCGCACCATTCTTTTGTGTATGCCCTGTATAACGGCAGAACAGCAACAGATACTGTGTCACGTATAAGGTCACAAACTCTTTCTTGTTGCTTTAGCCATCGATAACTGTTGGTCTCCTTTAAAACCTGGAGATATCATGAACGAAATTCAGGATGAAACTCACTTAAAGTCTTACCTGTGATCAGCGCATATAGACCTATTGATACTTGTTATATGGAAATTATTTATGCGTTCGATGTTGCTTACGTCAGTGATCTAGACGCCCGTTTGGTGTTTATGCAGATCTAATTAATTAACCAGAAACAAATTTTGTAGTCTTGAATTAAGTACCAAGTACTCTTAAAACTTGAAGAAGATAGGGGCGAAATCATTGGTGGGCTCAATTCAGGTTTTACACGTAGGCTGATAATTTTTAGGCGCTTTTCGCAAAATTGCGAAAAGCGTCTGTTAGCTTGTCGTCATGTCTGTCTGTCTGTGTGTCCGTCCGCATGGAAAAACTCGGCTCCCACTGGACGGATTTTCGTGAAATTTGATATTTGAGTATTTCACGAAAATCTGTCGAGAAAATTCAAGCTTAATGAAAAATGACATCAATAGCGGGCTCTCTACATGAAGACCTATGTACATTTATGATGTCTGTCTGTCTGTCTTACCATGAGAAATGTTTCAAAGTTTAGAGAAAATCAAAACACATTTTACGTTCAATAACATTTTTTTTTTCGAAAATTGTGCCGTTATAGAGAGAATGTGGAAAAATATGGTACAGCCAGACAGACCACAGGTGACAATATAATACGGCGCATGCGCTTTGCATGCTGGATAACTAAGGCTACAAACACACACTCAGAATATGTAATACTTATTGCTTTTGCATGGCAACAATGGTTACGCGAACGCGCCTCAATGTTACGTTATACGTACATTGCCTGTCTTGTTGAAAACATAATTTGCAATTCAGAGGGATGTTTATTTAATTTTCCTTGTCCCGAAGAATAATTTAAATTAAATCTCTGGATTTTTCGAGGGCTGTCTGTATTACGTATTGACCTCGACTGACATTCCTGTAGAGTTTGGGTGTTGGACAGATATACTGAGGACTTAGCACACTTGCTAATATGCTTGAGGTCCTTGGTTGAAATCTCTGACGAGAAACCAGGTTTCCTGATTCTTCGTGTTCCTCCAGGCCAATGCTGGAGTCGGTGCAGTCATATGGCTACGCTCTGGACGGTCCAAGGTTCAAATCTCGACAGAGGATAAGACATTTTCTCCAAAGGTCCAGACCGCATCCGGCGCCAACCCAGTCTCCTACTTCAGTGGCTACCTGGCAGTTCTTTCCCAGGTGTAAAGCGGCCGGTTTGAGGCTCACCGCTAACCTGTATGGAGTGCCGAGGTTAGGAATTAAGGGCGCTGTACCTCTACTCCCCCTTATGCCTTAATGGCATGTGTAGCGAATATTTTAGGTATTTAACTCTACATCATATTATTGGACGCTGTGTAATGCGATAAATTCAAAGCGTCGTTAAATAAACGAAAGAAGAAAATTAATGTTTAACAACCAACTAAATGCACATTCATTTAAAACTATTTTATAGTTTATTAATTTTCCCTAAATTCCCCTACTTGTAGACCGAAACATATGTAGGGGAATTTAGGGGAAATTAATAAACTATAAAATAGTTTTAAATAAATGTACATTTAGTTGGTTGTTAAGTATTGAATGAAAATGCACGGTGAATGTAGTATAAAGAGGAAAATTAAATTTGGCCGCCAATTTTGAGCGTAGCTTTCAGTATCAATTTAATCGAACTTCGTTCATTAGTTTAAAAGATGGGGGCATACAGGTTGATGCACGTAAGGGCCACATTATTTGTGCAGGGGAGGCATAGAACGCCATACAGGCTGATGCACGTAAGGGCCACATTGCGCAAGGGAGGCATAGAACGCCATACAGGCTGATGCACGTAAGGGCCACATTGGCAAGGGAGGCATAGAACGCCATACAGGCTGATGCACGTAAGGGCCACATTGCGCAAGGGAGGCATAGAACGCCATACAGGCTGATGCACGTAAGGGCCACATTGCGCAAGGGAGGCATAGAACGCCATACAGGTTGATGCGTAAGGGCCACATTGGTCAAGGGAGGCATAGAACGTCATACAGGCTGATGCACGTAAGGGCCAATTGCGCAAGGGAGGCATAGAACGCATACAGGCTGATGCACGTAAGGGCCACATTGCGCAAGGGAGGCATAGAACGCCATACAGGCTGATGCACGTAAGGGCCAATTGCGCAAGGGAGGCATAGAACGCCATACAGGCTGATGCACGTAAGGGCCACATTGCGCAAGGGAGGCATAGAACGCCATACAGGCTGATGCACGTAAGGGCCACATTGTGCAAGGGAGGCATAGAACGCCATACAGGCTGATGCACGTAAGGGCCACATTGCGCAAGGGAGGCATAAAACGCCATACAGGTGATGTACGTAAGGGCCACATTGTGCAAGGGAGGCATAAAACGCCATACAGGTTGATGACGTAAGGGCCACATTGTGCAAGGGAGGCATAGAACGCCATACAGGCTGATGTACGTAAGGGCCACATTGTGCATGGGAGGCATAGAACGCCATACAGGCTGATGCACGTAAGGGCCACATTGTGCAAGGGAGGCATAGAACGCCATACAGGCTGATGCACGTAAGGGCCACATTGTGCAAGGGAGGCATAAACGCCATACAGGTGATGCACGTAAGGGCCACATTGCGCAAGGGAGGCATAGAACGCCATACAGGCTGATGTACGTAAGGGCCACATTGTGCAAGGGAGGCATAGAACGCCATACAGGCTTGATGCACGTAAGGGCCACATTGTGCAAGGGAGGCATAGAACGCCATACAGGCTGATGCACGTAAGGGCCACATTGTGCAAGGGAGGCATAGAACGCCATACAGGCTGATGACGTAAGGGCCACATTGCAAGGGAGGCATAAAACGCCATACAGGTGATGCACGTAAGGGCCACATTGTGCAAGGGAGGCATAGAACGCCATACAGGCTGATGCACGTAAGGGCCACAATTGTGCAAGGGAGGCATAGAACGCCATACAGGCTGATGCACGTAAGGGCCACATTGTGCAAGGGAGGCATAGAAGCGCCTACAGGCTTATGATAATTACGACTTAAAGGTACATTTGTGCACGGGTGACATGAACGATCCATATTCTGATGTACAAGGGCAAAAATTTGTCAAGAAGGCTAGAACGCCACTACACGGCGAGTTCGTAATCAGGCATCATTATTGTGCAAAGGTGGCATGAGGCTGTCCTCACAGGTGTGTCGTTTATTGCCTTGTCAAGGTAGTCATAAACGCATCGCGCTATTACGAAAGCCATGTTAGTGGCAGCGGACGTGCATAGAACGCCATACAGGCTGATGCACGTAAGGGCCACATTGTGCAAGGGAGGCATAGAACGCCATACAGGCTGATGTACGTAAGGGCCATATTGTGCAAGGGAGGCATAGAACGCCATACAGGCTGATGTACGTAAGGCCATATTGTGCAAGGGAGGCATAGAACGCCATACAGGCTGATGCACGTAAGGGCCACATTGTGCAAGGGAGGCATAAAACGCCATACAGGTTGATGCACGTAAGGGCCACATTGTGCAAGGGAGGCATAAAACGCCATACAGGCTGATGTACGTAAGGGCCATATTGTGCAAGGGAGGCATAGAACGTCATACAGGCTGATGCACGTAAGGGCCACATTGTGCAAGGGAGGCATAGAACGTCATACAGGCTGATGCACGTAAGGGCCACATTGTGCAAGGGAGGCATAAAACGCCATACAGGTTGATGCACGTAAGGGCCACATTGTGCAAGGGAGGCATAAGACGCCATACAGGCTGATGTACGTAAGGGCCACATTGTGCAAGGGAGGCATAAAACGCCATACAGGCTGATGTACGTAAGGGCCATATTGTGCAAGGGAGGCATAGAACGTCATACAGGCTGATGCACGTAAGGGCCACATTGTGCAAGGGAGGCATAGAACGTCATACAGGCTGATGCACGTAAGGGCCACATTGTGCAAGGGAGGCATAGAACGTCATACAGGCTTATGCACGTAAGGGCCACATTGTGCAAGGGAGGCATAGAACGCCATATAGGCTGATGTACGTAAGGGCCACATTGTGCAAGGGAGGCATAGAACGCCATACAGGCTGATGTACGTAAGGGCCACATTGTGCAAGGGAGGCATAGAACGCCATACAGGCTGATGTACGTAAGGGCCACATTGTGCAAGGGAGGCATAGAACGCCATACAGGCTGATGTACGTAAGGGCCACATTGTGCAAGGGAGGCATAGAACGCCATACAGGCTGATGTACGTAAGGGCCACATTGTGCAAGGGAGGCATAGAACGCCATACAGGCTGATGTACGTAAGGGCCACATTGTGCAAGGGAGGCATAGAACGCCATACAGGCTGATGTACGTAAGGGCCACATTGTGCAAGGGAGGCATAGAACGCCATACAGGCTGATGTACGTAAGGGCCACATTGTGCAAGGGAGGCATAGAACGCCATACAGGCTGATGTACGTAAGGGCCACATTGTGCAAGGGAGGCATAGAACGTCATACAGGCTGATGCACGTAAGGGCCACATTGCGCAAGGGAGGCATAGAACGTCATACAGGTTGATGCACGTAAGGGCCACATTGTGCAAGGGAGGCATAGAACGCCATAAAAGGCTGATGTACGTAAGGGCCACATTGCGCAAGGGAGGCATAGAACGTCATACAGGTTGATGCACGTAAGGGCCACATTGTGCAAGGGAGGCATAGAACGCCATACAGGCTGATGTACGTAAGGGCCACATTGCGCAAGGGAGGCATAGAACGTCATACAGGTTGATGCACGTAAGGGCCACATTGTGCAAGGGAGGCATAGAACGCCATACAGGCTGATGCACGTAAGGGCCACATTGTGCAAGGGAGGCATAGAACGCCATACAGGCTGATGTACGTAAGGGCCACATTGTGCAAGGGAGGCATAAAACGCCATACAGGTTGATGCACGTAAGGGCCACATTGTGCAAGGGAGGCATAGAACGCCATACAGGCTGATGTACGTAAGGGCCACATTGTGCAAGGGAGGCATAGAACGCCATACAGGCTGATGTACGTAAGGGCCACATTGTGCAAGGGAGGCATAGAACGCCATACAGGCTGATGCACGTAAGGGCCACATTGTGCAAGGGAGGCATAGAACGCCATACAGGCTGATGTACGTAAGGGCCACATTGTGCAAGGGAGGCATAAAAACGCCATACAGGTTGATGCACGTAAGGGCCACATTGTGCAAGGGAGGCATAGAAACGCCATACAGGCTGATGTACGTAAGGGCCACATTGTGCAAGGGAGGCATAGAACGCCATACAGGCTGATGCACGTAAGGGCCACATTGTGCAAGGGAGGCATAGAACGCCATACAGGCTGATGTACGTAAGGGCCACATTGTGCAAGGGAGGCATAGAACGCCATACAGGCTGATGTACGTAAGGGCCATATTGTGCAAGGGAGGCATAGAACGCCATACAGGCTGATGTACGTAAGGGCCATATTGTGCAAGGGAGGCATAGAACGCCATACAGGCTGATGTACGTAAGGGCCATATTGTGCAAGGGAGGCATAGAACGCCATACAGGCTGATGTACGTAAGGGCCATATTGTGCAAGGGAGGCATAGAACGCCATACAGGCTGATGCACGTAAGGGCCACATTGTGCAAGGGAGGCATAGAACGCCATACAGGCTGATGTACGTAAGGGCCATATTGTGCAAGGGAGGCATAGAACGCCATACAGGCTGATGTACGTAAGGGCCATATTGTGCAAGGGAGGCATAGAACGCCATACAGGCTGATGCACGTAAGGGCCACATTGTGCAAGGGAGGCATAAAACGCCATACAGGTTGATGCACGTAAGGGCCACATTGTGCAAGGGAGGCATAAAACGCCATACAGGCTGATGTACGTAAGGGACATATTGTGCAAGGGAGGCATAGAACGTCATACAGGCTGATGCACGTAAGGGCCACATTGTGCAAGGGAGGCATAGAACGTCATACAGGCTGATGCACGTAAGGGCCACATTGAGCAAGGGAGGCATAAAACGCCATACAGGTTGATGCACGTAAGGGCCACATTGTGCAAGGGAGGCATAAAACGCCATACAGGCTGATGTACGTAAGGGCCACATTGTGCAAGGGAGGCATAAAACGCCATACAGGCTGATGTACGTAAGGGCCATATTGTGCAAGGGAGGCATAGAACGTCATACAGGCTGATGCACGTAAGGGCCACATTGTGCAAGGGAGGCATAGAACGTCATACAGGCTGATGCACGTAAGGGCCACATTGTGCAAGGGAGGCATAGAACGTCATACAGGCTTATGCACGTAAGGGCCACATTGTGCAAGGGAGGCATAGAACGCCATACAGGCTGATGTACGTAAGGGCCACATTGTGCAAGGGAGGCATAGAACGCCATACAGGCTGATGTACGTAAGGGCCACATTGTGCAAGGGAGGCATAGAACGCCATACAGGCTGATGTACGTAAGGGCCACATTGTGCAAGGGAGGCATAGAACGCCATACAGGCTGATGTACGTAAGGGCCACATTGTGCAAGGGAGGCATAGAACGCCATACAGGCTGATGTACGTAAGGGCCACATTGTTGCAAGGGAGGCATAGAACGCCATACAGGCTGATGTACGTAAGGGCCACATTGTGCAAGGGAGGCATAGAACGCCATACAGGCTGATGTACGTAAGGGCCACATTGTGCAAGGGAGGCATAGAACGCCATACAGGCTGATGTACGTAAGGGCCACATTGTGCAAGGGAGGCATAGAACGCCATACAGGCTGATGTACGTAAGGGCCACATTGTGCAAGGGAGGCATAGAACGTCATACAGGCTGATGCACGTAAGGGCCACATTGCGCAAGGGAGGCATATAACGTCATACAGGTTGATGCACGTAAGGGCCACATTGTGCAAGGGAGGCATAGAACGCCATACAGGCTGATGTACGTAAGGGCCACATTGCGCAAGGGAGGCATAGAACGTCATACAGGTTGATGCACGTAAGGGCCACATTGTGCAAGGGAGGCATAGAACGCCATACAGGCTGATGTACGTAAGGGCCACATTGTGCAAGGGAGGCATAGAACGCCATACAGGCTGATGTACGTAAGGGCCACATTGTGCAAGGGAGGCATAGAACGCCATACAGGCTGATGTACGTAAGGGCCACATTGTGCAAGGGAGGCATAGAACGTCATACAGGCTGATGCACGTAAGGGCCACATTGCGCAAGGGAGGCATAGAACGTCATACAGGTTGATGCACGTAAGGGCCACATTGTGCAAGGGAGGCATAAAACGCCATACAGGTTGATGCACGTAAGGGCCACATTGTGCAAGGGAGGCATAGAACGTCATACAGGTTGATGCACGTAAGGGCCACATTGTGCAAGGGAGGCATAGAACGCCATACAGGTTGATGCACGTAAGGGCCACATTGTGCAAGGGAGGCATAGAACGCCATACAGGCTGATGTACGTAAGGGCCACATTGTGCAAGGGAGGCATAGAACGCCATACAGGCTGATGTACGTAAGGGCCACATTGTGCAAGGGAGGCATAGAACGTCATACAGGCTGATGCACGTAAGGGCCACATTGCGCAAGGGAGGCATAGAACGTCATACAGGTTGATGCACGTAAGGGCCACATTGTGCAAGGGAGGCATAGAACGCCATACAGGCTGATGTACGTAAGGGCCACATTGCGCAAGGGAGGCATAGAACGTCATACAGGTTGATGCACGTAAGGGCCACATTGTGCAAGGGAGGCATAGAACGCCATACAGGCTGATGTACGTAAGGGCCACATTGTGCAAGGGAGGCATAGAACGCCATACAGGCTGATGTACGTAAGGGCCACATTGTGCAAGGGAGGCATAGAACGCCATACAGGCTGATGTACGTAAGGGCCACATTGTGCAAGGGAGGCATAGAACGTCATACAGGCTGATGCACGTAAGGGCCACATTGCGCAAGGGAGGCATAGAACGTCATACAGGTTGATGCACGTAAGGGCCACATTGTGCAAGGGAGGCATAAAACGCCATACAGGTTGATGCACGTAAGGGCCACATTGTGCAAGGGAGGCATAGAACGTCATACAGGTTGATGCACGTAAGGGCCACATTGTGCAAGGGAGGCATAGAACGCCATACAGGTTGATGCACGTAAGGGCCACATTGTGCAAGGGAGGCATAGAACGTCATACAGGTTGATGCACGTAAGGGCCACATTGTGCAAGGGAGGCATAGAACGCCATACAGGCTGATGTACGTAAGGGCCACATTGTGCAAGGGAGGCATAGAACGCCATACAGGCTGATGTACGTAAGGGCCACATTGTGCAAGGGAGGCATAGAACGTCATACAGGCTGATGCACGTAAGGGCCACATTGCGCAAGGGAGGCATAGAACGTCATACAGGTTGATGCACGTAAGGGCCACATTGTGCAAGGGAGGCATAGAACGCCATACAGGCTGATGTACGTAAGGGCCACATTGCGCAAGGGAGGCATAGAACGTCATACAGGTTGATGCACGTAAGGGCCACATTGTGCAAGGGAGGCATAGAACGCCATACAGGCTGATGTACGTAAGGGCCACATTGTGCAAGGGAGGCATAGAACGCCATACAGGCTGATGTACGTAAGGGCCACATTGTGCAAGGGAGGCATAGAACGCCATACAGGCTGATGTACGTAAGGGCCACATTGTGCAAGGGAGGCATAGAACGTCATACAGGCTGATGCACGTAAGGGCCACATTGCGCAAGGGAGGCATAGAACGTCATACAGGTTGATGCACGTAAGGGCCACATTGTGCAAGGGAGGCATGAAACGCCATACAGGTTGATGCACGTAAGGGCCACATTGTGCAAGGGAGGCATAGAACGTCATACAGGTTGATGCATGTAAGGGCCACATTGTGCAAGGGAGGCATAGAACGTCATACAGGTTGATGCACGTAAGGGCCACATTGTGCAAGGGAGGCATAGAACGCCATACAGGTTGATGCACGTAAGGGCCACATTGTGCAAGGGAGGCATAGAAAAGTCATACAGGTTGATGTACGTAAGGGCCACATTGTGCAAGGGAGGCATAGAACGTCATACAGGTTGATGCACGTAAGGGCCACATTGTGCAAGGGAGGCATAAAACGCCATACAGGCTGATGTACGTAAGGGCCACATTGCGCAAGGGAGGCATAGAACGTCATACAGGTTGATGCACGTAAGGGCCACATTGTGCAAGGGAGGCATAGAACGCCATACAGGCTGATGTACGTAAGGGCCACATTGTGCAAGGGAGGCATAGAACGCCATACAGGCTGATGTACGTAAGGGCCACATTGTGCAAGGGAGGCATAGAACGCCATACAGGCTGATGTACGTAAGGGCCACATTGTGCAAGGGAGGCATAGAACGCCATACAGGCTGATGCACGTAAGGGCCACATTGCGCAAGGGAGGCATAGAACGTCATACAGGTTGATGCACGTAAGGGCCACATTGTGCAAGGGAGGCATAAAACGCCATACAGGTTGATGCACGTAAGGGCCACATTGTGCAAGGGAGGGATAGAACGTCATACAGGTTGATGCACGTAAGGGCCACATTGTGCAAGGGAGGCATAGAACGCCATACAGGCTGATGTACGTAAGGGCCACATTGTGCAAGGGAGGCATAGAACGCCATACAGGCTGATGTACGTAAGGGCCACATTGTGCAAGGGAGGCATAGAACGCCATACAGGCTGATGTACGTAAGGGCCACATTGTGCAAGGGAGGCATAGAACGTCATACAGGCTGATGCACGTAAGGGCCACATTGCGCAAGGGAGGCATAGAACGTCATACAGGTTGATGCACGTAAGGGCCACATTGTGCAAGGGAGGCATAGAACGCCATACAGGCTGATGTACGTAAGGGCCACATTGTGCAAGGGAGGCATAGAACGCCATACAGGCTGATGTACGTAAGGGCCACATTGTGCAAGGGAGGCATAGAACGCCATACAGGCTGATGTACGTAAGGGCCACATTGTGCAAGGGAGGCATAGAACGTCATACAGGTTGATGCACGTAAGGGCCACATTGTGCAAGGGAGGCATAGAACGCCATACAGGCTGATGCACGTAAGGGCCACATTGTGCAAGGGAGGCATAGAACGCCATACAGGCTGATGCACGTAAGGGCCACATTGCGCAAGGGAGGCATAGAACGCCATACAGGCTGATGCACGTAAGGGCCACATTGCGCAAGGGAGGCATAGAACGCCATACAGGCTGATGCACGTAAGGGCCACATTATTTGTGCAAGGGAGGCATAGAACGCCATACAGGCTGATGCACGTAAGGGCCACATTGTGCAAGGGAGGCATAGAACGCGCCTCACAGACTTTACTGCAAAAATAAATTACTGAAATCTCTAACAGGTACTTTTGCACGCCGGTTGACCTCGCACGATTCCAATTTCTGTTACAAGTCAAAATTTCAGGTCCATGAAGTCGCTCAGGCGGTTATTCGCCATCTCACCGCAGTTCCGGGTTCAATCCCAGACCATTCCATGTGGTATTTGTGGTGGACAAAGTGGCACTGAGGCTGGGTTTCCTCCCAGTTTTCGTTTTTTTTTCTTGTCAGTATCATTCCCCACACTCATCCGTTCATCTACCGCCAAAGCCATGTTAACGTGGCAGCTGACAGTGTCGTTAAATACAATATTTCAGGATAAAGCCGGGAAGAATTGGCGAGGTTAGTAATAACCATCCGCCAGTGCATAACGACTAAAACTGCAAGCGAGTTGTTTGTGGTGTTACGTCACAAGAATCCTTGGGTATTAATGCTGCATGTCATACTGTGGCGTGACGTCACGGCTGTCATGTGGGTGCGAATCGGGAAGAAGGCGGCACGCAATTGTGTTATGTGGGGGAAAACAGTCATGGAACTTCGGTAACTCTGTTGAGGTTATGTTCGCTTTTATTGATTATTGATACGGTGTAATTTATTACAATCGGTACTATCATTTATTGAGCCTGTCCACTGTAATGATGCCATATAATTTATTGATGCAGTCCGCCATTAAATTATGGCTATTCTGGTGATTTATGGTGTTGCATATTGTGTAGGAAAGCTAATTTCGCAGTATGTGTTAGACAAGCATGCTTAAATGAGTACCACATCATGAAAACATGCGGGCGAGTGGAGGTATAGATCCACATGTTCCTAACCTACTGAATTGAGGCGAGTGGTCAGTTACACGCCAGTCAGCAGTGTCGCTAGTGTACATTGAATTGCAGACTGTGTGATCTCCACAGCCGGTCTTCAAAGCGGTGAAGATACAAGACAGGCAATGTACGTATAACGTAATATTGAGGCGCGTTCGCGTAACCATTGTTGTCGTGGAAAAGCAATAAGTATTACATATTCTGAGTGTGTGTCTATAGCCTTACTTATCCAGCATGCAAAGCGCATGCGCCGTATTATATTGTCATCTGTGGCCTGTCCGGCTGTACCATATTTTTCCACATTATCTCATAAACGGCACGATTTTCGGGAAAAAGTTGTTGAGCATAAAATGTGTGTTTTTATATTTCTCTACAAGTTTATCTGAAACGTTTCTCATTCTGAGAAGAATTCAGCGAGATATTGTTGTAAATGTACATAGGTCGTCATGTAACGTACTCTATATTCTCGTCAGATTTTAATGAAACTTGAATTTTCTCGACAGATTTTCCAGTAATGCTCAGATATCAAATTTCATGAAAATCCGTCCAGTGGGAGCCGAGTTGTTCCATGCGGACGGACAGACAGACGGACGGGCACATGACGAAGCTAATAAGACGCTTTTCGTAATTTTGCGAACGCGCCTAAAACCTGTTGCTTCTACTGGGACTCGAACCAGTTTTCCCTCGGTCTTCCAGCTTGTCGCCTGGTCAGTTTCCCGGAAGATTTTTATTTGGATTAGGAGTCATGGCGAAGATTGGTTTGAAGCAGTCCTTAATATACATACACCCCTTTCCCCCCACTGTCACCCCCAAATGCACACATTGACTGGTTATTCTTAGCTAAGAAAAATATTGGAGGGGCATTTGCCCCCTTCCCCCCCCCCCCCCCCCCCCGCCAAGTTACGCCTATGATAAAAATAAATTTTCATATGAACTTATAAGTCTAATTGCATGTAATGTATATTTAATTGAAACACAGGGTGGTACCCTTAAAAGTAGCCCATATCTGCTTAGTCTGTTCGTAATGTAAACGTATTTTAGAAAGCTGGCGCATGCGCATATCGTTGTCATATCACTTATTTTATTTCTGCTTTCGCAGTTTCTGTGTCCGTGGTAAGGGTGCCCTCTTGATAAAAATGGCTGCCTGTATTCGCAAACATGTCGCAGTTATGCACTGATACGCGCTACCTTTAAATGCGCCACTCTGTATAACCCAGGGATGTCCAATCTGCGGCCCGCCAGGTTGTGTTACGTGACCCGCTGACACATGTATATAATTTAGGTGTTTAGGTGTACTGTGCTTTTTAAACGTGAGGCTCGCGAAACAGCTCACGATAACAGTTGTGGCAATTTTCCAAAACAAATTTGGACATCCTTTGTATGACCGAACGAGTTTGTAACAACCGTTGCTCTCTGAAGATTTTAAATTTCGACCGTTTCGAGGCAGCTAATGAAAAGAGCGTACACGCAGTCGTTACGCAGTGCGTGTGTTTCCATATTGTAGTCTTGTAGATGCTTCTATTGCATTCGACAGGCCTTGACTGTTGAAGCTGTTTGTTTAATCTCTGACGTTCGGATTACAGCACAGATAAGCAGCTGGAATTGCTGTGTCAGGCATTGCTTCTGAGAACAGACGGAACACATAGTTGGTCGTACAGAGCGGTTTTGCCGGCCACACACGTTCAGGTAGGCCTGTCAGTTTTGCCTGCGCAGGCCGCCTGAAGAGAGGCGGCCGGATAAACTGAAGTCCCCACACACGTTCAGGTAGGCCTGTCAGTTTTGCCTGCGCAGGCCGCCTGAAGAGAGGCGGCCGGATAAACTGAAGTCCCCACACACGTTCAGGCGAATCCCGCTAGTCTTGATCATGGCCTCAACAGACGACGACACGCTCGCTATTGTTGGCTTGATAATAGCTATGAAGAGTAAAAGTAAGCGCAAAAATAAGCGTAAAATGTGGTGTAAAGAGTGGTTACAAAAAAGAAACACGTATTCCCATGTAAATTCCTTGACTGAGTTGAAGCTGGCCCCTAAAGACTGGCATAACTATTTGCGAATGGATGAAGAAACATACTTACAACTCCTTTCATTAGTGGCGCCATTAATCGAAAAGAAAAATACAGTGATGAGGAGGTTCTGACTGGCTTCAACACGTGCCCTGAATTGACGCCGTTCCGGCCGGCGGCCGGCCGGAACCTACACGCGCTCCGGTACGCCTGCGCAGTCCTCCGGCCTGCCGGTTGGTCGAACGAGTTTTCGTATTTGCTCCGGCCGCCTGTACAGTTATAACTGAAAGGTGTGCCGGACCCTACACACGCTCCGGCGGCCTGTCGCAGGCATAACTGTGCAGGCAGAACTGACAGGCCGCCGGAGCGTGTGTGGCCGGCATTTGTTATCGGCAATCGAATGGGCCCAGAGCAACTGATCGACGGTAAGGCCAGCATATGAGTGAGATAAACCGCTATCAAATAAATTTCCGATGGCTTAATTCATTTCGCACTTCGGAAAGATTAGAAGGTGGTAAGGTAAAGATAAAGCTCTCCCTAGATCTGGCCATGAAGGCCCAGAGGGGGAGTAGACGTATAGCTCTACTCTTTCTTTAACCCTGGCACTATATGAAGGTGGGTAGTCAACTCCACGCCCCGGCCGCTTTACCCCCGGGAAAGAGACCTGGTACCCATTGTATAGGAGGCTGGGTGGGTCCCAGGGCCGGTCTGGATAGGTGCGGAAAATCTCGCCCCCACCGGGGTTCGATCCCCGGACCGTCCAGCCCGTAGCGAGTCACTATACCGACTGCTAAACATAAACTTGACCCTGTGGGTAAACGAGGTATAGTTCCACACATTCGTAACCTCTGCACGAGTGGTCAGCTTCACGCTGCTGTCGATTTAACCTCGGGAGAACGTCATCGGTACCGAGGATTCGAGTGCTACAGGCTGTGACGTTGTTGTGTTCACGTGTTAAGTGGTTCAAACGATCTTGTCACGTTCAAGGGTAATCTTGAACTCACCAAATGACACGGCGTCAGATCCCTGTGAGAACCTCAGTTCTCGCAAATTTGATGTCGTGGGTTAGCCTTAATCGATAGGCAGTCCCGTCATGTTGCCGTGGTTACTGCAGGCAGCGTGTGTGCCCGGTATCTGTGTACTGTACCTTGCTAGGTGTTGCCTTGCTTCACTACTTGAAACTGGGACACAAATAGGTACTACCTGTCACGAGTAGTGATACAGTCATCCCTGAAAGAGATGTATAGGCTAAAATTTGTGTCCATCCTGTGAACGTTGCTAAAGTTGGAACCTCATGTCCCTTTGTATGCATCCCTTTTTTGCTTCCGTGTTGTGAGGTCTAGTTTCGAGACAAACCTAAGTTTTCAGTCTATATTTAAATGTTAGTGATTAGCGTATCTTGTTTTAACCCTTTGAAGACTGAATTTAAATTGAATTATAAGTAAAGATTCAGTTCGTACCGCGCAGTATACACGCTGCTTCTTGAGTTATGAAAACCATTCTGTTAATCTGTGCAGGGTGATAATGTACGTTGTGGATATCATACAAAACATACGAGTACATTCTGCTAGGAGAAAATATAGAGGTACTGAGCGTGACATCTGGTGGTTCATAGCCTGTACTAATCAGTACGATTAAAAGGCTTAAGTACTTTATTAAAATATGGTGTCTGGTATAGATCATGGTCTTCCGGGTTATGAGAGACTGTAGTTTGATATGTGGTTATGTCAGACTGTAGTTTGATATGTGGTTATGACACGCTGTAATTTGATATGTGGTTATGACACGCTGTAGTTTGATATGTGGTTATGAGAGACTGAAGTTTGATATGTGGTTATGAGACGCTGTAGTTTGATATGTGGTTATGACAGACTGAAGTATGATATGTGGTTATGACACGCTGTAGTTTGATATGTGGTTATGACACGCTGTAGTTTGATACGTGGTTATGACACGCTGTAGTTTGAGATGTGGTTATGACAGACTGAAGTTTGATATGTGGTTATGACACGTTGTAGTTTGATATGTGGTTACAACACGCTGTAGTTTGATACGTGGTTACAACACGCTGTAGTTTGATACGTGGTTATGACACGCTGTAGTTTGATACGTGGTTATGACAGACTGAAGTTTGATATGTGGTTATGACACGCTGTAGTTTGATATGTGGTTACGACACGCTGTAGTTTGATATGTGGTTATGACACGCTGTAGTTTGATACATGGTTATGACACGCTGTAGTTTGATACGTGGTTATGACACGCTGTAGTTTGATACGTGGGGTCGACTCAGCCTCTAACAGAAATGAGTATCAGGATTATTTCCTGGGGGGGGGGGGGGGGGAGCAGCCGGTGCGTAGGGCTGACAACCTTACCACCTTCATGTGCCGATTGTCTGGAAATGTGGGAGTCAGTACCTCCTGGAGCCCTAAGGGCCTGTAATGGGATTGCTTGACATTATTTGCAAAGCGGACGATGAGAAACTTTTGAGGCCAGTTTCATGAGACAGATTGCCCTGTAGCCGGTACCAGTCTGCGGGGTTACCAGCAAGTGTTCCTCTGAGCCGTGTCCGTGCATTGTGTGTTGCGTGTCTGTACCGGGAATATCAACACGCCAAGTTCAAGGCAACCCGCCGCTTGCAAGCATCACGCGACTCCCTCCTCTTGGGCACTGATAACTATCTGCCAGATACATGTTTCGCAGGAAACATCCAGTATCTTACTCACTGAACACGTTGGCACACCTTCAACAGGGGGGCACTCTTTTTCTTTTCAGGCTCTTTTCGCAAAGTTGCGAAAAGCGACTATTAGCTTCGTCATGTCTGTCTGTCCGCATGGAAAAACTCGGCTCCCAACGGACGGATTTTCATTAAATTTGGAATTTGAGGATTTTTCGAAAATATGTCGAAAAAGTTTTAGTTTGATTAAAATCTGACAAGAATAACGGGCACTTTACATGAAGACGTATGTATATTTATGATAATATCTCGCTGAATTCTTCTTAGAATAAGAAATGTTTCAGACAGACATTGTTGAGAAAATCAAAACACACATTTTATATTCGGTAAATTTTTTTTTTTTTCGAAAATCGTGCCGTTTATGGGATAATGTGGAAAATATGGTACAGCCAGACAGGCCACAGATGACAATATAATACGGCGCATGCGCTTTGCATGCTGGATAACTAAGGCTACAGACACACACTCAGAATATGTAATACTTATTGCTTTTCCACGGCAACAATGGTTACGCGAACGCGCCTCAGTGTTACGTTATACGTACATTGCTTGTCTTGTTAAATTGGGCAGTGTGTTTTAAAATGTACTGAATTTGACGCTTGTAAACACGCCGTAAAAATTGCGAAAATTAAAACCATACTTAATCCTTTTCTTGCTTGAAATCACGATATGTCTCGTTTAAACCCATGGGGCCTTTATGGGCTGCATTTGTTTTGTATATGGGAACGTCAGGAAATGAGATTTGGCCTGTTTCGGCAGTTGCTGTTTGTGGACGACGGGAAGTATACCAAACCATGACAAGAGAAAGTATATGTTACCATGGCAAACACAAACATCAATTACCATTACTTACCATGGCAACAGACTACATACGTTACCATGGTAACGAAGTGTACGTTAGAATATAAACAGAAAGTACACTGTACTATGTAACAGATGGCCCTGGGGCCTACCCAGCCTCCTATAAAATGGGTACCGGGTCTCGTTCCCGGGTGTAAAGCGGCCGGGGCGTGGAGTTGACCACCCACCCCCATCTATCGCCGAGGTTAAAGAAAGAGTAGAGCTATACCTCTACTTCCCCTCTGGGTCTTCATGGCCTGTTCTAGGGAGAACGTTACCTTTACCTTACTATGTAACAGAGGAAGGGCATCTTTGTAAATGAATGGAAACGACAAGGACATTTTTTTTTTAAAAAAACCAACTAAAGCACATATAGTGACATTGGATATGCATTAGTTGGTTTTTTGAAAAATAGAGTGAAAATGCACGGTGATTATAATACAAAAAGACAAGGAAATGTTTAAACTACGCTTGATTTGCAGTTGTATAGGATGCTGTGATATATCGTATTTCATTCGCAGTTTGGACCTGTTATGGTACCGTGTTTAAAATTGAATTAATTTAAATTGAATTTAATATGATTGATACAGTTGTGTTTTTATATATGCAGACCTATATACATATATAGCCGATCCCAGTGGCCGCGCGGTCTAAGGCGTGGGTCTACGGCCGCTCGCTTGCTAGGATTGTGGGTTCGAATCCCGCCGGGGGCATCGATGTTTGTGTTGTGTTTGTTGTATAAGGACTAGTATGGATCATAAGTGACATGAAGAAGGACGAAAGGATTTAAAGGTAAAAAAATGGATCAAAGGGGAAAAACGGGACAGGAAAAAAAAAAATCCCACCGGGGGCATGGATGTCTGTCTGTTGTGAGTGTTGTGTGTTGTCAGGTAGAGGTCACTGCAACGGGCTGATCACTCGTCCAGAGGAGTCCTACCGAGTGTGGCGTGTCTAAACGTGTGTGATCATGAAATCTCGAAAAATGAGGAGGCCTAGGCCCCCTGGGGGCTGTCGAGCCATAGGAAAAAAATATATACATATATATATATATTATATATATATAGGCTTATATACATGTCCAGTAATTAACCGTCTGACACAACACTTATTTATTATACCCACACTCAGCTACATGTTTCGCCTGTGTTAAGCCATTCTCAGACTGTGTAACGCTATACTGTAGCTGAGTGTGGGTTTTAATAAACAGGTGTTGTGGTGGAAGATTAATTATTGGTGTATATAAATGTTGGTATCTTCACCTTGCCGTGGTAGAGGGGCTTGTGAGTTCCAGTGACCCTGAGAGCTAAGCCGGCAGTAGCATTGCTACCAGTAGGGTCTCCCAAGCCGGACAGATCAAAAGGGTAGGAACCAGACGAAGAGAGATGCCTAGGAGATGGGAAACCGAATAAAAACTCCCCTGATGCTGGAAGCAGCGACATCAGTAGCGACATGAAGCACAGAGCAAATGATGCTCGAGATGGTTCATGATCGTGTAGCAACAGGCGGGACCAGAGTGGTCTGAATGGCTGCTGTACTGCGATGTGGAAAGCAAATGGAAAAACTACCACATTATTACTTTTCCTGGATAGTGTCTTCTAGAAACAGAGACAAATGCGAGATGCTTCCTCTGGAGACAAAACATTCCGGAGGTAAACTACTCCCCCATTCGGATCTCCGGGGGGGAGTGTTTCTAGGGGAGACACCACGCGGTAATGACTACAGACAAAAAAATGTGGTGCTGGAGAAGAATGGAGAAGATCAGTTGGACCGATCGTGTGAGAAATGAAGAAGTATTACACAGAGTGAAGGAGGAGAGGAATATCGTACATACAATAAAAAGAAGAAAGGCTAACTGGATTGGTCACATCTTGCGTAGAAACTGCCTTCTGAAACATGTGATTGAAGGAAAGTTAGAGGGAAGGATAGAAATGACGGGAAGACGAGGGAGAAGACGTAAGCAGCTACTGGATGACCTTAAGGAAAAGAAAAGATACTGGAAATTGAAAGATGAAGCACTAGATCGCACCCTGTGGAGAACTCGCTTTGGAAGAGGCTACGGACCTGTCGTAAGACAGACTACAGAATGAAAGAATAAATGGAATTAAAAGCGATCAGTTTCGGGCACAAGAGTGAGCCGGAGGCAAAGAACAACTATTGCTTTGCCTATCTGACGTGGGGTCAACCTGATGGGTACCAGGAAGTTATAGCTCCCGGAGCGGAAGCTGACCAACTGCTTTCAAATGCAGAGGTCAAGAATGCGTGTAGCTATAGAGGTCGTTCATTGACTCATGAGCTCTGGGAGGGCGTGGCTAACAGTGTCCCCACCTCCCACCCCCACCCGTCAGCCCACATCGTACTTTTGCAGTGTGTGGCTTGCAAGCACTGATTGTGGCACGCTCAAGTTGCCAAGGCCTGCATCTCACGGAATCTGGAACCAGGCCTCGGCAGTGAATTTGTCTTTCGTCTTGTGTTTCCTGTCCTCACATTACAACTACGTCGTGTAATTATGTGTCATGGGACTTGGCATCCGGTGTGACTGAATGGACGTTCTTGGATACTGTCGTGGTGGGATGAGATCGGTACATGTTGAACTGCGGCATGCGATTGGCCCAGTGTCCGTCCGATGGATGACCTTTGAATGAAAATAGAGCGCTGGGAAATTGATAATGGCAGGGTGGAAAAATAATATTACCTAACCCCCTAAATTATTGTGTAATTTTTGTTAGTATATACATAATTTACAAGGGGGCACGCGGTGGCGCAGTTGGTTGAGGCACTGCGCTACAAGCCGGAAGGTCGCGGGTTCGATTCCCGATGGTGTCATTGGGATTTTTCATTGACATAATCCTTCCGGCTGCACTATGGCCCTGGGGTCGACTCGGCCTCTGACAGAAATGAGTACCAGGAATATTTCCTGGGGTGTAAAGGCGGCTGGTAGCCGATCCCAGTGGCCGCGCGGTCTAAGGCGTCGGTCTACGGCCGCTCGATAACTGGGATTGTGGGTTCGAATCCCGCCTAGGGCATGGATGTCTGTCTGTTGTGAGTGTTGTGTGTTGTCAGGTAGAGGTCTCTGCGACGAGCTGGTCCCTCGTCCAGAGGAGTCCTACCGAACGTGGTGTGTCTAAAGTGTGATCGTGATTCCTCGAAAAATGAGGCGGCCTAGGCCCCCAAGGGGCTGTCGAGCCATGGGGGGGGGGGGGGGGGGAAGGCGGCCGGTGCGTAGGGCTGACAACCTTACCACCTTCATGTGCCGATTGTCTAGAAATCTGGGAGCCTCAACCTCCTGGAAGCCTAAGGGTCTGTCCAGGCCTGTAATGGGATTGCTGTACCTTTTACACTATTTACAAACGTGGCCGCGGGCCGCATAATACAACCTGGCGGGGCCACGGGTTGGAGACCGATAATGCAGGTGAAGTTAATAAATGTGTTTGTGATTCTCGAACTTGTGTGTCTTTTTGGTTGTATTATTTGATAAAATTAGAGCACACGGTGAAAATGTACTCGTATTACAAAACTCTATATTCGTTTGGTTCAAGATAGGGACCATTGGCGAACTGTTTGAACGCGGTAATGAAGCTACGATATCCGTGAGAGCTGCGTAATTTCTTCCATAGCTGAAAGACTGTCGGTAAGTCAACAAAGTTCTATTGGATGCAATGATTTAATATCTGCCGACGCTAATCAAATATATGTTGGCAGTGGTTTAATAATAGGCTAACATCGGAGGTAACTCAGTTGGTATAGTGACTAGGCTACGTGTTAGACAACAGAGGAGTTAGGAGGGGAAATCGATGTCTTCTCTCCACAGCGTCCAAACCGCCTCGAGGACCAACCAGCCTCTTATGAAGTCCGTATCACAGGTTATTCACCTGACGGTAAAGCGACCGGATTGTGAACCTGATCACTCATCTCCGTTTAATGCCGAGGTTAATGTGTGGAGCCATACCTACTCTCTCCTCATACGTTTCCTTGACGTGGTGCATAATTAAGTACAGGGACTACTTCACTTTTACTTTAGAAGTGATCAGGCTTTCGTTCAGATTTATGTGTAGTTCTTTCTTCATCAGGTGACTTATGGTAAATTAATGTTTAGTCTGTAATATTTAAAATACTCCGTGCTTCTCTTTCGGCCTACTGTTTAGGGGCGTAATCTGTTTCTGTTGGAATGGTACGAAATAGGCTAATGCACTGTGTGGACAGCTACAGATTTCAGCTCTATACGGCTGTGACAGTGGTATATGACTTATTTTATACTTTTTTTTGGACTTTGTCCCTATCTAATTTTTTACTTAATTACGACGTTTCGGAAGCCGGCTCTGGTTTATGAAGACGGGAGCAGAGCTGGCTCCCGAAACGTCGTTCTTCAGTAAAAATTAGTCGATGGACAAAGTTAAAAGCTTAAACTGCAGAGTTTTTTTTTAAATGTGAAGGTATGTGGCACATGTAGGAAACATTTAAATGGATGATAACATAAACTGAATGTCTTTTTAAATTGTCCTTTTAAATTGTCCTTTTAAATGTACAAAGTGCACGTAAATTGATTTGTAATAAGATGTGTATTGCGTGGGACGGGAATGAAACAATTCCGTTTACTGATTTGACTATATATACTTGAATTATTAGGCTTGAGGTTTCTTTAAGAATTAGAGAAATTAAACCATTTTACTTAACTATTCGGAGAAGTTTTGAGATGTGTTTGTGTAAAAATGTCTAATCGATTTCCATCTCGTTTGTCTAGTTTCCTGAACCTTGCCACATTTTCAAAGTGCTTTCGAACTCGGTTATAACGTCATGAAAGGGACTGAATATTTTGTGTCGTTATAAACGAGTGTTGTTATAACCGAGTAGAATGATGTTATGGTTAACAGTGAGGAATTAATTGGTACCACAGAATATCTGACGTTATAGATGAGGTGTCGTATAAACCGATGTTGTTATATAACCGGGTTCGACTGTATTGTAAAAAGGCTGATGTTAGCAGTGTTAAGACGTGATAATTAGTGATTTCAAGACCAGTCCAATGTTAGACACTGTACCTTTTTGCCCCATTAGTGTAGTGATAGCATAATAGCCTGGTGTTGAAAACGTTTCCAGGTTACAAACACTGTGTGTTACTAATACCGAAATAAAAATACAGTCGAACCCTGTTATAACGACATCGGTTTATACGACACCTCGTCTATAACGTCAGATATTCTGTGGTACCAATTAATTCCTCACTGTTAACCGTAACATTATACTCCTCGGTTATAACGACACACGTTTATAACGACACAAAATATTCAGTCCCTTTCATGACGTTATAACCGAGTTAGACTGTATTATGAATATTTTACAGCCCAGTGGTTACTTTATATACCACCAGGTTTAACATTCAGACAGTATACATTCTGCCCTGAGAATTTACATGTTTCGTATGGTTACGACAATAAAGCGAGATGATTTCTTTGTACATAATTAACTTACTGGTTTTTGTAATCGAAATGGGAGTGTTTTACTGCGCTGTACGAATTCAGTCTTCCTATAACATTTGTGGGGGCACGCGGTGGTTGAGGCACTGCTGTACAAACCGGAAGGTCGCGTGTTTGATTCCCGATGGTGTCATTCGAATTTTTCATTGACATAATCCTTTCGGTCGCACTATGGCCCTGGGGTCCATTCAGCCTCTAATAGAAATGAGTACCAGGAGTATTTCCTGGGAGGTAAAGGCGGCCGGTGCGTAGGGCTGACAACCTTACCACCTTCATGTGCCGATTGTCTAGAAATCTGGGAGCCTCACCTCCTGGAAACCTAAGGGCTTGTCCAGGCCTGTAATGGGGTTGCTATACCTTTTTATAAAATTTGTAGTCATATCATGGTATCATTCTACCAATGCATCATGCTCGTGCTCATCTACATGTTGCTCTTACCAGAAGGACAAACGGCCGAAGCCTGGAAACCTTCCAAAAAGCAATGCTCATTCAGAAATCTGGGAGAACTTTTACTTTTTGTGTTGGTGTCAAGCCTCTCTTTGGGCTTGTTACCATGTATTCAATTTTGTTTTGGAATTTACATTGTTCCTGGGGGCGCTCTGGACCCCCCAGAAACAAAAATATAAATTTTAAAACAAAATCAAACGTATGGTCATGAGCCCTAAGAATGGCTTGACACCTGGACGGATTGGGTGAGTGATTGTCAGCCGTAGCGTGACACTGACTCTTGACTCTGTGTCAATGGAAAGGTTTCAGAATCTGCCATTATAAATGGGCCCATTTATAAGTTGACGTCGGGTGCGGGAATTAGGGCAAAGAGCATTGTGCTATGTCGGCAGCAGGCTAACAAACGAGCAACATAAAACATATCCGTGTCAACACCTTCATTGCACGCTGCCCCCCCCCCCCTGATTAATTAATGCAAAGGTCTGTCTCGTCTCTGCACGCGATGCCTCGATCTAACGGCACTGGAGCGGGAAGAGGTAAATTGATGTTGGCAGCACTGATGTAATTTGAAATGTAGATTCACATTTTGTTTCACATTCGCTTACATTCCATAAATCCTAACAAGGTGGAAAAAAAAACTTTTTGTATGGGGAATCAGTAAATTATAATATATATATATATATATATTATATATATATATATGTGTTTGCTTATGAAAAGCATGTGTCAAGATTACAATAAGCAAAGCTGATAGTTAAAATACAATGTACTATAACAATTTAACATTACAAACAATATAAACTTATTTATCATAAAAGTCGATGAATTAAATTATAAAGTTGTGTATATAAAAAATATGCTTATAAAATATTTTTACTAAATTTGTTAAGGACCAATATCTTTAGTCGAATTCCAGTTAAGATATTCATGCAATGAATAAAATGAATTTTTAAGAAGAAACCTATTTAAAGCAGGTCTAAATTGTTTTTCTTTATGAGATCAGTCTTTAATACTAAATGGTAAATGATTAAAAATTTTAATTCCAAAATAGATGGTTCCTTTTTGGAACATTGTTAAATTTGATATAGGAGAATGTAAGTCAGTTCTGAGTCTGGTGTTTATACTATGAATATCAGAATTAGATTTAAATAGGTCCCTGTTCTTAATCACAAACAATAAAAGAGAATATATATATATTGTGATTGTAATGGAAGAATCTTTAGTTTCTTAAATAATTCTCGACAAGAAACTCTACTTAGAGAGTTCGTAATAATTCTAATTATTCTTTTTTGTATTTTAAAAATATTATTGCAAGAGGAAGAATTACCCAGAAAATTATACAATATGTCATAAGAATGAAAATAAGGGAAAAAATTATCCTTAGGATTCTTTTTTGTATTTTAAAAATATTATTGCAAGAGGAAGAATTACCCCAGAAAATTATACAATATGTCATAAGAGAATGAAAATAAGGGAAAAAATTATCCTTAAGGATTCTTTTTGTATTTTAAAAATATTATTGCAGAGGAAGAATACCCAGAAAATTATACATATGTCATAAGAGAATGAAAATAAGGAAAAAATTATCCTTAAGGATCTTTTTGATTTTAAAAATATTATTGCAAGAGGAAGAATTACCCAGAAAATTATACAATATGTCATAAGAGAATGAAAATAAGGGAAAAAATTATCCTTAAGGATTCTTTTTTGTATTTTAAAAATATTATTGCAAGAGGAAGAATTACCCAGAAAATTATACAATATGTCATAAGAGAATGAAATAAGGGAAAAAATTATCCTTAAGGATTCTTTTTTGTATTTTAAAAATATTATTGCAAGAGGAAGAATTACCCAGAAAATTATACAATATGTCATAAGAGAATGAAAATAAGGGAAAAAATTATCCTTAAGGATTCTTTTTTGTATTTTAAAAATATTATTGCAAGAGGAAGAATTACCCCAGAAAATTATACAATATGTCATAAGAGAATGAAAATAAGGGAAAAAATTATCCTTAAGGATTCTTTTTTGTATTTTAAAAATATTATTGCAAGAGGAAGAATTACCCCAGAAAATTATACAATATGTCATAAGAGAATGAAAATAAGGGAAAAAATTATCCTTAAGGATTCTTTTTTGTATTTTAAAAATATTATTGCAAGAGGAAGAATTACCCAGAAAATTATACAATATGTCATAAGAGAATGAAAATAAGGGAAAAAATTATCCTTAAGGATTCTTTTTTGTATTTTAAAAATATTATTGCAAGAGGAAGAATTACCCAGAAAATTATACAATATGTCATAAGAGAATGAAAATAAGGGAAAAAATTATCCTTAAGGATTCTTTTGTCATAAGGGATTTGACAGCTCTGATTGCATAGCATGCCGAACTTAATTTAGACATTAATTTATCAGTATGATTTTTCCAAGATAAAGTACTGTCAATGATTAATCCCAGAATATTGGATCTGTAGCGGAAAGGCGGCGTGAATAAAGTGCTTTGCGATACTCAGGGAAGTTAAATGTTTGTACATTGGTGTCATTGAACATGTGTCTGTAATCCACTGTTAATCTTCTGTAATGCTGAACACATTTCCTTATTTTGTAATGTTCATATGCGACGTTACACCGTTCTAATAAATGAGTCACAGATAGCGAGCACTGTCATTTAGACAGCTTGTTTGTGCAGTCTTGGTCTCTATGACGTAACGCATTTAAATGTGTTTGCTCTTTAGTTTAAGACGATGTCAGGTTACACTGAAATAAATTTTTCATTGTGCGTAATGCGTGGAAATATGCGTCAAGCATACCTGAGAGTTGAACTAATTTCCAGCACCTGCTTTAACATGCGGTAAGTTATGCTGTCGATCTCAGTGGCCGCGCGGTCTAAGGCGTGGGTCTTCGGCCGCTCGCTTGCTAGGATCGTGGGTTCGAATCCCACCGGGGGAATGGATGTTTGTCTCTTGTGAGTGTTGTGTGTTGTTGTCAGGTAGAGGCCTCTGCGACGAGCCGATCCCTCGTCCAGAGGAGTCCTACCGACTGTGGTGTGTCTCTCAGTGTGATCAAAAGAAATTACAAACCTCGACACTGAAACGGGAAAACCGGAGTAGGTCGAAGAAAGAAAGAAAGAAAGAAAGAAAAAAAAAACTGCTACTAGAAATTAACCCTCATGTGACGGAGGTTAGAAGTAATAGTCACACGTTAATTCACCCCGTCTTTCAGCAGTTGTTGCTTCATACTTGATCACTGATAAGGTCATTACGATAATGTTTATTAAAGTATTATTTTCTTTAAAGATAGGCGACATCCGTCATTTTTACGGGTGGGGATACAGTGAAACACGTCATGCAACAAGGAGTGATATATAACTAGCTTTTCAGCGACTCTTTCATTAGAGTAATTTTTTTGTTTGTTAATGTCGCATTCTCTGACATATCTGTTCCTTGATAATGCGTATCGTGAAGGTAAATATTAACATATTTATAGTTCATTTGTCAAGTAAGCGCGAAAGATCTGACTCACATATAGTGTAACTCGTCAATTAGCGTCAGGCGGTTTAATAACGCCATTTGGATTTTTTTCAATCTATTTGAAGGAGTGTAGTTCTAATGGTATGTATTTAAATTGTATTTCTTTGTGTATTTTTTTTTTAATTGCTGTACTTCTTCACTGTTTTTCAAGCTAGTTCACGGTTACACCAAAACACAGCGAATTGTACATTCCATAAATTTGTTCCCCTTGTTAGTAGTTTTTATTTTTTTTGTGTGACCTTGAATGGGCGTGTCAGCATTATTCCGAACTTACCAGTAAGATTTGACACTGTTGTCACCGTGCATTTTTATGAATTAAAATAAATAATAAACCAACAAATGCACTATAAACTAGTTTAATGTAAATTTCACACTGTTGACACCGTGCATCTTCGTCATATTAAATTAAGTTATAAACCAACCGATGCACACTAAAACCACTTGTTAAGTAGCTTTATTATAAAATTGTTAAAATTGTACCCCTACACAATTTTATAATAAAGCTACTTAAAAAGTGGTTTTAGTGTGCATCGGTTGGTTTATAACTTAATTTAGTTTAATGTAGTATTTGTCATGTATCACCCTACACGTGTTTCGGATTCAAAGTCCATCTTCATGGGGTTCCAATACTATCAGAAACTACCAAAGCAAGCGCAGTTTGCACAAACGTACATTACTTGTATGTCAACTATTATGGTAGAGAGAGTCTCCGCATACTCTCCACTATGTACAGATAGCACAACAGCAACACATTACACTCCTACACAATCTAAGAACATGCTTCACAATCCAAGAAAGCCAGTATTTCCGTACCGGGGAAATACATATTTCATATTTCAACATGGTTTAATTATAAACAGACATATTTATGTTCTATAATTATATACATGTCGCCCTCGGTGGACTAGTGGTTAGCGTGCTCGCCACTGGACCCAAGGTTCGCGGGTTCGATCCCGACCGAGGTCGATGGATTTTTAAGGGTGATAAAAATCCGGAGCACCACTTCCTTCGGAGGGGAAGTAAAGCCGTCGGTCCCATGTCGTAGATTTACGGCATGTAAAAGAACCTTACGGGCATGATTAAAAATGTTACGTAAGCTAAATTCAAAGCCTCCATTTCTCACCCAAGTCTCCTGACTGCCAGATGGCTCTGGTGGACACATCAGGATCGATAGTAGTAGCGCGGCCAGTTGCACACGACTTAGTAACCTCGGAAAGAGGAGGCCCGAGCCCATATAGGACTGTTGAGCCATGGTTATTGTTATTATTTATTACTGTATATTATAAATTGTATGCACACAGAAAATATAAAATAGCCTGAAACTACGTGGCTCAGAAACACTTATGTGTGCTGCCACCCCTAACAGTGCTGTCTTATCATATATCATATATCATCTCAGCAACAGCATTTGCTCCAAGCTGTATCTCAGATCAACCAGCAGAACAGGAGCCATCCACCCCAATCCAGAGCAACCGGCAGTAAAATAACAACATTACTCCGGTTTCACTCTCCTATCTATAAAGGAAAACACTATCAGCACCCTAATCACAGTCCATTCGTGAATTTATTCCAACACCGAAAATTGCGGGAAATTAAGGAAGTATCCTTACGTCTCTGAACGTGCAAGCTACACTTTTTACTCTGTATTTTTAGTCACGTGTACAAGAAAACTCATATATTCGAAACAAAACGGATCCCACATTACAATGTAAAAGACCCAGAGTCAACAGGAAGAACGATAGCATGCGTTGTGGTGACTGAGGAGGGTAGTGCTATGCCAGGAACAGGGATGACTGGATTCAGTGCGGGTCCGGCACCGTCTGAAGTGAGACAAAGGGTGCCGGTATGTGGATTACGTACCTTATGTGATGAGGGTGACAGTGACGTATGTTTCTTGCCGTTATGCTTGTTTAAATATTGTTGTTATCCTAATAAACTTGAATGTCAACTAGTTTTTATTAATTCAACTGTGTCTTCTTCTAGTTCATTTGTTCAGTTCACGGGGCGGCATTTTTTTAACTCAAAGACAGTGTTCTTAAAGCATATTGTACGTTTAAAATGTATTGCCTTTACTGCATTCAGAGTTATATCTATTTTGAGTGTCTGAAGTTTTGAAGTATTTAGTACGTAATAAAAATATCAAAATACATACTTGGCGTTTATTTGCTTCAGTGTCGGGTAATAACGCCATATGCTGCTGTTGTGCAAACTACATCTTAAGGAAATAAAATTTTTGGATTTTCTAAAATGTGACCTGGATTTATCATGTCCGATAGTTTCACTTTCAAAAAATGCAAATGTAAAAACTGTACCATTAAAAATGTTGAAGATGTTCACCAAGGAATGAAGGAAGGAAGGAAGGAAGGAAGGAAGGAAGGAAGGAAGGAAGGAAGGAAGGAATGAAGGAAGGAAGGAATGAAGGAAGGAAGGAAGGAAGGAATGAAGGAAGGAAGGAAGGAAGGAATGAAGGAAGGAAGGAATGAAGGAAGGAAGGAATGAAGGAAGGAAGGAATAGAAGGAAGGAAGGAAGGAAGGAATGAAGGAAGGAAGGAAGGAAGGAATAAAGGAATGAATGAAGGAAGGAAGGAATGAAGGAACGAAGGAAGGAAGGAAGGAATGAAGGAAGGAAGGAAGGAATGAAGGAAGGAAGGAAGGAATGAAGGAAGGAAGGAAGGAAGGAAGGAATGAAGGAAGGAAGGAAGGAAGGAAGGAAGGAAGGAAGGAAGGAAGGAAGGAAGGAAGGAAGGCAGATACAGAGTGTTAATGTAAATTCTATGAGCTGGTTCCGCTTTAATGGGACAGCCTATACATTAGTGTTATTACTACCGTCAGTAGTTACTGTGTTTGGAACAATCAAACAGTGCCCGTAATTCTGAATATTCTAAAACTAAAATGACCAGTGGTTTTCAAAGTTTTGGTTCTCGCGGCACACTTGGGATATGTTTTTCATTTCACGACACACCAGAATTAGAATTTAGAAATAAAAAGTACCTAATAAGCCTAGCTACACTCATTTTTAAACAATGCAATTTCTTGTTCATTCATTCATTCTGCAGTCTGTCTTACGACAGGTCCGTAGCTTCTTCCAAAGCGAGTTCTCCACAGGGTGCGATCTAGTGCTTCCTCTTTCAATTTCCAGTATCCTTTCTTTTCCTTAAGGTCATCCACTAGCTGCTTACGCCTTCTCCCTCGTCTTCCCGTCATTTCTATCCTTCCCTCTAACTTTCCTTCAATCACATGTTTCAGAAGGCAGTTTCTACGCAAGATGTGACCAATCCAGTTAGCCTTTCTTCTTTTTATTGTATGCACGATATTCTTCTCCTCCTTCACTCTGTGTAATACTTCTTCATTTCTCACACGATCGGTCCAACTGATCTTCTCCATTCTTCTCCAGCACCACATTTCAAAACTTTCCAGATACTTCCGATCTACTTTCCCAAGTGTCCACGTTTCAACACCACACAAAGCTATGCTCCAAATGTAGCACTTTACTAGTTTCTTCCTTAAATTTAATTCCAGTTTGCTGGTGAAAAGATTTTTCTTCTTGTTGAATGCTGCTTTTGCCATGGCAATTCTGGATTGAATTTCACGTGTACACCTTGCATCACTTGTTATTATGCTACCCAAATAATTGAAATATTCCACATTCTCCAATTGTTTTTGATCTATCATAATTTTCATTGGGGATGGTTGCAATTTCTTGTATAGCAACAAAATAAAAAAAAAAAAAAAACCCAAGCAAGAACATTACACTCGACACAACTAGTCTAAGGATTTTGCGAAAGCGGAAGAGAACCTTTGGTACACAGACGTAGATGTTTACTGTGCGTGGCTCACACTAACAAATGGATTCTGGCCAGGAGTGGGGTGAGATATCTTTACAGTCAATGTTGTGTGTAACACCACAGTCCACAACGAACAGTAACTGCTGCTGCTACTGCTGCTACTCCTAATCTTACAAACTTCTGCTTGCAATTGATTTATTTGTACCAACAAATGTGTCACCACACAGACAGGAGAGAAGGAGGTTCTGCTAACAACATAACACACAGATAAATGGAACACACGCTGGAAATAGGACCACGCTGCCATTAATTAATAATTATACTATAGAGGGTAGTATAATATACTACTTGATTTTATTGTAATTTTTATAAGTTTTAATAATTTAATAACTTTTAGCAGCTTAACAATACCACAAATTTTACAAAAATTTTATACGATGTGGTAAATACTGACTCACTGTTATGACGTAACCAAAGAATTGGTCTATGTAAAAACTCCTTAAAATACCCCCTGATGATGGCAGGATAACTGCTGAAATGCGTATTGGGGCGTCGTAATAATAAAGAAAACAGTGAAAAGGCTGTCTTAGTGCATTTGTTGGTACAAATAAATCAATTATAAAAGATGCACGGTGAATATAAAGTGAAATTCTGCTTGCAAGTTCTAAATATGCTTATTGTCATCTTTACCAGTTACTAAAATACACTCAATTACCGATAAAAAATATGATGGTAACAGTTATATAATTTTATATAATCGTTTATATGCTCAAAGCCTCGCGGTACATGGTGGAGAACCACTGTACTAGACGATCACCAACAGTCTGACAGTGTAAAATCGATCTATTTCCGCCACTCTTTTCGTCTCTTGGCCAACGTTTAATGCATAAAGCTATATACACGGTATGATGGAGGTAAATACTTGAACAGTGATCGAAGGAAATATTAATACATTATGAAAATATTACGTTACAAAGGAAGCTCTTGAAGGGTTTGGAGACTTCAAAATAGGAGGACAAGTAATTCGCACTGTGAAATATGCAGATGACCTTGTGCTACTGGCTAGGGAGGAAACGGTGCTACAGGGCGTGGTTGATAGACTAATTGAAATTGGAAGACCCTATGGAATGGAAATGAATGTGGGAAAAACTAAAGTAATGAAAATCTCGAGGCAACCATCCCCAATGAAAATTATGATAGATCAAAAACAATTGGACAATGTGGAATATTTAAATTATTTGGATAGCATGATAACAAACGATGCAAGGTGTACACGTGAAATTAAATCCAGAATTGCCATGGCAAAAGCAGCATTCAACAAGAAGACTCTTTTCACCAGCAAACTGGAATTAAATTTAAGGAAGAAACTAGTAAAGTGCTACATTTGGAGCGTAGCTTTGTGTGGTGCTGAAACGTGGACACTTGGGAAAGTAGATCGGAAGTATCTGGAAAGTTTTGATATGTGGTGCTGGAGAAGAATAGAGAAGATCAGTTGGACCGATCGTGTGAGAAATGAAGAAGTATTACATAGAGTGAAGGAGGAGAGGAATATCGTACATACAATAAAAAGAAGAAAGGCTAACTGGATTGGTCACATCTTGCGTAGAAACTGCCTTCTGAAACATGTGATTGAAGGAAAGTTAGAGGGAAGGATAGAAATGACGGGAAGACGAAGAAGAAGGCGTAAGCAGCTACTGGATAATCTTAAGGAAAAGAGAAGATACTGGAAATTGAAAGAGGAAGCACTAGATCGCATATTGTGGAGAACTCGCTTTGGAAGAGGCTACGGACCTGTTGTAAGACAGACTACAGAATGAATGATAATTAAGCACCATTATATGAATGCATATAGGGGGAGTGGAGGTATAGCTGCACCCATTCTTAGCCTCGGCACTGGCCGATCTTCAGCTTCACGCTGCGTCCGTTTTACTCTCTGCTGGGTGGGCCCCACAGCCGGTCACGATACTTTGACCCTGCTGGCAATCGAAGGTCTTGTAGCCAGTAGCCTGGTCACTGTAGTGACTGATTTTGTGTTGTTGTCAAGTGAGATGTGGTGGAAAGGTTAGGAACGATTAATTGGTAAGGATGTTGCGGGAACGTGTGGGCTCTTTGACTGTCTTGTGATTGCGTTTATTTGGAGAGCTTGAAGGTCACGTAATCAGAAGGTGTTAAGGACAGAGGCTGTCTTCGAAACCTAGAACTTCGGCTCCGAATTGAGGCGGCTGAAGCCCAGAAAGTGTAACTTTAATTTTAGTAACCAATTAGGGGGTTGGGGAATTACTGGTTTGATTCCAAATTTGGAGCAAAAATTATTCTTCCAACACCGAGGAAGTATAGGCATTGTATCCGTCTAGAATTGAAAAGATGTGTTTGTGTATTTTAATACCCACCTAGACCTAGATATAGATGGTAGGGTCACATTAAAATGGATCTTAATTAGAAATACGGTGTGCAGGTGTGGAATGGATTCGACTCGGGACAGGATCCTGTGGCGGGATGTTACACAGCGTAGATTGGTAGTTACCGACGTTTCGGGACGTCCCGAAACGTCGGTAACTTATTTGTGCTATTCGTAACGGAACGAAGAACGTCAGCTGATGTATATCGGTTTGCAAATTCGAAAGTGCATTATATTGCTGGTCAGATGTAATTAGGGTGATCAAATGAAAATAATGAGATGGACGGGAATGTGGCATGCATGGGAAGGAAGAGAAGTGCATAATATACAAAGTTTTGGTGGGGAAACCAGGAGGAAAGAAGAACATTTTGAAGACTTAGGAGTAGATGGGCGTACAGTAAGACAGTTTTCGACTGAGGTAAGGGTTCCGTTCTTGAAAAAAAAATTACGTAACCCCGAAATTTACGTAGAGTCGGCGGTGACCACACCCCCACTTATTTATCAAACTTCATTGGTTATGTATACGTTCTTACAGTGTCAGTGTACGGGTTTAAGGTGTTATTTGTGTCAGTGTTTTCATATGAAGCACACAAAGTAAAATACAGTTAATAATTACAATATCAATAATTAATAATATCATGTTATACTTATATAATATTAATTCGATCCCAGTAGCCGCGCGGTCTAAGGCGTGGGTCTGCGGCCGTTCACTTGCTGGGATTGCGGGTTCGAATCCCGCCTAGGGCATGGATGTTTGTCTCTTGTGAGTGTTGTGTGTTGTCAGATAGAGGGCTCTGCGACGGGCTGATCACTCGTCCAGAGGAGTCCTACCTACTGTGGTGTGTCTGAGATCGAGGAACCTCACAGAGGATGCCTAGGCCAACTAGGGCTGTCTGAGCCGTGAGAAAAAAAATATTACGTAATAATTCTAATCGTTAATAAGAATTTTTTTTACGTAAGTCTGAGTTTGCGTAACTCGCATATTACGTAAGCCGGAAACTGTGTTAGAGTGGATTTTAAATAAACAGGAGGGGAGGATATGGAGTGGACTCATCTGGCTCAGGGTAGGGACAGGTAGCGGCCTTTTGTGGGCGTGGTATTGAACCTTCGTTTTCCATAAAATTTAGGGAAAGCCATGCCATAGCTCAGGCGGTTAGTCGCCGGCCTTTCACCGCGGAGACCCAGGTTCGATCCCGGGTCGATCCATGTGGGATTCTGGTGGACAGAGTGGCACTGGGATAGGTTTTTCCCCCGAGTACTTCGGGTTTTCCCTGTAAATTTCATTCCACCGGTGCTCCATGACATGGAGAAACGAAGAAAAACTAGTCATCTTCATCACAGGGTTGCACAGTAAGCCTTCAAGGCTGCGGTGCGCCCGTAGCGTCTGCTGCGGGGCCCTTCACCACAAATAGTAACTGCGCTCGATCGAGTTAATGTGAAAGGGTCTGGTCTGCCTGTACAGTGTTGACTCCCATAGTGCTGTACGTCAGACCCTGATGTCAGCTGTCGCGCTAGTCAAGTTGGCGAGAAATTGCAAATTAACTTTATGATAATTTCCGTCTGAACTTGAAGTACAGTTGTCTGAGTCTATATACGGCGCACAGCGGGCGGGTGGTGTGAGAGATGGCGCCCAAAATAGAACGACAGTCTGGTGGTTCCGTTTAGAGAACGGTGTTTGGGTGCCTGCAGGCAATGGGAGTTCCTGGACGCCCGCCATTGTGCTCTGTCAAATTTGATTAATACACTTCCGGCCGTCTTTCATTTGCATGTGACGTTTGTGGGGGTTATCAGGGGACTCGAACGCGGTCCGACCTGAATGCTGGTCCCATTGGGTCTTATTCTTTAGGCGCGTTCGCAAAATTGCTGAAAGCGGATATTAGTTTCATGTCTGTCTGTACGTCCACGTGGAACAACTCGGTTCCCACTGGACGGATTTTCATAAAATTTGAAGTTCGAGTATTTTTCGAGAATCTGTCAAGAAATTATAAATCTCATTAAAATCTGACAATAATAACGGTACTTTACATGAAGACCTATGTACATTTATGATAATATCTCGCTGAATTATCCTTATAATGAGAAATGTTTCAGACAAAAGTTGTACATAAAACCAAAACACACATTTTATGTTCAATAACTTTTTTCCGAAAATCGTGCCGTTTATGAGATAATGTGGAAAAATATGGTACAGCCAGACAGGCCACAGATGACAATATAATACGGCGCATGCGCTTCGCGTGCTGGATAACTAAGGCTACAGACACACACTCACAATATGTAATACTTATTGCTTTTCCACGACAACAATGGTTACGCGAACGCGCCTCAATATTACGTTACACGTACATTGCCTGTCGTTTTTGTTTTTTAGAACGCTGTTTCACTGATTCACAGTACGTGACGCTTATTAATGAATAACAAACCGAAAAGAATGCCGTATAGGGAAAGCGACTGTTGCGTATTTTTAAGTCCTATTCCGGTTTTTGTCTGAAGGCAGTGAGGAAAAGTGCTTATATACTTGGTTGTGTGGCCTGTCTTGGGGTAGGGAGTCGAAAGCTTAACTTACCATCGCCTTTCGTTACGGTCTCACTGGTACACTCAACGACGAGTTAGAATGCTTTAGACTGAGGTTCACACCTTTATTTAATCACCATCAGTACATATAACACAGCCGGCTACAACGTGGATCCGCAGATTCTGAAACGACTGTCGCCGGTCATCGGGTCTTCTGCTCTTCTTTCTACTCCACCCTCTTGTCTCCAACCTGTCTCTTTTCTTATCGCCCTCTGTCCCTCCACCCATATCGTAGAGCGAAAAGGTCAGAGGGTCAGAGGGTCCCTCCTCAGGCTGAGGTTCGACACACACACAAATGTTTTCCTTTCCTCACGTAGAAGGGTGGGAAAGCTCGACCGGGGCTCGAACTCAGTGTTCGGCTATAATGGTGAATGAGAGACAGGAGACCTACCTGCTAGATGCCTGTATGTTATCTAAAAACGTGAAGATGGAAATATTAAAATCCATTATTTTGCTTGTTTTATATGGGTGTGAAACTTGGTCTCACATGTGGAGAATTGGATGCTGAGGAAGATATTTGGGCTTAAGATGAAGAGACAGGAGGCTGCAGAAAACTGCATAATGAGGTGCATCGTGGTTGTACACCTCGCCATATATTATTAGGGTGATCAAAGATGGACAGGGCATGTGGCACGTATGGGTGAGAAGCTAAATGCATACAGGGCTTTGGTGGAGAAACCTTAAGGCGAGAGACCTCATAGATGGGGAGCGTACTATTGACCCTTTAAATATGAAAGTACTTTTGTATCGAATGCCCCCTGATTTCCGAAATAGTAATTAGAAAATGAGTAAATAGAAATTTTTCGAAGGTTCCCAGGCTTTGCCCGTTTGTCCTTCTGGTAACAGCAGCATGTGCATAAAAACGAATATGGAGCACCGGTGGGTTAAATACTAAGATTAAACCAAACTGTATATAAAGATACAGTCCGTACCGCGGAGTAAACACACTCCGTCTGAGTTATACAAACCAGTCAGTTAATGCTGTACAGTGAAATAATCGCTGTTTGTTCTGAGATCCACACAAAACACATAAATACAGTGTGTGGGCAGAACGTAGAATTTTGGTATGTTAAACATGGTGGTACGTATAGTAACCACTGGGCTTTAGAGGGTTAATATACATTGTACATAAATACAGTCCGTACCGCGCAGTAAACACACTCCGTCTCAGTTATACAAACCAGTCAGTTAATGCTGTACAGTGAAATAATCGCTGTTTGTTCTGAGATCCACACAAAACACATAAATACAGTCCGTACCGCCCAGTAAACACACTCAGTCTCAGTTATACAAACCAGTCAGTCAATGTTGTACAGTGAAATAATCGCTGTTTGTTCTGAGATCCACACAAAACACATAAATACAGTCCGTACCGCGCAGTAAACACACTCCGTCTCAGTTATACAAACCAGTCAGTTAATGTTGTACAGTGAAATAATCGCTGTTTGTTCTGAGATCCACACAAAACACATAAATACAGTCCGTACCGCGCAGTAAACACACTCCGTCTCAGTTATACAAACCAGTCAGTTAATGCTGTACAGTGAAATAATCGCTGTTTGTTCTGAGATCCACACAAAACACATAAATACACTGTGCGGGCAGAACGTAGAATTGTTGAATGTTAAACATGGTGGTACATATAGTAACCACTGGGCTTTAGAGGTTTAATATACATTGTACATAAATACAGTCCGTACCGCGCAGTAAACACACTCCGTCTCAGTTATACAAACCAGTCAGTCAATGCTGTACAGTGAAATAATCGCTGTTTGTTCTGAGATCCACACAAAACACATAAATACACTGTGCGGGCAGAACGTAGAATTGTTGAATGTTAAACATGGTGGTACATATAGTAACCACTGGGCTTTAGAGGTTTAATATACATTGTACATAAATACAGTCCGTACCGCGCAGTAAACACACTCCGTCTCAGTTATACAAACCAGTCAGTTAATGCTGTACAGTGAAATAATCGCTGTTTGTTCTGAGATCCACACAAAACACATAAATACACTGTGTGGGCAGAACGTAGAATTGTTGAATGTTAAACTTGGTGGTAAGGTAAAGGTAAATTTCTCCCTATAACGGGCCAAGAAGGCCCAGAGGGGAGTAGACGTGTAGCTCTACTTTTTCTTTAACCCTGGCACTAGATGAAGGTGGATGGTCGACTCCACGCCCCGGCCGCTTTACCCCCGGGAAAGAGACCCGGTACCCATTGTATAGGAGGCTAGGTGGGCCCCAGGGCCGGTCTGGACGGGTGCTGAAAATACATGTATTAACCGCTGAGCGTGAAAGGATTAAAGTGCCGTTTCAAGAAATATGAGGGGAGAGTGTGGACTGGTTTCAAATGACTCAGGATAGGGACCAGTTATGGGGTCCTATGAATGCAGTGATGGACCCTGGTTTTGCATAAAATGCCGGGAATTCGTGACTAGCTGAGGACCTCTCAAATTCTCCGGTGCGCACTGCAGTGTTTGCACAGTCAGCAGGATCCCTGCCGGCCGTGTCAGCGAGCAGCAGCTCAGTTGATCACCGAGACACAGTGAGGAGCGACAATTGTTTGGTGCCCGCGCGATTCGCCTAAAGCCTTGAAATTGGTATTCCGGTCACGCCTGCGGGGGGGTGGGGGTACACTCCATAAATAATATGGCGTGTCAGGCAAGCTCAGAGACAAATCCCCATCATAAATTATAAGCGTGTTTCCTGCTTTATTTAACGATGCTGCGTGCAAATAATGTATTTGTAGAATGTCACTGTTAACCATTTCCTGCCTCGTACTTGACACTCTTGTATCTACATTACAAAGACGACCCGGTCAATCTTTGAAGAAATAATCGCTATTTATTCGGAAAATTGCGGAACACACAAAGACACTGTGTGGGCGGAATGTGAAGTTTTGTTAACCCTTATCCTGCCGGGGTGGGTATTTAAATTTCAGCGCATGGTTTATGAAAAAAAACACGAGTATTGTTTGAACGAAAAACATAAAATTATGAAATAAATAGCATTTTATGGAAAATAAAACCGAGATTATGCAGTATGTCTTTGAAAAAATGCAATACATCTCCTTGTTGCCTAAATATTTTTTTTTTCAAATGGCTCGACAGCCCTATTGGGGCCAGGCGTCCTCATTATTGAGGCTTCACGATCACACTCAGACACACCACATTCGGTACGACTCCTCTGGACGAGTGACCAGCACGTCGCAGAGACCTCTACCTGACAACACACAACACTCACAAGAGACAGACATCCATGCCCCCGGCGGGATTCGAGCCCACAATCCCAGCAAGCGAACGGCCGCAGACCCACGCCTTAGACCGCGCGTCCACTGGGATCGGCAATCTCTTATTTCAAGTCTGTACACTTCTGTAGCTTCTCGGTGATGGTGCTGTGAAGGCTGTGACTTTTGGGAATTGCTACGTCTATTATTATTATTATTATTATTATTATTATTATTATTATTATATGTACGTGCAGTAATTGTATGAGCTGTTGGACAGCCGTGACACCCAACACGCCTCTCATCAGACACAGCAGGTTGGACCTTGGAGTATCGTGTTCAAAGGCCACACGGAGCCTTGCGGCAGTATTACTGCAACTTGGACCTTGCGACACATAATTATGACGTACCTTAAAAAGGCGGACCTTACCTTCCAGAAGGTAGCCGGTATAGTGTAACAAGGCTACGGGATGGACGGCCCGGTGTTCGAATCCCTCCAGGGGAAAAATGTTTTTCTGTAAAACGTCCAGACCGTCTCTGGGGCTCACCCATCCTCTTGTTCAATTGGTACCGGGCTTCTTTCCCGGGGTCAAACGGCCGGGACGTCATATTGACCTGTCACCTCCATCTAGTGTTGACGTTAAGAATGAGTGGCGCTGTACCTCTACTGCACCTATATGCCTTCTTGGCTTTACCTTTGTATGAAATGGATTACGCACAGAAGCGCTTGTCAACCGGCTGAGCATGTACCCCGGGGGCGGAAGGGCGTGGCGCTTTGTAAACGGGTACGTGAGGTGTGTTCCACATATTGCCAAACTCAGGTAGAATCACCAACCTTTTTATGGCAAATGGCTAAACCCGTTATTGGGGACTGGTTCGCGGGCCGTACTTCGAAAAATAACAGGTGGTATACCTTACCACCTAAATTATAGTGTATTTCTTTTATAGGAGATACATAATTTACAAATGTGACCCGTTTGTTAAATGGCCAGCTTTTTGTGTGATGGCAGCACTGTAGCTCTGACGCGACTCAAAACACCAAACATGTAATGTGGGTTAATTGCATTGGATTTAAATTCAATTACAGAGCAAACAAATATTTTATTAAATTAAAATTGGCAACCAGCCTCCTATACAATGTGTACCGGGTCTCTTTCTCGGGGGTAAAGCGTTCGAGGCGTGGCGTTGACCATCCACCCCCCATCTAGCGCCGATGTTAAAGAAACAGTAGAGCTATACCTCTGCTCCCTCTCTGGGCCTTATTGGCCTGTTCTAGGGTGAACTTTACCTTAATAGTGATTTTTTTTCCCCCAGATTTATTGGCAGTACTGTTTACCGATGTGGTTCGAAAGAATAGATTCGTAACTTCTTGTGGTCCGTTATCCTTGATGAATTGGATAAAAGTCTGGATTACACAGAAGATACACAAACCACAAGAACAGAATGAAAAAATACATTATAAAACAAGGAAGGCAATATATGTATAATATAACATTGCTGCAACGGAAACGCAACAATTAGTTATGTGTGTATTGTTGAGATATATGTCACTGTATAAAAACACTGACTGTTGCACAAAAATGCTTTTCTTTCGAATTTATGTCGCCTGCAACAATGAAACGTACTTAGGTCTTCATGTAAAGTGCCCGATGTTTTTGTCCCATTGCAACCAAATTTGGGGTTTCCCCGATAGATTTTCATGAAAATCCCCAATATCAAATTTCACGGAAATTCATCCAGTGCGATTCGCGCTTATACGTGCGGGACAGACGGACGGACGGACACGACGAAGCTAACAGGCGATTTTCACGACTATACGAACGCGCCTAACCAATCGGGTTGGTCCTGAACCTAAGATTATTACGTGTGAGAATTTGGGGTTTTCTCAGCGGTGACTAGGAAGAGTACTGCTTTTTTTTTTGGATGTGACGCCGTGTAGGTTGATAGAAATTTATCGACGTCCATCTGATACTTTGCGGAAGTACGATGTGAGTGCAGACTGTACGTGTTACTGCATACAAAGCAACTGTTTGCTAACAACCATGTCAATTGTTTGGTGATCAGGAAGCGATGTTTTAAGCAGTTTACATCCTGACAGTTTGTTACTTGTATATAGGCGTTTTTACTGTGTTTTAGTTACGTTTTAGGGTATTGGTTGGGGGTTTTGGGTTGACGTAGTAACGCAGTATGATTTTCTTCCATTTAAAATAATGGGAAATAGGCTCCCGGTTAGCTTTCTTCCGCAGGACGTCTGATTTTCAGGAACGGATTACTGACCTTGAGCGGGAGTTAGCTGCATTTTTATTAACCTTGATTTCAGGCTTCCTCCGCGATGTTAATGAGATCTGCTCTCTTCTGGGATGTTACGCGGCGTCGTGTGGTAATTGTTTACCGACGTTTCGGGACAATTTTTCCCATCTTTACGGGTCAAGAGTCCGGGGATTGACCCGTGAAGATGAGATCGACACGTTGTCCCGAAACGTCGGTAAACAATTACCACACGACGCCGCGTAACATCCCAGAAGAACGCAGATCGCATTTTTGTCAAATACCTTGTGCGGTGTTCAGAACGGTGTACCAAAAGGGCGGTGGGTATGTCGACAGCAGTAAAGTTTCTACCTCAGGAACTTGAAGTACTTAAAGACATTAATACCTGGCGTTCGTGACGGGGCCGTTGTGATGAACGGCACAGCGAACGGAATTACAGACCCTAACAAAATGAGAATGCCAGTTCATATATTTCATGAATCGTTACGCTCATAAACTTAACCGGATTGTCTATCTTATCCTCACTGACGTAAAGGACTCTGGAAATACTTTTTTTATCGTATTTGTCCGGTTTTTCGTTGTTTTTATGCTCACAGGGGAAAGCTATCGAGACTCAGTGCGACGTCATATAGTTTTAAAAGCGAAAGTAATGCCCTGCGCACGGCCGTGCCATGTAGTCGCCGACTTCTCACCGTAGATGCCCGGGTTCGATCCCGGGTCGGTTCATGTGGGATTTGTGGTGGATAAAGTGGCATTGGGACAGGTTTTTCTCCAAGTACTTTGGTTTTACCCTGTCAATTTCATTCCACCGGTGCTTGATTAAAAACGAAAAGCGGAAAAAAAACCTCATTATCATCATCTTCATTATCATCATCTTCATCTCAGGGTTGCACAATAAGCCTCAAGGCTGCGGTGCGTCCGTAGCATCTGCTGCGGGTCCTATCAATAAAAAAATTGCCCTTTGCACGCCGTGAAATGCGTATAGGGAATTGAAATTGTAGCTCCACTCATTCTTAACCTCGGCACTGCATGTAGGTGAATGTAGAAATTTCACTAAGCTTCTGTTTGAGTTTCAGTAACCCGTAATGAGTCACGTGAACTTGTTGACCTACTGCATACCGTGTTGGCTGTCACGTTGGTAAAACTGTCAAGGAGAAACATAGAAAGTGCAAATGTGACATTACACACATACCGGAGCGGGGCTGCGATAGCTCAGTTAGTATAGTGTAGGCTGGGCGTCTGACGAAAGGCTCTTCGATTCCCGACGAGGAGAAGTGATTTCTGTCTCTTTCGAAACGTCAAGAACAGCTCTGGTACCTACCCAATTTACTGTTAAATGGGTATCTGGGTAAAGTGGCGGGGTGTGAAGTTGACCGCTCACCTCTATTTAGTACCGAGGTTAAGAATGCGTGGAGCTATACGTCTGCTGCCCCTTATACAGGGCATACACAAAAGAATGGTGCAGTTTCAAAATTATTCACTTTTGAAACCGCACCATTCTTTTGTGTATGCCCTGTATATCGTCTTGGCGTAGGCTGGAACGACTTTAGGTAATTTACCTTTATTTATCGTCAGAGTTTGGTAACTGTGCGTGATACGCAGTCGCTGAATAAGCAGTAGGGTTTGGTGACCCGCGGTGTTGGTGGTCGGGACAAACGGAAGCTGCCTAATTCGTCTGCGATTCGCGAAGAGATGTTCAGAGCAAGGAAACTGGGTCAAGCGGATCGATGTTTCGGTATGCTGTGTGGTTACTGGGGCCTGTGCCCTGGTCCGGCGCTGTGGGCCAAAAATTGGAGGAGGGGACGTTTGTAGCTGCGTTTGTTTGTTACGAAACCGTCGTTACTCGCCGTAATTTATAGAACATTACACGAGTATTTGTTAAACACTGTCATACACAATTTCAAAAAACCAGCAAATGCAATATTTTATCAAGTATTGTGCAAAAGCAGCATTCAACAAGAAGACTCTTTTCACCAGCAAACTGGAATTAAATTTAAGTAAGAAACTAGTAAAGTGCTACATTTGGAGCGTAGCTTTGTGTAGTGCTGAAACGTGGACACTTGGGAAAGTGGATCAGAAGTATCTGGAAAGTTTTGATATGTGGTGCTGGAGAAGAATGGAGAAGATCAGTTGGACCGATCGTGTGAGAAATGAAGAAGTATTACACAGAGTGAAGGAGGAGAGGAATATCGTACATACAATAAAAAGAAGAAAGGCTAACTGGATTGGTCACATCTTGCGTAGAAACTGCCTTCTGAAACATGTGATTGAAGGAAAGTTAGAGGGAAGGATAGAAATGACGGGACGACGAGGGAGAAGACGTAAGCAGCTACTGGATGACCTTAAGGAAAAGATAAGATACTGGAAATTGAAAGAGGAAGCACTAGATCGCACCCTGTGGAGAACTCGCTTTGGAAGAGGCTACGGACCTGTCGTAAGACAGACTACAAAATGAATGAATTGTTCAATATCCCCTATATATGTTTCGGTTCCAGTTGAACCATCTTCAGGGCGTGAAGGTTTACACTCATGAACTTTACGTTATATTCACCGTGCATGTTTGTACAGCTGATCAACTCACACCAACAAATACACCAAAACAAGTTTGTCACTGATTTCTTTATTAAAAGATTACCCCAATACGCATTTCGGCACTTTTTACATTGCCATCATCAGGGGGATCGTTGAGGTTTGTACATAGACCGATGTACTTGAGTTACATCAGAACAGTTGCGTCAGTATTCGTTATTACCACTTTGTATAAGAAGCCACGCAGACACGAAAGAAGGAGGTTCTACCACACAGCAATACATACAGATAACTGCCACAAAACAGCACACCGGAAAATACATGGACCACGCTGCCAATAATTTATGAATTATATGAATTTAAATTGTAGCTCCACTCATTCTTAACCTCGGTACTGCATGTAGGTGAATGTAGAAATTTCACTAACCTTCTGTTTGGGTTTCAGTAACCCGTAATGAGTCACGTGAACTTGTTGACCTACTGCATACCGTGTTGGCTGTCACGTTGGTAAGACTGTCAAGGAGAAACATAGAAACTGCAAATGTATGTGGGACATTACACACATACCGGAGCGGGGCTGCGATAGCTCAGTTAGTATAGTGTAGGCTAGGGCGTCTGACGAAAGGCTCTTCGATTCCCGACGAGGAGAATTGATTTCTGTCTCTTCCGAAACGTCAAGAACACCTCTGGTACCTACCCAATTTTATGTTAAATGGGTATCTAGGTAAAGTGGCGGGGTGTGAAGTTGACCGCTCACCTCTATTTAGTACCGAGGTTAAGAATGCGTGGAGCTATACCTCTGCTCTCCCTTATATACCTTTATGGCGTAGGCTGGAACGACTTTAGGTGTTTTACATGTTGTTTAATATAATATACCACACTGTTTTACTATTAATTTTAGCAATTTAACAGCGCTACCGTTGTACAATTTTATACAAAGTGGTAATAACGAATACTGACGCAACTGTTCTGATGTAACTCAAGAACATCGGTCTATGTACAAACTCCAACGACCCCCCTGATGATGGCAATGTAGAAGTGTCGAAATGCGTATTGGGGTAAACTTTTAATAAAGAATCAGTGACAGACTTGTTTTGGTGCGTTTGTTGGTGTGAGTTGATCAATTGTACATTCATATTAGATCCATTAGTTAATCAGTAGATGTAATATATATATATACACCACAATATAAAATCAAGTTATTATCACATTAACAGGCTACGATGCATAAAATTACGTTGTATAATTTTTTTTAGACTTTGACACGACTTCTGTCCATTTTTAGAGCTTAAAATATAAATCTAAGGTATGCAATATACAAAAATATACAAGGCATACACAAAACAATGGTGCTGTTTAAAAAGTGAATAAAAAATGTATTTCTCACCTTACACGGGCACAACATACACCGTCAGCGGCGGCAACTGTCCAAGTTTCTCATTTGGTAATTACAATCCTTCAATGTGTGCACCCTGGGTCACACGACACACATCCACACGGTAATCAAACTCATCCCAGACCCGGTGTAGCATGTCCGCTGTAATGCCTGCAGTGCATGCGTTATCCGATCATGAATTTCATGGGCAGTAAGCATGAGAAGCGAACTGCTGGTAGCGCATGAGAAACTTGGACAGTTTGCCGCCGCTGACGGTGTATGTTGTGCCCGTGTAATGTGAGACATAAATTTTTTATTCACTTTTGAAACCGCACCATTCTTTTGTGTATGCCCTGTATAAAAGGTAAGCTCTTCAGCAGGTAGATTGTCATTAAAATTGACGATTGTCATTAAAAATTGCTGGCAGTGGGTTTTTTTTATACAAATTGGAGTTGACAAAGCCCTGTTAATTGTCTTGCATTATCAAGTATCAAGGTGTGTTGTAGTGTGCTGATTGCTGACTCGCTGACTTGCAGTCGGTGATCACAGTGATGTGTTGGTAGACATTTATATACGTATAGTCGGGACTCGGTTATAACGTCATGAAAGTGACTGAATATTTTGTGTCGTTATAAACGAGTGTCGTTATAACCGAGGAATATAATGTTATGGTTAACAGTGAGGAAATTAATTGGTACCACAGAATATCTGACGTTATAGACAAGTGTCGTATAAACCTATGTCGTTATAACCGGGTTTGACTGTGTTTCAAGCCGCTACTTGTTACCACCTCTTCACTTTCTTGTTGCTCATATCAGAAGGACGAGCGGAGCAAGCCTGATTATCTTCTAACAAACACGTGTTTTTTATTTTCGTGGGAGGGTGAAAGTACATGACGTTGTTAGAATATCCTCAGGCTTCGCCCCCTTGTCCTTCTGATACGAGTAGTTTCGAAGGTGCAGACGACGGACAAGCCAAGTACTTGCAGACAGAGCTGTACCAGTGCCACTTCGTAGTTTAGGGAAGAAGAATGAGAATAAAAAGCAACAACAGCGGGTGTGCAGGATCCCAGGCCGTGCCCATTTGTCCCTCTGGTAAGGGTGTTTGAGCAAGAGGTTTTCTCTTCTACAGCACCGTCCAGACTGGCTCTCGAGCCCACCCGGCCTTCTGTGGGTTCTGGGGTTCTTTTACGGTGGTAAAGCGGCCGAGACGTGAAGTTGTCCACATCCATCTAGTGCCGAGGTTAAGAATGATTGGAGCTATACCTCTTCTCCCCTGTGTGCCTTTATGGCGTGGACAGGTATAAATTTATACATCACAGAGAGCACAGACTTTCGTGTTGATAAAGAATAGTCGATGTTTAGGAAAATGATCCGTTTTGTTCGAGAATCAACGAGAAACCTGGCGGTATATACAGGATGGCGCAAAAGTCCCTTTTCACTAGATGTTTCGCAAGGTGTCTCTAGTGTCAAGTGACTTGTGCGTCATTCTTTATAGTTAGCTTTGATCTTTAAAGTGTTAACATAGACGCATTGTGCGCCATTTTTCTGTCAGAGTCGTGTTTCTGCCGACTACATCAGATAATCGTGTTTTTAAGCGCGCACACAGTGAGGCGATGGTCCGGCCAAGGTCGTTGTCCTTTTTAGGCGCGTTCGCAAAATTGCGAAAAACGACTGTTAGCTTCGTCATGTCTCTCGATCTGTCCACGTGGAACAACTCGGCTTCAACGATACAGATTTTCATTAAATTTGATATTTGAGTATTTTTCGAAAATATGTCATTAAAATTCAACTTCCATTGAAATCTGACAAGAATAACGGGTACTTTACATGAAGACCTATGTACATTTATGACAATATCTCGCTGAATTCTTCTTACTATGAGAAATGTTTCAGGCAAAAGTTGTAGAGAAAATCAAAACACACATTTTGTGTTCAATACCTTATTTGCGAAAATCGTGTCGTTTATGAGATAATGTGGAAAAATGTGGTAGAGCCGGACAGACCACAGATGACAATATAATACGGCGCATGCGCTTTGCATGCTGGATAACTAAGGCTACAGACACACTCAGAGTACGTAACACATCACTTTTCCACGGCAACAATGGCTACGCGATCGCGTCTCAATGTTACGTTATACGTACATTGCGTGTCTTGTTTTTAACATAAGCTGTCCGTGTAAATTAATTCCAAACGCAGTACGCCATAAATCATATGAACACAAATATATTAGAGGTTTTTATGTTGTATTTTCACTTGCCGGTACGGGATCTGTGACATTTTCCGGTACACAGAGGTGCCACTGTAAGCGGTAAGTACAAAAACAAGACTGGCTGCAGAACAACAACTCTGATTTGCACTCTAGCGGAGCCTTCTCGCCGTTTTCCTACAAGCCATTTTCTGCAGGTTGACCTTCACAGCAAGTAGCTGTACACCTGCTGCGTGCAAGACGTGCATTGATGCGCAGCTGGGCAAGCAGTTGTGTTACTTCTAAGGACAGTGGCTCCGAGACTTTTGCATCCACCGGTCAGTTCGTAAAAAAATCCATAGTGCCAGCACAGTAATGATGAAGTTACATTGGCTCCGAGACTTTTGCATCCACCGGTCAGTTCGTAAAAAAATCCATAGTGCCAGCACAGTAATGATGAAGTTACATTGGCTCCGAGCCTTTTGCATCCACCGGTCAGTTCGTAAAAAAATCCATAGTGCCAGCACAGTAATGATGAAGTTACATTGGCTCCGAGCCTTTTGCATCCACCGGTCAGTTCGTAAAAAAATCCATAGTGCCAGCACAGTAATGATGAAGTTACATTGGCTCCGAGCCTTTTGCATCCACCGGTCAGTTCGTAAAAAATCCATAGTGCCAGCACAGTAATAATGAAGTTACATTGGCTCCGAGCCTTTTGCATCCACCGGTCAGTTCGTAAAAAAATCCATACTGCCAGCACAGTAAAGATGAAGTTACATTGGCTCCGAGCCTTTTGCATCCACCGGTCAGTTCGTAAAAAATCCATAGTGCCAGCACAGTAATAATGAAGTTACATTGGCTCCGAGCCTTTTGCATCCACCGGTCAGTTCGTAAAAAATCCATAGTGCCAGCACAGTAAAGATGAAGTTACATTGGCTCCGAGCCTTTTGCATCCACCGGTCAGTTCGTAAAAAAATCCATAGTGCCAGCACAGTAATGATGAAGTTACAAAGGCTCCGAGCCGTTTGCATCCACCGGTCAGTTCGTAAAAAAATCCATACTGCCAGCACAGTAAAGATGAAGTTACATTGGCTCCGAGCCTTTTGCATCCACCGGTCAGTTCGTAAAAAATCCATAGTGCCAGCACAGTAATAATGAAGTTACATTGGCTCCGAGCCTTTTGCATCCACCGGTCAGTTCGTAAAAAATCCATAGTGCCAGCACAGTAAATATGAAGTTACATTGGCTCCGAGCCTTTTGCATCCACCGGTCAGGTCGTAAAAAATCCATAGTGCCAGCACAGTAATAATGAAGTTACATTGGCTCCGAGCCTTTTGCATCCACCGGTCAGTTCGTAAATACATCCATAGTGCCAGCACAGTAAAGATGAAGTTACATTGGCTCCGAGCCTTTTGCATCCACCGGTCAGTTCGTAAAAAAATCCATAGTGCCAGCACAGTAATGATGAAGTTACATTGGCTCCGAGCCTTTTGCATCCACCGGTCAGTTCGTAAAAAATCCATAGTGCCAGCACAGTAAAGATGAAGTTACATTGGCTCCGAGCCTTTTGCATCCACCGGTCAGTTCGTAAAAAATCCATAGTGCCAGCACAGTAATAATGAAGTTACATTGGCTCCGAGCCTTTTGCATCCACCGGTCAGTTCGTAAAAAATCCATAGTGCCAGCACAGTAAAGATGAAGTTACATTGGCTCCGAGCCTTTTGCATCCACCGGTCAGTTCGTAAAAAATCCATAGTGCCAGCACAGTAATAATGAAGTTACATTGGCTCCGAGCCTTTTGCATCCACCGGTCAGTTCGTAAAAAATCCATAGTGCCAGCACAGTAAAGATGAAGTTACATTGGCTCCGAGCCTTTTGCATCCACCGGTCAGGTCGTAAAAAATCCATAGTGCCAGCACAGTAATAATGAAGTTACATTGGCTCCGAGCCTTTTGCATCCACCGGTCAGTTCGTAAATACATCCATAGTGCCAGCACAGTAAAGATGAAGTTACATTGGCTCCGAGCCTTTTGCATCCACCGGTCAGTTCGTAAAAAAATCCATAGTGCCAGCACAGTAATGATGAAGTTACATTGGCTCCGAGCCTTTTGCATCCACCGGTCAGTTCGTAAAAAATCCATAGTGCCAGCACAGTAAAGATGAAGTTACATTGGCTCCGAGCCTTTTGCATCCACCGGTCAGTTCGTAAAAAATCCATAGTGCCAGCACAGTAATGATGAAGTTACATTGGCTCCGAGCCTTTTGCATCCACCGGTCAGTTCGTAAAAAATCCATAGTGCCAGCACAGTAATGATGAAGTTACATTGGCTCCGAGCCTTTTGCATCCACCGGTCAGTTCGTAAAAAAATCCATAGTGCCAGCACAGTAATGATGAAGTTACATTGGCTCCGAGCCTTTTGCATCCACCGGTCAGTTCGTAAAAAATCCATAGTGCCAGCACAGTAATGATGAAGTTACATTGGCTCCGAGCCTTTTGCATCCACCGGTCAGTTCGTAAAAAATCCATAGTGCCAGCACAGTAAAGATGAAGTTACATTGGATCCGAGCCTTTTGCATCCACCGGTCAGTTCGTAAAAAATCCAGAGTGCCAGCACAGTAATGATGAAGTTACATTGGCTCCGAGCCTTTTGCATCCACCGGTCAGTTCGTAAAAAATCCATAGTGCCAGCACAGTAAAGATGAAGCTATCTTTTACAAATGTTTATATATTCATTTCGCAACAGACCAAAATATGCACAATATTGTTTCTTAGATATTTATACTATCATATCACCATAAAATATTTCCTAAATGTTTCGATCTTTAGGGGATCATCGTCAGGGAACCGACCAAAGCAATACTGCGTATAACTAAATTAGCAACTTTTGTACACACGTGTACAAAAGTTACACAAATCGAGGTTTGCTAGGTTACTCGTGGCGTCTAAATTTTGTGCATCCTCATTATGGAACATGTTTCATGTAACCATTGTGGCACCTAGAAGTTTGAGGTGCTGACTAGATGTTTGAGAAATGTAACCATTGTGGCGCCTAGAAGTTTGAGGTGCTGACTAGATTTTTGAGAAATGTAACCATTGTGGCGCCTAGAAGTTTGAGGTGCTGACTAGATTTTTGAGAAATGTAACCATTGTGGCGCCTAGAAGTTTGAGGTGCTGACTAGATTTTTGAGAAATGTAACCATTGTGGCGCCTAGAAGTTTGAGGTGCTGACTAGATTTTTGAGACATTTCTGCGGCCCTGGTATGGACGGTATGCACAGACAGATCCTTTGATGAAGGTAAAGTTCTCCCTAGAAGAGGCCACGAAGGCCCAGAGGGGGAATAGAGGTATAGCTGTACTCTTTCTTTAACCCTGGCACTAGATGTGGGTGGGTGGTCAACTTCACGCCCCGGCAACTTTACCCCCGGGAAAGAGACACGGTACCCATTGTACAGGAGGCTGGGTGGGCCCCAGGGCCGGTGTGGACGGGTGCAGAAAATCTCGCACTCACCGGGATTCGATCCCCGGACCGTCCAGCCCGTAGCGCAGTCGCTATACCGACTGAGCTATCCCGGCCCACTGACGGAGCCTTAATAGTGGTAATTATGTGCGCAGACTCATTGTTTATTATTATTATTATTATTATTATTATTATATTATTATTATTTATTATAAATTTATTTTTCTTTTGCGATTTTCTCTCACTCATTGTCTTTGGCGTCGTGCACTGCAGCTGTGTGCATTATTAATTTTTATTTAGTAAATGTATACACTAAGCTCTACATGTTTCGACCTATATTTGATTTCATTTTCGGGGGTTTTATAAAGGCTCATCATGATAAAGATATATTTTCCATGTACGTGCCATACAGGCTTATAGGGGGAAGTGGAGGTGTAACTCTGCTTGTTCTTACCGTCGGCACTAGATGAAGGTGAGTGGTCAGCCTCACGCCCTGGCCGCTTTATCCTAGGGAAAGAACCCCGGTACCCACTGAACAGGAAGCTGGGTGGACCCCAGAGCTGGTCTGGACGTTTTGGAGAAGGAAATATCTCTTGCCCGTGCCGGTATTCGAACCCCGGACCGTCCAACCCGTAGCCTAGGTAGTATACCTACCAGCCACAGGAAATCAACTGATTTTTGTACGTAATGGGATTTTGAAAACCTGGCTGATTCGTTGTAAGAAGGAACTACAAATATGGCAGTGTAATAAATTAACAAAGAGCCCCGTTTAGCTCCACGGAACAGAAGGCTTTTTGAGAAGCTGATAGTTCGTCAGCTAGTCAACAAAGTCTCCACATTTCATGGAACCGGAACTTTCATAACCGTGTCAACAAAAGCCTGCCACAGCTAATGCTATTTGTTCTGACAACTGTACGAAACTCAGTGTGCGGGGAAAGTGCAGTGAATTCCAGTGTTCTGGCAAGTGGTATGTGTAATAACCACTGTCTTTAAATGGTTAATTCAGAGCGCCAGTGAGACTAGGTCACAGACCAACTGATCCACATCAGGCGTTCTAGTTTACCGTTTCCCCTACCGAACCCAAATATTACAACAGACCAGACATGGCTTGCAATGCGGTCGGCCAGGCATCCCCCTCCATTGGCAGTGACGTCACCGAAGTCGGTGCTTTGTCTGCTAGAGGGGGTCGTCAAAATCACAATGCGACAATTTCTACTGAACTGGATGGAGACTGAATCTGGCAGATGGAGGGGACGAGTTTATGGTTTCCGCTTGATTATAGGTTCGCGTGCTACGGCCCGCATGCCTCATGTGGTCCTCGACTAATTGACGTTACATGTACCTTAATACATTGAGCTTGGTGTGATTGAATGAGGTGATTGAGTGAGTGACACTTCGTTGTCATGGTCGACATTATTGGTGTGTTCCCTGTGAGAGACGCGCTGAGCCAAAAGCAGCACGTTATTCTCTGTGAAGTACACTCTGAGGCCGAAGAAACAGTGGAGCATCGAATGTATAATAAAACATAACACAAGAAAATGGCATAGTATCGCACGAATATTAAGGGCAGTCCGTCATATGACGTCATGTGGTAAATATTATGGTACCGGTAACGTATATTTCGTAATTTTGGTGCTTATTTCACGACGCTGTCTGTAGAATGACTGCAAGCAGTGAATTTGTATAACTCAGTCTTCCTTAAATTCGGGCGGTAAATGTGGGGGTCAGGGCCATGAGCCCCCGAACACCCACTGGACGGCATAGAGGTGGTTGAGCTCTGCAGGTAACGCGAACGCAGTTTGCGAAGAGAAAAATCATCTCTTTACTCCCGCCCCTTGCCGGTGAGATGGATACTGATTTTCTGACTATCAGCCCATAGTCACTATATCGGCTGAGCTACTCGGCTCACGGAGACAAGATGTGACGTAATTTGAGGTAGGCCTACAATGCTGTAAATTGCCTGGCGGGCCTGAGAAAAACGACGAAAAACAACATAGCCGGGGGCTATGGCCGGGGTTCGATTCAGACACCTAAAATGTAAAAGGTAAAGTTCCTGGTGTCCCCATGAAGGCGTATAGGGGGAATGGAGAGGTAGCTCCATTTATTCCTTTCCTCGGCACTAGATGGAGGTGAGTGGTCAACTTCATACACCGGTCGCTTTACCCCATGGGAAAGAAGCCCGGTACTCACTGAATATGAGGCTGGGTGGGCCCCAGAGCCGGTCTGGACACTTTAGAGAAGAGAAAGTTTGTTGCCTGTACTGGAATTCGAACCCCGGATCGTCCATTCCTTAGCCTGGTCTCTATACCGACTGATGTATCCAGGCTTCCGAATCCGGGCACCTTAAAACACAAATTGAGTCAGTTTGCGCGATGTATTTTGTCCCCCTGTGAGAAGCACCTCTGCGGTAAGAATCATTGAGTATGGGTTGCATATCTGTGGTTCGCATCCCGGAAAGACTAGCGATTTTTCTTTTCGCCACAACGCTCGTATTGGCTGTCCATGGCACTGAGCGGTCACAGGAGGCGCCTGACATTGCTGTTAAGTCGCTAGGAACACGCAAAGTCTGTCTGCAGAAGAACTGCAGCGCCTACAAACACAAATATTATTACCCACTACACCGGGGCGCTTTGTCTGTGCGTCCTGAAATGGGCGTTAGAGTTCTGTAGCCGAACATTATTGGAGCATTTATATACTAGTATTACTGGAGCAGTTCGGCTCTCCCTCTCCACTCTTCTAAATATAGCAGGAAGGACAAGGGACCAGGTGTCCCGCGTCAGTTGGCGTTCAGTAAAGGAATGGACTGGACGGATGGTATTGTGCTAACGTTTGTATTGTTATAATGGAAATAAAGTTAAAACCTTTGAAAATAATACTTCCTGTAAATTGATGTATATTAATTTAGAAAAAATATAAACAGCAAAGTTCGGTTATAGTTCATTACTGTAGATTAAAGTCTTCTGGTATGTTACGCCGTGTCGACTGGTAAATAGTTACCGACGTTTCGGAGGATAGTACTGCCTCCATATTCAGCGTCTGTTAGTCCAAGGAAACAATAAATACGGACGCAATGAGCTTCTCCGAAACGACGCTAGGTAAGTATTTACGAGTCGACACTGCGTATCATTCCAGAAGACTTGGGATCTACATGAGCAGTGCTGTGAGGACCACAAATCTTCCCATCGTGAATGTTATTGACAGAATGTGTCTGTTCTGGTCTTTGTGAAGCATTTTGTTGACATGCCGCTGCCCTGTGTGAATACGGCAGTCACGGAACGGTCAGATTGTGTTGCGTGTCATTTGTTTACGCACGTCTATGTACGTTTCGCTAAATAACAGCATTTCTAAAGCTAAGACCAGGTTCGTACAAGGTTGTGTAGCTTATAGTCTTACTTATGGGATAAACATGTTCAGAATACGACATTGTAAGAGCGGATAGTCGGAAGCTATATAGCCTGATAGCGTCGTTAAACAACCGTAAAGAAAGAAAGAAAGAAAGAAAGAAATAAAGAAAAACTTAACGGAATGAAATGGCTGTAACACATCTACCTTGTGTGCCCAAGGATCGCGGATCGAGTAGAAAAATTAGACAGATTTCGTATTTCCGGAAAATTACAACGATTTATCCTTCCACCTCTTTGTTACGGTTTATGTAAAAGGTAATAAACAGGCAGAGTTTTCCCTATGCGCGCCGTAAAGGCATATCGAGGTAGGAGAGGTATAGCTCCACTTATTCTTAACCTCAACACTAGATGGACGTGAGTGGTCAACTTGACGACCAGGACGATTCCGGTACCCATTGAATATGAGGCTGGGTGGGCCCCAGCGCCTGTCTAGAAGTTTCGGAGGGGAGAAAAATATCTTGCCCTTACTGGGATTCGAACCCTGAATCGCCTAGCACGTAGCGTAGTACCTACACATTGCACGCGAGGGTGGCTAGGTCGATAATTATTTGTCAGAATGCACGGCGTCAATCCCAGAACACAGTTAACGTTTCTCATCACTGTCGTTATAAATCTTATCATAGAACGGTTGACACGAGCCGCCACTGCGCTGTGTGCTGCCAAAGAACGGTTGACACGAGCCGCCACTGCGCTGTGTGCTACAAACAATCTTATGAGGGGACTACTACGTCCGGCAGAAGGCCGTGTCAGGCTGAGATGTTACGGTGATAATGAATTTGTGTATTGTGAGGTGATGGTCGAAGGAAAGGTGTGACGTCACTAAATAAGGAGCCGTTAACATCCTGAGCGTCGTCTTGCTGGGTGTTGTGGTGGTCCTTGGTTCATATCTCGGCCCCGAGGCCGGATACCCTGACTTTACTTTCTTGTGTTCTTCTTCAGCCTCTTCAAATTTGCTGGTCTGTTCTTCATGTTAGGACAGGACCGTTTCGTACCAAATGAGACCCGAAACACTAATGCCTAACCGGCCTACCACATGGGGGGGGGGGGGGGGGATGAGCAGGGGGCCCATTATGGGCCACAGTTCCACAGACATAGTCGTACCTCACCACAAGAATAAGCTTCGGTTAACTTATGTGGCTGGCTCATCTCGTTGCGTTTTATAAGCCAAGTTACTAGAACACCTTTTAAGTTTACGTACGAATAAAGCTGTTTAAACTTGAATAATCATGACGTGTGATAAGCTGTCATACTTAAATTACGTTCTAATATAGCCTATTTTAATAAAGGTTAAGTTTTCCCTGTCCACGCCACGAAAGCATACAGGGGGAGTGGAGGTATAGCTCCATTGATTCTTATTATTGGTACTAGATGGAGATGAGGGGTTAACTTCATGTCCCGGCCTCTTTACATCTGCGAAAGAATTACTGTACCCATTGAACAGGTGGTTGGATGGGCCCCGGAAGCTGTCTGAACGTTTTGGAGAAGAGAAAAGTCTTTTGTCCGGGATTCGAGCCCCGGATCGTCCAGCCCGTAGTGTAGTCAGTGTAGACTACGCTGTTCCGGCTCCATATTCTGTTTTAATACTAATTAAAAATAACACATAAGTTTACCGCATTTGACATAAAATGTTACCTAAATTTGGACAGTCTATTAACGTAGGGGTGCACAAAATTTTTCCAAAAATTCATAAAATTCTAAGTATAAGAGTGGTTACATAATAAGTGCCGTACTGAGGACCTACAAATATTAGGTGCCTCCGTAAAAAACAAGAAGTAATCACTAAGGGGACCTCGCGCCTGGGATTTGTGTACCCCTGTATTAACGCGTATGGTTTATGCAGTTTCTCTGTATATATAATTGTTGTACAGCCTGAAGGTGGCATATGTGAGCCGAAACATGTGGCTATGGTTGTGTTTAATGGCTGTTTGTTCAGTAGTGCATATAAGAATGAGTCACAAGCTATAGTGTGTTTATTCTTGCATTCATTACGTGAAGTGACAGTACCTGACACTTGCTGTTTAGATTTAATTAATGGAAATCGGCCGTACAGTCACTAGAAAATTATTATTCGTCTCCTTAACTATCTAGACCTGTCGTTCTGTCCTTGCTCCAGAGGGTACCGCCTCTGGAGGCGGTGAATTCACAATTTAAATAGCAGGTCTGGACGAAACGGCTGCAGTATCCCACACGATTTGGGTCAGTTTTAATTTGAAGCGTCCCTTTTTGTAACGTCAGAAGATAAAACCCCAATTTTCTGCTGCAACTAACGACTTCCCATGACCTCAAAGTCGGGGGGGGGGGGGGGACATGAAACAGATACGGTTGGCTGCCCTTTTCACACAGTTGTAAAACCTGAATAAGTACCGTCCTGGATAAAGATATTCGACGTTGCTAGGTAACCAGTGTGGTGTAATGTACGAGTGTATGCCTCTCAGCACAGCGGTAACAACTTCTAGACAAATGACGGAGCGTCGTAAAACAGCGTAAAGGTCGTGTCATTGAAGGTTACTTGGTAAATCCCTGACTGGTTACGTATTGTACCTTCGACATTGGCGCAGGGTCTTCATTGAGTAGCTGAAAACTGTAATTAGTGAGATTTCCAAGAAATTTGTTTGTTCTTATGTAACCGAAGGTTCGACAACGCCTCCACGCAATCCGCCGGTTGACTCTGCCAGAGAATTCATGTCCAACTCTGAGGCGTTGTGTAAATATAGGGTCATTATTTTATCTGACAAATGTCGTTTGCCATTTAATGTCGGCTGGCTTATTGTATTGATGTTTGCCGAATAGGAACATGTCCCAGTAGCGATTTCTCTCCCACCACTGCAAGGAACAACCCTGAATACGCTTTCCACGACACCTGTGACGACACTTCCGATTCACGGTGACCAATTAGAGTCAGATCGTTTTGAAAAAAAAAATTTTCTCAGCATTTGATGCTTTTGATGACCCAGTTTGCTTGCAAACGTTGTGTTGCATGAGAGCAGGCATTCTATCATCCCAAGCGCTCAACAGTATCTGCAAGATTTGTGAAACCACAGTTGATACACATAGGAGGGGTATGACAATGTGGCTCGCGGGTCGCATGTGGCTGTTGCAAGTTTCCTGTAAAAAAAAATGTTATTTAGGTAGATTACTTGCACACGAGGCTGACCATGAACAGCGCTTTAAAAGATTTTCTAAAGAAAGGAGATTCGTAACTAAATGAAATTAAACTATTTTATTAAAATTTACAGCGGAATGAATTTCAAAAAAATTGTTACAGCTAGTCAAGCACGCGTCGTAAACAAATACAATACCACAACGGGATGTATTCCTAAAAAATTGTTTATTTATCTTAGATAAACAGAAATAAGAACCAATCAAATAAGGAAAAGAGGTTTTATTTTGCAATGGATTATTGGATTCCCCAATAAGCAGTAGTTCCTTGTGTCGCTAACAGAAAGCGCTGGCTGCGTTCTCTCAGTGGGCAGTGTTGCTACCGTACGTTTGACTAGATAAATAAATATATGGTTCTAAGTTGCCTTTTAGGGCCGTGCCATGGCTCAGGCGGTTAGTCGCCGGCCTCTCACCACGGAGGCCCGGGTTCGATCCCAGTTCAAGTCCATGTGAGATTTGTGGTGGACAAAGTGGCACTGGGACAGGGATTTTCTCCGAGTTGTCGGTTTTCCCCTGTCAATTTCATTCCACTGGTGCTCCATTACTTGTAAAACTTGGTAAAAAAAACTGCTCATCTTCATCTTCATCACAGGGGTTGCACAATAAGCCTTAAGGCTGCGGTGCGTCCGTAGCATCAGCTGCGGGGCCCTTCACAAAAAAAAAAAAAAAAAAAAAAAAAGTTGCCTTTTAAAGTGCGGTTCCCGAAGCTTGTCTCGCTGGCTGCCCTTGATATACACGGACACTTCCTGTACGTGGTTGGTGAGGGAGTCAGTGAATGAGTGAGTGAATATCGGAGAGAGAACGTTACATGTTGCAAACTTGCGCCATTCTGGAGCACATTTCTTTCGTGAACATTTTGCATTTATATTGGTCATCACGATAATTAACCCTTTAAAGTGAAATTTATGCAAATTATGTATCGAACTTAGGTCCTACGTCACAGAAATGAAGGCTGTGTCCATGGGCTCTCAATGCTGAGGTCTGGATTCGATCCAAGGCCAGTGCGTGTGATGTTTGTGGTAGACAAAAACGGCACTGTGGTAGGAGTACTTTCGGTTTTCCCCTGTTAGTGTCATTCTACCGTTATTGCCTACTCGTATTTCATTCATCTACCATCAGCGCTATATAATCTAAGCAATTGACTCTCTCGTTTAAAGAAAAGAACCCCCTTTATTGTTACACATACACATACGTACACACACACATGGATATTACCGGCTTCTCCCATTCCACCACAGTACCGCCCCCCCCCCTTGCCGTCCTGAATGTAGAAGCCTGCGGCCTGTGCGGGGTTCAAACCCCAGACATCCATCCAACCACAGTTTTCTTTCCAAAGGAAGCAAATCTAATCTATCCACTCGATGCATCAGATAGCTGCATGCCTTATCCTTCGCCCAATGGCAGACACGGATTAGGGGCAAAGATAGTATACCTCAAAACAAAGTTATAATTGACTATCATATAGCTTAATTGCCACGTGTTTCGGCCTACATTAAAAAGCTATTGTAAAGCGAATTATAGACGCCAAAGTAAAATTATCATGTACACCACATTAAAGCATTTTCATTATACAGTCGAACTCGGTTATAACGTCACGAAAGGGACTGAATATTTTGTGTGTCGTTATAAACGAGTGTTGTTATAACCGAGGAGTATAATGTTACGGTTAACAGTGAGGAATTAATTGGTACCGCAGAATATGTGACGTTATAGACGAGGTGTCGTATAAACCGATGTTATAACTGGGTTCGACTGTATATAGTCGAGATATCGACTTTACAGTTTTGTAAATGTTAAAGAAGCCGAAGTCTTTGAACTGTAAGAAAATTGTTAACAGGTTACACTGCTATTCACTTAGAAAGTTAGGTGTATAAAAAATTAGAGGATTAGGAAGTTTAAAAAGTCGATGTCCGGTACTTTCAAGTGAAAGGAAAGATTCTCCAATATATTTTGTTCTTGAAGGAATCGAACTGTAATTTGCAATTGCTTTAGGCTTCATCTCGATCTCTCGATCAGAGACGTATCTTTCTAAGTATTAAACTTTGTATCTCATTTGCCAAACTGTATATAATGAAGATGATTTAACGTAGTGTATATCATAATTTTTCTTTGTCGTCTTTAACTCGCCTGACAATGGCTTTTTTTTAATGTAAGCCGAAACATGTTGCAATAAAGCTATACGGTATTGTGCCTTAAAACATAGTTGTGGCTGAAGGTCTTTAACCCTACATCTAGCGGATCTGCATGACAACGGGATGTCCCACTTAAAGACAGACACCGAACCAGTTTCTATAGCGATTTCTATGTGTTTTGACAGGCGAGCTGTGATGTCTGTGGTCTGGTAGCGATGCTGGAGAAGCGTCGCTATGGGGCGGGTCTCCCAACGTCCCCACTACTGGCCGCCTTCTTCACGGCGGTGGTGTGTCTGTTCCTATGGCGCCTGTCAAGCTGTCCGGGCCCCCAGGGCACCCAGCTCGTGGCCCCGAGCTACCTCCTGCTGTTACCTGGCAACGCCACGTCTTTACCGCCGCCCTACCCCATGCACAAACTGGCGCCCAGCGATCGCACGACGCTCATCGACGTCAAGGACTTCACTTTCCAGCTGAACAACTTCCCATGTAATGGGTCCAGCTCTGTGTTGCTGTTGGTGTTGGTACATTCGGCGCCCGGGAACGTGGACAAGCGTCTCACTATCCGTGAGACCTGGGGACGCGGGTCTCACCGCGTACTCTTCCTGCTCGGCGCCGTGGAGTCTCCCGCCGCTCAGGAAGCCCTGGAAGAGGAGAACCGCACTTACCGCGACCTCGTGCAAGGTCACTTCCTAGACTCGTATCGCAACATGACCTATAAACACGTCATGGGGCTCAAATGGACCGCGTACTACTGCCCGGGCGCCCGCTACTTGCTCAAGACGGATGACGATGTCTTCGTCAACTCTCCAGCGCTGCTCGACTTCCTGGCACAGGACTTGTCGCCGTGGGGAGCTCGTCGACTCATCCTGTGTGAGCCCTTCACCTCCGCCTATGTGAAGCGCTCTTACAGATCCAAATGGCGAGTGTCCCCGCGGGAGTACCCCGGACGTATGTACCCCTCGTACTGTGGTGGCTGGGCCGTGCTGTATTCACCCGATGTCGTGTTCCTGCTGTACCGCGAGGCGCAGCGCACAGAGTACTTCTGGATAGACGACGTGCACGTGACCGGGACGCTAGCAGCACGCGCCAATCTGACTCTGACTCCACTCGGCCCTCTGGTGCTGTCGCCAGAACAAGTCCAGTTCCTGATCGGTTCCAGAGACAACCGCTCGGAGATAGGCGTATTCCTGTTTGGATCGCCCAACCTGTCGCGCACCGAGATACACCGTCTGTGGCAGGTGGTACAGGATCGCAGGCCTGCCTCCTGACAGGCATCCTCGCAAGAGCAGATCCCCCAAGTGCCTTCACGTTAAGTCACACAGACATACTTGTCTCGTCTATATACGGTATAGGTGGCGAAAGGCTAGTGAAACTTGCAAAACTTGGCTTACGCTTAATTGGCATGTACTTAAAATTAATTGAAACGGATGTAATTTGTGACATCTTTACGGGTTTGTGGCAAGCGAATTTTATTTATAAATAAATCTATTCTAATTGTCTACAGTATGATATATATATATATATATGACAGAAATAACACCGTGATATAGTACATATAAATAAGTATATACTAAATATATATAGTATTTTCATATAGAGCGGATTCTCAAACGAATTTGTGATGTGTCACTGCGAGGTCTACGTGTATGAGTAGCTGATTTCAATTTTGAAACGATATTTTTCGAGGTGAATGTGTTTTGCGTGACTGCTCTTTCAAGTATGGTGTTGATTCAACTGTCAGCAGGTATCAGGCCGTTTTAAACTGTGTGCTCACTTAACATTTGCCAATCAGACTGTTGATTTGTGTATATTCCACTCTTGCAGCTTGTATTGCAAGATGTCCTCTCTCTCTCTTCCAGTTTGTTTCATAATCAGATGATCTGAATCCATCTCGATTTTAGTACTAGCTGTAATAAGTGGGTCCAATTACAGTTGTCGCTGCATGTTTAGCTCACACTAGTGCTCTCTGTACAAACGTCATACCCAGTGTTGTGTCCACTGATGAAGGGCAGCATTAGTGTGACGGGGAAACTATAATGGCTAAACTTCTTGGATATTTAGAGGGTTAAGTGTATAGTGTTCTGGGGGTGTCATGCTCTGTAGTTTGGTAGATATATATATATATACCAATCTTTCTTAAGAATGAACTCCCTCAATCTGCAGGTTCAATATCGACGTTTTGACCCTGAAAATGGAGGCAGTATTTCCTTCGAAACATAGATATGTATCTACCAAACTACAAGGTGTCACGGGCTGTGCCGTGTCTCAGGCGGTTATTCGCCGGTCTGTCAAACCGGAGGCCTAATTTTGATCCCATATGGGATCTGTGGTGGTCAAAGTGGCACTGGGGCAGGTTTTTTCTCCCGAGTATTTTGTCTTTCTCCTGTCAGTATCATTACACAAATGCTCCTTGCTCGTATTTTATTCTTATCTCTGACGTACTTGTGTGGCATGACACCTCCCAGTTGGCCATACACTCACTGCTGTACGAAACTCAAATATCAGATTATAGAATATGTTTTCCTTGGTAGCATTAAATGTTTAGTTGTCCATTATCTGTTATCATGCCTTAGATATCCCCAGATGAATGAATTCAGCAAAGGTAGCTGCGCTGGTGTCAGTGTCGCCCCTCTGAGATTTACTTCATATCTGATAGGACATGCAGATTTGAGAAATAATTATAGTCCACAAACAAATTTGATGTACTTCCCGATAACAAAGAAACGTTTTTCTTGTTCTGTCCTACATTTCTGTGGAATTACATGCACAGTGTCAATATTGCAGAAGTTGAAGTACATTAATTAGGGTTGAAGGCGATATGAACCAAATCTTGTAAATGCTGCTGAAGGCGCCAAACGCTGATAGAGTCTTCGAGATGGTGGAGGATGAGTATTGAATCTCAGCGAGGGCAGTTGCTATGTAATTTGAGGATTTCCATGGCATTCTACTCAGTCCTTGAGAAGCTGATAGTTCTTCAGCTAGTAAAGGAATTTCCCATATTCTGTGGAATCCAAAGTTTCCTTACTGTGTTCTCTAGACCCCGCCACCTGTCTGTATCCTGATCCAAATGTGTACTACTGTAGACCCCGCCACCTGTCTGTATCCTGATCCAAATGAGTACTACTACAGACCCCGCCACCTGTCTGTATCCTGATTCAAATGTTTACTACTCTAGACCCCGCCACCTGTCTGTATCCTGATTCAAATGTGTACTACTCTAGACCCCGCCACCTGTCTGTATCCTGATTCAAATGTTTACTACTCTAGACCCCGCCACGTGTCTGTGTCCTGATTCAAATGTGTACTACTCTAGACCCCGCCACCTGTCTGTATCCTGATCCAAATGTGTACTACTCTAGACCCCGCCACCTGTCTGTATCCTGATCCAAATGAGTACTACTACAGACCCCGCCACCTGTCTGTATCCTGATTCAAATGTTTACTACTCTAGACCCCGCCACCTGTCTGTATCCTGATTCAAATGTTTACTACTCTAGACCCCGCCACCTGTCTGTATCCTGATTCAAATGTGTACTACTCTAGACCCCGCCACCTGTCTGTATCCTGATTCAAATGTGTACTACTCTAGACCCCGCCACCTGTCTGTATCCTGATTCAAATGTTTACTACTCTAGACCCCGCCACCTGTCTGTATCCTGATTCAAATGTTTACTACTCTAGACCCCGCCACCTGTCTGTATCCTGATTCAAATGTGTACTACTCTAGACCCCGCCACCTGTCTGTATCCTGATCCAAATGAGTACTACTACAGACCCCGCCACCTGTCTGTATCCTGTTTCAATTGTGTACTACTCTAGACCCCGCCACCTGTCTGTATCCTGATCCAAATGTGTACTACTCTAGACCCCGCCACCTGTCTGTATCCTGATCCAAATGAGTACTACTACAGACCCCGCCACCTGTCTGTATCCTGATTCAAATGTTTACTACTCTAGACCCCGCCACCTGTCTGTATCCTGATCCAAATGAGTACTACTACAGACCCCGCCACCTGTCTGTATCCTGATTCAAATGTTTACTACTCTAGACCCCGCCACCTGTCTGTATCCTGAATCAAATGTTTACTACTGTAGACCCCGCCACCTGTCTGTATCCTGATCCAAATGAGTACTACTACAGACCCCGCCACCTGTCTGTATCCTGAATCAAATGTTTACTACTCTAGACCCCGCCACCTGTCTGTATCCTGATCCAAATGAGTACTACTACAGACCCCTCCACCTGTCTGTATCCTGATTCAAATGTTTACTACTCTAGACCCCGCCACCTGTCTGTATCCTGAATCAAATGTTTACTACTCTAGACCCCGCCACCTGTCTGTATCCTGATCCAAATGAGTACTACTACAGACCCCCCACCTGTCTGTATCCTGAATCAAATGTTTACTACTCTAGACCCCGCCACCTGTCTGTATCCTGATCCAAATGAGTACTACTACAGACCCCGCCACCTGTCTGTATCCTGATTCAAATGTTTACTACTCTAGACCCCGCCACCTGTCTGTATCCTGATTCAAATGTGTACTACTCTAGACCCCGCCACCTGTCTGTATCCTGATCCAAATGTGTACTACTCTAGACCCCGCCACCTGTCTGTATCCTGATCCAAATGAGTACTACTACAGACCCCGCCACCTGTCTGTATCCTGATTCAAATGTTTACTACTCTAGACCCCGCCACCTGTCTGTATCCTGATTCAAATGTTTACTACTCTAGACCCCGCCACCTGTCTGTATCCTGTTTCAATTGTGTACTACTCTAGACCCCTCATAGACTCATATACCGTTCGGTTCAAAGCCTTTGTTCTAGGTGAATGCCAGGGATTTGCCTCTTCCTATACACTATACAATTCTGAGCCTATTATCTCCTTCCTAATTTCATCCTAGTGTACATAATTTCTGCAGTTGACACTGTATTATTAAAAGGTGATTATGATGATCTCAGTCAGTCTCTCTTTTTTTAGGCGCGTTTGCAAAATTGCTAGAAGCGACTATTAGCTTCGTCATGTCTGTCCGTCCGCATGGAACAACTCGGCTCCCACTGGACAGATTTTCATGAAATTGGACATTTGAGCATTTTTCGAAAATATGTCGTCGAAATTCAGGTTCATTAAAATCTGACAATAATAACGGTACTTTACATGAAGACCTATGTACATTTATGATAATATCTCGCTGAATTGTTCTTAGAATGAGAAATGTTTCAGACAAAAGTTGTAGAGAAAATCAAAACACACATTTTACTCGTATGTAAAAAAAAAAACTTTTCCCAAAAATCGTGCCGTTTATGAGATAATGTGGAAAAATATGTTACAGCCAGACAGGCCACAGATGACAATATAATATGGCGCATGCGCTTTGCATGCTGGATAACTAAGGCTACAGACACACTCACAATATGTAATACTTATTGCTTTTCCATGGCAACAATGGTTACGCGAACGCGCCTCATAGTTACGTTATACGTACATTGCCTGTCTTGTTAGTTCCTGTGACTAGAATTTAAACATAAATTACTTAAGTACTTTTCCTCTATACATGTACGAGTTACTTTAGTGAAATTGATATGGAAAAAAGTAAGGTTGACCATCACTTAGGGTCAAGCAGGCTGTTTAGTACAAAAGGGATTCATATCAACAGTTAAGTGGGTGGAGTCTGTTAGTGACAGGGTGTTGTAGGGAATGTTGGTACTCTGTTAGTGACAGGTGTTGTAGGGAATGTTGGTACTCTGTTAGTGACAGGGTGTTGTAGGGAATGTTGGTACTCTGTTAGTGACAGGGTGTTGTAGGGAATGTTGGTACTCTGTTAGTGACAGGGTGTTGTAGGGAATGTTGGTACTCTGTTAGTGACAGGATGTTGTAGGGAATGTTGGTACTCTGTTAGTGACAGGGTGTTGTAGGGAATGTTGGTACTCTGTTAGTGACAGGGTGTTGTAGGGAATGTTGGTACTCTGTTAGTGACAGGGTGTTGTAGGGAATGTTGGTACTCTGTTAGTGACAGGGTGTTGTAGGGAATGTTGGTACTCTGTACGTGATATTACTGGAGTGATTAATTTAAGGGGGATGAAAAGATTACATGAAATATGAAATGCAAAAATAATTTTAGTCAGAAACGTCCAAAGAGAAGAGAGAATTTAGAAGTCGTAGGTGTGGATGGAAGGATAATATTAAAATTAGCCTTAAATAAATAGGTTTTGGAAGAAAAGAGTCTGCATTTAACTGCATCTTGTTTGGATGCAGTGTAGGGTTTGAATATAAAGTTTTTGCGCATGCGTGAAGGCGTATGGGTGAGTAGAAAAGTATCTCAACTCATTATTATGGATGGAGGTGAATGGTCAGCTTCACACTCTGACCGCTTTACCCCCGGGAAAGAGCCCCGGTATCGTTGAATAGGAGGCTAGGTAGGCCCCAGAGTCATTCCGGACACTTTGGAGAAGAGAAAAATCTCTTGCCCGTGCCGGGGATCGAACCATGTCCAGTCCACAGCCATGGAGGGCGTCATATTTTGAAGAACAAAGCCCCCAAATTTGAGTTACGTTGCTGAATGACAAATTGTGTTGTGTTCTTTTCCCTGGGCACATCGCAACTTGTGCCCGAATGACGTTTTGATAGTCTGTGCGGGGGGGGGGGGGGCAACCAAGGGAGGGGGGATACCGGGCTGCAGCGCGGCAGCCCCCCCCCCCAAAAAAAAAAAACCGAAATTTAAAAGACACAGATTTTGTAGATATTATGATATCAAAAGTTTTACGTGACTTCCACTTCAGCCGAAATCAGTCACTGAAGTCGACTGATGACTAGTACATTAGAATTTTGAATAATAAATTAATAAAATTAAAAAAAAAATAGGACATTGTGATTGAGTCACGGAACATGTAGTTATATTCGTATGTGTATAAATGCAGTTGCAGACAGTGTTATGTTGTACTTACGACATGATTTTTATAACGCCATCTTTAAAATCAAACATAAATTATATATAGCCTCACGGTCAGCCCCCCTCTTCCCCCAAGTATAAATTCTGGGTGCTCACCTGAGCCTGTGAATGATGTAACTGTAACCAATTACAAGGTACTATCGGATTTTGTTTTTTGTTAAGGTACTGGGGATAATTATGAGATATCGCACTCAGACTAGGTTTTGTGTTTTGTAAATTGAAACCAGGTACGTTTCAGTAAGTTCGGAAGCTGATTGTTGCTGACATAGTTAAACTGTTCGTGAGAAAGCATGCAGCAGTGTAATGGTTTAATGTTTTGTCTGTGTGGTGAATATCTTAATTCGATTCGTGAACCTTTCTAAATCGAGACTTAATTACCGTAGTTTTTTTTTTATGTGCATTACACGTTAAAGTTTTAATTTTTGTGTTGTTGAATTTGTCCACAATTTATTATCGTTTTTTTTAAAATCTGTATGTTATACTTTGTGTTACAAGTATTATGAATTTTATACAATTCAGCACTTAAGTTCTTCACCCCCCAAACATTCTTACAGCTGCAGGTTTAAGGGCTCTTCGTGTTGGGAGACTCCGTTAAATTTTGCAGATGTAAGGGTGAATGCAGACATCCCATATGTAGCGAAACTCGGACTGTAAAAATACAATATATCTTGAATGTCACGTTAACCAGGGGTGTACAAATCCCGGTAGCCAGACCGCCTGGGCGACTAGATTTTGTACGGTGGCGCCTAATATCTGTGGGTCTTCAGTATGGAACTTGCTTCATGTCACCGTTCTGGCACCTTAGATTTTTTTTTTTTTTTTTTTTTTTTTTAAATTGATACACGTCTGACATTAAAATATTGAGTTACGTGCCTGAAATTTCAAATATAATTTTGACGCCACTTACACAGATCTTTTGTTACATGTGTTATTCTTATTTGTCACCGCCAAACTGTGTTACATTATACAGGGTATACACAAAAGAATGGTGCGGTTTCCCTTTATTCACCATTGAAACCGCACCATTCTTTTGTGTATACCCTGTATTATACTATACTTTGTGCGAAATACAAAAATTAAATGATCCAGTACGAAGCTGCTGTTAAACAAACTTTCATAATTTGAAACCAGCCATTTACTGGGGCAGAATAAGTCTGTAACTGAAGAATCAAGTTGTAATATTATACAGGTTTATCAGGCCTGTGAAACCTCTCAGAAGTCTTGATAGACGTTTGTGGAGTTCTTGAGTAATGATGTTCGGTACTGGAGGTCTGGCTCCACAGACAGGAATTTGTTCCACTGTTTCTTTATTCACCAGAAATCTCACATGTACTTCACCAGCTCTCTATTGTGGAAAGCCTACATCAAATCATTTAAAATTATGATACCTGCTGATATCACAGTCTCTTTGTATTGTGTATCCTCTCTACTAATGCCCATTCTGTCCACAGTTTTGGCTACATTTTGTTACAGTATCTTATTACGGGGAATTTGTGAATATGGTAATGAATGTTGAAGTTTATTTAAGGTAGAAGGATTTCTTACTGGGAAATGCTTTGCTACAATTCAGTTTATAATCTTCGTCTAGCCGTGTCCCATGTCAGCACCTAAATAATAAAATAAAGTGTATCTCAATCCATGACATTCCGTTGTGGCATATGAACAGCAGATGTGAAGTACAGATCGTCAGTCAGAACTTAATTTGATATCAGTTTTATTGCTTGCTACGTAGCCGTGATTTTACTTTGATATAAACTGATTGACTGGATGATATACGAGCAACTAAAAGCTACGGTTAGTATACCGCTATACATTAGTATACGCAGTATACTACGGTTAGTATACCGCACGTATACTACGGTTAGTATACCGCACGTATACTACGGTTAGATACCGCACGTATACTACGTTAGTATACCGCACGTATACTACGGTTGGTATACCGCGCGTGTACTACGGTTGGTATAACGCACGTATACTACAGTTAGTATACCGCACGTATACTACGGTTAGCATACCGCACGTATACTACAGTTAGTATACCGCACGTATACTACGGTTAGTATACCGCGCGTATACTACGGTTAGTATACCGCACGTATACTACGGTTGGTATACCGCGCGTATACTACGGTTGGTATACGCGCGTATACTACGGTTGGTATACCGCTCGTATACTGCGGTTGGTATAACGCACGTATACTACGGTTAGTATAACGCACGTATACTACGGTTAGTATAACGCACGTATACTACGGTTAGTATAACGCACGTATACTACGGTTAGTATAACGCACGTATACTACGGTTAGTATAACCGCACGTATACTACGGTTAGTATACCGCACGTATACTACGTTAGTATACCGCACGTATACTACAGTTATGAAAAATAACCGTCAGTAATACGTACTTTAGATATAGCACTACCTTTTACACATACTGAATATTAATACCGCACGTATACTACGGTTAGTATACCGCACGTATACTACGGTTAGTATACCGCACGTATACTACGGTTAGTATACCGCACGTATACTACGGTTAGTATACCGCACGTATACTACGGTTAGTATAACGCACGTATACTACGGTTAGTATAACGCACGTATGCTACGGTTAGTATAACGCACGTATACTACGGTTAGTATACCGCACGTATACTACGGTTAGTATACCGCACGTATACTACAGTTAGTATACCGCACGTTTCCAGCGATGATCAAAATTATGAAACAAAATGAACGCGAAATTGTAATCCCACGATACTTATTATGATATAGCAGAACTTACCTTTCACATCAGAAGTACTTGAAAATAATTTTAATATTCTAGTATAATATACATTTGTTATATTTCAATATTTCAATATACAATCTTGAGTTTTATCTGCTGTCGGTTTACACAATTCCAATTTTTGTAAAGTTGAGACCTCAGCTGTCTATAAAAGTATAATTCTAACGGGTTTTGTTTAAATTATCTTCCTTTGTGGATTTTGTAATTGCCTCATGATGGCATTTCACAAAAGTCGAAACACGTAGCAAGCAATAAAACTGATATAAATTTAGTTTTGACTGACTGTCTGTACTCCCTTTCTGCAAAACTAAAACTATCATATAGCTGTTTTTTAGTATATGGGTGTGAAACTTGGTTTCTAATCCTAATAAAGAATCACAAACTTTGGGTCAAAACGTATATGGAAGAGAAATTTGTACCTAAGGGAGAAGAAGTAACAGGAGGCTGGAGAAATGCTTAAAGAGTTTATGTCTTGTACTGTTCGAGAATTTTTGTTTTTATCAATGTGATGAAATCGAGGGACGTGAGATGGGCGGGGTTTGTGGCACGCGTGGGAGGAATTAGAAAAGCGTACAAGATTTTAATCGGGAAATTTCAAGTGAAAAGTCTACCTCCGAAATGGGGGGATAATATTAAAATGAATCCTGTGGAAGTAGGATATGAAGGTGTGGACGATTCTCTTGTTTCTGATATGGTCCAGTGATAGGGGGTTTTTTTTTGTACACGGTAATGAACACCCGGAGTCTGTAAGAGGAGGGAAATATTTCGACAAGCTTAGTAACTGTCGGGTTTTTTTTTTTAACAGGTGTATTACAGGAAATTATGGACTATAGTGTGCAGTTATAAATTTTGTACAATCGCGTTGCATTATGGTTTTGTTGATTGAGCCTGAAGTCCGTTGCTATAGGGCAGGAGTGCGCAAATTTTCCAAAAAAAAAGAAAAACCCTAGGAGCCACCTCAAAATTCAAGGCGCTAGAAGGGTGACGTAAAGCAAGTTCCATACTAAGGACCCACAGATATTAGGCGCCATCGTATAAAATTTAGTCGTCCAGGCGACTTGGCGCTCAGGATTTGTGCACTCCGATGTAGAGTAGCTTCTTTATCGGTACGACTGCGGGCAGGAGGGACCGACGGGTTGAAATGTGCCACTAGATAGGATGGTGACTTAGCGAGAAGCAATTCTAATGTGGACTGTGATGATAAAATAAACAACGCGTTATTTATAAAATATTGCAAGCAATGTAATATGCGACACAATTGTTACTGCCCCCCGGTTGTTCTAGGAGCTGATACATCAGTTTTCTTTCCTTGCGAAATGTAACTTGCAAATGAATTTCATATTTACAGGGTATACACAAAAGAATGGTGCGATTTTAATAGTCTTCACTATTAAAACCGCACCATTATTTTGTGTATGCCCTGTAAATCTGCGGTCTTCTGGGGTATTACGCGACGTCGTGTGGTAATTGTTTACCGACGTTTCGGGAAAACGTATCGGTCCCGTAAACGTCGGTAAACAATTACCACACGACACGCCGCGTAATAGCCCAGAAGACCGCAGATTTCGTCAACATTACGGCGGAAGCCTGAAGTCAAGAATTTTATATTCATACCGTAAATTGTTAATAATCGAAACACAATGTTCAGTCCAACAAAATGCACTATATTGTGTTCAGATATTCTATATTATAATATCTTGTTAATCCAACATGTTTCGATCCCTCATGGGAACTTCATCAGGGATTCGTATCAAAGTAACATTTCACAAAACAAAATTAGCAATATACAGGGCTACACAAAAGAATGGTGCAGTTTCAAAAGTGACTAAAAAATTTATGTCTCACATTACACTGGCACAACGTACACCATCAGCGGCGGCAACTGTCCAAGTTTCTCATTTGGTAATTACAATCCTTCAATGTGTGCACCCTGGGTCACACGACACACATCCACACGGTAATCAAACTCATCCCAGACCCGGTGTAGCATGTCCGCTGTAATGGCCTGCAGTGCATGCGTTATCCGATCATGAATTTCATGGGCAGTAAGCATGTGAAGCGAACTGCTGGTAGCGCATGAGAAACTTGGACAGTTGCCGCCGCTGACGGTGTATGTTGTGCCCGTGTAATGTGAGACATACATTTTTTATTCACTTTTGAAACCGCACCATTCTTTTGTGTATGCCCACGGGCATACACAAAAGAATGGTGCGGTTTCAAAAGAATTCACGTTTGATACCGCACCATTCTTTTGTGTATGCCCCTTATATACGTATTAAAAGGATACAACTCATCCTGTCTTTATATATTTTTATATAGTTTTAATATGTATATACATTGCTAGTTCTGTTTTGTGAAATGCTACTTTATACGAATCCCTGAAACATTTTGGGTTAACAAGATATTGTAATATAGAATATCTGAACACAGTACAGTGCATTTTATTGGACTGAACATTTTGTGTGTTTCACAAATGAATCTGGAAAGGTATGCCATTAGAGCATACTTGGCCGCTAAACAAAATGTCAGATAAAACGACCTTACACTGTATATTGTTCGTTGGCAGGGGCGCTGAGACAAGAGCTGTTTTGAGGGCAGTGTGTTTGGGTTTGGAAGTTGCTGTAACAGACTGTACTCTTTCGTCGCTTGAGACACTTTTGTATCGTTTCTATTAACCTAATGTTAAACCCAGCAATATTCTGGTTTTGAAGTTGCCAAACTTGTTGCGTGACCTGTACCCAAACAGTAGTGTACTTACAATGGGGTAAAGACCCACTGGTACTTGGAAAGATCAGCTGCATTTACTTATTGCCAAAACTTTCGATGTTGACTGTACACCTTCTAGTTTTACTGTATCTGATCTATTTTTTGGTGTTTCATTAAAGCAGTATATAACAAGAAGTGTAATATGTAAAAACAAATAAAACAGTATCTGTCATTACATTAAAATTTTATAACATAAACTTGTAGAAGAGATATTAACCCTTTAAAGCACATTGGTAACTATGTGTACCACCTGACGTAACGTTAAGAACCTCTGCATATTTCCCCACACAGTGTATTATACATGTCTTATGATTCTCAGAATAAACAACTACATTCGAACCCGGTTATAACGATATCGGTTTATATGACACCTCGTATATAACGTCAGATATTCTGTGGTACCAATTAATTCCTCACTGTTAACCGTAACATTACACTCCTCGGTTATAACAACACTCGTTTATAACGACACAGATTATTGAGTCCCTTTCATGACGTTATAACCGAGTTCGACTGTATTTCTATAAACAATATTAATTGATTGGTATATACAGGGTATACACAAAAGAATGGTGCGGTTTCCCTTTATTCACAATTGATACCGCACCATTGTTTTGTGTATACCTTGTATATATATGTAAAGGAGACTGTTTGTGTAAGATCGGAATATTGTTCAGATGAACTTTGTGTCTTTAAAGGGTTAATTGACATCTGGTATTTACTGGTTGTTGCAGGAAACCAGCTGAAATAAATTATATGTCAGCAATAAAACCACAGTGTTTGTTGTCCAATCCTCTACCTGATGCAGTATCCAGCAACGAACCGAAGGATTTGATGACAGACAGATCATTTGCACTGCCCGGGTGTAAAACCGTGTTACAGAGTTGCCTGCTGTGAGATTTACGCTGATGTTGAAACTATGTGAACAAGTCAGATAACCCGTTCTTATGTCATATGGTCTCCCCCCCCCATATCCTTGTTAAAGGGAGAAGGGTGTATTACTCACAGTTTCAGACATCCCATTGTATTTTTATTATACAGTGTGTCCACAAAGTCCCTTCGGGGTTTTAAAAAATTGTGGCGCGCAAACAAATTGAGCTAGCAACATGCGGTTTGCGGCAGATTACAGTGAAACTGTGGAAGTTTTTTACTGACCTCAGTCGACCTCGATGTGGGCTCCCTTGGTAGCACGGAGAACGTCCAGACGATATTCGAGCTGTTGCCATGTTCTGTGGAGCATGTGCGCTGGAATAGCCGAGATCGCATTCCTGATACGGGTCTTCAGGTCATCAAGTCCGTTAACTGGTGTTCGGAACACATTGCTCTTGACATAACACCACAGGGAAAAATCCAGTGGTGTTATGTCTGGTGAACGTGGAGGCCAAGGCATTGGACCGTCTGTGCCGATCCATCTTCCTTGAAATGTCCTGTCTATGTACGCGCGTACCTGGTACCTGCATACCCCAATGAGATGGAGCACCATCGTGTTGGTGGCAAAAAAATCTTCCAGAGTTTCACTGTAATCTGCCGCAAACCGCATGTGGCTAGCTCAATTTGTTTGCGCGCCACAATTTTTCAAAACCCCAAAGGGACTTTGTGGACACACTGTATGTAAGATAGATAAAATATTTGCGTTACATTGACTTGCCAGTTTATATATTGTTATAACCCGCTTTAAATTTAAGACAGCCTTCAACATGTTCTGTATGTATATAAGAAGATGGATTTTCAGGTTTACATAGGCAGATTTGCATGGGTTTCTCGCATCCGTGGAGATTTCATTTTGTCAGAAGTGACGAATGAGAAAGGATGTAACACAAAGCAGTGCAATGAATCTAAAATGTGATGTGATGCCTTTGGAAAACGTGACTCGCATCTCATTCTTAGGTTATCATATATCATGTCTGCTAGACGTCTCTGCGAGCCTAGGCACAACTTCGAAAACAAATCAAATCAGATTTATTTGTTTAGCTATAAATATATTCCTTTGGATGTGATTGCTGACACCAAGTTTTTGTCAGTGCACATGGTCTATATTTATTGCAAATTACTAAAGTCTGTTTTGTACTATTTATTATATTATGTCATGCTCTAATCTCATCTAAGTTTATCTATACAATAATGTTATTTTTTCTTATAAATATTCCTCTCCTTTCCTCTAAACGTTGCATAGGTTTTTAGGCGTGTTAGCAAAAGCGACTATTAGTTTCGTCATGCCCGTCTGTTTCTCCGTCCGTTTGGAACAGTTTAGCTCCCACTGGACGGATTTTCATGAAATTTTATATTTGAGTGTCTTTCGGAACTCTGTCGATAAAATTTAAGTTTCATTAAAATCTGACAACAATAACGGTACTTTACATGAAGACTTATGTACATTTATGATAATACCTCGCTGAATTATTCTTATAATGAGAAATGTTTCAGACAAAAGTTGTGCATAAAATCAAAACACATATTTTATGTTCAATAACTTTTTCCCGAAAATCGTGCCGTTTATGAGATAATGTTGAAAAATACGGCAGAGCCAGACAGGCCACAGATGACAATACGGCGCATGCGCTTTGCATGCTGGATAACTAAGGCTACAGACACACTCAGAATATGTAATACTTATTGCTTTTCACGGTAACGATGGTTATGCGAACGCACCTCAATATTACGTTATACGTACATTGCCAGTCTTGGCACACTTGATTTCCCTACTTTAATTTTAATTTGCACAAAAATATACCTAAACTTTTTTCAATTCTGTGATCTTGGTACAACTGATTAGTTTCTTATATTCTGTCTCTTCTGTACATTTTATATTTGTACACTTTACATTCAGTTGTCTTACATACACAAGTCTTTCTGCAACTAATTGCACAATTGGTTTTATTTCTCCTACATGTTTCGGCTGAAAACCACAGCCATCTTCAGGGAGCTGTAAATGTTAAAGTAATGTACTGTCTGCTATGCAGTTGGTCAAATATAAATGGTAAAATGTTTGCACATAATTAGTGTCGTTCATAAGTGTACAGTGTTATTAAAATCTAACCTGGGATCTCCAAAACATGGAGACAAATTTTTCATCACCAGGTGTTTGAATACTAAATTTTATGTAATTTTAATATTTCACTTGTGTTAATAATTTTAATACGATTTTAATAATATTGTGTATATTTGGACACTAGTAGGTACAAACATTCTACCATTTATATTTGACAAATTACATTGCATGCTGTACATGACTTTGACATTTGTAGCTCCATGAAAATGGCTGTGGTTTTCAGCCGAAACATGTAGGAGAAATAAAACCAATTGTGCAATTAGTTAAAGAAAGACTTGTGTGCTCTTTCTTCGTTTCTTTCTGTCCTTTTACATTTTAGTAATATATGTATCACATTCTCTTCTTCGTTACGTAGGGGGTTTTTTACATCACTCCTTATGCCTCTTAGTTTCCAAATCTCCAGTTTTCCCCACTCTGTTTCGTATTGCTCTATGGAACTGGAGATTTATTTCTCTCTTTTTTTATTACTCTGTTGTGTTTGAACATCGTTACAGCTAACACTCATTTGTACAACCAAATCAATGCACACGTTACAGACACATAAAACTATGTTTTAAATTTAAGTCAAACCAACTAATGCACAATAATTATTAACAAAGTATATTTGTAACACCTACATACGTTTCGGCAATCAAGGTGCCATCCTCAGGGGGCGCATCAAAGAATCACAAATACCTATGACATCCAGATACACACATTTGGCATTATAATGGAAGTACACATGCCGCTCACAATGTTAAAATGAATTGATGCATAAAGCCAGTTAGTACACGACACTTCACCGGACACACAACATCCCAAGCCACAGTACACGACACTTCACCGGACACACAACATCCCAAGCCACAGTACACGACACTTCACCGGACACACAACATCCCAAGCCACAGTACACGACACTTCACCGACACACAACATCCCAAGCCACAGTACACGACACTTCACCGGACACACAACATCCCAAGCCACAGTACACGACACTTCACCGGACACACCACCCAAGCCACAGTACACGACACTTCACCGGACACAAACATCCCAAGCCACAGTACACGACACTTCACCGGACACACAACATCCCAAGCCACAGTACACGACACTTCACCGGACACACAACATCCCAAGCCACAGTACACGACACTTCACCGGACACACAACATCCCAAGCCACAGTACACGACACTTCACCGGACACACAACATCCCAAGCCACAGTACACGACACTTCACCGGACACACAACATCCCAAGCCACAGTACACGACACTCCACCGGACACACAACATCCCAAGCCACAGTACACGACACTTCACCGGACACACAACATCCCAAGCCACAGTACCGACACTTCACCGGACACACAACATCCCAAGCCACAGTACACGACACTTCACCGGACACACAACATCCCAAGCCACAGTACGCGACACTTCACCGGACACACAACATCCCAAGCCACAGTACAACGACACTTCACCGGACACACAACATCCCAAGCCACAGTACACGACACTTCACCGGACACACAACATCCCAAGCCACAGTACACGACACTTCACCGGACACACAACATCCCAAGCCACAGTACACGACACTTCACCGGACACACAACATCCCAAGCCACAGTACACGACACTTCACCGGACACACAACATCCCAAGCCACAGTACACAACACTTCACCGGACACACAACATCCCAAGCCACAGTACACGACACTTCACCGGACACACAACATCCCAAGCCACAGTACACAACACTTCACCGGACACACAACATCCCAAGCCACAGTACACGACACTTCACCGGACACACAACATCCCAAGCCACAGTACACGACACTTCACCGGACACACAACATCCCAAGCCACAGTACACACGACACTTCACCGGACACACAACATCCCAAGCCACAGTACACGACACTTCACCGGACACACAACATCCCAAGCCACAGGACGAGATCGACGTCGACTGTATGACTGTATACATGGCCAACAGTCAGTAAAACTTTTTTAAAAACTTTTACACGTTTTAAACGTCTAAGTCGAATCACGTAACAATATTTGTATATAACAATTGTTACTGTGTTATATGAAGTATCAGCTTACATCACTGACTTAGACACGTTGTATTATTTACTCTTAACGTTCAGTTTTACGACTATAGACATCAATTCATTTTAATATTGTGAGCGGCATGTGTACTTACATTATAATGCCAAATGTGTGTGTATCTGGATGTCATAGGTATTTGTGATTCTTTGATGCGCCCCCTGAGGATGGCACCTTGATTGCCGAAACGTATGTAGGTGTTACAAATATACTTTGTTAATAATTCTTCTGCATTAGTTGGTTTGACTTTAACTTATGACAAAATAGACGGTACATATAATATAAAATTCGTTAATGCCCAACAGGCAGAATTAGTTTACAACTATAAGGATATCAAATAGAAACTTCACAAGACCAATACATCCATATGGTTTAATAAGACATGCAAAATTGAGCAACTTGCACCGAAATATATTAATGTCTCAGTAAACTGTATGTATTTGTATCTTGATGCCACAGATATTTGTGATTCTTTGATGCGCCCCCTGAGGATGGCACCTTGATTGCCGAAACGTATGTAGGGGTTACAAATATACTTTGTTTTGTTAATGATTCTTGTGCATTAGTTGGTTTAACTTAAACACTATGACAAAATACACGCTACATATGAATATATAAAATGACGTAGAAGTATAGTCTGTCACAATAAATAGACCACACTTATATGTATGTCTGTAAATTGTACATTGACTTGGTTTTGTAAATGAAGTTTAAGCAAAACGCAAGGAATGAATAGCTTCAAAATCGTTCCACCTAGTTCTGTAACCTTGTGCGTGTCCTCACGTAAATCACACGCGTTGTCGTTTACATTATGAATCTCGTTTCTCAGAATCAGTGTAGAAGCTGTCAGGGTCTGTGCTTATTTGTGTCACGGCGAGTGTTAGCTTGCGTTGCGTGTGTCATGTTTGTGTTCACTTCAAGGTCACTTCTCTCATTTAACGTCTACAGATATTGGCTTGTGTGCTTATTGCGTCTGGTGACTTGTGAGCCAACGAACAGATTTCCTTGAAACTTGTTAACAATTTTATTCAAGGTTCATCGTGCATTTTCACAAATCAATGTCTCACTACCAACTAAATGCACTTTATTTAAAAAAAAAACCAATATAAGGTTTGTTTCAAAATCGTTAAAAAAAACCCTACATATGTTTCGGTTTCTAGAGAAACCATCATCAGGGGGTCACACAACTGCATGACGTGTGCTGTTAGACGAACGCATGGACGCGATTTTTAAAAAGTGCAGTTGTGTGACCACCCTGATGATGGTTTTCTAGAAACCGAAACATATGTAGGGGTTTTTTTAACGATTTTAAAGAAACCTTATATTGGTTTTTTTTTAATAAAGTGCATTTAGTTGGTAGTGAGACATTGATTTGTTACAATTTGTTGCTTAAAAGTTTTTCGGTTGTAGCCCGGCGTCAATTTTTGGTGTATAATTTATATAGTGTGTCGACCTCGGTGGACTAGTGGTTAGTGTGCTCGCCACTGGACCCAAGGTTCGCGGGTTCGATCCCGACCGATATCCGTAGCACAACTTCCTTCGGAGGGGAAGTAAAGCCGTCAGTCCCATGTCGTAGATTTACGGCATGTAAAAGAACCAGTAGTGTCCGCAAGCAAAATTTAAGGGGCCATTTCTCACCCAAGTCTCCTGACTGCCTGCCAGATGGCTCTGGCAGTCTCATCAGGATCGAGCAAAAACTTGTGCGGTCAGTGAGCCGGTCACTCACTACAGAATGCACACTTACCGACCGGGAAACCTTAGGGATGAAATCCCAAAAAGAAGGAGGCTTTGGCCCACCCCGGGCTGTAACGCCATGGAAGAAGAAGAAGAAGAAGAATTTATATAGTGTATAGGTTATACACCAAAAATTGACGCCGGGCTACGACCGAAAAACTTTTAAGGAACAGTACGACGACGGCGGAAAGCAATTACATATTGTTAAAATTTGTTTTCCGTTCTGCTGGGAAATCCCACCCTGTCACTGTGTAATCGGTTTCCGACGTTTCGAGAAAACGTTGTGGTCTCATCTTCGAGGATCGGATGTGTCCGACAAGAATCGTCTTACGCGTGTTAATCCCCCAGTTGTTAATTGAAAACTTCTGTGAATTTTAAGGCAATTTATCCCCGTTGTGTTTGGTTACACCCAGCTGCTTATAGATCTTACATAAACACAATATTTTATGTGTTTTTCTTGATTTATTTAACTACAAAAATTCTTTGTACTGTATTTTATTAGAACCATTCACTGTAAAATTTGAGATCTTAATATACAGAGTATACACAAAAGAATGGTGCGGTTTCCCTTTATTCACCATTGAAACCGCACCATTCTTTTGTGTATACTCTGTATAAATTGCAGTTGTGAATATTGCCTCTTTGTTACTTTATTTGTTTTATGTACAGTCTGATGAGTGCTCTGTTGAGTTGCCGAAACATGTAGCTGTGTTTTGACATCTAAGAAATATATGTTGTGTTGACGGACCATTTGTTGGTTGTATTTTGAGTCCCGTGAATGATGACAATAGTACGGTGTTAGGTTCGTGAAAATTGCGTCTTCGCTCAGTTATACATATATAGTCGTAGACAATGGTTTCGGACACTGGAAATAAGTTTTAAAACTGGGTAGACGGCGTCTACCAGCCGCTACCCCATAGGCGTAACTTGGGGGGTGCAAGTGTGGGAAAATTCTTCTCCCACCCTCAATATTCTTTATATTAAGGAATAGTTTTTTTTTTTTTGGCTGCCGAATTGAAGAGTGGCAAATAAAAAAATAGACATTTTTTTCTAAACGATTATTTGGGCGGCGTAAAGATAAGAAAATGGAAAGCCTGCATTTGAATGTTTTCTAAATGAAAGTTTATAATATCCATGGTCTATTTTGCCGCCCCCACCCCCCCCCCCCCCACCCAATGTTATTAGCCAAGTTACGCCTCAGACTACCACTACTTGTATCCCGATCTACAATGACCGTAATTCCCGTGCCATAGGTGTGATATTTTGCAAGAAGCTCATCTAGAGGGCGTAAAACGAAACGCGGTGGTGGAGAAGACAGTTCTTCGTATTTGAGATGTCGCACATTGAAGTGTCGGTGCTGAGGCAGGCTGTTGTGCCAGGTTTACTGTGGCTCCCCCTGTTCCGTCTACGTAATTACCGGGATAGTATTGTAAATATGGCCATGACCGCAATCTGCTACATCCCTTCCAATTCGTTATTCATTAATCAGAGCAGTGACTTATCTAGGTTTTTGTTTTGACGCCCGGAGCGAGCAATAACAATGGCCGTCCCTCACAGAAATTATGAACTTTAAAAAAATAACATTTATCGAATGTCCTTCTATTATTTTTGATATTCTAAAATTCTCTGGGAGCAGAAAATCAATTTTTTTTTTCATTTAAAGCATATTCATTTCGCCGCCCCTGGGACTCTGTAGCTCGGGGCGGCTGCGCTATTCAACACCCCGCCCCCCTTTAGCTACGCCCCTGAGAGTACGAATCGATGCCATGTAATGTTAACAGTAACAAGCATCGCTAAAGAAGTAAATCTTATAGTTTCTGAAGAAAAAAAAACGGATAGTCGCACAGAAAATTGGTACAAAACGCAAAACATTGAAGTTGCTGAGCTTTAAAAATTTTATTTGGGTCGTCATTTGAGATAACATACAATAAAAAGAAGGAAGGCTAACTGGATTGGTCACATCTTGCGTAGAAACTGCCTTCTGAAACATGTGATTGAAGGAAAGTTACAGGGAAAGATAGAAATGACGGGAATACGAGGAAGAAGAAGTAAGCAGCTACTATATAACCCTAAGGAAAAGAAAATGTACTGGAAATTGAAAGAGGAAACACTAGATCGCATTGTGTGGAGAACTCGCTTTGGAAGATGCTACGTACCTGTCGTAAGACAGACTGCAGAATGATTGAATGAATGATTTAAGAGCGAAACACAAAGAAATAGATATGTGTCTGTCTAGCTTGAAGCCCCTAATGTATAAACATCAAGGCCACTGAAATATAGACAATAGTAAGGGAACAGTTTCCATTCGCATTATTGACAAGTTGAAAATGGTAAAGCCCCTTAAAAAAACTGTTGGCTCAGTGTTTCAGTAAATGTATCGATTATACGCCTCTGTTAGCTCACTTTATGGCCGGCAGTGCAATTGTGTGTTACGTATAATTACGAGTGTTCGTACGCACACGACGTCGCCAGCCTGCAGGACAATACAAGCACAGGCCGTCCAGGATTACAAATTGTATATTCTTGATACGGTTTCTTATTATCAGCGGTACTTCCCGTATAAAATCGATATTTACATTTGTATTTTGACATCGGGATGTAATTTAGATATATTTTCTTTCTGTGAAATAGTAGTTTCTAGCTTATTATTGGTATGAGAAATTTACGTTGAGTCTAATATGAATAAGTTGCTCTCCCCCCCCCTCTGCCCCACACTTTTTTTTATTAGAAAGAAAGGCAGAGAAAGTTTTATGGTATCACAACATTGTATATATATGTTCGCCTTAATACAGTGTGTCCACAAAGTCCCATCGGGGTTTTGAAAAATTGTGGCGCGCAAACAAATTGAGCTGCCACATGCAGTTTGCGGTAGATTACAGTGAAACTGTGGAAGTTTTTTACTGACCTCAGTAGACCTCGATATGGTCTCCCTTGGTAGCACGGAGAACGTCCAGACGATATTCGAGCTGTTGCCATGTTCTGTGGAGCATGTCCGCTGGAATAGCCGAGATCGCATTCCTGATACGGGTCTTCAGGTCATCAAGTCATCTGTTGGCGGCAAAAAAACTTCCATAGTTTCACTGTAATCTGCCGCAAACCGAATGTTGCTAGCTCAATTTGTTTGCGCGCCACAATTTTTCAAAACCCCGAAGGGACTGTGTGGACACCGCTGGAATAGACGAGATCGCATGCCTGATACGGGTCTTCCAGAGTTTCACTGTAATCTGCCGCAAACCGCATGTGGTAAAAAAAAAACTTCCATAGTTTCACTGTAATCTGCCGCAAACCGCATGTGGCAAAAAAAAAACTTCCATAGTTTCACTGTAATCTGCCGCAAACCGCATGTGGCAAAAAAAAAACTTCCATAGTTTCACTGTAATCTGCCGCAAACCGCATGTGGCAAAAAAAAAAACTTCCATAGTTTCACTGTAATCTGCCGCAAACCGCATGTGGCAAAAAAAAAACTTCCATAGTTTCACTGTAATCTGCCGCAAACCGAATGTGGCAAAAAAAAAAACTTCCATAGTTTCACTGTAATCTGCCGCAAACCGCATGTGGCAAAAAAAAAAACTTCCATAGTTTCACTGTAATCTGCCGCAAACCGCATGTGGCAAAAAAAAAAAACTTCCATAGTTTCACTGTAATCTGCCGCAAACCGCATGTGGCAAAAAAAAAAAACTTCCATAGTTTCACTGTAATCTGCCGCAAACCGCATGTGGCAAAAAAAAAAACTTCCATAGTTTCACTGTAATCTGCCGCAAACCGCATGTGGCAAAAAAAAAAACTTCCATAGTTTCACTGTAATCTGCCGCAAACCGCATGTGGCAAAAAAAAAAACTTCCATAGTTTCACTGTAATCTGCCGCAAACCGCATGTGGCAAAAAAAAAACTTCCATAGTTTCACTGTAATCTGCCGCAAACCACATGTGGCAAAAAAAAAAGTCCAGAGTTTCACTGTAATCTGCCGCAAACCGCATGTTGCTAGCTCAATTTGTTTGCGCGCCACAATTTTTCAAAACCCCGAAGGGACTTTGTGGACACACTGTATTTTGGAACCAATCAATTTGATTCGTATGAAATTTTGTAAGAAGACCATGCTACCAAGAGACCTGTAGCTTGTCGTTTTTATTTCGTTTTGTCATTATAACCAGAAAAGTAAAGTTAAGAGGCACCTTAGTAGGCCGTGCCATGGCTCAGGCGGTCAGTCGCTGTCCTCTCACCGCGGAGGCCCGGTTTCGATCCCGAGTCAGTCCGTGTGGGATTTGTTGTAGACAAAGTGGCACTGGAACAGGTTTTTTCCCCTAGTACTTCGGTTTTCCCCTGTCAGTTTCATTCCACCGGTGCTCCATTACACGGAAAAACGAAAAAAACTAATCATCTTCATCACAGGGTTGCACAATAAGCCTTCAAGGCTGCGGTGCGCCCGTAGCATCTGCTGCGGGGCCCTTCACCACAAAAAAAAAAAAAAAATTTGAGAGGCACCTTAGTAAATTAATTCATTAATATATTACGAAATTTGTATGACAAACGTTAAGTAATTTCATTTTTAGCTGTTCTAATGTTTTGTCTTTCATGTCTAAATGCTTTCATTTTCAAACACTGGAAGCCATATTATCTTCACCGTGCATTTTTTTAACAATCACAAATTACACACCAACAAAATGCACTATATTTTCACTTTATATGCTTTAACCCCTACATATGTTTCAGCCTTTACAAGGCCATCTTCAGGGGGCTCGTAAGTCTACATTTACTTTACATCCATTGCTTATGTCTGCTGTTATGTTATATATCACATGTAGTCATGTTTGTAAAGGCTGAAAGATATGTAGGGGTTAAAGAATAAAAATTGAAAATATAGTGCATTTTGTTGGGTGTAATTTGTGAGTTGGAAGCCGTTATTCACGCCACTAACTGGAGGCGGCTTCTGGTGGTAGTTTAGTAAACTACGGAACTGGTTAAGATCATGGCGGTTGTGGTAGGCGTGATGAGCGATCCACATAAAAGTGTCTTTTAAAAATAGTGTAATGGTATACATCTCATCGGTTTGGTTTTGTTTATGAACGACTATTTGTGTGGACACATCGTGAAGCAATGTGTGTACCAGTTCAGTAAACAGGACTCAAGTTTCGACATGTACGTCTGCATGGGTTGCTTTATTTGCTGTTGTGTACCACTTCACAAGGTAGGGAGACGTAAAACGCTAATGAATGTAAGTGATTAGTACTGTGTAGTCAGTGGCGGACTGGCCAGGGTGTCAGCTTGCCCGATAGCAAGTGGGCCCCCTTAAACATTAGACAATATGTTAAAAATGTTAATGACCTTTTAGTAGCTTGAAAATATTAATATAAGTTCCAATATTATTACTGGCTGCAACTAAAATTTACGTTGTATTAGCTATTTTGATAAACAAATTTTAATAAAATCCACCATTTATTTAAAATTTAAAAAATAATTTAAAAATTCAATTACAACAATCTGTATTTACATTTAGTATCTACTGTATACTGCCAGTAATATGTACAATATATGTACACTGTAATTACTAAAAAATATACTTTATTTCGCAAAAATTTAATTGTACCTTTTTTCCACTTATGTATTTTTTTAAATTTTATTTATTTCTTATAAAAAGTAAATTATAGCCTTATAGTTGTGGGTGGGCCCCCTTTGTCTCCTGGCAACCAATATTTTTAGAACCAGTCCGCCACTGTGTGTAGTTATTAAAGGTTGAGCTAGAACTGAGTTTGTGGAATTTATACAAGTGAGAAAGTATGACGGAATGAAGAAGTTTGGGCTGTTTTATGTAACGAATACCAATACTACAACAATATGGCAACTTAAAACACACACGAGCCAGAAAACGCAAGACCATACTGCCAAATAATTCCGTAGTTACATTAAGCTATGTAACATGTCTGATAATTTTATAATATTTTAATCATAATTTTAATAATAACTTATTATTATAAAAATTATATATGTATTGGACAGCCAATGACTACTACATGTTATCATATTTTACATAATACGGATGTTACGACTGTATTTTATTAAGTACTTGGTCTATGTAGAAACCTCTAAGACCCCCCCTGAAGATGGCGGTTTAAAAAACGCCGAAATACGTATCGGGGAAAGTTACGAATAAACTATTGACACTGTATGTTTATGTGTATTTGTTGGTATGAAATAAAACGTTTACAACAATATGTGTTCTGACGTGCCCACAGCCAGTGGCGGACTGGGTCTAAAAATATTGGTTGCCAGGAGACAAAGGGGGCCCACCCACAACTATAAGGCTATAATTTAATTTTTTAAGAAATAAATAAATTAAAAAAATACATAAGTGGAGAAAAAGGTACAATTAAAATTTTTGCTAAATAAATGTATATTTTTTAGTAATTACAGTGTACATATATTGTACATATTACTGGCAGTATACAGTAGATACTAAATGTAAATACAGATTGTTATAATTGAATTTTTAAATTATTTCTTTAATTTTAAATAAATGGTGGATTTTATTAAAAATTTTTTTTTATCAAAATAGCAATACAACGTAAATTTTCAGTTGCAGCCAGTAATAATATTGGAACTTCTATTATATTTTCAAGCTACTAAAAGGTCATTAACATTTTTAACATATTGTTAATGTTTAAGGGGGCCCACTTGCCATCGGCCAAGCTGACACCCTGACCAGTCCGCCACTGCCCACAGCCTTGTTGTGATGCCGGCGAAAAGAAATCAGATTGACCATGTTTACATCTCGCCCTCGCCAACTGATACTAGCTACATTGCTTGGTTAGACAAACCATATTTCTATATCCTGATAGGTTTCGTGTGCCTACAATACTGTGCTTTAAGATACTAGAATAATTTATTGTGATCATTTATTAGAATTGCAGAATTTTCTGTGAGAACGAGGAACAATTGTTATGTCTCTTACCTGACCGTTTTGACAATTCAGTTACCCTGCCTACCAAATGTGCAAATTGTTTACTGTCTTGTGAGTTAGGTCTATAAGAAGTATTAATATTTTTTTCTCGACGGAATAATTGGAAATTAAGGACATTGTTTGTTTGTTTAATGCCGTTTGTTAACTGTTTATGTCGTCAAATGTTATGATGACATTGGACCATGAATTGGACAGAACTTGGAAGGAATCGATGGTTGGTTGTTCGTATTATTATGCCTACATTTTATGGAGGATCTGAGGAAGAACTCGAGCAGCTGCAGTGAGGAAGTTCAGTCTCCGAGCCTTAAATAAAAATGTGGGCTTCCCAAGAACGGAATTAGTGCGTTAAGAACTTACACTGCTGTATTAGATCATTCTGTTTAATTTATCTTTTCTTCAGATATTTCCATTACTGTGTATCCAGATATTTTCAAGATATTGACCTTGACGAGTTGTAGAATTGTAGTTACGTATCCCACTTTTAATCTGACACTAGAATTGTTTCTGTTCGGGAGATGCCGGGTTAGACACTCGGTCTGTACACATGCTATCCTGACTGAAGTTTCCCGCGGTTTTTCTCAGTCCCTCTACACAAATGTCGGGCTAGTACCACTTTTAAACCACGACCACTTTCAAATGCTTTCCACTTTATCATTCATCAGTCATATCATTCGACCCTCTGTAGTCTTGAATACTGACAGCATCGTCAAATAACCACCCACATAAAAGCAAAGGATTCAAACGTTAAACTACACGACAGGCAAAGTAGATTATGAGAACGATCGACAGACTCGTTGTGCCCACGAGACGTGCTTCGTGTTGTGTAAATGTGTAAAGAAAGCTTTGAATATGTAACTGCTGATTCACTTGTCAAATTTTCATTTTTTGCATCACGGAACTGAGATATATGCCAGAGGGAGCCTGTTTAAATAAGCCTTGTTTTGTAATTCAGTTTGAACGGAACTTTGTGCACACGCAGAAATAAAGTTACGCAGTGACGCATGCACGAACCACACGCAATTACCCACAACCCCATATTCTGGAGCGATTCGACTAGCAGGGATGTCAGTAGGGGGACACAGAGACCTATAGTCAGCATGCCTTACAGTGCTGACATATTGACGCAAGGACACGCAACGTAGCCCTGTTGAAGGAATCGCGAGAGTTGACGTTTCGTGGTTTTTATTATATTCTTTTGTATTGTCGTATATGACGTCAGTAGCACGATATTTTTATGGCAGAGTTTAAGGTACTTTCCCACACAAAATATGAAGGTTGCCCAAAATGTTTTGTAACACAATTATTTTATTGCTAGTAATTTATTATATAATTCTTTGAAATTACTGATAGTGTAAGTAAATGGATGTATTACGCACCTCATTTTTCTACATAATCTTCAACTTCAACAGCCTTGCGCCAGCGAGAAAGAAGAGCATCTATCTCCTCCTTCCACCATTTTGAATTTTGTACTCACAGCCACTTCTTCAGTAACCTCTTCGTCACTCCAAAACATTTTCACACGGATTTCGCCTTTGAGGCTTCAAAAGAGGTGACCCTTCTCCGCCACAAGAAATTCAATAACAGCCCGTCGTTTAAAACGAACGTCACAATAGCACGCCATTTTGAAGACCCATTGCGCATGCGCGAGAAAAAGTATTGTTCCGCGGCGCTGCAGTAGCAAGCGGGCCTTTCAAAATTAACCGCAGAATAAATTGCAGACATTTCCTTTTTGTTTTGACTGAAGTATAGAAAGTGTTACAAAACGTGTTGGCCAACCCTCGTATTTAGGTGTTCTCACAGTCAATAGTCATTAACTCCCCAAAAGCCATTAACCGCTTGTAAAGGAGAAGCAGTGTTCCCCGTGAAGCAGAACCTGAACTGACATGTAACAGGCGGGGCCAGGTGGCGCACTTTAGAAGACAACGTAGATAAAATCATGCATTAATAACATAAAATGTTTTTTTTTTTACTTATTAATGCATTCTTACTTATGTCCAGCAAGCTACAATTCGGTTAATGTCGGTTAGTTATGAGTTTTCTTTCTTTATAACTAACTAACTAACTAATTAACTAACTCCATGGAGCAGAGTCCTTCTTGAGAAGCTAACAGGTCGTCGTCAGATAGTCAAGAAATTCCCCGCGTTTTATGGAACCCGAAGGTTCATTACCGCATTCACAAGAGCCTGCCAACTGTCCCTGTCCTGAGTCCCTGTCACCACGATAAGTCGGTCCCTGTCACCACGATAAGTCGGTCCCTGTCACCACGATAAGTCGGTCCCTGTCACCACGATAAGTCGGTCTCTGTCACCACGATAAGTCGGTCCCTGTCAGCACGATAAGTCGGTCCCTGTCACCACGATAATTCGGTCCCTGTCACCACGATAAGTCGGTCTCTGTCACCACGATAAGTCGGTCCCTATCACCACGATAAGTCGGTCCCTGTCACCACGATAAGTCGGTCTCTGTCACCACGATAAGTCGGTCCCTGTCACCACGATAAGTCGGTCCCTGTCACCACGATAAGTCGGTCCCTGTCACCACGATAAGTCGGTCTCTGTCACCACGATAAGTCGGTCCCTGTCACCACGATAAGTCGGTCCCTGTCACCACGATAAGTCGGTCTCTGTCACCACGATAAGTCGGTCCCTGTCACCACGATGAGTCGGTCCCTGTCACCACGATAAGTCGGTCTCTGTCACCACGATAAGTCGGTCTCTGTCACCACGATAAGTCGGTCCCTGTCACCACGATAAGTCGGTCCCTGTCACCACGATAAGTCGGTCCCTGTCACCACGATAAGTCGGTCTCTGTCACCACGATAAGTCGGTCTCTGTCACCACGATAAGTCGGTCCCTGTCACCACGCTAAGTCGGTCCCTGTCACCACGATAAGTCGGTCCCTGTCACCACGATAAGTCGGTCTCTGTCACCACGATAAGTCGGTCTGTCACCACGATAAGTCGGTCCCTGTCACCACGATAAGTCGGTCCCTGTCACCACGATAAGTCGGTCCCTGTCACCACGATAAGTCGGTCTCTGTCACCACGATAAGTCGGTCCCTATCACCACGATAAGTCGGTCCCTGTCACCACGATAAGTCGGTCTCTGTCACCACGATAAGTCGGTCCCTGTCACCACGATAAGTCGGTCCCTGTCACCACGATAAGTCGGTCCCTGTCACCACGATAAGTCGGTCCCTGTCACCACGATAAGTCGGTCCCTGTCACCACGATAAGTCGGTCCCTGTCACCACGATAAGTCGGTCCCTGTCACCACGATAAGTCGGTCCCTTTCACCACGATAAGTCGGTCCCTGTCACCACGATAAGTCGGTCCCTGTCACCACGGCATGGCGCGTCCTCAGGTTACGGATGGAGGAACGGCCTCCGGATATGGAGTGTAGCTGCGAATACATTGAATAAGCAGTCGCGGACAGCCGACAAGGGGTGGTCCTCCAGCTTGGGGGTTGGGCGAGGTGCTAACAACTCCTCACCGTAAAAAATTTCCATGTTACGAAACAGACCACAAAGTCTCTTTCTTTACAAAATCTTTCAGAACACCGTTCGCCGTCGGTCTCGTGCGCTTATAAAACTACATATCGTTTTTTAAAAGGCAACTTGCGAGAGCCATATCAGTGACGTGCGCGGACTGCATGCGGCTCGCGAGCCGCATTGTGAAACCCTTGACATGTAGATCTGTTATTTAAATTATCTGGAAATTGTTCTTCCACAATGTTATAGACAACACTGAGGGCTCTGAACTTCTGATGATGATGCAGCTGTGGACTTTGTTGTCTTTGGTAATAAGTTATGACAAATTGTTGTTTAGTAGGTGTTTGCCGACGTTTCGAAGAGATGTATGTCACCTTCCACAGGCAAGGGTCCTTGTTCCTGTTTTTATTTGCAGCCGGTGTCTGTTGTGTAAAATTGTCTTCCAGGTTTAAGCAGTGTTTTTTTAAATCCAGTCACATTTTCCGTAAATGCCTCAGTTGCAATTTAGGGTGTAACTATAAAATTTTTAGAAGAACGCGGTTGAAAACCAGCAGCTGCTGTTAAATGTTACCGAGTGTTTGAAGAAATAAATTTTCTGAATGTAATGTTAATGTCTAAGATGGCCGAAATTGAAATGGATAAAATTATATGCCAATAACCGGAAGGTTTGTATATCCTTTTTTTTTTCAATGGCTCGACAGCCCCTTGGGGGCCTAGGCCGCCTCATTTTTCGAGACCTCACTATCACACTCAGACACACCACACTCGGTAGGACTCCTCTGGACGAGTGATCAGCCCGTCGCAGAGACCTCTACCTGACAACACAAAACACTCACAGGACACAGACATCCATGCCCCCGGTGGGATTTTTTTTTTGCCTGTCCGGGGTTTTTCCCCTTTTATCCATTTTTGTACTGTTTAAATCCTTTCGTCCTTCATGTCACTTTACGTTCCATGCTACCGTCCTTACAACAAACACAACACAAACATCCATGCCCCCGGCGGGATTTTTTGTTATTTTTCAATGCCCCCGGCGGGATTTTTTTTTATTTTTCCATGCCCCCGGTGGGATTTTGTTTTCCTTTGATCCATTTTTGTACTTCTAAATCCTTTGCCCTTCATGTCACTTTACGTTCCATACTACCGTCCTTATACAACAAACACAACACAAACATCCATGCCCCCGGCTGGATTCAAACCCGCAATCCCAGTAAGCGAACGGCTGCAGACCCACGCCTTAGACCGCGCGGCCACCGGGATCGGCATATACATATATCCTATACTTCCCCTAATACTGTAAGTTGATCATAACTTCGTGTTGTGTGTTAAGTTACATTGTAATCTTGTTTATATTGTTCATTGCATGCATTGTTGATAATCAAGTGACAAAACGCAGTACAAAAAATGCACTGTATTGTTCCCAGATATTTTGTATTACAGTATCACGTTCAGCACTCCTTTAACGGTTGGATCCATTCACTTTTATGGAGATATACAGGGCATACACAAAAGAATGGTGCGGTTTCAATTGTTATTCACATTGAAACCGCACCATTCTTTTGTGTATGCCCTGTACTTAGGTTTTATCTGTAACTGCTTACACGTTATATTGAACCGTATTGCCGCTTTCGTTCTGTGTAATTTTATTCTAATATTTTTATATTGATAGATCTCCTTTCCCTTTTTTGGCATTGATAAATGTTATATTGTTCATTCCTGCATTGTCGATAATATTGGAGTGTTTAACGTAATGTTGTAATATAATATATCTGACAACAATACAGTGCATATTGTTGCATTGATTGTTGCGACTTATATTGTAATTATTACCTTCCTTTTTAGAAATTCATCGAGTGTCGAGGTGAAGAATTAGTGGAGGTATACCTCTACTCCCTGTGGTGTGTCTAAAAAGTGTGTGATCGTGAAGCCTCGAAAAATGAGGCGGCCTAGGCCCCCAAGGGGCTGTCGAGCCATTGAAAGAAAAAACCTCTACTCCCACTTTTTTTTTTTTTTTTTTTTTTTTTGTATGGCTCGACAGCCCTATATGGGCCTCCTCGTTTCGTCGAGGTTTCACGATCACACACATTAGACACACCACACTCGGTAGAACTCCTCTGGACAAGTGATCAGCTCGTCGCAGAGACCTCTACCTGACAACACACAACACTCACAAGAGACAGACATCCATGCCCCCGGTGGGATTCGAACCCGCGATCCCAGTAAGCGAGCGGCCGAAGACCCACGCCTTAGACCGCACGGCCACTGGGATCGGCCCCTCTGCTCCCACTATGTGCCTTTATTGCGTGGGCGGGGAAAACTTTAAAAAGCGTTAGAGATCTCGTTCGTGTGTGCACAGCTGAAGCTAATTTATGTATAAAGCTGTGTCCTTCTTGATCCATCTGTGGGATGCAGTGTCTGGGCTAGAAACAGACATTGGGAGATCTGAATCGATCGGTCGGTATTTAGTTGAACCTAATTTGTCACCGGGTTTTGCCCCAGGCGCTTCGTCTATCACTGACCGGGCACAAACGGGAAACTGCCTTGTGTCAGGAAGTTGAAACGCATTTTGTGATTGGAGATTTACAGCGTGTACGATATTTTGTTTGTTTAATGACTTTAGATTAGTGTGAAGGTTATTTAGCGGCATAAATGGTCTGTCTCCCGAGCACTGGAATCGCGGATTCGAATCCTCTCCATGCATTGACTAGTTTTCACCCTTTCTTTTGTGTGTATAAAGAAGCCAGGGCCGATCGCAGTGGCCGCGCGGTCTAAGGCGTGGGTCTGCGGCCGCTCGCTTACTAGGATTGTGGGTTCGAATCCCGCCTAGGGCATGGACGTCTGTGTCTTGTGAGTATTGTGTGTTGTCAGGTAGAGGTCTCTGCGACAGGCTGATCACTCGTCCAGAGGAGTCCTACCGAGTGTGGTGTGTCTGAGTGTAATCGTGAAGCCTCGAAAAATGAGGCGACCTAGGCCCCCAAGGGGCTGTCGAAACATTGGGGGAAAAAAAAGAAGCCAGGAGAAATTAATTAGCTCAGTGACTGGTTTACAGGCTGGACGTTTCGGGGTTTGAATCTCCGCAGCAGCAAGCTACCCTTTTCTTCTACAAAATACCCCACCTCAGCTTTGGGGCCCATCCAGCTTCCTATTCAGTGGGTACCGTGTTCGTTTCCGCGGGTAAAGTGGGCGAAGTGTGAAGTTGGCCATTCACCTCCTTCTAGCGCCGAGGTTAAAAATGCGTGGAGTTACACCTCTGCTACCCCTATATGCCTTCATGACGTGGATAGCGACAACTTTAGCTTTTTTACCTTTTTTGGCTTGTGTGTAGACCTTGCATGGGGAGGCATGGACTGGATTGATCTGGCTCAGGATAGGGACAGGTGGCGGGCTGTTGTGAGTGCGGTAATGAACCTTCGGGTTCCATAAAATGCGGGGAATTTGTTGACTAGCTGAGGAACTGTTAGCTTCTCAAGGAGGACTGTGCTACATGGAGTTGGTTAGTTAGTTAGTTAGTTATTATAGACCAGAGGTTCCCAAACTTTTTCGGTCCACCGCCCCCTTGGTTCCATATACACACCCACAGCGCCCCCCTACCTGTTTTAAAAAACATAAATGCGCTTTTGTTTCCACTTTTATTTTATATTTAAAAAATCGTTTAAATAAAATTATAAGAGTTAAACTGAATGTTTTATGTGTTAATTAATAAATTAAAATTTATTATATTTTTTATGATTAACAATAATTCATCTAGCAATAGTTTATTTAAAAAAATATATGCTTGAATAAGATTCATAAATTAAAATACTAACAAATTTATTTCATTTTTTAATTTTTAACACAAAAATTACTTTATTTAAATTTTATTATAAAAATAAATGCACTACTTGTCTACTAGCGCCCCCCTGTGATAATAATAGCGCTCCCTTCCACCTCTCGTACCTATTAGCGCCCACCTCGGTAATCCCACCGCCTCCCAGGGGCGGTACCGCCCACTTTGGGAACCACTGCTATAGACCTTGCAGTGGGCTCATGTACAGTCGGTATAAAACAGGACATGATTATCGGATCACAAGAACTAGAGAACTGTACACTGTTACGTTTTCATCACCGTCATTCGTGCATACGCCACTGTCGTTCGTGCATACGCCACTGTCGTTCGTGCATACGCCACTGTCGTTCGTGCATACGCCACTGTCTTTCGTGCATACGCCACTGTCGTTCGTGCATACGCCACTGTCGTTCGTGCATACGCCACTGTCGTTCGTGCATACGCCACTGTCTTTCGTGCATACGCCACTCGTCGTTACGTGCCTATACGCCACTGTCTTTCGTGCATACGCCACTGTCGTTCGTAAGCTCGGTACCCTAATTATTAATCCATGTTGCTATGATACGGTAACACACTTTATGTTTCTGCTTACAAACTACAGCCATGCTGCCGGAGTTTTAACCATCGTTTCGCGTGTTCATTTTTCATTTCTGGTTTTAGTTAGCTGAGTTTTGAGAAGCGGCTTGTAATTTATTCGTTCTGGTGTGTGTGTGTGTGTGTGTGTGTGTGTTTGTACGTGCGTGCGCGCACGCATCCCTGTGAGGAAAGGGTCATGAAAAGGGAATGGTAGAAATCTTTAAAACAGAAATAAACAGAACTTATCACATGGTACAGAAGGGAGCAGAAATAAGTACACAGAACATGGACCGCGTGAAGTGATGGTGTGGCGGTGTGCACAACATGGACCGCGTGAAGTGATGGTGTGGCGGTGTGCACAACATGGACCGCGTGAAGTGATGGTGTGGCGGTGTGCACAACATGGACCGCGTGAAGTAATGGTGTGGCGGTGTGCACAACATGGACCGCGTGAAGTAATGGTGTGGCGGTGTGCACAACATGGACCGCGTGAAGTGATGGTGTGGCGGTGTGCACAACATGGACCGCGTGAAGTGATGGTGTGGCGGTGTGCACAACATGGACCGCGTGAAGTAATGGTGTGGCGGTGTGCACAACATGGACCGCGTGAAGTGATGGTGTGGCGGTGTGCACAACATGGACCGCGTGAAGTAATGGTGTGGCGGTGTGCACAACATGGACCGCGTGAAGTAATGGTGTGGCGGTGTGCACAACATGGACCGCGTGAAGTGATGGTGTGGCGGTGTGCACAACATGGACCGCGTGAAGTAAATGGTGTGGCGGTGTGCACAACATGGACCGCGTGAAGTAATGGTGTGGCGGTGTGCACAACATGGACCGCGTGAAGTAATGGGTGGTGCGGTGTGCACAACATGGACGCGTGAAGTTAAGGTTGTGGCGGTGTGCAAAACATGGATCGCTGAAGTGATGGTGTGGCGGTGTGCACAACATGGACCGCGTGAAGTGATGGTGTGGCGGTGTGCACAACATGGACCGCGTGAAGTGATGGTGTGGCGGTGTGCACAACATGGACCGCGTGAAGTGATGGTGTGGCGGTGTGCAAAACATGGACCGCGTGAAGTAATGGTGTGGCGGTGTGCACAACATGGACCGCGTGAAGTAATGGTGTGGCGGTGTGCACAACATGGACCGCGTGAAGTGATGGTGTGGCGGTGTGCACAACATGGACCGCGTGAAGTAATGGTGTGGCGGTGTGCACAACATGGACCGCGTGAAGTAATGGTATGGCGGTGTGCACAACATGGCCCGCGCACGTCATTTATGCGGCTCGCGATATTTGCTTGTAAAAATAATAGACTATGCAAGTATGCGTGATTTCAGGCTTCCGCAGCGGTGTAAATTAGATCTTAACTCTTCTGGGATGTTACGCAGCGTATATTGGTAGTTAGTTACCGACGTTTCGGGACAATCTCTCGTTCCTATCTTTAACGTTCAAGCAGTCCAGGAAGAATGAAGAAAGAAGAAATTTTTTTTGACTGCTTGACCCTTGAAGATGGGACCGATGTTGTCCCGAAACGTCGGTAATTAGCTACCAATCTACACTGCGTAACATCCCAGAAGAGCGAATATCTGGGCTATGCAGGTAGTTTGCTTGCAAAAGAAGCTGACTGTGAACAGCGCTTTGAAAGATTTTGTAAGTTTTGGAGACTCATAAAGAACTGGAACTAACCTGTTGTATTGGATTAACGGCAATAAAAAATCCATCAAGTAAGGGGAAAATATTCTATTAATACATGGCTGTTGTTTTAAGTGCAACGCCCGAAGCTCGGATGGCTGACTATTCTTGTTAGTGCATGTGTACTGGAACGGGGAGGGAAGTGCCTTAATTTATGACTGGAGAAGCTGGGCAGTGTATGTATAACGTAACACTGTGACGCGTTCGCTTAATATTTATACCTCGTCGGCTATCCTGATGCCATTTCACTGGAATAGAGCCCATGAACGGCAACAACAAAACTTAACTTAGGTCTTCATGTAAAGTCGCCGATATTATTGCCCGATTTTAACAAAATTTGGTGTTTTTGTCCGCAATATCGAATTTTATGGATACCCGTATAGTGGGGAACCTTGCTGATATGTGCGGGCAGATGGACGGAAATAATAGGAGCTGTTCGCGACTATGAGAGCTTGTCTAAAAATAGAGTGATGGGTTATAATTGGTCGTGCCTTGGCTTAGACTGTTAATCTGTGGGATTTTGTCTCGGAGGCCCCGGTTTGATTCCATGCCAGGCTATATGGGATGTATGGTAGATACAGTGGCATTGAGACAGGGTTATGTCCGAGTACTTCGGGGTTTCCCCTGTCAGTGTCATTCAACCACAGCGCATAAAAATATTGCAAGCTGTTCGCAGCGTCTTTAAATAAGACATTTTCTCCCTCTTATGAGCAATCAATTTAATCTGTTATATTGTTAATTGGGCATAAAGTGACTTTTGAACTCTAATTTAGCAGGATTCTCCATCTCTATACCTTTGTCTTTCACCCTCATCTTTTAAAAAAAAGTTGTACAAAGACAACCTGCACAGCATGCAGACGCATCGTCTCAGACAAATACAGTACTAAGCAAGCAACATAAAGCTATCCACCTATAATTTAGTTATTGAACGATATTTAAATATTTATTTCTTACCGCGCAGTAAACACACTGCCTCTCAGTTATACAAACCGGTCAGTTAATGTTGTACAGTGAAATAATCGCTGTTTGTTCTGAGATCCACACAAAACACATAAATACATTGTGTGGGCAGAACGTAGAATTTGTGAATGTTAAACATGGTGGTACATATAGTTACCACTGGCTTTAGAGGGTTAATATACATTGTACATAAATACAGTCCGTACCGCGCAGTAAACACACTCCGTCTCAGTTATACAAACCAGTCAGTTAATGTTGTACAGTGAAATAATCGCTGTTTGTTCTGAGATCCACACAAAACACATAAATACAGTCCGTACCGCGCAGTAAACACACTCCGTCTCAGTTATACAAACCAGTCAGTTAATGCTGTACAGTGAAATAATCGCTGTTTGTTCTGAGATCCACACAAAACACATAAATGCAGTCCGTACCGCGCAGTAAACACACTCCGTCTTAGTTACACAAACCAGTCAGTCAATGTTGTACAGTGAAATAATCGCTGTTTGTTCTGAGATCCACACAAAACACATAAATACAGTCCGTACCGCGCAGTAAACACACCCCGTCTCAGTTATACAAACCAGTCAGTTAATGCTGTACAGTGAAATAATCGCTGTTTGTTCTGAGATCCACACAAAACACATAAATACACTGTGTGGGCAGAACGTAGAATTTGTGAATGTTAAACATGGTGGTACATATAGTAACCACTGGCTTTAGAGGGTTAATATACATTGTACAAAAATACAGTCCGTACCGCGCAGTAAACACACTCCATCTCTGTTATACAAACCAGTCAGTTAATGTTGTACAGTGAAATAATCGCTGTTTGTTCTGAGATCCACACAAAACACATAAATACAGTCCGTACCGCGCAGTAAACACACTCCGTCTCAGTTATACAAACCAGTCAGTTAATGTTGTACAGTGAAATAATCGCTGTTTGTTCTGAGATCCACACAAAACACATAAATACAGTCCGTACCGCGCAGTAAACACACTCCGTCTCAGTTATACAAACCAGTCAGTTAATGTTGTACAGTGAAATAATCGCTGTTTGTTCTGAGATCCACACAAAACACATAAATACACTGTGTAGGCAGAACGTAGAATTTGTTGAATGTTAAACCTGGGGGTACATATAGTGACCACCGGGATTTGAAGGTTTAAAATTTGATGTCATCAAATCTTGGTATATTTGTTTCTAGTTCACCTTTCACAACAATATATACAGGCACGAAACTTGTTCACTTTGATTTCACATTTAAAATACCGACAGACTCACTTTAAATTTTTCTGTCCCTCGACCCATGGTACCCAGTTTAGTCGACAGTCCAAACAGACGCACCTCATTTGTTCGGCGCTTCTATAATTCGTATGGTAATATCAGCGCCTTGTAATTGGTCACTTTATTGCTGTTGCCCTGTCTCTTAGGATCATTGATCTCGTGGCGGCCTTGTCGAAAACACAGTCACCCAGTCCACTGCAGTAAAGTCGCTGAGAGGCGCTGCAGTCGATGTTTTACTACATTGTTCTTGGTTCTCATTTCCAAATATGTCTCCAATTTCAACGAATCACCGTTGGAGCGCTGCTGTACCATGTATTTCAGAGGTTTCTTCATAGGTGTCACTAGCACGATCAATAGAAAGGTAGTAGTTACCGTAGCAACCTACAGATGGTAGTGCACGCGTAGACAAATGTCGATTTTAATCGATTTTAAATAACTGACTTTTTAAAATGAACATTTATAGTTGTATGTTGCATTGTAAGTCGACTGTAAGGCTTTTGTGGCAATATGGCGTGAAAGTAAAAGTTTCTTTTGTTGTGTACCATCAGCGCCGTCACCCAGCGGTGGATGGAATGGTAATTGTCTGCACACACATTTAACGTGCGGTTCCTGCACGAGCTCTTATCCGTGATACTGAGCGACCGGTGACATCGGAACGTCAGTGGAAGGACTTGGCAGTGACGTAAACTGATCACAACAACGGTAAGTACTTACAAATCTTGTTAAAGTAAACAAAATTCCTGGTGCAAGAAGTGTCGGCCACATTTGTTGTTTGTTGAGTTTATGTAGCTCATGAGTGAAACGAAATTCTAATAAATATTGGATGGAATTCAGTATTTTGGGAACTGCTTACATCGAGACGAGATTTGAGGATCTCGCAGAGGTTTTGATTTAAGACTTGAGGAATACGATACCGTGTCTATTGTTAAATAGTTACTGACATTTCGGAGGAATTTGTTGCCTCCGTCTTCAGGGTAAAACGCGTCCTGAAGAAGAAGTTTCACCGAAATTTCGGCAACTGTTAACCAGTTGATGTGGTATCATATCCCCGATAACTTGAAAATCTTGGTCAGCCCAGCTGTGACAATATCAAATATTGCAAATTAATTTTTTATTTTTACATAATTTTTATGGCCTTTGTTTTGTAATTTTAAAGCGTGTCGTCTTATGTTCTATGTTCATGAGCGAGCTAGATATTTTGATCATACAGGGTGGCGCAAACGTCACTTGACACTCGATGCATCACAAGTTAAATGTCTTGTCAAGTGGTTTTTGCGCCACCCTGTAGAAATAGGAACATTCTAAGAGAGACTGTGAAGTACGAGTAGTAATCTATAATTGATGATGACCGTAATAACTTGGTATAGCAATGTGAAATATGTGATGGGAAGGCGTACAGACTGTGAAGTGAGGATGTATATAAACTTAGTGACCGTGCATTTAATAACAATGGCAGAGATTGTTGCTCATGTAGCATTCACGTATTTTTTATATTATATCTTTAATTTTTTTTTCGAGGTTATATGAAAAAAGAAATCTGAGATTAATATTTGTATCTAAGAGAGAGGAAATAATAGGAGGCTGATAAATTCATACTTTTGTATTATAGGACGTGGACGGTTTCATAACCTAGAATCTAGAATTTTACATTATGAAACCATTTGCTATATAGGTATCAATACGTTACTTGTACCGTACATTTTTAATTATATATATATATGTTATGCAGACAAATGTACACAGTTTTATGTTATTTAACACAATTTTTATTATTAAATGTTGCCCAACATGTTTCTAGCCTATATAAGGCTCATCTTCAGGGGCTCTTTTTGAAATTACAACAGCTATATTATTGGTATATAAAATTCTTAAAAAGCCGTTAGATGTACAGAGTATACACAAAAGAATGGTGCGGTTTTAATAGTGAACACTATTAAAACCGCACCATTCGTTTGTGTATGCTCTGTATTTGGTTATTGGTATCTGAAAACAATATTAAAACGTCTCTAAGTTAAAATATTTAAGCTGAAATTACAATTAAAATTCTGTATTGGTAGAACGGTTGCATTTAATTTTATTGCGATGTATTTGGGTGTGAGTTGTAGTTGTAGGCATGATTTGTTATACCAAATAGCTGCATTATTTCTATGTAATTTCTCTTTGATGTTTCTGTTCTACCAATACAGAATTTTAATTGTAATTTTAGCTTAAATATTTAACTTAGAGACGTTTTAATATTGTTTTCAGATACCAATAACCAAATACAGGGCATACACAAAAGAATGGTGCGGTTTTAATAGTGTTCACTATTAAAACCGCACCATTCGTTTGTGTATGCTCTGTACATCTAACGGCATTTTAAGAATTTTATATACCAATAATATAGCTGTTGTAATTCCAACCAAAGAGCCCCTGAAGATGAGCCTTATATAGGCTAGAAACATGTTGGGCAACATTTAATAAAAATTGTGTTAAATAACATAAAACAGTGTACATTTGACTGCATAACATATATATAGGTATCAATATATCGGAGGGACGAGCTGCCTGCAACTTCAAGATACACTTCAACCCTGAAGATGGCGGCAATATATTTCTCCGAAACGTTTGTACCCTCTTACTGTTGTCGACTCACGAGAACGACTTTGACCTTAACAGCGTGGGTACAGTTCTCTATCTCCGGGCCCGCTTTGCGGCGAAAACGTACATGCCCTGTGAGAAACATAAGCCTCTGTTACTGCATCTGTCACTTTCTTGTGGTCGCCATTTGCTAGCTGTTCGGTTTACAAGAAACATAAAACCAAATTTATGCACACCTCTAACCAGATAGAACGCAACATAAACAATTTATATTAACTCGCACGCACAAGACACAGCTGGCCTCGGCCCAGTGTATTCTGAACTGTATTGTATCGGTTACTGCTCATAAATATCTGACCGTCTGACTTCCTCCTGTGCCACCACTGCCAAGGTCAAAGTCGTTTTCCTGAGTCGACAGAAGTACAAGCTTGCAAAACTGTCATAACCAGAATATTGCATTTGAGATTTGAGTTTCTCACAGCGGTGTTGCTGAAAATCCAAGTTTCCTGGGATGTGACACCGTGTAGACTGGTAAATATTTATCGACGTTTCGAAAGATTGTAGTGACAATCGAGAGACATTAACCTGTATAGAACAGTACTGAAACTCGCGATTACATGCCCTTACCCACACCTGACTCTAATACGTGATTACGCTGATATTCGCACGTTTCTACTGTGGCCAGGTGAGGTTTGGGGCTTTCACGGCTTTGACTAGAATAATGCAGTCTTATGGGTTATGACGACTTGTAGTTTTTGAAAGTACACCGACGTTTTAGACGTTTCTGGTGCCTCTATCATCAGAGTAAAGGAATTATGATGGAGACAGTAGAATCTTCTGAAATGTGATTGCATTTCTACCAGACTACACGGCGTCATACCCCTGAAGACTGCAGTCTTTATGTGTGCTATAATTACGAAAATCACACATTGTTCATTGTAAGTAACTCCTTAAGACACATTGGTTTTTATATTTACGACCTGTTTCAACATTGAATATCTGCATTTTGCCCACACAGTGCTTTTGTGTGTTTCGTGGTATTCTCAGGAAAAAGAAACGGCTATTAAATTTAACGAAACAACATTAACCGATTGGCCTTTGTCATGGAGACGCAGTGTGTTTTTATGATGTAGGAACTAGCCTTACGCATTTATATGAACTGCAGGACTCACAGTCATTAATCACTTGATACGCGTTTCGTGTTGCGATATAAATTTCGTTGGAGGTATCCATGCACTGAATTTCTCTAAATGAAATGTAGACCTATAGAAATAACGTGAAATAGAGTCACATGTGGACAAGCAATCGAGTGACAAATATCTAACGGTGGCTAAAAACAACGCGATACTTTAGCTCCATTGATTTTACAATTTTCCGTCTAGTACATGTCATTAGGCTGCTACACGATTATTGTCTAATGGAACACGTACACCTATGCTGCTTTTGTACATTATATCGGAATACGAACATTACGCCTATCATTTAGACCAACGCGAACATTATATATAGAAAATTGTAGGTGGTAAGAAATGAACCTCTGAAAGTCATTCTGTTCCATGCTTATGAACGACTTATACAGAGTGTCCAACCTAAAGGGAAGTTACCTCATAGAATTTGCATTAACAATATGTACTACTTAATACGGGGCACGCGGTGGCGCAGTTGGTTGAGGCACTGTGCTACAAACCGGAACGTCGCGGGTTCGATTCCCGTGGAGTCATTGGAATTTTTTATTGACATAATCGTTTCGGTTGCACTATGGCCCTGGGGTCGACTCAGCCTCTAACAGAAATGAGTACCAGGAATCTTTCCTGGGGGGTAAAGGTGGCCGGTGCGTAGGGCTGACAACCTTACCACCTTCATGTGCCGATTGTCTAAAAACCTGGGAGCCTCAACCTCCTGGGACCCTAAGGGCCTGTCAAGGCCTGAAATGGGATTGCTCTTACTACTTAATACAGTATAACTTACCGCATGTTCACAGAGGTATTGGAGACGACCTCCTACAACTCTCAGATATCCTTCACACCAGGTGCTCGAAGTATTGTAACTGTTGGCATTTCATGTCCACCAATTTCCAATACTGTACACCTGATTATTTCTTTAATGTCGACCTTTTTGTGTGGTCTTAAAAAATGTTACGTAAGGTGGCCATTTAGCTGTTAGTTCTGTGGGCGGTTACGTCGTTTTGCTGGAAGAAATCGCGTTCCTAGTCCTGACGACTTAAATTTAAAAAAAACAGAAGTACAAGACGATTTTCTTAACCTCCTCTTTCTGTCTTTATTTTCTTCGAAAATGAGTTGTGTCCGATTATTCTTGTCGCACTAATAGCACACCATACTCCATCTTTACTGACACGTAACGGTACTTCGTGAGTTGGTCTGCGATTAACTGCCAACTATTGTCTGTTAATTTGTGTATTTACGTGACCGTTTATGTAATTTCACCTTTAAAATTAATTAGTAATATATTGACTTTACCGTTACACCTGCTTCACAAAACCAGTTACAAAACCGTACTGTCGCAACAAAGATTTTTGTGTTTATTATTTTACACCGTGCAAAAGAAATGTTGCCTTAACTAAAGTTGCTATTTTTAAGGTCCTCTTATTATTCATTATTTAGAAAACATAAACCCCTGTCGTAAATGTTGCTGCCATTTCAAAATTACGTGCGTCCGCCATGTTCTTACTGGTTTTAGGAAATTGAAATGCATTACTTTAGGGCGGCGCAGTGAAGTGACGTCCGTACAAATTCGTCACTTTGTTCAAAAGTTTACGTGCTGGGACATACAAACAGCACAGTGATATCATAAGCCCTATTTTTCTAGAGGGATGAAAGTAGACAAAAATTGTGACTCGTTTTGGAATTAACAGTAAACGAAAACTCGAAAATGTTTATTAGAGACAAAAATTACGCTTATGTAAATTCTGTGATTTGCGTGACTTCTATCCGATGATATGGATTTTTTGCAAATCTGTAGAAATGTCACTGAACGTAAAGGAAGTTTTCGAGCAGTATGTCCTGTATAAGTTTTCAACCTCCCGCTTGCATTATCCAGCTGACATAGGCATGCTTTGTTGAGGCTGTTAACCGCCTGCAATGTCTTGTTTAGATTACACGCATAGTTAAAGAGCTAGAGAAGTTGCCGATCAATCACGGCGTACCGGTACACTAAGGTAAGGCATGAGAGTTACATCGATAAATGTAGATGTCCTGCAGATGAAGGTAGGAGGTTTCTCCTAAAGGGTGGTGCAAATTAACCCGGTTAAAACGACATCGGTTTATGCGACACCTCGTCTATAGCGTCAGATATTCTGTGGTACCAATTAATACCTCACTGTTAACCATAACATTATACTCATCGGTTATAACAACACTCGTTTATAACGACACAAAATATTCAGTCCTTTCCATGTCGTTATAACCGAGTTCGACTGTATTTACTTACCAAACTGAAGGGCGTCTCATTGCACAAATACAGAATAATTTAATTTCATTTTAAATCGGCAGATCTTCAGTTTTTCATAGTGTTATTTCTGAGAATTTTAGGTCTCCTGGCTTACGACGCCCTGTCGTTATGTGAGTGGTTACCAACTTTTGCAGGAAAGTAATGCAGGGAAACACTCACCTAATGACACAGCGGTATATTGTAAAAGACACAAATGCTGTTAACTGAAAAAACTTTGTAACTCTGCACTGCTGTAGGTAGCACAGAACATACCCTCAAATTAACACTGCATCAGTGAATATTTTATCGTCGTGATCATCATTATCATCGTCGTGATCATCAGTATCATCGTGACATTGTCTTACGACAGGTCCATAGCTTCTTCCAAGTGACTTCTGCAGAAAATGCTATCTATCCATTTCTCTTTAAATTTCCAGTATCTTCTCGTTCCCTTAAAGTCATCCAGTAGCTGCTTACTTTTCTTCCTCGTCTTTCCGTCCCTTATATCTACTGTGAAAAAAGTGTTTTGTAAATATGATTGGTTGTTTTCATGGCAATAATATGTAATATAGTGACGAATCACATCTCGAAAACTACAATTTTGCCTATGGTTTTGTATTGCGTGAAACTTTCTCGCATTAAGGGATTAACATAGCTGACGTATGAGATTTGGGTGCTGAGGGGAATGTTTGGACGTAAGTGGAAGGAAGAAACTGTAGGATGGAAAATATTTACATTATAATTAGCTGTATGGTTTTTTCTTTATATCAAATATTATTGGGGTGATCAAATCACAGAATATAGGATGGGTAGATATGTGGCGTACATGGGAGAAACAAGAAATTTATACAGATTTTTGGTCGGAAACTCTGAAGGAAAGTGGATGTTTCGAATACCCGTGGCGAATGTTACGGTTTTAAGAAGGACTTTGCCAAACATAACTGATCAATCGAATTGTTTGGTGGGATAAAAGCATTATGTTCAGCGTATGGTATTTTAATCTGATCATAAACAAATTTTACTTTTCTTGTGGAGTTCATCCCGTTGTCGTATACCATATTAAAACTGACACACGTGCTGCCGTCAATATATGCTACATGTTTCGGCCGTACTGACTGTCTTCAGGCTTTTAAATACATGACTTTAAAACCCAAAATAAAACTAAATTTAATATATATATATATATATTTATTTTAAGTTTTAAAATTTTGTATTCAAATGCATGAGGATGGTCATTACGGCCGAAACATGTAGCATATATTGACGACACTCATAAAATTTTGTTGCGGTTGACGGAAGCACGAAAGCTAATTTTAATAAAATTTTATTTGTTAATATGTATCCAAAATGGATTTGAAATTTTTCCTGCTTTTAAAGATTGTAAATTACTCTCTTACTGTGTATCTTTCGAGTAATTTGGATCAGTATTTAAATTCTGCTCACTTATTGGCCTTTCTCCTTTTTTACCTTTACGTGGCCTAGCTTTCAGAATAAGTTCTAGGAAAGAACTTTTCTAGGTTACAGTAATGACCTGCACAAATGACAACATTTTGCCATGAAGGAGGTTCCAAATACAAGTCGTCAGACTCTGTGTGTTGTCTCTTCCCACATCAATAATTAACTGCTTGGGTATAGTGCATTATAAATGGAACTTCTTAACCTCATTACTATAAGACACTTTTGCTGTAGCTCAGGAGACGTGCCATTACTGTAACAGCCAATCGTACACGTCACTGCTGACAGGGTAACTGAACTGGGTATGGCAAGTAATTACATACAAAATTTTTACCCCGCAGCCGTTTCTACTAATATTTTAGTCGCGTTCGAATCCCCGCGGAAGGCATGTTAAAAATGTTTTTTTTCCTCCGGCTGTGTGTAAAGGTAATACAAATTGACAACGGGTGAATGGAGTTTAATTAAATTTTATACATGAATATCTTTAAGTATCGTCATCGGAGTGTAACTGCCTGTGTGGTTCATTCATTCATTCTGCAGTCTGTCTTACGACAGGTCCGTAGCCTCTTCATTCTGCAGTCTGTCTTACGACAGGTCCGTAGCCTCTTCATTCTGCAGTCTGTCTTACGACAGGTCCGTAGCCTCTTCATTCTGCAGTCTGTCTTACGACAGGTCCGTAGCCTCTTCATTCTGCAGTCTGTCTTACGACAGGTCCGTAGCCTCTTCCAAAGCGAGTTCTCCACAGGGTGCGATCTAGTGCTTCCTCTTTCAATTTATAGTATCTTCTCTTTTCCTTAAGGTCATCCAGTAGCTGCTTACGTCTTCTACCTCGTCTTCCCGTCATTTCTATCCTTACCTCTAACTTTCCTTCAATCACGTGTTTCAGAAGGCAGTTTCTACGCAATATGTGACCAATCCAGTTAGCCTTTCTTCTTTTTATTGTATGTACGATATTCCTGTGTGGTTAGCCGACGGAAAAATGTTTGCAATAAAGGTTGAGGAGGACAAGATTACAAATTGCCTACTTCCTGTCGTCGTACACAGATTTCACCGAGGCATTCTTTGCGTTCTAAATATAATATTTTAGGCTAAACGCATGTCATTAAAAATGACGGCACTCCCTTTTTCGATTTTCACAAAACTCGCTATTGTTCATGGGTATCTTGGGGAGATCGCCTATGTCAGATTATACACAAATCTGTCAATAAATATGGAAATTGCGGGTGTCAATCTATTTGCGCCCCTAAGTGAAATATGGCTGTCACCACGCCGAATTTTGTGACTCAACGCACCCTCGACAAATGTTTTGAAGTTTCTTTATACCGAATTGCATAAAAAAAATCTGACAAACAGTTTAGTCGCTGATATTACGTCACAGTCGGACAGAAAGACAGACAGGCAGACGTGGTGTGCTCACAACGCCTTATTTTTTTACACTTCGTAACAAAGGTCAAATAATGAAACACACGGTTTATATTTTAAAAATTTACTCTTGTATAAATAGGGGGGGGCATCGTGTCAGAAATTTTAACGCCATGCTTACATTTTCCAGGTGTTGCTTAGAGCAACCAAGTTGTGTCAATACAGGGCGTACACAAAAAGAATGGTGCGGTTTTTGTTTATTCACTTTTGATACCGCACCATTCTTTTGTGTATGCCCTGTATATGTCTGGGGTAACGTCTAATTTGTATCCCCACAATGTTTACAAGAAACAGTTCAATATCTCATGCGTAGTAGGATGGATGACCTTAGTCATTTCCTGGCCCTTTTCAGAAGGGAAAAATAGCGTAAGGCTATCATATTCCAGAAGTATGTATTTATTTAATGTCAGTCACACACAATATTGATATGTTTATTTTACAGGCGAGTACTTTCGGTTCTGGTTTCGAGACATCATCAGGCCTTATCCAAGAAAAAAAAATACAGAAAAACTTTAAAACTGCATTTTTTATTCTATTTTCACCGTGCATTTTTCGAGTATAAGACAATGTTTTTCACCAACTAAATGCACTTGTTATAAAAACACTAAAATATTCTAAAACTGTTTGATAAAAAGCACCGACATGTTTCGGCTCACCAATGAGCCATCCTCAGGGGGTCAGTTGTGACCCCCTGAGGATGGCTCATTGGTGAAAAACATTGTCTATATTTAAAACTGCAATTTAAGATGAAGATCTCTCCATTATATTAAAATACACATATACAGGGTATACACAAAAGAATGGTGCGGTTTCAATAGTATTCACTATTGAAACCGCACCATTCTTTTGTGTATGCTCTGTTTATGCTTCCTGTATCAGACACCCTTATATATTTATACAAATTTGTAATGTATTTTAATGTAAAGGGGATATCTTCATCTTAAATTGCAATTAAAGTTGTCCAGTATCTTTGTTCTTGGATAAGGCCTGATGATGACTCGAAACCAGAGTCGAAACTAGTCGCCTGTAAAATAAAAATTTTATTATTGTGTGTGTGAATGACATTGAATAAATATATATACTTGTGATCTGATGCTTAAATGGGGGTGTCTCATGTAAATATTATGATATTCCCTCTGTGTGTTTTCCCCCCTGCCCGGCTTCCCCAAACATGCATTGGACAAAGTTTAAAACCCCGCATTACAGCCGTGCCTTTGAGTCACTTTTGCTTTTTGATTTGTAAATAAGTTTAACTGTGGCTCTTGGGATTACAACAACTCAATTAATTTTAAATATACAAATTCTGAACGGTGTTTGTGTAAGATTATGATGTGGAGGAATCTGGCACCATATAACGGATGATGATTTGTTTGTTTGCCGATCCCAGTGGCCGCGCGGTCTAAGGCGTGGGTCTTCGGCCGCTCGCTTACTGGGATTGTGTGTTCGAATCCCACCAGGGGCATGGATGTTTGTGTTGTGTTGTAAAAAGACGGTTGTGGACCGTAAGTGACATGAAAAGGACGAAAATGGATTAATACAGAACAAAAAGGGATCAAACGGGAAAACCCAGGAATTAGTAAAAAAAAAAAAAAAAAAAAAAAAATCCCACCGGAGGCATGGATGTCTGTCTGTTGTGAGTGTTGCAAGGACGGTAATATGGAGCGTAAAGTGACATGAAGGACGAAAGGATTTAAACAGTACAAAAATGGATCAAAGGGGAAAAAAACCCCGGACAGGCAAAAAAAGAATCCAGCCTAGGGCATGGATGTCTGTCTGTTGTGAGTGTTGTGTGTTGTCAGGTAGAGGTCTCTGCGACGGGCTGATCGCTGGTCCAGAGGAGTCCTACCGACTGTGGTGTGTCTAAAGTGTGTGATCGTGAAACCTTGACGAAACGAGGAGGCCCAAGCCCATATAAAGCTGTCGAGCCATAGTATAAAAAGAAAAAGATTTGTTTGTTTGTTTGTTTGTTTTTGGTTTCTTGCTTGTTAATTACGTTTATGATTTTTTTTTAAAAGCTACATCATAATTTCCTCTCATTTTTTTTAATGGCTCGACAGCCCCTAGTGGGCCAGGGCCTCCTCATTGTCGAGGCTTCACGATCACATTCAGATACATCACACATTCGGTAGGTCTCCTCTGGACGAATGATCAGCCCGTCGCAGAGACCTCTACCTGACAACACACAACACTCACAAGAGACAGACATCCATGCCCTAGGCGGAATTCGAACCCACAATCCCAGTGAACGAACGGCGGCAGACCCACGCCTTAGACCGCGCGGCCACTGGGATCGGCATTACCTCTAATACCTTGCGCACTGAAGATCCACGTCTTCCGGATGTCACGCTGGGTCTTTGGGTGTTTGCCGAACTTTCGAAGAATCTTATGGACTTCATCATCACAGTAAAGTAGTCCACTCTATTTGGGTACTACCATCCTTCGTAAACCCGCGAAATACCCCCCAACGACACGGATTTACATCGCCGAAGACTTGAATCTTCAGCAACACCTGTCAGAGAACCTCCAGTCTCGCACTTTGCACTTCGTCCACGGTCTAGGTTTTATACTAATGTCATAACGTTTCGAAAGTTGGTTTTACTTCCGTCTTCAGGAAAAAAAGGGTAACTAATCGTAGGAGTCTGTTGAAAAGGGTGGTTTGAGTCGGCGACACCATCTCTTGCTAACGGACCCCTCAGATGAAGAGGGAGAGCCATTAAGTCGCAGGAAAGCTGCATGCTTATTAAAACGCCTAGAAGATAAACGTGCGAATGATTGAAACCAAATATATGACTACGGTTTACAACTTAAAAGGCGGTGCGGTTACATGGTAAGCATTGTTACCAAGGAAAATCCAACACAGCTATTTATTTACTAAAATTATACATCACAAATACGCCAATACAGCTCAGTCGGTAAGGTTACTGTACTAAGGGCTGGACGATCTGGGGTTCGAATCCCGGAAGGGCATAATATTTATCTCTTGTCCCGTTCAGTCGCATCTTCAATGGATACAGAGTTCTTTCCTGGGTTAAAGCAGACGGGACATGAAGTTGGCCACTCACCTCCATGTAGCGCCGAGGTTAAGTGTGAGTAGAGCTATATTTCTACTCGCCTTTGTATGACCTCATGGCGTGGACAAGGGACAAATATACCTTTACTAAGCAACATGTTTCGGCTTGGTGTGACACATTACGAAATGGAGAATACAATATTTTGGAAAGAAACAATCATGGCCCTTATGGTTGAGAAACCGTAACGAACCTGTCAAGTACCCAATAGCCATAGTAAATGCTACTGATCCTTATATTACGGGGTCCTGGGTTGATACCCGGAGTTTTTTTTTATAATTATTTTCCCTCCGTTCTTTATTCGCCTCTTATCACGACACCTACACAAATCCCAAACACAGCTATCATCACAAACATGGAAAGCAGACACGGCGAAGTTCAGTTGAACATGAACTTGTAGTTCCCATGAACATGACGCCGTGTAGGTCTGTAAAATGTGTATAAAAATTTCGGAAAATGCTCCCTCCATTTTGAAGGTTTATACCTCTGTCCTTCGTAGAGTTTCTCCCGTCTCCCGACGTTTACTCTTCTGCCTTGAAGATGGCGTCAATAATTACCTTCAAAACATCGGTACAGAACTGCCAAGCTTTATGGCCGCGTATCAAACACGACTGTAATTTGGACATCGCGAAAGTTAATGTCTTCCCATCACGAGAAGTGGATATAAACTGCAGATTATTTGTACATAGCGAAATATAGTTACTTTATAGATCGTTTCGATACTGAGTAAACACCTGTTCGCTGTAAGTGTATTATTAATGGTAACGCAAATATTATTAGTGTTCCGATGGGAATTGGCACTACGACAATACCAGCTAGGGTGAATTTTTAAGTTCGTGTCTGGACTTCCATTATTATACAGGGTGTTTAAATTATGACGCTGCCAACATGCTTGTAAATGCGAGTAGGCCTAGCCTAACTCAGCTCTTAGACTGGTCTTATGCAGCCTTATACAGGGCGATTCTAAAAGTATTGAACACTTTCAAAAATTTATTACTGTAGTGTCGCCATGAAAAACACTGGTGCCCCCTGGTGGCGGAAATGGGTACAACTTTCAACCGCCAAAATTTGGAAAAACTTAAGGGTAGCTCTACAATTTGGTGCGTACCAGATATTCATGCGATACTTTGTTCCTGAGTAATAAATTTTTAAAAGTGTTCCAATTTTTTTTAAATCACCCTGTGTAATGAATATCAGGTATATTTTGCCATTGTTGCGGGCTAAGGTATCTTTTTGCATCACGTTATTGAAGCGAGTGGATGTCATGGAGTTAATATCCATCCATTCTTGGTCTGTATACGTAATGGTTGCGGTATTGGAAGAGCCCTTTTAATTCTGTTTCAAAATCTGGATAAATAAATACTGTCTTCTCAATAGGAACTTTAAAATATGGAGCCGGTATAGCTCAGTCAGTGTAGTGACAGTGTTAATAGCTGAATGACAGGGAAATCAGTATTTGGTTTCCGGCGAAGGGGAGGGGGTGCAGTAACTTTTCTCTTTTCAGCGTCTCTACTAGTTCCGTGGGCCCACAATTCCAATTGATACAGGGTGTTCTTCTCACGGGATTAAAATGGCCGGGGACGAGAAGCTGACAAATGACCTCAATCTAGTGCCGAGGCCCAATAAGACGGGAGCTATATTCATTCCCCCATACATTTTCATGACGTGGTGCTTACGTAAGCATAGGTACAGCTGTACTTGTTCCTTTAAATTATGGATAAATCCTGGTGCCAGTTTGGAAGACAATAATTGTAGGTTGTTTAATTCCCTTGTATCGCCGTTTGGGATTGTCAATCCAATCTGAGTTACTGATTATGATCAAGTGGAAATCATTTGAAAGATCTATATAAGGGGAGAGAAAAGGCCGTCAGTTGCAACTCCAATTTCATAATTTTATTTAATATGAAAGTTTACTACATGTTTCGGCCTACGTGGCCATCATTAGGAATTTCGAAGGTAATGATCGTGGCTTGTTTCAGGGTGTTATCTCCTGAAAGGACTTTATCAGTACTGGTTATGTGGTACTGACTGGATGAACTAGAGAGGGCTTGGAAGGAAGCAGTTACAGTGGACCCTCGAACTTCGAACGGTTTGATGTTCGAACAACTTGAAACTCGAACAAAAAAATTCGAGAAAAATCCGGTTTTGAAACTCGAACAAAAACTCGAAAGTCGAACAAAAGAATCACGTGGTCGCCTTCTCTCTCTGCTTAGTCGCACGCGCAGTTGCTCTGTCAGTTCTCCCGTGACTGGTTCAGTGAGCATCTCGCAAATTGAGTCTGTTTTTTAAGCGTTTTTTTTATTTCTTTGGGTTATTTTTATATTATCTTTAATAATACCCAACCATAATGGCGCCAAAAATAGTTACTAGAGGCGAAAAGCCTAAGAGAAAAATCTTAATTTCTACGGTAGAAATGAAAAAGGAACTTATGACTAAGTGGGAAAGTGGTACACTTAAAATGTTTTATATTGGGTAAATTTTGGGGGTCTGGAACGGATTAATTCAATTTACATTATTTCTTATGGGGAAATTTAACTCGAAAGTCGAACAACCTGAAAGTCGAAACGTCTCCTGGAACGGATTGTGGTCGAAGTTCGCGGTTCCACTGTATTATGTAAACTTAATATTATACATTCCGTACAGTTTATCTCTATATTTATAGTCCGACAAATGTACAATTTAATCACATTAATTGTGTAATTTCACTGTCCTACATGTTTCGAACCCTTAATTTGGGTTCATCTTCAGGGATCTTTAATGTTCTTGTATTGATAGATTACCCAAATTAGTTCCAAATTAAGGGTTCGAAACATGTAGGACAGTGAAATTACACAATTAATGTGATTAAATTGTACATTTGTCGGACTATAGATATAGAGTTATTATGTATTGTAGCAATTACTGTATTTGTGTGAAGGAACTGCGTATAACCACGATAAGTTCACGATTTCTGATCTATGGAATAAGATTCGAACATGGGACCTCTTGAATATGAAACAGGTGCGCTAATCATGACAGTGAGACTGCAGTCCGGCGCCCGTCGTCAGCCTCAGCTCCATGACACACATGAACAGGTCGCATCCGAGTGAGAGTAATCTGCTGTCAAAGAGATGGTCAGCGCTTGTAACTTAGGAACTGTTTCCGTGTGGGTCATCCAGTGGTACAGACAGACAGACAGACAGACAGACAGACAGACAGACAGACAGACAGACAGAGAGTATTGATCCGTGGAGCAAAGTGTTTTGTTGTTCTGTACATGTGCGTAAACAGACGCAGGCATCTTCGCGTGCCTGTCTGAGACATGCGAGTGTTTGGAGTACAATACACAGGGTGTTTTGACGATGGAGGTCGCAGATTCCTTCGAGATTTCCATACCTCTATACCAGACTGTCTGAGACACGCGAGTTTTCGGAGTACAATATACAGGGTGTTTTGACGATGGAGGTCGCATATTCCTTCGAGACTTCCATACCTCTATACCAGACTGTCTGAGACACGCGAGTTTTCGGAGTACAATATACAGGGTGTTTTGACGATGGAGGTCGCAGATTCCTTCGAGACTTCCATACCTCTATACCAGACTGTCTGAGACATGCGAGTGTTTGGAGTACAATATACAGGGTGTTTTGACGATGGAGGTCGCAGATTCCTTCGAGACTTCCATACCTCTATACCAGACTGTCTGAGACACGCGAGTTTTCGGAGTACAATATACAGGGTGTTTTGACGATGGAGGTCGCAGATTCCTTCGAGACTACCATACCTCTATACCAGACTGTCTGAGACACGCGAGTTTTCGGAGTACAATATACAGGGTGTTTTGACGATGGAGGTCGCAGATTCCTTCGAGACTTCCATACCTCTATACCAGACTGTCTGAGACACGCGAGTTTTCGGAGTACAATATACAGGGTGTTTTGACGATGGAGGTCGCAGATTCCTTCGAGACTTTCATACCTCTATACCAGACTGTCTGAGATACGCGAGTTTTCGGAGTACAATATACAGGGTGTTTTGACGATGGAGGTCACAGGATCCCCCGAAATTTTCGTACCTCTCTACCAGACGGAAACACGCAAGTGTTTGGAGTACAATATACAGGGTGTTTTGACGATGGAGGTCGCAGATTCCTCCGAAACGTCTCTACCAGCCTTTACGGCGTTACGTCCCAGAAGACCGTAGGTCTAAAGATAATGGCTTAACACTCTAATAATCCCAATATCACATCCATAGCATTGTCGTTTAATCCAGGTATTATGCATAGAATTTGTAACCCTTAATATCGAGACCTATACATAGATAGGATGATAATATTAAAATGCCTCATAGGGCTCAACAGGCCTACTGACTCGAATGATAATGTTGCAGGTATTTATTAGTGAGGCGCCTGAGTGGAATTTCCGTTATGAAATTCACTATTCTGAAGTCTGTAGTGGTTTTTGTCAGCCCGTTCAGGCAAATGTCATGTTAGGAACTTGAAATAAGCTAGGGCCACCTCCTTTAAGATCCGTTCCAATTTGTTATGTATTAATCTAAGTTACCATTGGAAGCCATATAATCTGGGATATTTTCAGTGTCTATAAATAAACCATAAATAAAGAAAGCTGAATGAAGACTTCCGCTGTCTTTCTGAATCATAACATATATCAAGACATTCTACCATATCGATCTGTAATCATTGAGCCATTTTCTTTCCTTTTTATTACCTGGTCTTAAGTTTTTGTTGTGGTAGGGAGGGGGGGGGGGCACGTATTTGTGGAGCCGCGGCCCATAGCGGGAGCATTGTAGGACCCTCGGGTGAAAAGTGAATAAATATGGAACATTTGTGGCATGATAACTGAGAGGGGAAACCCCATCAGGGCCGGCTGGATTTTTTTGCAAGGTGGTGCGCTTTGCCTATATTTAAAGTGACCAGATTTTTTTAAATGATCAGTGATGGACAAGATAGTGATATATCTGTCGGTTAATTAAAATCCTTAATTAATCCTATGCCGATGCCAGTGGCCGCGCGGTCTAAGGCGTGGGCCTTCGTCCGTTCGCTTGCTGGGATTGTGGGTTCGAGTCCCGACGGGGGTAATGAATGTCTGTTGTGAGTGTTGTGTGTTGTCAGGTAGAGGTCTCTGTGTCGGGCTGATCACTCGTCCAGAGGAGTCCTACCGAGTGTGGTGTATTTGATTGTGATCGTGAAACCTCGATAATGTGGCGGCCCTGACCCCATAGGGGCTGTTGCGCCATGGAGAAAAAAATTAATCCTTAGACATATCTGTAACATCTGTACGAAATTTGGTTTCTTGTTTGTAGAATTTTTAGTTTTTTGACTTAATAAATTGCTAAATATACAATGTAAATTGTGTCAATATTCGAAGCTGGCGCCTCTTATCGAAGAGCGAAGCACTATGAGAAAACCCCGTTACAGTGCCACTTTGTCCACCACAAATCCCACCGCATTTCCGTGACAGCTAGCACGGCTCGCTGCGGTGACATCTGGCACTCCCATATATTGGTGCTTCACTTCCGCGTTAGATGTGAGATCATGAATTGCATTAAGGAAAAGGGAGGGTGGCCAATTTATTAAGAGCCGGAGTATATGGGGCGGAATTAAAACTATACTTCTTTCGTCATCGATCTCGAACTATGACGTAACCTTTCGTGTGTTGGCCACTGGCATCTATAAGTAATGGACCAAGCCACTCAAGTTCGATCGACAGGCCTAAGGCACTGTTTTTCGGACAATTGAAAGCGGTATATACCGCTACTGACGGGATCAGTGTTGCCTGTTTTTGTTAAAGGTGTTGTCTATAAAGAGCATGTTATGAAGGTGATGGGGAGTCAAGATACAACGTCACGTAATCCTAACATCGGCGCTACCCCAAGTCATTATTTTACGCCCTAATTGCTTTCCTGAAAAAATGGTCCTAAATAAAAAGGGCGTAAATCAGAAATGTTATTTCCATAAGGAAAAAAAAAGGCTTAAAATGCAAATAAACCGGTAAAAGGGCGTTAAACCGAAAATGAGAGGGCGCAAATTAAAAAGTGGTGTAAACTACAAAGCGTGTTTAAGAAAAAAGGCGTAAAACAAACGGGACTACAACAAGGCCCTATTGTAGAAGGAAATGGTGTCACACAAGGTCATTTTACCTTCTGCGGAGAGAGCCGCCACTGATTGTCATTGTAGTTAAATAAAGGAGAATATGAGTTTAAGATGTAAAGAGAAATACGTCCCTGATGATGATGACGATAATAATAATAATAATAATAATAGATGATCGATAATAATAATATAATTATAACCATGGCTCAAGAGCCCTATATGGGCTTGGTCCTACTCTTTCCGAGATTACTGGGTCGTGCGCATTCGTGGCAGTTGGTGACTGGCCAACTGGCCGCGCTGCTGTTCTATCGATCCTGATGTGACCGCCAGAGCCATCTGGCAGGCAGTCAGGAGACTTGGGTGAGAAATGACCGCTTGAATATTGCTTGCGAGCACTACTGGTTCTATTCATGCCCGTAGGGTTCCTTTACATGCCGTAAATCTACGACATGGGACCGACGGCTTTACTTCCCATCCGAAGGAAGTTGTGCTACGGATTTTTATCACCCTTAAAAATCCATCGAACCCGCGAACCTTGGGTCCAGTGGCGAGCATGCTAACCACTAGTCCACCGAGGTCGACATCAATAATAACAGTAGTAATAATATTATTATTAACCCAAGTGTGACTTCACTCACAAACCAGATATTTCGTATTTTGCTTTGATAATACGTACCTATTACGTGTACACACAGAGATTGTTTTAAAATATAATATTACCCATTTAGTTGTAGCTTTTGCAGTATTTTTATGTCTGAAGTATCTGTGAGTCTCTTGGAATATTGACAGTGATTATACCGCGTGCTCTGCTTGTCATTTAACTCACGAGTGTCTGTGTGTGTGAAGCTGTTAGGCAAAGTGGTTTGTAGTTGCTGCATTCGCGATGAATTCTGACGTTTATTATGGACCTAAATGGATATGTGCGAGAGATCCTCGCTTAAGGACTTGATTTACGGTAACATTTGAAGTAATTCTGCTGCATGGCGTTGTGCCTGTGTTATAAATATTAACATCTTCCTGTTACAGCTAAGTGACATTATACTGTGTACTGCATACGTCTATTTGGAGCGTCGTAAAGCTGCTAGATACAGGCGTGTGCAGTCTGTCTGCTTTACAGTTTGAAGCCTGAAGAAGAAGAGAGAGAGGTAATAATTTGAGTAAGAGGAGGTTTAGTGCGAGGCATTTAATTTATTGTCGCCCTCGGTGGACTAGTGGTTAGCGTGCTCTGTGTATGTCTATCGCCGAAAATATCGATTGGATTTTAATAATTTTATTTTCGGAAAAACTTCTCTAAATATTGTTAATGAAGTAATAATATGCTTTGCATTCCATGGCGCAACAGCCCCCAGTGGGCTCAGGGCCTCTTCATTTTTCGAGGCTTTACGATCAAACTCAGAAACACCACACTCGTTAGGACTCCTCTGGACGAGTGATCGGCCCGTCGCAGAGACCTCTACCTGACAACACACAACACAGACAGGCATCCATGTCCCCGGCGGGATTAGAAACCGTAATCCCATCAAGCGAACGGCCGCAGACCCACGCCTTAGACCGTGTGGCCACTGGGATCGGCAAAGTAATAACAGAATTTTCTTAGTAATGAATTGCGTTGATGAAGACACTCAGGCGAAAGAGAGAGAATGGTGTGTCATTACAAGCCACTATCTTAATGGTAGTCTAGTTGGGTTTAGGAAGACGATGCCAGCACACATCATTTGTCTTCCGTTACAAGATTTGCGATAAGAATGCATAGAATCCAAGGACAGTGGTTATAAGCTTGCAGCGTTTGGTGTCGAGGATTTTTTTTGGGGGGGATTTTAGTCTTCTTGTGTTTGAAACCGTGATAATGGAGACAGCATGGTCCTCCGAAACGTCGGTTGTTAGTCTGGGAGACTAGACGTTCTCAATACCTAGGCTACGATCGGAAGGGTAATGAAGTGTTTAAAATAGCGCGGAGTTCTTTTCTTTTTTGTGGAAAAGGGCCCCGCAGCAGATGCTACGGACGCACCGCAGCCTTAAGGTTTATTGTGCAACCCCTGTGATGAAGATGATTAGTATTTTTTTTTTTGTTTTTCCAAGTAACGGAGCACCGGTGGAATGAAACTGACGGGGGAAAATCGAAGTACTAGGGGAAAGAAACCTATCCCACTGCCACTTTGTCCACCACAAATCCCACATGGCGACTAACTGCCTGAGCCATGACAACATAATTCATTTGCGACATTCGTGTTATTTAACACAGTTGGAGTACGTGTCTGGTTTTACGTTATGTAAATCGGAAATATGAACACTCGGACGGACTGGTGCGATCCGGATGGCATATCGAACGTATAATGAATGTTCTGGCTGTCGTATGAAATTGCTGACTTGCGCGGTGGGATGGCTGTATAATATTCTGTTTGCGAAAAAGGAAAAACTCTAAAGCATGGGTTTATCCTCAGTCTTTTACGGTTCGACTGACAGCAAGAAAGGGAGACAGTTGTAATTTAATAGCAGTCGTCAGTTTGGGGTGTTTTCTGGAAACCTTTTGAGTCTCTGAAGAGTGTCGTCGCCAAAGTACGTACCCCCGACACTTATTTGCATGCGATTTTATTGATTAATTACGTAATTATAATTCCGCCGATCCCAGTGGCCGCGCGTTCTAAGTCATGGGTCTACGGCCGCTCGCTTACTGGGATTGCGGGTTCGAATCCCACCGAGGGCATGGATGTCTGTCTCTTTTGAGTGTTGTGTGTTGTCAGGTAGAGGTCTCTGCGACGAGCTGGTCACTCGTCCATAGGAGTCCTACCGAGTGTAGTGTGTCTAAAAAGTGTGATCGTGAAGCCTCGAAAAATGAGGAGGCCTAGGCCCCCTAGGGGTTGTCGAGCCATTGGAAAAAAATTATAATTCCCTGCTGTCAGCTGTCTTACTGTCATCGTACATATTGTTATATTGGCTTGTTGCAACAGAAATGATATATTAATTTACTGTGGGTCATCGCTTTGTGTTTGTGTAAGCAAAGCTATCAAAGCACATTACAGCTACATGTTTCGGCGTAATTTAAGCCATATTCAGGCTTTTGACAGTCTATGGTTAAATCACAATTATTTCTCTTCTCGACACACTTTCGGCCTTTCCAACTATTCCGCCTTCACGTCTGTCTTTTGCGTGTTCTGCCTAGGTCTCTCTTTCCTCTCTTGTGTTAATTTTTTTTTCATGGCGCAACGGCCCCTAGTGTGCCAGGGCCTCCTCATTATCGAGGCTTCACGATCACACTCAGTTACGTAGAGCACAATCGGTAGGACTCCTCTGGACGAGTGATCAGCCCGTCGCAGAGACCTCTACCTGTTAATACACAACACTCACAACAGAAAGACATTCATGCCATTGGCGGGATTCGAACCCGCAATCCCAGCAAGCGAACGGCCGCAGAGCCACACCTTAGCCCGCGCGGCCACCGGAATCGGCACTGTTGTGTTAATGGAGGACAAATTTTGGGTGCCTGTCTTCCTGCTGGTTATCTTTAATTGCACCTAAAACAGTGTTCGTCTGATGCATAAGCAACTTTGCTGTATAGAGAACTTTCTGATAATATTAAAAAAAAGTGCTTGGAAGCAAACAATTCTACTAATTGTGTCCTGTTTTACATCATCATCATCTGTTTCACACGAACACACTGTAATTAACTCTGAAATTTACATCTTGCCATAATTTTTGATAATGTTACAATTTTTTTTAAACTAAACATTAATTTTTTGTGTATTCCCTGAAGATGGCTACATATTTTAGCCGAAACATGTTGTAGTAACTTGTATATCGTATAAAGTGTGCAACAAATTGTAGTAAATATTATCTGAATTTAGATTATTAATTGATTATTTTAGTGATATTATTTTACAAATCAGGCTTGCCAGTTACACAGATATTTAAAAGTTTTATGGTTTTCTATTACAGTATAACCCTGTTATAACGACATCCGTTTATGCGACATTTCGTATATAACGTTCGATATTCTGTGGTACCAATTAATTCCTCACTGTTAACCGTAACATTATACTCCTCGGTTATAACGACACTCGTTTATAACGACACAAAATATTCAGTCCCTTTCATGACGTTATAACCGAGTTTGACGGCATATGATTTAGCATACTATTTCTTCAGTTGCCTATTTATGACACTTATCTCTTCTGTGATGTGCAGCTGGCCGGAACAAACCATCCTACGAGGGCAACAGTTGGCGGCACTGCCATCAACATGATCAACCCGCAGCATGATAACAGGAAGAAAATAATTGGAGGTGAGACACCTCTATATATATATATATATATATATATATACACAGGGTATACACAAAAGAATGGTGCGGTTTCAATAGTTTTCACTATTGAAACCGCACCATTCTTTTGTGTATACTCTGTATTTATTTAATAATTTTCTATCAACTTTGGAGCCTAAAGTATGTTACGTAAAATAAAATGGATATGGGGATTAGAAAGGGGACGGCAACATTTTTTTACTGAAAGTACGTATTTTTGTGGCGCGACTGAGGTAAACCAAGTGAATAGTCATTTATTTGTGTTTAACTTTACGACCCTGTCAGTGACTGACTAACTAATTAGCTAACTTATTTATGCAGCAGAGTCCTTCTTGAGAAGCTAACAGTCTCTCAGCTAGTCAAGAAATTCCCCGCATTTTGTCGACCCGGAAGGTTCATTGCCGTGATCACAACAGCCCGCCACTTGTTCCTGTCCTGAGCCAGATCAATCCAGTGCACGTCGTACCAACCGATTTCCTTCAGATCCCTTTGAATATTATCCTTCCATTTCCATCTAGGTCTTCTAATTTCCCTCTTCCCCTCAGGTCCCCCCACCAAAACTCTGTATGAACCTCTTCTGCCTCCCATACGTGCCACATGTCCCGCCCATCTCACTCTCCTTAATTTTATCACCCGAATAATATTTTATGAGGAGTACAGAGTATGAAGCTCTTCCTTGTGCAGTTTTTGAATATCCATTTTAATATTATCCTCCCATCTGTGCCTGGGTCTTCCAAGTGGTCTCCTTCCCTCAGGTCTCCTCAACAAAATCCTGTATGCACCTCTCCCCTCACCCATACATGCTACATTCCCCGCCCACCTTATTCTTCTTGATTTGATCACACGAATAATATTTGGTGATGAGTACAGATCATTAAGTTCCTCGTTATGTAGTCTTCTCCACTCCCCTGTTACCTCGTCCCTCTTAGGCCCAAATATCCCCCTCAGCACCCTATTCACGAACACCCTCAGCCTATGTTCCTCCCTCAGTGTGAGAGACCAAGTTTCACACCCATTCAAAACAACAGGCAAAATTATAGTTCTGTATATGTTAGTCTTTGTATTTTTGGATAGCAAACCGGAAGACACAAGATGCTGCACCGAATGATAACAAGCATTCCCCGACTTCAATCTGCTCTTAATTTTATCATGAACGCGATTTTGAGTCGTTACGCTTTTCCTAAATTTTTTAAATTTTGCCACAATTTCGAACGATTCATGTGTCATCTTTGTTTTGTGATTGTTGTCCTGAATTTTGTCTGCGAGCGTCGAATTCTCTGATAATTGTTAAATGTTGGGTTGGAACGCGTTTGGAATAAACCGGCTGTGCCGTAATGGAGGTAATATCCCGGTTGTTGCCTTGGGAACTGAGGAAAACCACGAAACGCCTCAATAATCACGATAGCCAATTTTTCCAGCCAGGAATCTAACGGAGGACATCCCGTACAAAAGTCTATAGCTGTATCGTTAAGCTAACCTGCTCAGTGCAATTTGTATTTTTTTTTTTCAGTCAAAGTTCTCTGTGTGTCCACACATTCAAATCGTGTAATTTTCCAGCAGTTTCATATTAGTTAGTGCTGAGCTGAATTTTCCATTTCACTAGTTAGTGCTCTCTATTTGACATATTCAGATTTCATTTAATTTCTCTTTTTTTTTTAAATTGTTTTATTACCAACATTGTAATATAATATGCCGAGGCACGTGGCTGGGAAATCTAGATATTCCATCTCTTTTGTTTATAATTACTGGCTCACACGTATTTGAATAATCGATATTAATTAGTGACACGTTTTTCAACAGTGTCATATGCTGCTGCTATCATGCGATATTTAGGTCTGCGCTGTCGATATTCAACGGTATTTTATTCAAGGCGCATGCGCTTTGACTTCGGTTTAGTTCTCTTTTTTTTTTAGACCCTCATGAAATGAATCTGCTCTCAGTGAAAGGACTTTCAGGGTATGTTGTTGTATGTGATTTAATTAACACCGAGAGGCACAGTCCTGCTTTAGAAGCTACTCAATAAATTCTCTGTATTTTGTGAAAGCAGAGGGTTCATTACCGTTTTCACAAAAGCCCGCTATTTGTCCCTATCTTGAACCAGATCAAACCAGTCCACCCCATTTTGTTTATTAGTAATTTAGTACGTAAAACGGAACAGGATGAACCATATTAAGTTTAATAGTAGGCTTCATCAGATCAGACGGCCAAAGAATTTGCGATATCAGAGAAAGAATGAAATTTTGCAAGTGCACTTGAAGAGCTACGAAGATTGTAACAAGACTGGACGTCATTTGGAAGGAATGGGTTGGCAATCTGGTACCTACCAAGTGGACAATATAACTGGGGGTGGCCGTGCAGACGTCGACACCTTGGGGTAGGAACAGGTCTCAAGGACCTGGCCCTGCAAGGTCATGGTGAAGACTACAATGGGGAATGACGTCATGTAGTGTTGTATAAGTTTATCGAATATTCGGAAGAAACTTCTGCCTCCGTCTTCAGAGCAGCAGGGTACAGCTTTATGAGGTATGACGTCTTGCTTGTTAGAAATTTACCTCTGTTTCGGACGAATGTCTTATTCATATACCTTGAACATGGAGGTAGCAGGTTTTTCGAAACTTTAACATTTTACCAGACTATACGTTGTCACATGTCGACTTCGATGGACTAGTGGTTAGCGTGCTCGCCACTGGACCCAAGGTTCGCGGGTTCGATCCCGATCGAGGTCAATGGATTTTTAAGGGTGATAAAAATCCGTAGCACAACTTCCTTCGGAGGGGAAGTAAAGCCGTCGGTCCCATGTCGTAGATTTACGGCATGTAAAAGAAGCCTACGGGCATGAATAGAACTAGTAATGCTTGTAAGCAAAATTAAGGGGCCATTTCTCACCCAAGTCTCCTGACTGACTGCCAGATGGCTCTGGCAGTCACATCAGAATCGAGTTGAAAAGCGCGGCCAGTCCTACGGTCACCCACTGCCGCAAATGCACAAAGACCAAGTAACCTCGGAAAGAGGAGGCCCAAGCCCATATAGGGCTGTCGAGCCATGGTTATATATATATTATTATACGTTGTCACATCTCATGTTAACCACCGTTGGAACCTCACATGTCAAAATTTCGTAATGATGATGATAATGATGATTATGGTGATGATCATGATGGTGATGGTACAGAAGAAGAAAAAGGGGTAAAGAGATACAGAAAGAGGCTTTTATCAGCTTCCTGTCACTGTGTTATTAATTTGCACGTGACTCTTGTGATACTTAGTTTTGTAATGTTTCGTCAGTTTTCAGGTTCTGTGGACAGTATGAAGTTCGCATAAGTAGGGTTATGTCACAGTCATCAATAAATGAGTGAAAATATTGAGCGTGACTGAATGAAGGTCATGTGAACTTTGACACTTGCGAAATACAAAGCTGTAAAACAAGAGAGCTCGATAATTCCGGGTGTTCCATAAGCCCCCCAAACATAGACCGTACATACATACGTACATACATACGTACATACGTACGTACATGCATATTATTATACTTTTATAGATCCCAAATTTAGTCAAAGTGACAAAAGGATGTGGAAAAAGTCATGGAAGATACAAAGTGTACTGGCAAGGGCAAGAGATTTTTCTATTCTCCAAAAGTCCAGACCGACTCGGGGGCCCACCAAGCTGCCTGTTCATTGGATACCGGGGTTATAACCTGGGGGTAAAGCGGCTGGGGATCTATACCTTTCTCCTTTTACATGCCTTCTTAGCTTTGAAAGCAGAAACTCTATTTGTACAAAGTTTATGGGACTAGTGCAGTACAACGAGACGTATACTTGTACAAAGTATATGGAACTAGTGCAGTACAACGAGACTTATACTAGTACAAAGTATATGGAACTAGTGCAGTACAACGAGACGTATACTTGTACAAAGTATATGGAACTAGTGCAGTACAACGAGACGTATACTTGTACAAAGTATATGGAACTAGTGCAGTACAACGAGACTTATACTAGTACAAAGTATATGGAACTAGTGCAGTACAGCGTGACGTATACTTGTACAAAGTATATGGAACTAGTGCAGTACAACGAGACGTATACTTGTACAAAATATGTGGGACTAGTGCAATACAACGAGACGTATACTTGTACAAAGTATATGGAACTAGTGCAGTACAGCGTGACGTATACTTGTACAAAGTATATGGAACTAGTGCAGTACAACGAGACTTATACTAGTACAAAGTATATGGAACTAGTGCAGTACAACGAGACGTATACTTGTACAAAGTATATGGAACTAGTGCAGTACAACGAGACGTATACTTGTACAAAGTATATGGAACTAGTGCAGTACAACGAGACTTATACTAGTACAAAGTATATGGAACTAGTGCAGTACAGCGTGACGTATACTTGTACAAAGTATATGGAACTAGTGCAGTACAACGAGACGTATACTTGTACAAAATATGTGGGACTAGTGCAATACAACGAGACGTATACTTGTACAAAGTATATGGAACTAGTGCAGTACAGCGTGACGTATACTTGTACAAAGTATATGGAACTAGTGCAGTACAGCGTGACGTATACTTGTACAAAATATGTGGGACTAGTGCAATACAACGAGACGTATACTTGTACAAAGTATATGGAACTAGTGCAGTACAACGAGACGTATACTTGTACAAAGTATATGGAACTAGTGCAGTACAGCGTGACGTATACTTGTACAAATATATGGAACTAGTGCAATACAACGAGACGTATACTTGTACAATGTATATGGAACTAGTGCAGTACAACGATACGTATACTTGTACAAAGTATATGGAACTAGTGCAGTACAACGAGACGTATACTTGTACAAAGTATACATAACTAGTGCAGTACAACGAGACGTATAAATTTTTCACATATAATATTCAAAAGTTACACTAAATCCATTATAACATATACAAGGGTAATAATATTATGAATCTTTTTCAACATTATAAATTAATCAACTGATTAAAAGCAGTTTTAAATTAATATCTTTTAAATGATAATTCCGATTGAGTCTTCTAATTCATACGACCTGTAAGTCTGTATGGTGAAGTGTTCAAAATTTTGATGCCAGGATATAATTACGTTTTACGAAAACAGGAAAGATTGGCAATTGGTCTATGAATGTGGTACATATTCCTTGTGCTGATGTTGTGTAGAACTGATTTTTTTGTGAAAGTCTTCTTTTTTTATTTACAGTGAAGTTATTTAATGAAGATATATGTTTACATGGAACAGGTAAAATCTCTTAATCTTTTAATCAGACCTCTACACGAATTTCCAGATTCTGCACCAACCACAGTTCTAATAATTTTATTTTCTAGAGTAAATATCTTTTTACTGTTAGGTAAATTACATCCCAAAATTAGTCAATATTTCATTGTAGATTGTTTATATACAAGAAACTTTAAATAAGCAAGATATTTGTTCATATCTATCACCTTTTGCAGTAAATTACTTGGCGTTTATTGACTTATTATTTGCTATGGCTGAGAATAAGTCACAATATTTGGGCTGATATTAAAGATATACAGGGCATACACAAAAGAATGGTGCGGTTTCAAAAGTGAATAAAAAATTTATGTCCCACATTACACGGGCACAACATACACCGTCAGCGGCGGCAACTGTCCAAGTTTCTCATGCGCTACCAGCAGTTCGCTTCTCATGCTTACTGCGTGGCCGCGGGGCCAGTTTCAAAGATGGCGTTGCAGCAGGAGAAGGCTTTCTGTGTGCTCCGTTTTGAGGTGTCCAGATCTGTGATTACAGTGCAGCGTGAGTTTCGTGCACGGTTTAAAAAAGACGCACCACACAAGAATAACATAAGCAGGTGGTACCGACAGTTTGTAGAAACTGGATGCTTGTGTAAAGGCAAGAGTCCTGGTCGACCTCGTGTGTCTGATGAAAACATTGACATGCTACACCGGGTCCGGGATGAGTTTGATTACCGTGTGGATGTGTGTCGTGTGACCCAGGGTGCACACATTGAAGGATTGTAATTACCAAATGAGAAACTTGGACAGTTGCCGCCGCTGACGGTGTATGTTGTGCCTGTGTAAGGTGAGAAATAAATTTTTTATTCACTTTTGAAACCGCACCATTCTTTTGTGTATGCCCTGTATAAACTGGGAAAATGCATAGATTTTACAAAAGCCAACCTATAGGTTTTCACCGTCAAAAGGAAATTAATTATCTATTGTAGGATTCGAATAAGAAGTTGGGTAACTGCACAGTGGCAACCACAGTCACTTGTATGTTCTTAAAGCCGTATTTTACATGTTCTTACCACCATTACCACCATTAAATACATCTTACCACCTGTTTCGTATCATGCGTTACGTAAGCGCAGAAGACTTTGTAATTTATAATGTGAGATTGATTTCAGGCTTCCGCTGCGATGTTGATGTAATCTGTGGTCTTCTGGGTAATTACACGGCGTCGTGTGGTAATTATTTGGCTTGTCGTCACATCGCACGTTTCCCCACCCCGCTATGCTGTCCAGTTTCTTTGTTAAAGGCTTTCTTTCGTACTTGGAATCTTGACCCGTGAAGATGGGACCGATACGTTGTCCCGAAACGTCGGTAAATAATTACCACACGACGCGTGTAATTACCCAGAAGACCACAGATCTCATAATGTGAGATTGTTTACTGTATGTCTATAAGGAACGGGTTACGGTTTGAACGGCAGAGGAAAGATAGTTTTTTTCTGCAAAGCGTCCAATCAGGTTCTTCAGCCCACCCTGTCTCATAATCAGAGGTGAGAGGATATGAAGTGACTGAGGCGTGTCACCACTCACCGCCATCTTGTACTGAGGTTAAGAACGGATTGGGGTCGTACCTCCGCGCCTCCATGTGTCTTCATGGCGTGGTACTTAATTAAACACAGGAATATCTTTATGTCTTTAATTCTAACGTTGTTTGATCGTGAAGTGGCTTTGGAGTTTGGCGTTTTGCTGTTAGTCGTCTAAATGCCTGGATGGTCGCCCTCTTTACCGAGTGCCCTACAGAGGAGCAGACGTCGTGCGATAGTGGCATACAACCACAAAAGATATTTCGTTCTTTTGATCGCTGTCACACAGATAAAAGTGCTCACTTGGTCGAACGAGGCGTAGAGAGGTGAGGCAGAAAGTTATACAGCTTTGGCTTTATGTAGAGCCAATATTTCCATGAAGGACCCTTCACACAGCAAGTATTTATTTTCAGGATCACTGTATTGACAATAATATTTGGGTCTAAGAGGGACGAGGTAACAGGGGAGTGGAGAAGACTACATAACGAGGAGCTTAATGATCTGTACTCATCACCAAATATTGTTCGGGTAATCAAATCAAGAACAATGAGGTGGGCGGGTCATGTAGCACGTATGGGTGAGGGGAGAGGTGCATACAGGATTTTGATGGGGAGACCTGAGGGCAGGAGACCACTTGGAAGACCCAGGCGTAGAAGGGAGGATAATATTAAAATGGATCTTCAAGAAGTGGGATGAGGGGGGCATGGACTGGATTGATATGGCTCAGGATAGGGACAGGTGGCGGGCTGTTGTGAATGCGGTAATAAACCTTCGGGTTCCATAAAACGCGGGGAATTTCTTGACTAGCTGACGACCTGTTAGCTTCTAAAATAGGACTCTGCTGCATGGAGTTAGTTAGTTAGTTAGTTAGTTATTAATAATGTGAAGATAATATTGATGATAAATCAGTTTCATTGTTTTCAAATATGTTTAATGTTATCCAATAAATACTGACTATAAAAAGACAATGATGTAATCCCTCTACACGCCATAAAGGCATATAGGGGGAGTAGAGGTATAGCTCCACTCATTCTTAACTTCACACTAGATAGACTGGAGTGGTCGCCTTCACATCACGGCCGCCTAAAATCCCGGGGAAAGAACTTCAGTACCCTTTGAATAGGAGGCTCCGTGGGCTCCAGAGCCGGTCTGGAGGTTCTGGAGAAGAGGAAAATCTCTTGCCTCTGTCGGGAGTCGAACCAATTTTCTCTATCGTCCAGCCCTTAGCATAGTTATTATATCGCCGATGCGGGGTTCGAATCGCGGCAGAGACAAGAGATCTTTCTCTTCTCCGAAACGCCCAGAACGTCTCTGGGTTACACCCAGCCATCTCTTGAATGGGGTACTGCGGACTTTCTCACTGGGAGTAACGCGGCCGAGGTGTTGCCGAGGTTAAGAATGAATGGAGCTATACCTCTACTCTCATGTATACCTTCGTAGTATGCGCAGGGACAAATTTACCTTTTATATAAAGACAGTAATGTCGGCACTGGTTGTCAGTCTTGGATCAGCGAATCTATTACTAATAACATTGTCCACAAGACACAGTGAAAGACGTCAGCAGTATAGATTATTGAGAAAATGTATTGAACGTGTATAGTCGAAGTTGACCTCAATATAATGATATCAATGATAGGCCTACTGACAGTAAATACGGACCACGCCAATGGCCCTAAAATGTTCTTAATGTACTTCCAAGTCCAGGCCCATGACTACACTTTAACACATCCACCACACTACTTTTCCCTCGCCCCCTCCTGTCACCCGCATACAGATGCTGCGTCTGTTTGAAATCGAGTATATCGCCAGTTTGAAAGACTTGGTATATTAACTTAACGTACAGCAACTCTCCTGACAGTACAACGATATCATGATATCCGTTGTCTCTTACAGCACATCCGGGCGATTCTGCTTGTAAGTACAAGGCATACGTGTCGTAGTTATGTCAGTAGTGTAGAAGCTTTGTAGAAACCGTAGACTGTAGATGTTAGGGCAAAATATATGTGATGATGGCGATATTGTGGAAAATTTTGTGTGTTATGTTATGTTTGCATAGTGCGTGCTGTGGTGGAATTATTTACTGATGTCTTATTGTTATACCGGGGCACGCGGTGGCACAGCTGGTTGAGGCACTGCGCTACAAGTCGGAAGGTTGCGGGTTCGATTCCCGATGGGGTCTTTGGAATTTTTAATTGACTTAAAATCCTTCCGGACGCACTATGGCCCTGGGGTCGATTCAGGCCAGTTCCTGAGGTAAAGGCGGCCGGTGCGTAGGGATGACATCCTTACCACCTTAATGTGCCGATTGTCTGGAAATCTGGGAGCCTCAACCTCCTGGAACCCTAGAGGCCTGTATACGGGTAGCTTTATCTAAGGGATTTACTGTTTTCTGCAGTTCTAATAGTGGAATCGTGGGTTCAAATCCCACGTGGGGTGTGTATGTATGAGTTTATTCTGTGTTTTTATTATAATGTATAGATATAGGCCTTGCTATGGGCTGATCCGTTATCCAAGGGCTCCTGCCAAGGGCTTACCAACAATATTCATAGAACTGAAACCCTGTAGGCCCTGGCCTGCATTGGGCTGGTGCTATCATAGGTTTATAGATTAATATAGATTAATAAATGCATTGTTATAGTGAATGCTTTATGTGTGCGTTACTGTTACTAACTTATTACAGGGAGATTCAATTCAAGGTAGGAGAAGAGTGGGTATGTAGCACGCATGCCTAGGCCATGAAATAATTCGAATCCTTGCTATTGCCAGCTTCAGGATTCATCGTACTCGCACCCTTTAGCTAGAGAACTATTCTCGGGTCAGGGAAAGAATGAACACAGCTAATGCGGATTCAAGTCAGCCGTGTGACGAGGATCGTCAACTAAGAAACTTCAACGATTAGAGTCTTTCTTAAGAAGCTAATATTCATTAACGCACTGCGCTACAAGCCGGAAAGTCGCGGGTTCGATTCCCAATGTTGTCATTGGAATTTTTCATTGACATAATCCTTCCGGCCGCACTATGGCCCTGGGGTCGACTCAACCTCTAACAGAAATGAGTACCAGGAATATTTCTGAGGGGGTAAAGGCGGCCGGTGCGTAGGGCTTACAACCTTAGCATCTTCACACCACATAACCCCGTTTTCTTCCACATCCATTTAAGCATAATATTTTCATATAAGCCTAGTACTTCCAAATTCTCTTCCTTTAAGGTTTTACCCAATTATAGTTTATATGCATTCTCATCGCCGCTATGCGTGCTACATGTAACACTCTCACATGGTGTTAATGATTGTCGGAACATTTTAGAACCACCGTAGAAAACCAGAGACCAAATAACAAAGCTTTGTCTTGTTAGATTTGTGTTGCAGCAGGTGGTGTTATTTTAGGGGCTGTCTTTCTTAGCGACTGTGGCGCTTTCTTTGTGTCAATTTACGAAATCACTGATGGCAGTGACATATCGATTTCAAACCCAGAGCCATCTAGAAAGAGTGGCTGTATTTATTTCATGGCTTTATCTGATGTATAGACTAGGACTGGTATACGGCAGCCTAATATACACGTTACAAATTACATGAGAATATCGTATTGATGTGCCTTGCATATAATGGCGGTATTGATGTGCCTTGCATATAATGGCGGCATTGATGTGCCTTGCATATAATGGCGGTGTTCACTTATTTCCGCCCAGTAAAAAGGAATAAATAAGTTTAAAGTAAACTGCCTAGTCTTGTAACATTAGTTCAATGACATAGTGCCTATGGACTATGTTAGCCTTAAAATTATTTCCTAAATAACGAAATTATATATTCTGAGGTAATGTTTAAAACTCCGTGGAGTGACGCTCTTCTTGAAAAGTAATTGTTTATAAACTGGTGTAGAAATTCCCCTCCTTATATGGAACCCTACTTATTTTGCTTACAAGAATCCGCCACTGGTCACTATTTAGAGCCCTACGAATTCAGCACACAACTTTAAATTCTGTTGTATTAAGTGCATGTTATTATTGTTTTACGTTTGACTTTTGCCTTCAAAGTTGTCTCATCGTGTCAAGATTTCTGACATAAATCTGTGATTTTCGTTTGTATGATGGGTATTACACGCCCCGCCCACATTTTCAACTTTACTAACATGCTATAGAGGCTCACCCTGTATTCAATGTTTTATATAAGCTTCACCGCCAATGCGGTTCCTTGCTAAAATTCTCTATGCATTACTTTGCTGTGCTCCGAGTTACATGTACAGATGATATTGACTTCCTTTCTTTCTAAAGTTGTTGAACTATGAGCCTGTCAGTAGTTGCTGAGTTCCATAACTCTTTCTCCGAAACACGTACACCTAAATTTTTCTGTCATTAGTGTTTTAGGGAACATTATAATGTATGAGAACATTCAGTTTATTTTTATTTTTATTTTATTTTATTTTTTTATTCGTCCTCTTCGACCTACTCCGTTTTCCCCGTTTCAGTGTCGAGTTTTTTAATTCCTTTTGATCACACTGAGAGACACACCACAGTCGGTAGGACTCCTCTGGACGAGGGATCGGTTCGTCGCAGAGGCCTCTACCTGACAACAACACACAACACTCACAAGAGACAAACATCCATGCCCCCGGTGGGAATTTTTTTTTTTTAATTCCTGGGTTTTTCCCTTTGATCCATTTGTACTGTTGAAGTCCTTTTTGTCCTGCATGTCACTTTACGTTTCATGCTATCGTCCATACATCTAACACAACACAAACATCAATGCCCCCGGTGGGATTCGAACCCACGATCCTAGTAAGCGAGCGGCCGAAGACCCACGCCTTAGACCGCACGGCCACTGGATCGGCACATTCAGTTTATAATTGACTATTTGTGTGTTTTATCCATGTGTATGTGTTATTAGTAGTCTTGAAGAATAGAGCTAAAAGATGGCAGCACTGAACTACAGTAAGAGGTAGGTATTATCAGTCGGTACTGCAGTTTCCACCTTTGCCAAATAAAGCTACGTAGCGTGTATATTCAGTGAAACACGGATGTCTGTTTTCCGCAATGGCTGTAATGTGTAATAGTGGAAGAACTGATGGTTTGTCAGCGGAAACCGTAGCTGGATGGGAATTGTAGAAGTTTTTCCGTTACATTTCAAAGGGTATTTTACTAACTTTAATGCACTTTATAACTAACGGGGCTGACTATAAACTTAATGATAATCGAAAAAAATTGGGGAGAAAAAATTATGTGGTGAGGGGAAGGTTTAACGATTGAATGTAGGGGAAGCTACGTAATGGTTATGCTGAATGGAATGACGTCGCAGGACCACGTGATCTAGATGGCAGCACTAAGCAGAGGGTATCGAACGTGTAGCATTGCTCGGGGGTCACATAGCTGACGTGATTGTCGGCTTGCATTCCGGGTTGTATGTGGCAGTCGCAGGGTTGTAATAATGTTTGGGCTTTGATACCGTGCGACAGCGAACGGCAATGCCACGCATTGGCCACGAGGAGCCGAAGCCGGAGGTTCTGAGCCTGCAGCCCCGTTACCCTCCACCAACTGACACGCACTCCATGTACAGTCACGGTAAGAACACTGTTTTGTTTCAAAGGTAGGCTAATTTGATGATTCGGGGATCGAATACTGTAAGATTGGGATGTGAATGATGAGGTACTCGTAAATTCTACCAGAATATCCTACAGTGATTGTGTCATTAAATTCTGAATGGTTAAAGGACACTGCAGTTTGTCCACACAGTGGATATGTGCCACACGATTTGCAGAATTTCCGTGGCTGCATTAAACAGCTGAGTTTTGTCATATTTTTGATGTGACGTCATGTAGTCTGGTAGAAATGTAGCGACGTTTTAGAAGACCCTGAGACGTATGTCGTCGCGTATGATGAAGGTAGCAGGAATTCTTCAAAATGCCACTACATTTCTACCAGTAAACACGGCGTCACACGTCTCCACTGTGAGTACCTTAAATGTCTGAAGGCAGAGTGTGTTTTCAGTATGATTTAAACTGAATGTATAAATATTATTTACATTATTTCAAATTTCAGAGTGATGAGTCAAGATATAAAGTTTTGCATTATATAACGCTGCGTAAGCGATGAACGGGTCTAGGCGCGGGTCGCTTTTACAAGCGTGTTGGAAGCGTCATAATTTGAACACCCTGTATTATGAACTTGTTTATTTCGTAATAATTAAAAATGGTGGATAGAACTGACAAAATGGACTCGTTTCTAAGCGCATGTAACTTGGCTGTGTTACATTTTATTTCGTTATGTTTGGTCATGCTGTTTCACCTCACTCCCAACATATGTAACAAATGTCTAAAGTACCAAGGACGAAGATTCAATGTTATTACAGCCAGGGATGCACATTTCACGGAATGAAGGCCCCTCTGACGACAGCATTTTGTGCGATGACACCTAAATGAGTGGGTCCTCGGTATGGGAACTTGCTCATGTCACTTTTCTGGCGCCGGATTTTGAGGTGGCTCCTAAATTTTTGGAAAATTTGTGCCCCCCCCCCCCTGATCACCGTGGTAACTACGATATTTAATCTCTATGGGTTGTGACGTCATGTTAGTGACGTACTGTCCTTTCAGAGGAACCTGTCTCTTTCATCTACCCTATCTAGCAGAGTACATGACAGGTGCATTACCGTGGTCACAAAAGCCCCCCACTTGTCCATATCCTGAGCCAGATTAATTCGGTTCACATCATCCCAGCCTGTAACTTGAAGATCAATTTTAATATTATCCATCTATATAGGCTTGGGTCACACAAGAGGCCTCTTTCCTTTAGGCTTACCCGTCCGTCTCATCTCCTTGATTTTTTACCCTCATAATATTTGGCGAGTGTAAGTTTTGAAGCCTGAGGGAAGGTAGACCACTTGGAAGACCCAGGCGTAGATGGGAGGATAATATTAAAATGGATCTTCAAGAAGTGGGATGGGGGGGGGCATGGACTGGATTGATATGGCTCAGGATAGGGACAGGTGGCGGGCTGTTGTGAGTGCGGTAATGAACCTTCGGGTTTCATAAAACGCGGGGAATTTCTTGACTAGCTGACGAACTGTTAGCTTCTCAAGAAGGACTCTGCTGTATGGAGTTAGTTAGTTAGTTAGTTAGTTAGTAAGTTTTGAAGCCCGTAATGATGCAAGTTTTGCAGGATCGTGTTGCCTCCTGCTACTTAGATTGCTCTGCGCGTGTTCGAAGCGGGAGAGACGTCATCAGTAAGTAGAGAAGTATAGCAGTGTTATGCGATGACTGGCAGGGTGGCAGGGACCAATTACTGCCACGCCCGTCACTGTATATCATGCAGACATGTGCAAGAAATATTACACTGGCCCCTATAAAGGCGTATAGGGGAGTGTACATATAATTCCACGCATTCTTGAGGTCGAACTAGAGATGATGGTTAGCATTACGATCCAGCCGCTTTATAACCGTGGAATAGTCTCCCCTTCTCATCTATTTAGTAATTGGCTGGGTGTACCTCGGAGTCGGAGGTACGTACCGTGTATAGGATATTCCGTAAGTAATATACGAGGGTTTTATATTGTATTAATTAAATATTAATATATTAAAATATAATTAATATATTAAATTAATATCCGAGGGTTTGTTGCACAGATGCGGTGTTTAGTTCAGGGGTGTCACATAGAAGTAACGCGCGGGGCAAACTGATAATTTTGAAATTTAAGGCGGGCCCCACGTCATTTTAAGCAATAAATATAGTATTTTATGAGTAATACGAGGTTCTCAGAGACAGTTTGTTGCGATCAGTTGCTAGATGTTCGTAGATTGCGACCGTGTACCTTAGTAAAATCTTGCCGACGTTTCGGGTAAAAGAAACTACTCCGAAATTTCCGATAAATTTCTACCAGACTAGACGGCGTCACGTTCTAGAGGACGGCAATCTTCGTACTTACCGCTCTGATAACCACAACTTTGACAATCTTAATTTCGTCGCCGCGCGTGCGCAGTATTGCAAGTTTGACATTTCAGGAGAGTTCCAGTGTTCTGGTTAGGATTATCGCTGTGTCTGATGTTTGGATAATGTTGCTATTTGACAGCCTAGTGGTACCTATATACAGTATACATAAGATGTGCGTTTCATAGTGGATACTATTGATCCACCATTCTTGGTATGCCTGTATACCACCTTGCAGTAAACTTCACGAGCTCTACATTCCCGCCCCCCCCCCCACAAACTGAATTTATGTTTGTCGCAATTCTGACAATAAAAGGCAATTTTTCCCTAAATAACGTCAACTGGTTGCTGTTTGTAAAGGGGGGAACTGTGGGTGTTTACTGCGCGGTACGAACTGTATTCCTATATACTATTTAGGTGAAATGCTTGAAAGGGTTAAACGAGAATGGATTTTTCGTGATGTGGTGTGATAAATACGTGTATGACGTGAAATATGGCTGTCAGCGTGTGTTTTTGTGACATTTTTTTTAAAGGAAGTGCGTCTTGGTGATCGACAAACAGGGTTTCGAGTTACGTCAGGCACTAACTGGAAACTGACTGGTCGATTGGCGTGGCAGTGGGGCCAACTCTTGGTGAATACTAGTGCAGACAGGCAGTATTGCCAATTAATGTGGCGGGAGTTCAGCATGGTGGACAAATGCGAGCTTCATAAATTTTGCTCTTCACCAACTTTATTTTGTGATGTATTTCACTGCAGCCCGGGTAACTTAGAGTAACAGGGGTGCACAAACTTTCCAAAAATCTGGGAGCCATCTCAAAATTCTCCGCTCCAGAAGGGTGACATGTTACAAATTCCATACTGAGGATTCACAGATGTTAGGCGCCACCTTAAAGAAATTTATTCGCCACCGCGACCTGGCGCCCGGGATTTTGTATGTTGCGGGAGCTGAGGAAAACCACTGATGAACCGGTGTCAGTCGGGCCTGGTGGAGGTTCGAAAAGAGCTCCACCAAAATATAAGGAAGCCATAATTGTTACCAGCTGAGTCAACTTGATAGTTGGAAGTGAGGTGCTTGTGGATATTAGGACCGCCTGAGTCTTATAAGACATGGGCTAATAAGACCGCCTGAGTCTTATAAGACATGGGCTAATATCAACACACCCAGTAGCACTCAATACGTCATAAATAAATAAATGTATATATATATATACCGGGTGGCGCAAAAGTTACTTGACCCTAGAGGATTGTCAAGTGACTTTTGTGATATTCTGTATATATAAAAAAACAAAGGTTTTTAGGCGCCTTCGCAAAATTGCAAAAAGCGACTATTAGCTTGTCATGTCTGTCCGTCCGCATCGAAATATTCGGCTCCCACTGGAGGGATTTTCATGAAATTTCGTTTTTGAGAATTTTTCTAAAATCTGTCGAAAAAATTAAGTTTGATTAAAATCTGACAAGAACAACGGGTACTTTACGTGACGTCCTACGTACATTTGTGTAATCTCTCGCTGAATTCTTGTTAGAATGAGAAATGTTTTAGACAAAACTGTAGAGAAAATCAAAACACACATTTTATGTTCAATAACTTTTTCCCGAAAATCGTGCTGTTTATGAGATAATGTGGAAAAATATGGTACAGCCAGACAGACCACAGATGACAATATAATACGGCGCATGCGCTTTGCATGCTGGATAACTAAGGCTACAGACACACACTCAGAATATGTAATACTTATTGCTTTTCCACGACAACAATGGTTACGCGAACGCGCCTCAACGTTACATTACACGTAGCTACGTTGCCTATCTTTTTATTATTGTAGTTGGATTTGAACTTCATGTAAAACGAATGAGCTAATGACTGAACGCCAGAGGAAACGGGGTTGATTACCGGCAGGAAAAGGGAAGTCCGAAAGACCGCTTCCCTGTATAACGTTAACACTTCTTCCTAATCATTTTGGCTCTGAAGATTGAGGCAGAAATTTTACGTTGCATTTACCGTGCATTTCTGTTTAATTGAACAATTTATACCAACAAATACACACAGACATATAATGTCAATAGTTTCTTTTATTAATAGCTTTCCCCAATACGCATTTAGAAAACTTCAACGACCCCCTGAAGATGGCGATGTAAGCACGCCGAAATACGTATTGGGGTAAACTATAAATAAAAGAAATTATTGACATTGTATGTCTGTGTGTATTTGTTGGTATAAATTGTTCAATGAGGCAGAAAGTTTCTCCGAAATTTCGGAAACAAAGACCACTGACACACAGCGCATCCTCATCTCCGAAAGGACCAACATGACAAATGAAATAAATTTATGGACGAAAATATGATGTATTATGTGTCTGGGCCGATCCCAGTGGCCGTGCGGTCTAAGGCGTGGGTCTTCGGCCGCTCGCTTACTAGGATCGTGGGTTCGAATCCCACCGGGGGCATGGATGTCTGTCTGTTGTGAGTGTTGTGTGTTGTCAGGTAGAGGTCTCTGCGACGGGCTGGTCCTCGTCCAGAGGAGTCCTACCGAGTGTGGTGTGTCTGAGTGTGATCGTGAAGCCTTGAGTGTTGTGTGTTGTCAGGTAGAGGTCTCTGCGACGGCTGGTCCCTCGTCCAGAGGAGTCCTACCGAGTGTGGTGTGTCTGAGTGTGATCGTGAAGCTTGAGTGTTGTGTGTTGTTAGGTAGAGGTCTCTGCGACTGGCTTGTCCTCGTCCAGAGGAGTCCTACCGAGTATGGTGTGTCTGAGTGTGATCGTGAAGCCTTGAGTGTTGTGTGTTGTTAGGTAGAGGTCTCTGCGACTGGCTGGTCCCTCGTCCAGAGGAGTCCTACCGAGTGTGGTGTGTCTGAGTGTGATCGTGAAGCCTTGAGTGTTGTGTGTTGTTAGTAGGGTTCTGCGACTGGCTGGTCCCTCGTCCAGAGGAGTCTACGAGTGGAGTGGTGTCTGAGTGTGATCGTGAAGCCTTGAGTGTTGTGTGTTGTCAGGTAGAGGTCTCTGCGACGGGCTTATCACTCGTACAGAGGAGTCCTACCGAGTTGTGGTGTGCTAAAAAGTGTGTGACCATAAAACCTCGACGAAACGAGGAGGCCCAGGCCCATATAGGGCTGTCGAGCCATAGGGAAAAATAATTATGTGTCTGGTTGATGCACTTTGTACAGGAACGAATAAATACTATTATCGCAGGTGAGAACGTGAAGACCCTCATTATGCCGCACGTAACTGTATTAAGCGACACAGCCTGCAGGTGATGTCAAGGGGGGGGGGGCTCATCAGAGTGCCTCCCCATTTGAAACATGATCTTTATGCACTTGAGTTCCACAGGAGTTTGAATTATACATCGTGCATTAGCAACTGGATACCTGCTGCTTTGAAACTGGGGCACCTGCCTTGTCTTGAGACGTGGAGTGTGTCAGACTAAAGTTATCACGGCGATGAACTAGGCAACACGCTCTGAAGGAATGTGGAGGGAGTGGAGACATGTCTCCACGCTTTTTTTAAATTTAGCAGAAGATGGAAGTGAGTGGTCAGCTTCGAGCCCCGACCGCTTTATCCCGGGTAAAGTTTCCACATTATGCTTTCAGTACGAGGCTGTCTGGCACCCAGAGCAGGTCTGGGTGGTTTCAAAAAAGGGAAATTTCTTACATGTATCGGAAATCGAAACCAGATTCTTAGGTCGTTGAGCCCGTTGCCTGTTCACTGTATTGATTAAGCTGGCTCGTCCATTCTGAAACATTTAAGTGTCCGATTAAATCTTTGAAGGAGAAAGACACGTCTAGTTGGTCATGCCGGTGTACAACGTGACGAACGTACGTGTAACGTAATATTCAGGCGCGTTCGCGTAACCATTGTTGCCGTGGAAAAGTAATAAGTATTACATATTCTGAGTGTGTGTCTGTAGCCTTAGTTATCCAGCATGCAAAGCGCATGCGCAGTATTATATTGTCATCTGTGACTTGTCCGGCTCTACGATATTTTTCCACATTATCTCATAAACGGCACGATTTTCGGAAAAAAGTTATTGAACATAAAATGTGTGTTTTGATTTTATGTACAACTTTTATCTGAAACATTTCTAATTCTAAGAAGAATTCAGCGAGATATTGTCATAAATGTACATAGGTCTTCATGTAAAGTACCCGTTATTTTTGTCAGATTTTAATCAAACTGGAATCTTCTCGACAGATTTGCGAAAAATTCTCAAATATCCAATTTCATGAAAATCCGTCCAGTGGGAGCCGAGTTGTTCCATGCGCACTGACAGACATGACGAAGCTAGTAGTCGCTTTTCGCAATTTTACGAAAAGCGCCCAAAAACCCTTTCGTCCTGATCAGTGGTTGGAATTTAAATCCCATCTTCATTGAAAGGTTAATTTAAAACGCTGTAGTCAGCAATGCCCCATGTGTTGTTCAACGGACCGCAACAGATGTGGGACCGCAACAGACGTGGGACCGCAACAGACGTGGGACCGCAACAGACGTGGGACCGCAACAGACGTGGGACCACAACAGACGTGGGTCGGGTTATGAAGAACATTCAGCGGAGTGAGCAGTTGCAGAGGGTTGCATAACGTCACGACATGAAGTTGTCCAACATTCAGACTGAAACAGGGCTCAGTCCTGGCATATGGCGGGCGTCAATAAGTTTGCGTGTCTAGTTGGACACTGGGAACTAGTTATATGGCTGACAACTGTTGATAAAGCATGAACATATTGGCTTCACAGCCGTGCACGATATGCCTTAAGTGAACGCATAAGCGAGAGGTAACCCCTCTGAAGATCCATCCATGTATGTAACCGCAGAAAATATTTTGAAGACATTCGTGAGGTTCGTTGTAAAATGTAAAGCTGTAAAGCTGTAAAGTGACCTCATTACTTTGGTATAGTCCTTATCGTATGGGGCGCGCGGTGGCGTAGTTGGTTGAGGCACTACACTACTAACCGAACGTCGCGGGTTCGATTCCGATGGTGTGATTGGAATTAATTCCTTGACATAATCGTTTCGGTCGCACTATGGCCTGGGGTCGACTCAGCCTCTAACAGAAATGAGTACCAGGAATATTTCCTGGGGGGGTAAAGGCGGCCGGTGCGTAGGGCTGACAACCTTACCACCTTCATGTGCCGATTGTCTACAAATCTGGGAGCCTCAACCTCCTGGAACCCTCAGGGCCTGTCCAGGCCTGTAATGGGTTGCTTTTACCTTATCGGTATACGGGTCTTTTAGCCTACAAGGGGTGGTCCTCCGACTTGGAGAACTTGCTATGGCTTTCGGCCTAAGCCCACGTGCTGTGAAATATTACACAGGCTTTGGAATTGGCGGGATTTTGTGAATACGGTAATGAAACTTCGTGTTCCGTAGAAGGCAGGGAATTTGTTTAGTGATTAAGTGACTTCCAGCTTGTCAACTCCAGTGAGCTGGTGCCTTACAAGAAGATTTCACACTGTTGCCACCGTGCATCTTCGTCATATTAAATTAAGTTATAAACCAACTGATGCACACTAAAACCACTTTTTAAGTAGCTTTATTATAAAATTGTTAAAATTGTACCCCTACACGTGTTTCGATCCTAGGATCATCGTCAGGGGGGTTTCTTGCTAAAAGCTACAGTCACTTCAACACATGATTTAAAATATTCTATCTGCACTTTGAAACACAAGTTAAAATCTTGTCAATAGATTCGCTAAAAGTTATAAAATTATAAAAACACTGTAGTTGGTAGAATTGTGGAACTGCTGGCGTGTGGTATTAAAAGCATATGAAATGTTTTTTCGTGGAGCGGAGTGTACTACGTGTCGTCCTGTGAGGAGTGCTATGGTGGAGTGCTGATAGAATATTTTAAATCATGTGTTGAAGTGACTGTAGCTTTTAGCAAGAAACCCCCCTGACGATGATCCTAGGATCGAAACACGTGTAGGGGTACAATTTTAACAATTTTATAATAAATCTACTTAAAGAGTGGTTTTAGTGTGCATCGGTTGGTTTATAACTTAATTTAATATTGCAAGAAGATGTTTTATCATTACTCTCAAAGCAGTCCATAATGTAAGAAATTAACACATAAAATGCTACGTGTGGTTAGAAAGTAGGCATGCACTGTGTTTGTTGTTGTGTGGGCCTATGTCAACCGGAACTACAGACGTAAGATTTACTCCTCTACAGAGTGTGATATTGTTTCTCTATCGCCTGCTTTTTGCCAAACACATTCGTATTTGTAAAAACATAATTTTAGTTTGCCTCAAAGTTATGTTGGCAAGACTGATACACGTGCGTGTTGTCTATTGGTACCGAATTACGTGACGTAAACTGAGTCGGATATAACCTGCAGGCTTCGCACCGTCGCCATATTTATAATTGTTAATATGTTTCTATATATTGTTCACACCGTGCACTGTCGATAACCAAATCACAACACTCAGATCAACAACATGCACTATATTGTTCACACCGTGCACTGTCGATAACCAAATCACAACACTCAGACCAACAACATGCACTATATTGTTCACACCGTGCACTGTCGATAACCAAATCACAACACTCAAACCAACAACATGCACTATATTGTTCACACCGTGCACTGTCGATAACCAAATCACAACACTCAGATCAACAACATGCACTATATTGTTCACACCGTGCACTGTCGATAACCAAATCACAACACTCAGATCAACAACATGCACTATATTGTTCACACCGTGCACTGTCGATAACCAAATCACAACACTCAAACCAACAACATGCACTATATTGTTCACACCGTGCACTGTCGATAACCAAATCACAACACTCAAACCAACAACATGCACTATATTGTTCACACCGTGCACTGTCGATAACCAAATCACAACACTCAGATCAACAACATGCACTATATTGTTCACACCGTGCACTGTCGATAACCAAATCACAACACTCAGATCAACAACATGCACTATATTGTTCACACCGTGCACTGTCGATAACCAAATCACAACACTCAAACCAACAACATGCACTATATTGTTCACACCGTGCACTGTCGATAACCAAATCACAACACTCAAACCAACAACATGCACTATATTGTTCACACCGTGCACTGTCGATAACCAAATCACAACACTCAAACCAACAACATGCACTATATTGTTCACACCGTGCACTGTCGATAACCAAATCACAACACTCAAACCAACAACATGCACTATATTGTTCACACCGTGCACTGTCGATAACCAAATCACAACACTCAAACCAACAACATGCACTATATTGTTCACACCGTGCACTGTCGATAACCAAATCACAACACTCAAACCAACAACATGCACTATATTGTTCACACCGTGCACTGTCGATAACCAAATCACAACACTCAAACCAACAACATGCACTATATTGTTCACACCGTGCACTGTCGATAACCAAATCACAACACTCAAACCAACAACATGCACTATATTGTTCACACCGTGCACTGTCGATAACCAAATCACAACACTCAAACCAACAACATGCACTATATTGTTCACACCGTGCACTGTCGATAACCAAATCACAACACTCAAACCAACAACATGCACTATATTGTTCACACCGTGCACTGTCGATAACCAAATCACAACACTCAAACCAACAACATGCACTATATTGTTCACACCGTGCACTGTCGATAACCAAATCACAACACTCAAACCAACAACATGCACTATATTGTTCACACCGTGCACTGTCGATAACCAAATCACAACACTCAAACCAACAACATGCACTATATTGTTAACCAGATTGTAATATAATATAAAAAATATATCTGCGAACAATACAGTGAATTTTATTGGATTGATTGTTGTGAGTTAATTGTTATCTTATGTTTCCTACAGAATGTTGCTGTATATATAGTTCTTTTTTGTGGAGAAGGGCCCCGCAGCACAAGATACGGACGCACCGCAGCCTAGAGGCTTATTGTGAAAGCCTGTGGTGAAGATGGTGATTAGTTTTTTGTGCTTTTTCATGTAATGGAGCACCGGTGGAATGAAATTGAACAGGGGAAAACCGAAGTACTCGTGGAAAAACCTGTCCCAGTTCCACTTTGTCCACCACAAATCCCACATGGACTGACCCGGGATCGAACCCGGGCCTCCGCGGTGAGAGGCCGGGATTGACTTGTTGACTAAATACAGGCTGTAAGATTTTCCTTCAATAGTCGATAGACCAAAACCGCAGCTCTTACAAAGGAGAAGGTGCATCTTGCTACTCGATCTTACTCTGAGCCAGTTAAATCCAGTTCTCACCCTGAAATACCATTTCACTAAGATCGGTATTAACCTTGATTTCAGGCTTCCGCCGCGATGTTGATGAAATCTGTGGACTTCTGGGTTATTACACGGCGTCGTGTGGTAATTATTTACCGACGTTTCGGGACAACGTATCGGTCCCATCCTCACGGGTCAAGATTCAAAGTAGTAGCTTTCCTACTTGGAATCTTGACCCGTGAGGATGGGACCGATACGTTGTCCCGAAACGTCGGTAAATAATTACCACACGACGCCGTGTAATAACCCAGAAGCCCACAGATTTCAAGATCGGTATTGTTTCGTCCTGTCTAAAGTTACGACATCTTACACAAGACGGTTTTCTAACCTAACATACTAGCACCGTGTTTCGCTATGTATCTCAGTCTAACTAACTAACTAACTAACTCCGTGGAGCAGAGTCATTCTTGAGAAGCTAACAGGTCGTCAGCTAGTCAAGAAATTCCCCGCGGTTTATGGAACCCGAATGTTCATTACCGCACTCACAACAGTCCGCCACCTGTCCCTATCCTGAGCCATATCAATCCAGTCCATCCCCCCCCAGCCCACTTCTTGAAGATCCATTTTAATATTATCCTCACTCTATGGAACCTTATTGCCTTGCACCGCGACGCTTTTCAATACGACCTCACCATTGTCAGGCTTGCGTGTCAAGTATACTTACTGCATTGCGCCTCTATTTTTTTTTCATGGGCCGATAGCCCAAGTGGGCCTTGTTCTCCTCATTGTCGAGGTTTCGAGAATGCACTGAAGACATAACACGCTCGGTAGGACTCCTCTGGACCAGTGATCAGCTCGTCGCAGAGACCTCTACCTGACAACACACAACACTTACAACAGACAGACATCCATGCCCTCGGCGGGATTCGAACCCACAATTCCAGTAAGCGAGCGGCCGCAGACTCACGTCTTAGACCGCACGGCTACTAAGATCGGCATTACTCCTCTAAACTGTTCTTAAAATACACCGATTAGAAGTAATGATGAGAGGCACGCGGTGGCGTAGTTGGTTGAGGCACTGCGCTACAAACCGGAACGTCGCGGGTTCGATTCCCGGTGGTGTCATTGGAATTTTTTATTGACATAATCATTTCGGTCGCACTATGGCCCTGGGGTTGACTCAGCCTCTAACAGAAATGAGTACCGGGAATATTTCCTGGAGGGTAAAGGCGGCCGGTGCGTAGGGCTGACAACCTTACCACCTTCATGTGCCGATTGTCTATAAATCTGTGAGCCTCGACCTCCTGGAACCCTAAGGGCCTGTCCAGGTCTGTAATGGGGTTGTTTTTTGTTTTTTTTAGATGTAATGATAACATTAATATTACGATTAAAATCCCATTGTGATTAAATAAAAGCGAAAGCTGCAGTTTGTAATTATGCGATCCTTTTGGCATCTGGGTGCTGGGACTCGGGGGGGAGGGTAAATCTGCCTGAACGTCAAACTGACCACTCAACTGAATCCGGTACCTCCACTGCCCCCCATACTGTACATGATGCTTCATTAGACACGCGACCCCGTCATCTTTTCTGACATTTTGCTGAAGTGTTCTGTTGAACAAGTATTCAAGTGTAAACAGCGAATTTGTCTTCAATTATCCGCGTGTTTTGACACGATGTTAGTTCCTTGAAATATTGACCACGCGGCTGTTCTCGGGGTGGGGTGTGAGAGTGCGCAGTTTGTCGATGTCAGTCCTGGAAGCTGATCACCAGGTAACCTTTTGCAGTCTCTCGTAGAAGGCCAAGCAGGAGGGTTTGTGTCGCGATGGTCAACGAAGGTGAGTGCGAAGTGCATGACATTCTGGCCACGACGTGGTCGTCTGTCGTGGGAAGATCTGTGAGAGGCACGGCGTAGCGCAGTACAAGCACTACTTGTGGGAACTTGGAGGCGATCTGGAAGAACACGTTTTGGTATAAAGTGTGTACGATTAAAAATGGTGAACGCAAGACACAAACTGGGAGATATACACGTAGATGGGAGGGTTATACAGGGTGTTCAATTTATGACACTGTGAACACGCTTGTAAAATCGAGCAGGCCTAGACTATTTCAGGGCTTACGCAGCGTCAAATAATGAAGACTCTGTACTAAAATTGATAACAAACAAACGTGTTTTCAGGATTTAAATCCAGCGAACGCTTTTCGCAATGGTTTAGGAACTTTATATAAGGTCAAAGCTTTTCACGGCCAGGATTCATGTTTTGGTCTTGTAGGTTATGGTTCAATTCAGTCTGTTTCGTAGGGACCAACAGTTTGGAGCAGAACTCTGTATCAATCTCAAGAATACAGAATGTCACAAACCAAAAAGGCCACAGTATACGAGTTCCCTTTTAATAGTATAAAGACGCAGAGATTGAAATACAACCTACAAAACTCTAGTTCCATTATTTTTGCATATGAATGTGAGACTTGGTTTGTCATATTATGGGAAGATAGGCGTATAGCGATTAAGGGTAGAAATTACTGTCTTCCGAGATGTGACGTCAAACGTTATTATATAAACTTGCTGACGTTTCAGAAGAACGAAATGTATGTTTACATTAGAAACTGGAGGCCTTACATTTCTTTGAAGCGTCGATAAATTTCTACCGTACGACATGGCGTCACATTCCAAAAAGACTGTCTTCATAGTCTTCGCCACGAGAACCTGAAAATGTTTGCCATATTTAGTGTTTCACTATAATTAGTGATTTTTCTTTACAGATCAGTGTCACACTATCTCCTATACCGTGGGTACGGGTTTATTTCCTCGTGAAGATAGTGACCGTACTATGAAGCTGACCACTTACGTCTGTCTACTGTATAGGCAAAGCATGCTTACAGCTACACCTCCTCTCTCCCATATTTCTTCATACCGTGGTGAAAGATTTACAACCCGGTGCTAGCTTTGTATACCACCAGGTTTTTTTTTTCAATAGCTCGACGGCCCCTTGGGGGCCTAGGCCGCAGCATTTTTCGAGGTTTCGTGATCATACACTTTAGACACACCACACTCGGTAGGACTCCTCTGGACGAGGGACCAGCTCGTCGCAGAGACCTCTACCTGACAATACACAACACTCACAAGAGACAGACATCCATGCTCTAGGCGGGATTTTTTTTTTTTGCCTGTCCGGGTTTTTTTTTTCCTTGATCCATTTTTTTTGTACTGTTTAAATCCTTTCGTCCTTCATGTCACTTTACGTTCCATGCTACCGTCCTTACAACAAACACAACACAAACATCCATGCCCCCGGTGGGATTCGAACCCACAATCCCAGTAAGCGAGCGGCCGTAGACCCACGCCTTAGACCGCGCGGCCACTGGGATCGGCACCACCAGGTATAACATTCGCAAATTCTACGTTCTGCCCACACAGTGTATTTATGTGTTTTGTGTGGATCTCAGAACAAACAGCGATTATTTCACTGTACAGCATTAACTGACTGGTTTGTATAACTGAGACGGAGTGTGTTTACTGCGCGGCACGGACTGTATTTATGTGTTTTGTGTGGATCTCAGAACAAACAGCGATTATTTCACTGTACAACATTAACTGACTGGTTTGTATAACTGAGACGGAGTGTGTTTACTGCGCGGTACGGACTGTATTTATGTGTTTTGTGTGGATCTCAGAACAAACAGCGATTATTTCACTGTACAACATTAACTGACTGGTTTGTATAACTGAGACGGAGTGTGTTTACTGCGCGGTACGGACTGTATTTATGTGTTTTGTGTGGATCTCAGAACAAACAGCGATTATTTCACTGTACAACATTAACTGACTGGTTTGTATAACTGAGACGGAGTGTGTTTACTGCGCGGTACGGACTGTATTTATGTGTTTTGTGTGGATCTCAGAACAAACAGCGATTATTTCACTGTACAACATTAACTGACTGGTTTGTATAACTGAGACGGAGTGTGTTTACTGCGCGGTACGGACTGTATTTATGTGTTTTGTGTGGATCTCAGAACAAACAGCGATTATTTCACTGTACAACATTAACTGACTGGTTTGTATAACTGAGACGGAGTGTGTTTACTGCGCGGTACGGACTGTATTTATGTGTTTTGTGTGGATCTCAGAACAAACAGCGATTATTTCACTGTACAACATTAACTGACTGGTTTGTATAACTGAGACGGAGTGTGTTTACTGCGCGGTACGGACTGTATTTATGTGTTTTGTGTGGATCTCAGAACAAACAGCGATTATTTCACTATACAGCATTAACTGATTGGTTTTTAGGCGCTTTCGCAAAATTGAGAAAAGCGACAATTGGTTTTTCATGTCTGTCTGTCCGTCCGCATGGAACAACTCGGCTCCCAATGTACGGATTTTCATGAAATTTTTTTATTTTTCGAAAATCTGTCGTAGAAAATTCAAGTTTCATTAAAATCTGACAACAATAACGGTACTTTACATGAAGACCTATGTACATTTGTGATAATATCTCGCTTGATTCTTCTTGGAATTAGAAATGTTTCAGACAAAAGTTGTACATAAAATCAAAACACACATTTTATGTTCAATAACTTGTTCCCCAAAATCGTGCCGTTTATGAGATAATGTGGAAAAATATTGTACAGCCAGACAGGCCACAGATGACAATATAATACGGCGCATGCGCTTTGCATGCTGGATAACTACGGCTACAGACACACACTCAGAATATGTAATGTTTATTGCTTTTCCACGACAACAATGGTTACGCGAACGCGCCTCAATGTTCACGTTTACACGTACATTGCCTCTCTTGTTATAACTATGGCGGGGTTTAAAACAGATTATATTTCTTCCCAGAGGTTATTTAAGCCCATAAATGTGAATTAAGTGGGGAAGGGGGTGGTCTGTATTTTCCTTCTAGATAGGAACTTACTGAATTGTGCTGCTTGTAGCAGGAATCGAACCAACAACTACGACGCACAACCCACAATAACATCTGTCCACGTTACGTGCTGACACAGGCGGGCCTAACACTCGCTCCAGCATTATATCGACGTAGGAATACGGAATGTGATGAGAGTGGTGCTGTGGTGAGTTGCGTGGCGCTGTTGCTTGTGAGGTGGGTCTAGATAACTGCTCTGTCGAGTTTGTACTGGGCAGAATGCGAACCGTGCCTTCGAAAATTATTACAAAACTGCGATACAAACATAGTCAGGTGCAACTGTAAGTGTTGAGCGCTAACTAACGCACAATCTGCCGGAACTGTAAGTGTTGAGCACTAACTAACGCACAATCTGCCGGAACTGTAAGTGTTGGGCACTAACTAACGCACAATTTGCCGGAACTGTAAGTGTTGAGCACTAACTAACGCACAATTTGCCGGAACTGTAAGTGTTGAGCACTAACTAACGCACAGTTTGCCGGAACTGTAAGTTTTGAGCGCTAACTAACGCACATTTTGCCGGGACTGTAAGTGTTGAACATTAAATAACGCACAATTTGCCGGAACTGTAAGTGTTGGGCGCTAACTAACGCACAATTTGCCGGAACTGTAAGTGTTGAGCACTAACTAACGAAAAATATGCCGGAACTGTAAGTGTTGAGCGCTAACTAACGAAAAATATGCCGGAACTGTAAGTGTTGAGCGCTAACTAACGAAAAATATGCCGGAACTGTAAGTGTTGAGCATTAACTAACGAAAAATATACCGGAACTGTAAGTGTTGAGAGCTAACTAACGAAAAATATGCCGGAACTGTAAGTGTTGAGCACTAACTAACGAAAAATATGCCGGAACTGTAAGTGTTGAGCGCTAACTAACGAAAAATATGCCCGAACTGTAAGTGTTGAGCGCTAACTAACGAAAAATATGCCGGAACTGTAAGTGTTGAGCGCTAACTAACGAAAAATATGCCGGAACTGTAAGTGTTGAGCGCTAACTAACGAAAAATATGGCGGAACTGTAAGTGTTGAGCACTAACTAACCAATCCATAGAGCAGAACTCTTGAGAAGCTAATAATCGCTCAAACACCCATCAAATTTTATGGAACTCAAAATTCCTTTATCGTATTCAACAGAGCGTGCTATTGGTCACAATCCTGAGCTAAATTAAACCATTGCACTCTGTTTTATAGATTGCAGGCGGGAAACTACATTCTGATGCAAGTGTTGGCAATATTTTTTCATGTAACCTGACCTGAAATTCCTAGTAACATTTCGTAACATGTTGCAATTTTATGGTTGGATGTTTTTAATACCCCGGCCAACAGCAGGCTAGAGGACCGCCCCTTGTCGGCTGTCCGCGAACATTTATTTAATATATTTGCATGTCCAGTCTGTATCTAGAGGTCGTCCCTTTCATGCGCAAAATAAAGACTGTGCCATGTCGTGGTGACAGCGAAATTTGTGTTGTCGGTATTTCACTACTTTTTAAGAATTCTAAACTGAACTAATCTGATCGCTAAAACTTTCGAATGTAAATTATTATACGCTAGCTTTCTCTTTGTCCTGTTAACTGGGTCCTTGTCACTATAGCGTGGCGCGTCCTCCGATTGGTGATAAGTGGAGACGGCCCACAGATATGTAGGGTAGCTGTAAATGCACTGAATAGCAGTCACGGACAGCCGACAAAGGGTGGTCCTCTAGCTTGGGCGTCGGACGAGAAGTCAGCTACTCCTCACCTTAAAAGAATCAACACATTACAAAATGTTACTATTGGACTTGGACACGAGAAACCTGAAGGAAAGAGAACACTTGAAAGACTAGGCGTAGGTGGGAGGATATTATTAAAATGGATCTTAAATGAATGGGGTGGTGGGACGTGGATTGATCTGGCTCAGGATAGAGACATGTGACGTGCTGTTGTGAAAACGGTAATGAACTTTCAGTTTTTATAAACCGTGGGGAATTTCTTGATTAGCTGAAGAAGCATTAGCTTCTCAAGAAGGACTCTGCTACATGGAATTAGTTAGTTAGTTAAATTACTTTTTGAAGTTTGATTATGCTGTTTGGTTACTAGAATCAGAGACCATGTTACAGTGTAAGAAAATTTACGCATATTAGTGCTATAAGTTTTAAAATTAATATAAGTAAAATATGAAAATTTAATTTTTTTAAAGGAGTAGTCTTCATTGATTCTGAGGGTCGTACAAAACACGTAAATACACTTTGTGGGCCAAATGCGGAGGTTCTGTTTTTCAATTTTAGACTAGATGGTTAGTTACTTCCTGTCGCTCCTTGCGAGCAATGGCCTCCTTTCAGAGGTTTCTTGGTCTGGAGTGTGTGCATTCTGTAGTGAGTGACCAGTCCACTGACTGCACAATTTCTACTCATCCTGATATGACTGCCAGAGCCATCTAGCAGTCAGTCAGGAGATTGGGTGAGAAATTGCCGCTGAATTTTGCTTACGAAACATCTCAATTCATGCCCGTAAGGTTTTTTTATATGCCGTAAATCTACGACATGGGACCGACGGCTTTACTTCCCCCGAAGAAGTTGGTACGGATTTTTTATCACCCTTAAAAATCCATCGACCTCGGCCGGGGTCGAACCCGCGAACCTTGGGTCCAGTGGCGAGCACGCTAACCACTAGTCCACCGAGGTCGACAGACTACAGTAAATACTGAACTTTAAACATTATATAAACAAAGTATTTTCCCCTTAGTAAGTGGCTCTAAATAACTAACCCGTTTGGACCTCGCAGGTGTTGCCTTGTATCAGAACTCTGTCGACGCTATCAGAATCTCTTTGGTTCCAGTCACAAAGGAAAGGGACCGTGGTGTCTTGACGGGGGCGATAATCAATAGAAGGTCAGATCAGTCTTCCGGGAGGTTGCACACGGAGGGAGTAAAAATAAAAATGTGTATGGGAAAAATGAAGGAGCGGCGTATAGGACAGAGGGGGGCCCCTCACGTACTTTTTTTTTTCTGGCGGTGTGAAATGTACAGTTGGTGACCTTGACCTCATATCAGGTGCGCTGTCCTTGAGCGAATTTTGTTGAAATTTCTTATCGGAATATAAGTCTAGGTTTTTTTTTGTTTTTTTTTTTTTTGCTGGATGAAGGGCCCCCGCACCACAACCTTAAGGTTTTTTGTGCAACCCCAATAATGATGAAGATGAGCAGTTTTTTACCAATTTTTACAATTAATGGAGCACCAGTGGAATGAAATCGACAGGGGAAAACCGACAACACGGAGAAAAACCTGTCCCAGTGACCACTTTGTCCACCACAAATCTCACATGGACTTGACCTGGTACCGAACCCCGGGCCTCCGTGAAGTCTAGGTTACCCTCTGTTGTCTTCAGCTATCCACACTGCTTCACATCTTGAATATAATTTTGTTTCCCCCTAAATACTAACTAACTAATTACTAAATTCATGTAGCTGAGTCCTTCTTGAGAAGCTAATAGTTCCTTAGCTAGTCAAGACGTTCCCCGCATTTGATGGAACCTGAAACTTCATTATCGCATTCACAAGCGCCCACCACCTGCCCCTGTCCTGAGCCAGATCAATCCAATAGACGTCCTCCCATGTTATTTCTTGAAGTCCATCTTAATATTATCATAATTATTAACGAACAAATAATCGTATTTCAAAAGTGCTATTTGTTACTCACACGTTCAAGAAATTTCTCGCCTTTTATTGTCACCAAATGTTCATGCCAGTTTTCACAAGAGCTCTCGACTAATCCGTATCCTGAGCCAAATAAGTTCTCTCCACACCCTTTATCTGTCTCCTTAATATCCAATTTAATGCTACATTCACACAAAAACCTAAATCGTCCATATGATTTCTTCCTTTCAGATTTTCCGAGTAAAATTATTACGTATTAAGATTCACTTAACAACCAACAGCTGCGCTATCGAATTAAAACATCACTTAAAGTTACCCTACATATGTTTCGGTCATTATATGACCATCATCACGGTATCTATATCTTTATGTTTTCACTTCACTGTGCGCTATCCACTTTTTTGGTGTTTAATTCATTAGTGTTTCTCATTTGGGAGTTATTTAGTGCACTTGCACTTATATACGTATTTGTCTGTTGAGATCGTCCTGCGTCGAATTATTACGTATTTATTATCTCTCCTATGCCGATCCCAGTGGCCGTGCGGTCTAAGGCGTGGGTCTTCGGCCGCTGGCTTACTAGGATTGTGGGTTCGATGCCGATCCCAGTGGCCGTGCGGTCTAAGGCGTGGGTCTTCGGCCGCTGGCTTACTAGGATCGTGGGTTCGATGCCGATCCCAGTGGCCGTGCGGTCTAAGGCGTGGGTCTTCGGCCGCTGGCTTACTAGGATCGTGGGTTCGATGCCGATCCCAGTGGCCGTGCGGTCTAAGGCGTGGGTCTTCGGCCGCTCGCTTACTAGGATCGTGGGTTCGATGCCGATCCCAGTGGCCGTGCGGTCTAAGGCGTGGGTCTTCGGCCGCTCGCTACTAGGATCGTGGTTCGAATCCCACCGGGGCATGGATGTCTGTCTGTTGTGAGTGTTGTGTGTTGTCAGGTAGAGGTCTCTGCGATGGGATGATCACTCGTCCAGAGGAGTCCTACCGACTGAGGTGTGTCTCAAATGTGTGTGATCATGAAACCTCGACGAAACGAGGAGGCCCAGGCACATATAGGGCTGTCGAGCCATAGGAAAAAAAATTCTCTCTCCTATGCCTGCTACATATTCGGGTCTAGGGGAACCATCTGAGTAGGTGTCTCCCCTCCCATCACCTGAAGACGGAAGAAGAACCGGCTTCCGAAACGTCGTGATTTTATATATTTTTATATTTTATCCGGACGATGGATAAAGTCCAGAAGACAATTGGTTCTCAACTAAATTTGTTGATTTACCAATCATTAGCCTCTCAAAGACCTTGTGTTAGAGGTCTTCCGATAACAAAGCAGCGATGTTGACCACTACAACACAGTTCGCTGTACCCCACACGTTCAGTTACAATAGATAATACGTCAGTTCGTGGAACAAAGGGGCGTGTCTAGCGTATTTGTTGTGTGTCTCGCTGCTTTACGAGTAGAGATACAAAATGTGTGGTTCCGGAAATGTCAAAGGGTTGCTATTTCGACATCGGGGGATCAATAAGAGGTTCCGGCTGTGTTTGTAGCATAGTCGTAAGAGCCGGTGTGCGTAGCGGTTGGGCAAATCAGTCGATCCAGCGTCCAGATCAGAACGGACATGCTCGAATGTTTGTCAGTGTTGTACATTACTTGTTATGTCTTTTAAACTGGATGGTTACTTCGTTGGGTTAATTCGTGTTATGAAAACGTAGCACTTATTACTAAGAATACTTTTTTTTTTTGGGAGAAGGGCCCCGCAGCAGATGCTAGGACGCACCGCAGCCTTGAGGCTTATTGTGCAACTCTGTGATGAAGATGATTAGTTTTTTTTTTTCGTTTTTCCGTGTAATGGAGCACCGGTGGAATGAAATTGACAGGGGAAAACCGAAGTACTCGGGGAAAACCTATCCCAGTACCACTTTGTCCACCACAAATCCCACATGGACAAACCTGGATCGAACCCGGGCCTCCGCAGTGAGAGACCAGCGACTAACCGCCTGAGTCATGGCACGGCCAAGAATACTTAGAGAATTTTGGAGACATATTTCTAGTATAGTCGGTTTATGGTTAAGAAAATCTGGCCCCTGGATTAACCTTTCAATGGTGCTGGGGTTTAAATACCGACTACTGCACCGGGCGTAAGGATGTTTATTTTATAATACTCTTAAATGTATTCACAGATGTATGGTGCACCGAGGCCGGCAATATGTGAAGAATTAAATGTCCGTACAATGAACCGAGACCGGCATTGAAAGATTAATTGAGCATGACCATATACAGGTGTCTGTGGGAGCTGTGGTCTAACACTACGCATTCGTAGTTTCTGCACTAGTGGAGTTGAGTTGTCAGTTTCACGCTCCGGCCGCTTTGCCACTGTACAAATAACTCCACACTACCCGTAGATTAAGGGGCCGCATGGGCGTCAGATACGGTCTCAAAGCTGTTGAGTAGAGATATATTTCTGCCTTTGTTAGGAATCGAACCCCGGTTTCCTGGTCGTCCTTCCCATTCTGTTGTCGCTGTACTGATTTATCTGTACATCTGCGGGTATAAAGTGATTTTAAAGCGATCTGTACAGCGAAGCTTTACCGTCTTGTCTGTGGGTTTAACAACAAAAATTGCTTGTATTGTCGAAATCTATAAAGAAAAACATGTGAATTTAGTTCCGTATTTTGTAGAACGGACGCAGCGTGACACAGACTTGATGATAGCGATGCAGTATTATTATTATTAACTATACTGTTTCTACGGAGCATGGAGCTTCTTGGGAAGCTGATAGTCGCGTAAATTTTCAAGAAATTCCTCGCGTTCTTTGGGATCCGAAGTTTTATTACCATGGTCAGAAGAGGCTGCCATTGGAACTAATCCTGAACCTCATGACTCCGGCCACATTATCACCCTCTGTTCCTGTAAGATCCATTTTAATATTATACCTAGATATACGTGCCCTCCTCTTCTTAGTTTTTCCAACTAAAACCTTCTGTGTGCTATACCTCTCCACGCCCTCCTGTGCTATCATCCTTTGTATGTAATAATAATAATAATAATAATAATAATAATAACCATGGCTCGACAGCCCTATATGGGCTTGGGCCTCCTCTTTCCGAGGTTACGAGGTCTTTGTGCATTAGCGGCAGTGAGGGACCGACCCACTGCCGCGCTTTTCAACTCGATCCTGATGTGAATGCCAGAGCCATCTGGCAGGCAGTCAGGAGACTTGGGTGAGAAATGGCCGCTTGAATTTAGCTTACGGGCACTACTGGTTCTTCTTCATGCCCGAAGGTTCTTTTACATGCCGTAAATCTACGACATGGGACCGACGGCTTTACTTCCCCTCCGAAGGAAGTGGTGCTCCGGATTTTTATCACCCTTAAAAATCCATCGACCTCGGTCGGGATCGAACCCGCGAACCTTGGGTCCAGTGGCGAGCACGCTAACCACTAGTCCACCGAGGTCGACATCCTCTTGTATGTAACCACCTTATTAACATTGGTGAGCAGTACAAATTTTAAAGTTACACCCTTTTCGCCGTTTTCCCCTCTCATTCCTTTGTGTAAGCTCTAGCATTCTCCTTAGCGCCATTCTCAATGTATGATTTTGCCTTTTGGACAAAGGAGCCTGGTTAGCTCGTTTGGTGTTGTGATTGGCCTACGGGATGGGCGACCAAGGAATCGGGGATCGATACCCATCAGGTACATGGAGGTTTCTGTGTACGACGTCCAGACAAGGTCTGGGACCCCACTTCCTATACGCTGGCTACTGGGATCTGTTTCCCCGGGTGTAAAGCGGCCGGAGCGTGAATCTGATTACTACCCAAAACATCACAGATAATAATGCAGAAATGAAGACGTTATCTTCGGAACACGGCCCCAAAATAAGTGCTGGAACAATCATGAAATTTGAGTTTGCTCTGAAAGACTAAACGTGTGTCCGTTTACAAAGACATTGATATCGGCAATGTATTTAATTCATTCTTTATACTTATATAATTACCTTTCGTAGCTGGAATAACGCAGTCGGTATGTTACGGGCTGGACGGTCCTGGGTTTGAATCCCGGCAGGGACGAGAGATTTTTCACTTCTCGAAATCATCCAGACCGGCTCTGGGGTCCACCCAGCCTCATATTCAGTATGTACCGGTGTTCTTTCCCGAGGGTAAAACGGTTGGAGCGTGATGTTGACCACTCACCTTGATCCAATGCCCAGATTAAGAATAAGCGGAGGCATACCTCTACTCATATATGCCTTCATGGCGTGGACACGGCAACTTTACCTTTGTTATAAATTTTATTGGAGCTAGTTTTTCAGTCGAATATAAAAGTATATGTAAAATAAAGAAAGCCTTGGTTATACAAGGAATGAAATTATCTTGAAATATAAAATGAGTTTGCCTACAGCGGGAAGAATAATTGTTCTGGTTTTTACCAACAGAGTGTGTTGGTTTCTTAGGTTTTATTAGATTTATTATCTTGGGATGGATTTTTAAGGGTGATAAAAATCCGGAGCACACTTCCTTCGGAGGGGAAGTAAAGCCGTCGGTCCCATGTCGTAGATTTACGGCATGTAAAAGAACCTTACGGGCATGAATAAAAATGTTGCGTAAGCCAAATTGCCTCCATTTCTCACCCAAGTCTCCTGACTGCCTGCCAGATGGCTCTGGCGGGCACATCAGGATCGATAGAACAGTAGCGCGGCCAGTTGACCAGTCACCAACTGCCACGAATGCTCACGACTTAGTAACCTCGAAAAGAGGAGGCAAGAGGAGGCCCGGGCCCTTATAGTGCTGTCGAGCCATGGTTATTATTATTATATTTATCTTGGGATTTTATGGTTAGTTTATAACTTTGTAACTAGTGACTTGTGGCCCTTGTTATAATTTTATTGCCTTTGGTAATTATTTTGTATTTTATTAGGTTTGGCCCATTTGGATTTTAGTAGTTTTTAAAAAATATTCCTCTGTTATTTCTCACGAATGTTTTCTGATGCTGTAAGTGTTTTGTGGATGGCTGTTTCGTTTGTAGTTAGTTTCAGTTCACCTGAAGAAGGATACAGATGGTTCTGGAACGTTGTGAGATGTTATATAGTGAAAATGGAAGAAGTATTATTGATGGTATCTGCCTCGGTGGACTAGTGGTTAGCATGCTCGCCACTGGACCCAAGGTTGCGGGTTCAATGGTAGATGGTTTTTTAAGGGTGATAAAAATACGTAGCACAACTTCCTTCGGAGGGAAGTAAAGCCGTCGGTCCCATGTCGTAGATTTACGGCATGTAAAAGAACCTTACGGGCATATAGATGTTCGTAAGCAAAATTTAGCGGCCATTTCTCGCCCAAGTCTCCTGATCGGCTGCTAGAGGGCTCTAGCGGTCCTATGAATAGAATCGTACACGGCGGAAGGCAACGGGAAACCACCGCTGGTAAATTCTCCCATGACAACCTATGGCTTCGTGCCAGTAGGGTCACGACACTCAGAAATGAGTATAAACGACTCGGTATTATTATTATATTATTATTGATGATAAAAAATGAAAGAATTTTACAATGAGTATGAATCTGAATAAAGACATAAAAGATGCCAAAGCAGCATTAACATATTATTGTAGCAAACTACAATGATAAAGTAGAAACAACTCTGATATTATAAGAAAAAAACAGAGACAGGAAAAGTACAGTGAACAGAAGAGACACTTGCCTGTTTATGAGAAGTATAGCATGAAAGGAGCCGGAAAACACGGCTGATTGTAGCAGCACTTCCTTTGTAACAATTACTGGAAATTTATATATATAGGAGACGGGGAAAAAGAAGCCATTTCATTTGTGAGAAGTTAATTTCTTGGAAATTTCTCTTGTTATTTTTTTTTTAAACGTATTCCAAGCACTGAAACTGCAATAGAAAGAATAAGACTTTCCCTTTATTTCAAGGAACTCATTATGTTTATTACGAAATAACTAGTAAAATTTTGAAATTTCTTTAGACCTAATTAGTCGCCCATTAAGGTATATTTACAAGGACTCACTGCACACAGGTATTTATCCTGACCGCCCCAAATTTTCAACAGAAAAAGCACCATACAAAGAAGGATAAAAACTAGTACGAAAAATTATAGGTCTATTTTATGTGTCCCGTATCCATGTGTCTTTGTGGAGTGGCGCTTATCTGAGCATTGAGTTAGCCTTATTTATATCTTAGGGCAAGGTCCTACTTGTAAAATCGGTAGGAATCTACCCTAGAACAGGCCATGAAGGCGCAGAGGGGAAGTAGAGGAATGGCTCTACTCTTTCTTTAAACTCGGCTCTAAATGTGGGTGGGTGTTCAACGCCACGCCCCGGCCGCTTTACCCCCAGGAAATAGACCCGGTACCCATTGTATAGGAGGCTGGGTGGACCCCAGGACCGGTCAAAACGGGTGAGAAAAATCTCGCCGCCACCGGGATTCGATCCCCGGCTCGTCCAGCCCGTAGCGAGTCGTGATATTGACTACGCTGTCCCGGCCCACACTTTTAAAAATCCATACCAAGTAAAAGATAAAACCGTAGGTATATACCGGTATTTTGATCTTCACATTTTCAGATAGAAGGCCGTATGTTAACATATTCTGAAGTGTGTAGTAGCGAGAATTCCCTGAATTTAATCTTCCCCTAATTTATTATTGTAAGTCGTCGTGCTGTTGTCCATAAACTTTTGAGCTTCGCCACGTATTTTGAGGATTTATTGACTGAATTTGTGAATACGCGCTGCAGTTTACTACAAAAGCAAATGTCTGGCTGGTGACCATATGCTGAGTTCATTAGAACATGTCAATGAGCCTAGTGGTTTATTGACTTAGGTTTATCGACGCAGTCAGTTGCCATGCTTGTATAGCTTCGATGGCAGATGAGTGTGAAACATTAGTGGAATATTACTGACAGGTGATACCGAGGTATTGCGAGCATAACCTGACCCAGTAACTCTTTGTACACTAAAAATGCCAAATGGACAGGTCTGGGAACGAAACCGGGCCTTTGCGTCGATCGACTAACTCCCTGATTTGTGAAAGGGTTAAAGCACGTGTTACATATAGTAACCAATTTGCCTTAAACGCTTAACATAATTTTTTTTTTCTCGACAATGAAATTTTAAGACGTACAGGGCATGCACAAAATAATGGTGCGGTTTTAATACTGAACACTATTAAAACCGCACCATTCTTTTGTGTATGCCCTGTATTTCGGTAGGTTGTTACCAGTTTACCTACCAGACCACACGGTGTCATAGCCCAGAAGGCCCAAATCTCAGTTTAAATTATATGTAAATGTTTTTCCTTGAAGGATTAATTATTTAAGGTCCAGTGGTAAATTTACGAACTCTTAGTTTAACACTAAACCTCTACATTTTACCCACACAATTTATTTATGTGCTTTGTACCATTCTTCAAATAAACGGCTATCATTTTCCTATACAGCATTTGTCTGTTGTTCATTGTAGTGGAAGCACACTTTGTTCTCTGTGTGGTACGAACTGAATCTTTATATATAGTTAAATTCATTTTAAGGCCGTGCCGTGATTCAGACGGTTAGTCGCCGGGCTCTCACCTCTGAGGGCCGAGTTCGATTCCAGTTTCGTCCATGTGAGATTTATGGTGGACTAAGTGGCACTGGGGACAGGTTTTACTCCCAGTAGGCCTACTTCAGTTTTCCCATTGTCAGTAAAATTCCACCTATGTTCCATACTCATTTTCATCCTAAAACTACTTTTATCAGAAGGCAAAGCGGGCAAGGCTTGGGAACCTTTAAAACAACGCTCTTGCACGTATTGGGTAGCACTGGAAAAAAAACATATTTTCTTGCTGTTTAGTTTTTAAAGTGTGTAGCAATGTTGTGCTTATCCACAGGACACGCCACTCTGGGACCAAAGTCATGGGTTTACGGATGTAATAGTGTTTGGAGTCTGGTGTGTTCCATGTGCGTATTCATGTCGCTAGAACATCTAGTGACAGCGGCAAAGTGGCATTTCCTTTGTTGACCAAATATTCAATAACACTTCGCTGGGACGCAGTCGATATTGTCTGCGGAGGAGAGTAGATTTCCGGTGTGCTCAGTGGTTTCTTATGTGAGAACTCATAACCACGGTGGATCAACCGACGTGTGACTTTCAGGCCAAAAAGATCCAGCTGTGTGTCGCTCCGATCCGCAGATCCACTTTACGAGCCAAAAGACACGCCAATGTGTGACAGCGTGACGTAATTCCGATATATTTGACATGCCTAATGTAGAGAATATTTCTGGGGATGTGAGATGATGTAGTGCAGGGGTGCCCAACACGCGGTCCGTCAGTATATTTTATACGGCCCGATCACTGATTTTATTCCAATTATAAAATTTATCGCGGATTAATTTACATTTTTTCTAAATTAAAAATACTTATCGGTAGGTGCGTCAAGGCTCTGAAGTTTTACTCTCTCTGGATGATAACGTACAACGTACGTCAGCAGAGACAACAATGCAGTAAAGCTGTAAATTTACTAATTATAATATATTTTGATTTTATTGTTAAAATATGAAATGCTCCTTATGGCTTGTTTCAATTCAGTGAAATCATTACCCTCTTTATCGCCTAAAATGATGTTTGGATACGACGCAAGATTTGAGGTAAAGCCACCCTATAACCTGCCATGAAGGTCCAGAGGGGGAGTAGAAGTATAGCTCTACTCTTTCTTTAACCTCCGCGCTACATAGTGGTGGGTGGTCAACGCCACCCCGCGACCGCTTTACCCCCGGGAAAGAGACCCGGTACCCATTGTGCAGGAGGCTGGGTGGGCCCCAGGGCCGGTCTGACGGGTGCGGAAAATCTCGCCGCCACCGGGATTCGATACCCGGACCGTCCAGTCAGTAACGAGTCGCTATAACCGACTGAGCTATCCCACACCAATGTTGTCAATCAGCGCTAGTTTAGTCAGCATGAAACGACATCTCAAGACGACGAAATGTGATATAACGTGGCTTTGTTACGTGTTACAGCTGAAGAATCCGACGGCGACTCGGGAGTGTGTGGTACAATCCTGACGGCGCTGTCATGGGTCCTCATCGTCTTCACGTTGCCATTCTCGCTCTGCGTGTGTTTCAAGGTATGGTGAGTTGTAGGAATCAGTAAATTATGACGTGAATGTTACGCTTTTTTTTTTGTGAAGGGCCTCGCAGCAGATGCTACAGACGCACCGCAGCCTCGAGGCTTTTTTCTTATATTGGAGCACCGGTGGAACGAAATTGACAGGGGAAAACAGAAGTACTCGAGGAGAAACCTATCCCAGTGTCACTTTGTCTACAACAAATCCCACATAGACTGACCTGGGATCGAAGCCGGGTATCCGTGGTGGGAGGCCGGCGACTAACCGCCTGAGCAATGAGATGGCCTAATGGTGTGCTTTCCTCGTCTTTGTGTACTTTGCCACAGGCCACTGCAGCCCAGAAATTTCAATTTTCCGGTATTATAAATTTTGTGTCTAGAGATTTGGTGGAAATCTTTGAATGGGGGATCAGCCTCTACCAAGGCCTGGAATCGCATGGTTTCGTTATGTTAAAGCAAGTGATGCATAAACTAACGGATTTGAACAATTGAAATCTATACAACATATGGACCATAACGGCAGATATGAATTGTCGGATTCAGTTTTCGGAGTGCTGTCATGACAAAAGTTCAGACGACCCGGGCAGCGTGCCGGTAGCCAAGGTGAATACCCTCATATAAATGACTTACATAGAGAACTGTCGTGTCGCGTCGTGTCGCGTTGCGTCGCGTCGCTTGAATTTCCCGTTGTGTGTGGAAACGAGTGTCGTACTTGCAACTGGTCATCGATTGCAGCGATTCTACAGGGGTCATTTAACTGCGCCGATCGACTCCAAGTGCCTACACATTGACCAGTCAGAGTATAAAGCTGGGTCTGAGCTAGGAATATCGCTGGTTGAAATTGTATACAGGGTGGCGCAAAAGCCACTTGACACTCGATGTTTAACAACAGAAAGACCGTGTCAAGTGACTTCTGTGCCGTTCTGTGTACTAGCTAGGTACTGTCTCAAAAATTTTACCGTTAGCCGATATTGGCTGAGAAATTTTTTGTAATGTCGCATTACCGAGAAGAGAGTTATAATGCCTCTTCTTATGATATACAGGGTATACATAAAAGAATGGTGCGGTTTAAATAGTGAATACTATTGAAACCGCACCATTCTTTTGTGTATGCTCTGTATAATCCGAGTTAAAACCATTTTAAACCTATTAAGTTACAACTTTTTTCCTTTTTCTGTACGCCCCCATTCGTTCCCGTGCATTTCAAAACTGTCGTAATAAAGTACTCTTAAATGCATTTACTTTCATGTGTTTTTTTTCGGTAAAGCGAATTTTGTAACACCCTGTATATTATATACATTTTGCACTATGAATGTTCCTTGTGGATATTATAAAGTTAGATTTAAACCTCTCATAAAGAATTTTGTTGCCAGCTAAATTGAGATAGCTTTACAACTTTCAGTGCGTACAGCTTACGCAAAATTATATTCATATCGTTTCAGTTGTTTCAGAATTACAACGTGTGAATTTACACACCCCCCTTCCCCGCTAGTGCCTTCCATTTACTGTGCAAGGTGAAACAATACACATACAGGTTTTGACAGGCCTTACGTCTCCAGGAGGTTGAGGCTCCCAGAATGTATAGGGCATACACAAAAGAATGGTGAGGTTTATATGGTTTATTCTTTTGATACCGCACCATTCTTTTGTGTATGCCCTGTATAGACAATCGGCACAGGAAGGTGGCAAGTTTGTCAGCCTTATGCACCGGCCGCCTTTACCCCCCCCCCCCCCAGGAAATATTCCTCGTACTCATTTTTGTTGGAGGCTGAGTCAACTCCAGGGCAATAGTGCGGCTGGAAGGATTAAATCCCAATGACCCCATCGGGAATCGATCCCGTGACCTTCCGGTTTGTAGTGCAGTGCCTCAACCAACTGCGCCACCCAGGGGCCCATCCCCATTGTGGAGTTAGTAAATTTTGTTATTGTACTGTTTTATTTGTGTTAATCTGTTTTGAGAAATTAGGCGAACTTTGACCGTGCAGAGGTAGCATAATAATTAGTTCTTTAATTGTGATCTGGTATGAATGGCTTGACGAGGCATGGGCTGTCTTAATTTTCTGAATTTTTTTTTGTTGAATTTGATTTTTGAGTTAAAATTCTTAAATGTCCTTATATAAAGCATAATATTAAATAAGGCGGAGGCCATAGTTATTTGTAGATATCATGACGCAACGGTCTTAATTTTTTGAATTTTTTTTGTTGAATTTGGTTTTTGAGTTAAAATTCTTAAATGTCCCTACAAAAAGCATAATATTAAATAAGGCGGAGGCCATAGTTATTTGTAGATATCATGACGCAACGGTCTTAATTTTTTGAATTTTTTTTGTTGAATTTGATTTTTGAGTTAAAATTCTTAAATGTCCTTATATAAAGCATAATATTAAATAAGGCGGAGGCCATAGTTATTTGTAGATATCATGACGCAACGGTCTTAATTTTTTGAATTTTTTTTGTTGAATTTGATTTTTGAGTTAAAATTCTTAAATGTCCCTACAAAAAGCATAATATTAAATAAGGCGGAGGCCATAGTTATTTGTAGAGATCATGATGCAACGGTCTTAATTTTTTGAATTTTTTTTGTTGAATTTGATTTTTGAGTTAAAATTCTTAAATGTCCCTACAAAAAGCATAATATTAAATAAGGCGGAGGCCATAGTTATTTGTAGAGATCATGATGCAACGGTCTTAATTTTTTGAATTTTTTTTGTTGAATTTGATTTTTGAGTTAAAATTCTTAAATGTCCTTATATAAAGCATAATATTAAATAAGGCGGAGGCCATAGTTATTTGTAGATATCATGATGCAACGGTCTTAATTTTTTGAATTTTTTTTGTTGAATTTGATTTTTGAGTTAAAATTCTTAAATGTCCTTATATAAAGCATAATATTAAATAAGGCGGAGGCCATAGTTATTTGTAGAGATCATGATGCAACGGTCTTAATTTTTTGAATTTTTTTTGTTGAATTTGATTTTTGAGTTAAAATTCTTAAATGTCCTTATATAAAGCATAATATTAAATAAGGCGGAGGCCATAGTTATTTGTAGATATCATGACGCAACGGTCTTAATTTTTTGAATTTTTTTTGTTGAATTTGATTTTTGAGTTAAAATTCTTAAATGTCCTTATATAAAGCATAATATTAAATAAGGCGGAGGCCATAGTTATTTGTAGAGATCATGATGCAACGGTCTTAATTTTTTGAATTTTTTTTGTTGAATTTGATTTTTGAGTTAAAATTCTTAAATGTCCTTATATAAAGCATAATATTAAATAAGGCGGAGGCCATAGTTATTTGTAGATATCATGACGCAACGGTCTTAATTTTTTGAATTTTTTTTGTTGAATTTGATTTTTGAGTTAAAATTCTTAAATGTCCCTACAAAAAGCATAATATTAAATAAGGCGGAGGCCATAGTTATTTGTAGAGATCATGATGCAACGGTCTTAATTTTTTGAATTTTTTTTGTTGAATTTGATTTTTGAGTTAAAATTCTTAAATGTCCTTATATAAAGCATAATATTAAATAAGGCGGAGGCCATAGTTATTTGTAGATATCATGACGCAACGGTCTTAATTTTTGAATTTTTTTTGTTGAATTTGGTTTTTGAGTTAAAATTCTTAAATGTCCCTACAAAAAGCATAATATTAAATAAGGCGGAGGCCATAGTTATTTGTAGATATCATGACGCAACGGTCTTAATTTTTTGAATTTTTTTTGTTGAATTTGATTTTTGAGTTAAAATTCTTAAATGTCCCTACAAAAAGCATAATATTAAATAAGGCGGAGGCCATAGTTATTTGTAGAGATCATGATGCAACGGTCTTAATTTTTTGAATTTTTTTTGTTGAATTTGATTTTTGAGTTAAAATTCTTAAATGTCCTTATATAAAGCATAATATTAAATAAGGCGGAGGCCATAGTTATTTGTAGATATCATGACGCAACGGTCTTAATTTTTTGAATTTTTTTTGTTGAATTTGGTTTTTGAGTTAAAATTCTTAAATGTCCCTATATAAAGCATAATATTAAATAAGGCGGAGGCCATAGTTATTTGTAGAGATCATGACACAACGGTGTCCACTCTCGAATGTGACCGATTGTGTAGAACAGTGTGTGTAGATAAGCATGTATGTTAGGCCGTCGAATACTGCGACGCTTACTGCCGTTCTGGGGACTGAATTGTACAGCTCTGTCGGCTTTGTTGCCATAGCAACATGAATGGCTGTTTAAACAGCTTGAGTCCATTTGCAACTGGCTTGATCGAGTTGTGCTGGTAGACAAGTGAAGGCAGATAGCACTGAAACTTGGCAGCCTCGCATTTTCCAAACGCGTGACACAGTGATTTTATATAGCTTATCTCATTAACCTGTTTTATTTATTTATGGCACAAATCTTGTGGAAGTAAAATTGAAATAACTGTATTTTGAAGCTATACTTCGTTTTACGGCGACGCCTTATCCTTCGTCTTCAGGCGGTATTAAAATTGAAGGCACTTTGTATAGGCCACTTTTCCCGGACTTTTTTATTCGCGATTCAGCATTTCAAAATTCTTCCATCTGACGACTCATATTTTGTCAATTAGAGTCAAGTTAGAAACAATTTCTTCTTGTAAATATACTAGTAATATATATTTTTAATTATTTTATGAATACAGATACATTTTCCATACAAATGTATTTGACACTGTCGTTGGGGCGAGTAAGCGCAGTCGGCGAAGTTTTCATCGCCTTCAGTGAGTTTCTGTTTTCACTTTTGCGACGCGACCGATGTAAAAGTCCTCGACATCCAACGTTGGTAACCACTGACTTAGGCGAAGGTTTCGTTAGGTCAGTTTTTCCTTTCACCAGGAAAAAACCAAAAAAATATTTCTAAGTCAGATTATTTATGGCCGCTAGGGTACGTAAGCGATTCGTGCAGATTGGTATAAACCATCCACACATGACCCAAATCAAACATGGCGCCATTACATCACTGCAATTGAAATGTGCACAAATGATTCACGGTAATGCAAGTGATAGCAAGAAATTGCTAAACAAAGATATTGGTGCTCAAATATTCGCTTTTGGAGATGGACAGTTATGTTGCTCAGTCTTCGTGTAGGTTGGATTTTCAAAGTGAAGGGACAGACGTAAGCTGAAAATGATTCATTTGGAATATGCTAGGTACCACGATAACATTTCTGGGCGCCATGGCGAACTGGTGTCCTGGGATTTGTCTATCTATGGCTTAAGTTAATGCAGCTTTCATTATGTTAGGTCAGTGTTTTGGTTAGGAATATTTTAGACGGAGTATGTCCGCAATTGTAACCATTTTTAGCGCAGCAAGTATTGCACACTATCATAGGCTGAGAAATGTGTCACAAAGAGGATTATATTAACCTGATATGTTATAAGTTTTTACGGTTTTAAAGTAACGTTACTAACAAAAAAATATCAATTTCAGTAACAAACTTATGTAACATCAACAATTGCACTATTGTATAATTTATGCATACTATATTTTACATAATTACTACATGTTTCGGCGTTATTGTCTCACCGTATTCAGAGAGCTGACACCAAATGTTCTGTAAAATTTACAGCCCCTTGAATATGGCGAGATAATAACGCCGAAACATGTAGTATCTATGTAAAAAGATAGTATGTATACATTGTAGAATAGTGCATATATTGGTGTCATATAAGTTTCTTGCTTAGTCACAATGCAGGGGATAAATAATACAAAATTAATATCCATTTCGTTTACGTCATGATACCCTGAGGTATAGCGTATGAAATGTATGCGAAAATACGTTATGTCTGATACAGGGTCATTATTCTATTTGACAAACATCTTTTTTTTCACTAGCCACCACTAGGCCGACTAAGCGGGCTACGTTAACGCAATAAGCCAGCTGACAGAAAATGACAAACGATATTGGTCAGAAAAAATAATAATCCTATATACGTAGTTGTACAGGGTGTTCAAATAAAAAGGAACCAAACGGGCAATGCATGTGTTTTGGGAAATTAAAATAATATTGCGTATCTTAGCCGTTGTGACTTTGAATCATGCTGTAGAATGTCTATTTTAATGTATACTGCAAACTGAATGTAGCTCTTATAGTCTATCGGATGGTCTTTTTCCTTGAACACTCTGTATTGCGCAGTTGATATGAAGTTTGCTCTTCGTAATGATGTGCCGTGGGACTGTAGATGACGTCTATAACGTCTGTTGCAGGTGGTACAGGAGTACGAGCGGGCTGTGATATTTCGTTTGGGCCGCCTAGTGTCAGGAGGTGCCAAGGGACCAGGTAAGGAAATTTCATTTGCATTCAGCTTGTGTAGCGCGCTTGCTTTTACATCGCCAGAGACGGAAATTCCATACATATTGTATGACGTATCTGAACGGTGCTGTTCAAGTGTGTAGGCTTTTATTCTCCAATTCGTGACAGAATTATAATATGAATATAGTTAATGTCAGAAAGTTCAAACGTTTGGAGAACCACAGAGGCCCAGCGAGATGGATCAAGTGGTAACGGTTTTTGACTTGTATTCTGGATGTTACCGGTTCAAATTCCGGTCAGAACACCGAATATATTGAAGTTTTCGTCCTTTTCTACAGACGTGTATTAGGATAATAACTTAAAGTAGGCCACCACCACTTACTTTCACGTCTCCTCTAATCCATTGTTTATTATTAACCAATCATTTGAAGCTATACAGTGTGTCCACAAAGTCCCTTCGGGGTTTTGAAAAATTGTGGCGCGCAAACAATTGAGCTAGCCACATGCGGTTTGCGGCAGATTACAGTGAAACTCTGGAAGTTTTTACTGACCTCAGTAGACCTCGATGTGGGCTCCGTTGGTAGCACTGAGAACGTCCAGACGATATTCGAGCTGTTGCCATGTTCTGTGGAGCATGTCCGCTGGAATAGTCGAGATCGCATTCCTGATACGGGTCTTCAGGTCATCAAGTCCGTTAACTGGTGTTCGGAACACATTGCTCTTGACATAACCCCACAGGAAAAAATCCAGTGGTGTTATGTCTGGTGAACGTGGAGGCCAAGGCATTGGACCGTCTCTGCCATCCCACACAACGCGCGCGTTCCTGCACAGTCGCCATTTCACAACTGACTGAGAAACGTAAAGATGGCCGCTTATGCCATCTGTTGGAGGCAAAAAAACTTACAGAGTTTCACTGTAATCTGCCGCAAACCGCATGTGGCTAGCTCAGTTTGTTTGCGCGCCACAATTTTTCAAAACCCCGAAGGGACTTTTTGGACACACTGTATGTTTCGCTCTACCGACAGTATCATCAAATAAAATACGCATATGTAACTACAGATCAGATAAAGTTTTGAAGAGTGCTTGGTAAAATTCAGTGTAGAATATTTCCTGGTTTCCCGTCTGAAAAACTAAAGATTAAAATTTAAGTTACAAACTACAGGGTGTCTCTTTTATTGTTGCCTTGAACACGGCAGCTCTCACGGGATGTTCCGTCGGATGCATGCTATCTGTGTGATAAAGCTGCCGTACTCAGGGAAGAGGATGAAAGGAACACACTGTAGCTTGTACTTCATCTGATTGTAGACTACAAAGATGGAAACTCAACTTTAACGTAGTTTCTTATGAGTGCGAAGCTTGGTCTCTGTGTGACGGAAGGACATAGACTGAAGAACTTTATGGTGGGGGTGAGAGGAGGATGGACACAATTATGAAGGCATGTAGGGGGAGTGGATTTATAGCTCCTTTTATTCTGAACCTCGACACTAGTTGGAGGTGATTGGTTAGTTTCATGCCCTGTCCGCTTTATCCCCGTGTAACAATTAATTATTTAATGAGAATCTTCACAAATTGTATTATTCAGAGACTGTCTTAGGGCGAGATGGGTAAGGAATGTAGCATTCATAGTCGAAAAACTGCAAAGACGGGAAATCACTTGGGAGACCCTGACATATCTGAGGTATTTCTAAAGTGCCCTACAGAACAAGAGACATAAGGGCGTGGATTGGATTAAACTGCCTCAGGATAGGCTTTTGTGGTGGGTTCTAATGAATACGCTAATGAGCTTTCTTTCATTAAGGGAGGGATTTTTCTTGAAGAGCTAAGCGATTATCAGCTGTTCAAGAAGGGGCTTTGTTCCATGGACTGTGTGAAACCCAACCCCAAATTTGAAATTTCTGTTCTAAGCAGTTGGCTACTCTTTGAGACCGGAAATCTAGAATACAATTTGATTCTTGGTGTTTGTTGTAACATGTACAGCATTTAACCCTTGAATGCCGTCCTCGGTGCACTGTACGGACCTTTAATCCTTCACACTCTGCCGGCCTCGGTGCACCGTATGGTCATGAGTGCATTCAAGGTTACTATAGATATAAAAGCCCTCCATTCTGGACAGTAGTTGGAAATTAAACCTCATTGTCATTGAAAGGTTAAGGTATTGTGTCACATGACATATGTCAGGGCCAGTGAGTGAGGTTTGTTCTGTCACTAGGCGTCCTCTTCATTCTGCCGTGTATTGAAATCTACACCAAGGTAGATCTGCGATCCAGCGTGTACGATGTTCCCCCTCAAGAGGCAAGTCAGCTACAACAGTAGCACCTTTCACTGTGCACACAGAGTCGTCAAGTTCTAGACATTGTGCATTTGTATTTCCGTTACTGTGTTGGAACGAGGATTAAATTACGTCATCGTTAAGCACGTCAGAATTCTGTTGTAAGCAAGTCCATTACGTCACTGTCTTTGTTACTGAATTCCACTTTCAACTTAAATTGATTTTCTGACCCTTGTAATGAAAACTAAATTTTAGGATGTGAAGAAAGGTAAAGATAGCCATTACAGGCCTTGACAGACCCTTAGGGTTCCAGGAGGTTGAAGCGCCCAGATTTATAGACATTCGGCACATGAAGGTGGTAAGGTTGTCAGCCCTACGCACCGGCCACCTTTACCACCCAGGAAATATTCCTGATACTCATTTCTGTTAGAAGCTGAGTCGACCCCAGGGCCATAGTGCGACCGAAAGGATTATGTCAATGAAAAAAGGTTGAAGCGCCCAGATTTCTAGACATTCGGCACATGAAGGCGGTAAGGTTGTCAGCCCTACGCACCGGCCACCTTTACCACCCAGGAAATATTCCTGATACTCATTTCTGTTAGAAGCTGAGTCGACCCCAGGGCCATAGTGCGACCGAAAGGATTATGTCAATGAAAAAAGGTTGAGGCTCCCAGATTTCTAGACATTCGGCACATGAAGGTGGTAAGGTTGTCAGTCCTACGCACCGGCTGCCTTTACCCCCCAGGAAATATTCCTGGTACTCATTTCTGTTAAGACGCTGAGTCGACCCCAGGGCCATAGTGCGACCGAAACGATTATGTCAATGAAAAATCCCAATGACACCATCGGGAATCGAACCCGCGATTAGGATGTGGTAGATTATATCGAATAAAATAGTAGCTGTTAGGCGTAATGCCGTAGCTTAGACAGATAAACAAGTAGCTGCTTATTTATCTCTTTCCATTAGATCATGGGTCTGCAACCCGCGGCCCGCGGCCGCGTTTTTAAATTATATATATACCATAAAAATTCCATAAAAATTTAGGTGGTTAGGTGTACCACTTGCAGTTATTCTTCGACGTGCGGCCCGCTAACCAGCCATTTGCCATAAAGAGTTAGGGCGCCCAAGCATTAGATGCTGTGACAACACGTGTCATGCAAAACGGACTGCATTCATGTAATAGAGATGTGCACCACTGCTTACATCTTTGTTGCCGATTTCCCACAGAGAACTTTACGTGTAAGAAGCTGGATGTTATTCTCCTTAATTAATTAGAACTGCTATTGTTTATTTTTTGTTTACATTCCTGTTTTTAAGGATATATAATTAAATTAAGTGGCGACCGTGACACCTGTTTGTGCGTGTCCCATGTCAAATTTTAAAAGAATTGGTGGATTTTGACGAACTTTGGTACCTTATGCCTTTCGCGGCTACTCTCTTGCTTTTTAGTTTCTTATAATAGGTAATAACATTTCGTAAATGCAAACTTATGAGGTGCAAGCCACACTACCTCCCTGTTATATAGTATCCGGTAATCAGGGCTATGTGTGTTAAGAGAGCTTCGAAAATATGTGCTATTTTTATGGAGGTAGTAATTTTAATAGCACGTGGAGCGTGTTGCTGGACGGTACTCTTTTTAATTTAGGTTTCAGTTTGACGTGGATGGCTAATGAACCTGTGGAGTATGGCGTATAATTTAATTTTGCAGTTCATGGAAGAGTTTAATTATGTTTTGTACCGGTGAAATACTCGTACAACGAGCCATGCTGCGTGGATCCAAAATTGCTGTTTATGAAATTCCTGAAACACGCGCCATGCACGAAGGTATTACCCCAGTATCGGTGTCACAATAGATGTGGACTTCTCTAAGATCGACTCTTTCAATCTGAAATACAGTGGACCCTCAAACTTCGAACGGTTTGATGTTCGAACAACTTGAAACTCGAACAAAAAATTCGAGGAAAATCCGGGTTTGAAACTCGAACAAAAACTCGAAAGTCGAACAAAGAATCACGTGGTCGCCTTCTCTCTCTGCTTGGTCCAGATGAAAGAAGGGTAATTCACCTTCCAGTGAACAGTAATATCCCTCCTACTATTATTATTGATTGATTATTATACAATATTTTTTATGTATGTACTATTATAAATAACAATTTTCAGTTATTGAAATTAAATATGCTTGTTTTATCATTATGATCTTTTGAAATGGGCACTTAAAATGTTTTATATTGGGTAAATTTTGGGGGTCTGGAACGGATTAATTCAATTTACATTATTTCTTATGGGGCAATTTAACTCGAAAGTCGAACAACTTGAAAGTCGAACCGTCTCCTGGAACGGATTGTGTTCGAAGTTCGAGGTTCCACTGTACTTTTGAATAGCCAGTGACAATATTTTAGCCACACTGATCTATGACACTTACCGTTAGTAGAGTCACGTACAATAGTTGCAATGTAGATCATGGTCAGTGATGTAAGTGAGATACCGTGAAGGACTGTGGACTCTGTATGTCGAGAGGCATACGGTTTGAGGTTTTGTAATACTTCACGACTCTGTGTGTAAGCAATTTGTTTAGCTAACCTGTCTGGTACCTGCCCCGTCTATGTCTGTACCCATGTCTGTCGTATGGTCAGTCTACCCCGTGTCTTGTCTCCCAAATGTGAAAGATCAAAACCCTTGAATAATGACAGGCTGTCTGAGCTATCAACGCCTCTAGTGGGAGTCAGTGTTGTCTGTTCAGCTTTAAGAATATACAGTGGCGCCATCTGTGATAAATGAAATTTACCTCTTCTCATTTCCCACGCTGGACTGTAATGCACTTAACGGGTTTTCTGTAGCAACGCAGCGAATGCGATGTGGAGTCTACTTGTAAGACTGAAATTTGCGTTTCTTTTGATACACAACAGCAACATCAACAACAGCAACATCACAACAATCAACAACAGCAAAAACAAATTATAGTTTTTCTTATCCACGCCATGAAGTCATAGAGGAGTAGTGGTATACCTCCACTCATTCTTAACCTCGGCACTAGATGGAGATGAGATGCTCCGGCCGCTTTACTCCCTGAAAGACCCTTTACCTATTTAATAGGAGGCTGGGTGGGCCCCAGAGTCGGTCTTGACTGTTTGGAGGAAAGAATAGCTATTGCCTCTACCGGGATTCGAACATTGGACCGTCCAGGTTTTAGCCTAGTCACGATACCTACGACGCTATCCGGGATCCAATAATAATAATTAATAATAATAATAATAATAATAATAATGGAGTTTCTTTTTAATTAAGCCTGAAGCCCACAAAATATAATAACGCTAAAATAATCTGAATTATGACACCGTGTCGGTCTTGTAGATTGTTATAACCGTTTCGGAGGACCGTACCGCTTCCATCCTCAGGGAGACTCTTCCTCCGAAGTGTTGGTACTGAGACTACAGTGTTATGTGTGTCGTCACCGCAGTTGAACCCTCGACCTCATCATAACACACACATGATTTTAATGCGGTGTTCCCCAGCTTTTCTTCCGTGGAGGGCCCGCCCTGAAATAATTTGTCATATCCCGAGGGGAATCCCTGCCTATCAAAAGGGAAACAGATAAAAGAGGTTGGTAGCGAACGGAGATTACTTCAGTATTGCCATTTGCCGGACAAAAAAATCTTGTAATATGTCGAGGGATATTTGGAATTTTTCGAGGTATTTCGTAGGTTTTATTTATCTACTGCGCAATTTCTGGCGGAACCCCTAACGATATTCTGCGGAACCTCTAACGACATTCTGCGGAACCCCTAACGATATTCTGAGGAACCCCTAAAGATATTTTGCGGAACTCCTAACGATATTTTGAGGAACCCCTAACGGTATTCTGCGGAAACTCTAACAATATTCTGCGGAACCCCTAACGATATTCTGTGTAACCCCTAACGATATTCTGCGGAACCTCTAACGACATTCTGCGGAACCCCTAACGATATTCTGAGGAACCCCTAAAGATATTTTGCGGAACTCCTAACGATATTTTGAGGAACCCCTAACGGTATTCTGCGGAAACTCTTAACGATATTCTGCGGAACCCCTAACGATATTCTGCGGAACCCCTAACGATATTCTGTGTAACCCCTAACGATATTCTGCGAACCCCTAACGATATTCTGCGGAACCCCTAACGATATTCTGCGGAACCCCTAATGATATTCTGCGAACCTCTAACGACATTCTGCGGAACCCCTAACCGTATTCTGCGGAACCCAGGTTGGGAATATCTGTTCTAATATATGATGGTATAACCAACAAGATCATTTCGAGACGCTCTAAAAACCGGCAAGCCGATATCAGATCCTAATTTTACGCTGTCATTGCGGCTCTGCACTAGTCATGTTGTCACTGTGTTGGGGCTTGAGGCTTTCAGTGTGGTTGAGATTCATATCGTGGTCTTATGGGTCATCAGCTGAATATGAGGCTGCTGTAGGAGTTTTGGAGAAGAGAAAGACATCTTTACTCTACCAGGAATTGAAACACTTGTAGTGCGGACAGTGACACGAATGCCACTGGGATAATGCAGCTGTCTGTCTGAGCTGCGCAGGCGCAGTAGCAAGTGTTTTGATCAGTCTCATGAGTCAGTGTTTGTGAGTGACTGACCATTGCTAGTTCCTGTTCTGTCGATGGATCAGCCTGCGTCACTGCTATGCCAGATACACGGACCATCCAAGGATTGGCAGTAAGTGATAAGATGTATGAATCGGCGCGCACACTATGAAACGTGTTACAAGCATTTAGTTTAATGCAACGTGAAGCTACAGTTGCTTGCTACTAGCGCTTTCATTCGATACGACAAAGACATACACGGTTCAATTCAACAATTAAACCAACAAATGCACTCTATTTCTTAGTTATGTCCACTAACCCTACACATGTTTCGGCTGCAACAGAGCCATCATCAGGGGTTCAAGGTCACGTTCACTTTAACATTCACTGTTCAATTTGGTTAAAGTTAAAGTGAAGTGAACGTGACCTTGAACCCCTGATGATGACTCTGTTGCAGCCGAAACACGTGTAGGGTTAGTGGACATAACTAAGAAATAGAGTGCAATTGTTGGTTTAATTGTTGAATGTTATCAAAATGCACTGTGAACACAACGTAAAAACATACACGGTTGCTTGAAACTCAGTTTAGGCGTTTTGCGTTTCTTTTTTCCATATCGGGTATCAAAGCGTTAGTTTCATGCAACTGTAGTTCCATGTTGCATGAAACTAATTGCTTGAAACCAGTTTCTTCCTTGTGTTTTCTGCATAGTACAGTGTTTTGTAACCCCGCTCTTTAGAGTGCCCCAGTCTCATCCTCTCCTTTCTCTGTGTGTTTTTGGATAATTAATTTAGCGACTTCCCGTTCCTCTACAGGCATTTTCTTTATCCTGCCCTGTATCGACGCCTATGCTAGGGTAGACCTTAGAACCCGAACGTACGACGTCCCTCCCCAGGAGGTAAGCTGTGACCACAAAGGGGCGGTATGCGAGCCAGGGGACCGCTTTCTTCAAAATTACCGCGTATATCGAAATCGCGTAAAACGGAATATATTATATGTGTAATAGCAAGGGTTGCGTTTCTGAACGCGTGAGATTTATACAGGGCATACACAAAATGAATGGTGCGGTTTTAATAGTGTTCACTATTAAAACCGCACCATTCTTTTGTGTATGCCCTGTACATTTGAATTTATTACACATTAATACATTAATTTTTATGGATATTAACATAAAGGAGCACTAAATATTTGTGCAGAGCACAAAACAAGATGGCAGGTATAAATAAGGAACATGTGAGGTTTTCGTAGAGGTGTAATTGAGTATCCCGGTATTCTGAAATGTGACATTGCGTCGCTGGGTCAAGTGCTTCTATACGTTTCAAGGTTTCGAACTTCAAGGACTTTGAACGCAGTCTTACCTCTCAGAATACTGGAAACATCGATAAATAAAATCATTAAAAATAGAAGATAAATTAAAAAATTAATAAAACTTAATAATGAATGGGCTAGACGTTTCGTAATGCGGCTGGCCGAAAGAACAGTTTGATGTCAGTGTTACATGACACAGATGACTCAAGTGAAGATGGGAGGCTGAAGAAAACCGCGGATAAAGAAAGCGCGTGTACGGTGGAAGAGGGAGACAGGATAGAGAAAATTGTGTTGATGTGTTGTAAGTTTAAAAAATGAGAATATGATATCTGGTAATCACGTGTTAACCGTTTAGGTTCGTTCGGTGTGCACAGAAGGGTGCTGTCTCAAGGACACAGCATTTCTGTGTCTGTTCTCCTGGCTCACCTACTTACCTTTTCCATACTTGAGCAACTTTGATTCTTAAACGAATGCTGACGGAATGTTTGTGACCAGCAGTGCAAATATGCGGCATTATTTTGAGAACTTCTACATACACGCCTACTCATTTTCATAAATTTTACACGTGCGTGATTTAAGTCTTCCGCCGCGGTGAAAATGAAATCTTCGCGATTCTGGGATGTTACGTTGCGTATATTGGTAGTTAGTTACTGACGTTTCGGGACAACCTATGGGTCTCATCTTCGAGGGTAAAGCAGTCTAAGAAGAATGCCGAAACACTTAGATACGTACAGATAGGTTGTCCCGAAACGTCGGTAGCTAACTACCAATCTACGCTGCGTAAAATCCCAGAAGAGCGAATATCTCAAATATATATATACCAAAATTTGTTCCCCCTTTATTTAGCATTTTCAATTTTAAATCGTACAGTCCACACACAAAAAATAAAAACACGTGTGTGCACAAATTAACAACTAGTTGCAGTGCTGAATGTTTCGTCTGCAAGTGTCCATATTTGGTTTCATCAATTAGCTGGGCTTTATGTATAAAATCAGCACGTTTTAGGTTGAAGTCTCAGCCTGTTTAGAAGAGTCTCCATTCATAATTCAATGGTTAGGGAAATCCAGCTTTTTATCACCTAAGATGGCCGATGCAATACATGCGATGCAGTGTAGCCTACGCTGCGTCGTTTGTTATATTAGCCCTTAAAGCCTACGTGGGCAATCTGCCCAGGTTAAAGCGAGATAAATGACTTGTGTGAGAACAGAGGAAAATATGCTGTTGTGATGTCAGTTATGAGTTTATACAGTGCGATAAAAACACCCTGTATACACTGCACACCATCTGCTAATTTCTGCACACAGTATTTATTAGGCTGAAGCCTACCTGATGGACAAGAGAAGCTAGATATATCAACAGTCTTTCTGTGACTACGTGCTGTTTGAGAATCATAGTTTCGGTTGTGTGCACAGCATGTTTGTGAACCACCCTGTGTTTATTCCTCAAATCCTGCACAAGAACACTTTGATGTTACAGGGTTGGTGTTGTGGCACTCCTGAATGCAGTATGAATCTGCTTGTTTTGCCTCTCAGTTGGTCATCATATCACAGCTTGTTCAGTTTCATATATGATAAATATTAGAAAAATATGGTATTTTTGTATGAATATGGCAGCTATGTGTTGAATGTTGAAGTGTTTTTGTTGTGTACTGCATATTTGTTTCACAGTGTTCATTTTTGTGTATTAAAAACAAATGTCTGTTTCCTGCAGCTTGATATCTCAAGTGTGTTCCTGACTGTAACAATGTGTAGAACAAAATGGCTTCCCAAATGAATGATCAGAGGCAAAACTTCCTGGAAGGAATTCAGTTTTAAGTAAGAAAATTTGGATGTCAAAACTGTATGATCATTTGTCATTTTTATTTACAGAAATATTTAGGGTACTTGTTTATACAGGGTTTTCAAAAAGAAAAACCTCAACATTGGAAAGAGATTTACTGCCATGATAGCATCTGACGTGTTAGAATTAATCTTAATACTTGAGAAATTGCGTCTCTTTTTTTTTATCGCACCTGACGAAGTTATGACAAGCATCCTAATTGCCACCTACTCATTGTTACGGTCAGATTACGATGGATACTTACCGTGTAAGTACCGTGTGATAAGAATACTGTTTGGTATGCTATTGTTGACATGTACAGTGTAACAGTGTAACAGCAACAATAAGAATGTACTTAAAAACGGTCTGTTGGCAGCAGACAATCTCTGACACACTGACCTATCTGTTTTCTTACTGTACAAACTGGAAAGACAGCAATGTTGAGTATCAGTGACTTAGCTAGGTTTTATGGATCCAGGGATGAGTGATCACAATGGCTGCCCCAAACAAGTAACGACCTGGTCCGAGATGGCGCAGGTCGGTATAAGCGACTCGCTACGGGCTGGACGGTCCGGGGATCAAATCCCGGTGGAGGGCGAGATTTTCCTCACCCGTCCAGACCGGCCCTGGGGCCTACCCAGCTTCCTGTACAATGGGTACCGGGTCTCTTTCCCGGGAGTAAAGCGGCTGGGGCGTGGAGCTGACCACCCACCCTCATCTAGTGCCAGGGTTAAAGAAAGAGTAGAGCTAAGCCTCTACTCCCCCTCAGGGCCTTCATGGCCTGTTCTAGGGGGAACTTTACTTTGCGGAGGTCCGGTGCTTCTAGGCGTTTGATTTTAATTTGCTGAGCTTTACGAGAATGTGTTAAATATATTTCCTGTACGTTGTTTGTCAAAAAGTAGTTTGAGTAGCTGGCAATGTGTGAAATTTCTGACAGAAATATTGTTGCCGTTTGTGAGAAGAGAAAAATTGGTCTCTGCATGTAGCATTAACTGCTGTAAACCTGGTATATGTGTGCATGAATTTGTCTGTGCATGTTTAAAGCGTGTGACAGTTATTCCTATCTGTAGTTGTGCGACTTAGACTGCTGTTGCACTTAGACCCATGGGTTTGGCACTCTGAATTATTTACACCGCGCGTTTAATTGAACTGAAAGTTCGTTCACAACACCAACAAATCCCTGTACAGCGACAAGATACATACAGGATCGAAGATAAATTAGATGTTTGTATAGGCGTAACTTTGGGGGGGGGGGGGGGGTGCAAGGGGGAGGGGGCAAATGCCCATGAGATATATTTTTTCTACCTAAGATTTTTTTTTGCCACTGAGTTGAAGAGGGGCAAATAAAAAATAAAAAATTTTTAAACGATTATTTGGGTGGTGTAAAGACATGAAAAAAAAAAAATCTGACTTTTACGGGACGCGGAATAGAGGCGTGGTCAGTTTTGCCCCCCACCCCACACCGCATTTAATAAAAACACCATAATAATATTATTGTTTTAGTGATTGTAATCTATCATACTTTACAATATTACTTTAATCAGAGTTTGTGAAATCCCACATGGTTAACATTGGCTGCAAGAATACTGTAATGTAATGTAATGTATGAATGTGAATTACTTTTATAATCTGTTACATTATTATAAGTTTTAAATCTTGGTCTAGAGCTGCCTGAGGATGGTGTAGATGACGCCGAAACATGTAGCAGCGATATAAAACTGTGCGTGTATATATCGCCCCTGTTTTTTTTAAAAAAAGGCCACTTTGAGCTAAATTGATTTACGTGTAGAAAATCATTCAACTAACGGTCCTGTATGATATGTACAAAGATGACAACTGTATCTTCAAGAATAACGAAGATAGGTGGGGGATATTCTATCTTTCGAAGAATTTGTCATATGTAAAACGGATGCACCTTCATGCTTCTGCTGTAAAATTGATAATGTTGTGGGTTGTCCACATTTTTACAAAATAGGGGAATATTCGAATATATATATTTTTATCTAGTATTTTTTATTACAATAAATTCATACACAAAACTTCTGCAATGGCCCACATAAAAGGTGCATTTGTTGGTGCTGTGAATGAACTTTTAGTTCCCATAGGTTTGGGTACAGTCGATATCATAGCAGACGCAGAGGCTCGAACTGACGACTGTCATGTCTGCAGGTCCTCACCAAAGACAGTGTGACGGTGTCGTGGACGCCGTAGTGTACTACCGCGTGTCCAATGCCACCATTTCGATCGCCAACGTCGAGAACGCGCATCACTCCACGCGCCTGCTGGCACAGACGACCCTGAGGAACACCCTGGGCATGCGGCCGCTGCATGAGATCCTTAGTGACAGGGATACAATTTCCAGCAGCATGCAGATTACACTTGACGAGGCGACAGACTCCTGGGGCATCAAGGTCGAGCGGTTGAGATGTGAGTTTTACTGTGCGTGGTCTCAGGCTTCCGCCGCGATGTGGGGCAACCTATCAGTCCCATCTTCAAGGGTCAAGAAATCATTTATTTCTTGACCCTTGAAAATGGGACTGATAGGTTGGTCCGAAACGTCGGTACAGAGTTACCACTCTATGCTGCGTAATATCGCAGAAGAGCGCAGATCTCGTGAGTTTTACTGGCCTGGATTGCTGTGGCTCAGGATAGGGACAGGTGGCGGGCTCTTGTGAATGAGGTAATGAACTTCTTGGTTCTATAAAATGCAAGGAATTTCTTGGCTAGCTGAGGAACTGTCAGCTTCTCAAAAAGGACTCTACTCCATGAAGTTAGTTAGTTATCTGGCTATTGCTGTAACTTTGACATAATTAGATTATTTCCCTTTTTTCTCTTACAAAATATTTGTAAATTATATCTTCTATGCTGTTATATTCAATTTATGTATCAGTATGTGGCAGTCATCTTTTCAGACAAGTGTATTAACGTAAGGTTTGTTTAAATAAAAGCCAGTAACACAAAGTTCAATTGTAGAAAGAAGCTGAATTCACTTTGGATTTACCTTACAGTAAAGATGTTCGTTTGCCTGTGCAACTCCAGAGAGCTATGGCAGCTGAAGCTGAGGCTGCAAGGGAGGCTCGTGCGAAGGTAATGTGATGTGGCAGTGACAAGACTGACAGGTGGACAGTGGATCATGTGATGTGGCAGTGACAAGACTGACAGGTGGACAGTGGATCATGTGATGTGGCAGTGACAAGACTGACAGGTGGACAGTGTACTGTGTGATGTGGTAGTGATAAGACTGACAGATGGACAGTATACTGTGTGATGTGGCAGTGACAAGACTGACAGGTGGACAGTGTACTGTGTGATGTGGCAGTGACAAGACTGACAGGTGGACAGTGTACTGTGTGATGTGGCAGTGACAAGACTGACAGGTGGACAGTGTACTGTGTGATGTGGCAGTGACAAGACTGACAGGTGGACAGTGGATCATGTGATGTGGCAGTGACAAGACTGACAGGTGGACAGTGTACTGTGTGATGTGGCAGTGACAAGACTGACAGGTGGACAGTGGATCATGTGATGTGGCAGTGACAAGACTGACAGGTGGACAGTGTACTATGTGATGTGGCAGTGACAAGACTGACAGGTGGACAGTGTACTGTGTGATGTGGCAGTGACAAGACTGACAGGTGGACAGTATACTGTGTGATGTGGCAGTGACAAGACTGACAGATGGACAGTATACTGTGTGATGTGGCAGTGACAAGACTGACAGGTGGACAGTGTACTGTGTGATGTGGCAGTGACAAGACTGACAGGTGGACACTGTACTGTGTGATGTGGCAGTGACAAGACTGACAGGTGGACAGTGTACTGTGTGATGTGGCAGTGACAAGACTGACAGGTGGACAGTGGATCATGTGATGTGGCAGTGACAAGACTGACAGGTGGACAGTGTACTGTGTGATGTGGCAGTGACAAGACTGACAGATGGACAGTGTACTGTGTGATGTGGCAGTGACAAGACTGACAGGTGGACAGTGTACTGTGTGATGTGGCAGTGACAAGACTGACAGGTGGACAGTGTACTGTGTGATGTGGCAGTGACAAGACTGACAGGTGGACAGTGTACTGTGTGATGTGGCAGTGACAAGACTGACAGGTGGACAGTGTACTGTGTGATGTGGCAGTGACAAAACTGACAGGTGGACAGTGGATCATGTGATGTGGTAGTGACAAGACTGACAGGTGGACAGTGTACTGTGTGATGTGGCAGTGACAAGACTGACAGGTGGACAGTGTACTGTGTGATGTGGCAGTGACAAGACTGACAGGTGGACAGTGTACTGTGTGATGTGGCAGTGACAAGACTGACAGGTGGACAGTGTACTGTGTGATGTGGCAGTGACAAGACTGACAGGTGGACAGTGTACTGTGTGATGTGGCAGTGACAAGACTGACAGGTGGACAGTGGATCATGTGATGTGGTAGTGACAAGACTGACAGGTGGACAGTGGATCATGTGATGTGGCACTAACAAGACTAAGGGGTTTGTAATGAAGACATATACGGAAGTGTGCAGAATGTGTCAACTCACTATTGCAAATTTTATATTACTAAACTGAGATTCACTGGAGACCACTGGTCTGTATGGTGTGTGTGTAAGATTTGCATCACATGTCTGAGGATGTGCAGTTTGTGCTGTTCACAAAGACAAATGTACAACACATTTGAAAGTTACAGCCTTTTGGGTTGTAAGGCCATATTTGGTAAATTTTTGCAATGTTTAATGCAAACATACTGCTTAAGTCTTCAGGGGTGCAGTGCATTATCCTAAACATTGACAGGTTTCTACCAGACTACACCTGGCATCATATCCCAGAAGGCATTATGTTTCACAGTCACTGCCATGAGAACTTCCTTTCCTGAAAATACAATTTGCTTAATAGAAATCCTATCAGCATCCAGACAGAACTGAGACCTCACAAGGAACACATCTGTTGCATGACCTCATTTCTTAAGTGGACATTATGGTGAAGTTGTTAGCACTCCTGCTTCTACTTTGAAGGACCAGGTTCGAATACTGGCTTGGAGACTGGCTGTGCTGAGTGTTTGCCTCATTTACTACAAAAAAAAATTGGGCAGCACCTGAAAAAGAGGCCATGGTTATTTCTATTCAAATACTCCCATTTCACAGTAGTATTGTCATTTAATACTTTATTACATAAAAAATTGATAAAGGATTATTAAATGTATAAAGAGCTATTTCATGTAAGGAATGTCTGTGAGTGATGTACAGGCTGTGAGGTGATGTTTGTTCTGTGCTGTTGTAGGTGATAGCAGCAGAAGGTGAACAGAAGGCCTCACGAGCCCTGCGTGAAGCATCGGAGGTTATCGGGGATTCCCCAGCCGCTCTGCAACTGCGCTACCTCCAGGTATGTGCACCTTTAGATCATAGCCCAGTGACTGAGAACAGCTATCTAAGGGGTCCACCAATTTAGTTGCTTTCCTTGCCTGAAGACGGAAGCCAGCTCTGCTTCCGAGCCATAGTGCTTCATTAAAAAATTAGACGATGGACGAAGTCCAAGAAAATAGGATTATGTCAGTGAGTCATATAGCATTGTCAGAGTCCTATAGAGTTGAATCGCGTTTTAAGTATAGTACTGCAAGAGAGGTCTTTGCAGAAGTGGTCTGCACTATATGTAAGTGATCTGTTAAAGATTGTTGTGTCATGAGAGAAATTTCTGAATTAGATATGATGACCGGGTGATGACAAATTATATTTTTGGTGGGTTGGTGAAGAAGCTTTAATGAATGAGAGGCATATTTGTTAGGAGAAGCAAATTGATGAAGATAAGAATGGCTAGTATCTTGAGTAGGTTTCAGACTCAAACTTCTGATGTGAGTGGGGACATCTGTGTTTACTGTTATGTTCAACAGGAGATATAATTTTAAAATTTTACACACTCCTGACCTAACCCACAACAACAATAATTGACAGTTAACATTAAGATTATGTTTTTTTTTTGGAATATGGTGTCATGTAATTGCTAATCTCTTACATTGAAGATGAAAGCAGCAGGTTTCTCCAGAATGTGGACATCTGTCCACCAGGATATGTGACATTACATCCTGAAAGACCACAGTCTTGATATTCATTGATGTAAGAACCTCAAATCTCAGACTCTTAAACGTTTTGCCGATATTGTTTTCCACAGACTCTGAACACCATTTCAGCAGAGAAGAACTCAACGATTGTGTTCCCGCTACCCATTGACCTTATTACGTACTTCATGAGGGCTCACCAAGCTTCATCATCCAAATAGTAAATGTATGATACTCTTCTTCAGCACCGATTGCTAGGCACTACTTCTCATTGTCTCAAACATTCCTGGATGAGGTAACACACACCATACAAGAACAGATAAAGTCTCTTGGGAATATCTATTGAAACAGATTGTTTAATGTGAAAATGTATATATATTTAAATGTTAATTTTGCTAACAAACCTCAATTTTAGTGTTAAAACCATCTTTAAAATTTCATGTCAGTATGTCAATTGAAATCAATCTATTAACTGTTTTCCCAACTAATATGGCTGATGTTGTCATGTTCTATCTAAATAAATGTTCATAACAGGGATAAGTACCATTAGGCACTTGAGTTGGAAGCTGTCAATAACAATAGGCACTTTTATTGGGGACTGTCATTACTAATAGGCACTTGTGTTGGGGGTTGTCAATAACAATAGGCACTTTTGTTGGGGGTTGTCAGTACCATTAGGCACTTGTGTTGGAGGCTGTCAATAACAATAGGCACTTTTGTTTGGGGTTGTTAGTACCATTAGGCACTTGTTTTGGAGGCTGTCCATAACAATAGACACTTTTGTTGGGGGTTGTCAGTACCATTAAGCACTTGTATTGGAGGCTGTCCATAATAATAGGCACTTTTGCTAGGGGCTGTCAGTACCAGTAGGCACTTATTTTGGAGGCTGTCAGTACCACTAAGTTCTTGTGTTAGAGGCTGTCAGTCCCACTCAGTTCTTGTGTTGGAGGCTGTCAGCACCCATATTTGTAGTTTATTGTCTTTCTGAAAGGCAAGACTTTTTTGTATGACAGATTGCCTTTTCCAGCTGTTGTCCAAGGCTGTGCTTTTTGTGAACAGGGAACTAACTAACGTTTGCAACAGGATGTGAGATCATGTACCCAAGCAATAACAAATTAATGTTTTGTCTGAATGGTGTACTGAAATGAAAGTTGGAAAATTATATTTAACATTAAAAACTTGCATTTGAATGATACAGTGTTCAGTTGCACGTGTCTGTTATAAGTCGGTACAGTAAGGACACACCTTCTTATATAAAGTGTGTTGGAATAAAAGGGTTGTTTAAATTGGGTAATGATTTCTTATCAAGTTTAAGGAATTGTTGTTTGTACCAAATCAAATAAGTGAAAAATTATGTATTTAAAACTAAAATCATCATCTGAAACATGTTACAGACTTATTCAAAAGTATGAATATTATATTTTTAAATTGCAAATGTGACCTTGTGTCATATCCATGGCAAAATTCAAACATAGTATTCTTACTCTGTATTTCCATAAGTTATTTCATATAATACATTTAATTGGCTGTGTTGTACGACTGCCACAGGGCCACCATCCTTCCGCTGTTGTGTAAGAAAACACAAATTACACGAAATACCTCACACATTGATTAATAAACATAAAATTCTGCAAATGAGTGCCAAAATCTGCTATTTTACCATTATAATGTTAATTAGTGGGAGCAATTTGAATCCTATGCTCAATGCAGATAAGACTATAATGTTTCACCTCTCCAGTTGCTTAAAATTTCAGAATTATGTCAGTTATAAAAAGGAAACTTTGCTCAAGTGCGACTACTATTTTGGACGTTGTCCATCATCTTGGGTTTTATTATACCAAAACATTTAAATAAATGAGTGTGTTTTTATCTTCAAGTAGATAAATTTTTTAGTAACTGGGATTATACCTTTCAAATGGGCCCGCTGTACAGGATTCCTTCCTCCCTGTTCCACATGAAAATGAAAACACATCCCATCTCAAGAAGCTGTTGTGTGAAGAACCTAAGACAATATCCAAACCACTATTTCAACTAATCGCAATATGCTATCATCACAATTGTTTAAGGCTGAATCAAGAAACTTGTCTGTCCTGCAAAGCGTAATTATTTCCAGCCATCACCCTTCTTTAAATTTAAAAATTTAATGCGTATATCGAACACAATTTCGTTCACACTTGGTATTAGACTTTTTAAAGTGATTTTTTTATAAGGAAGTGTTATGTTTGTCCCAAATGTGAAAAAATTTTAACTCGCATATTAATGTTATAAAAACATAAAAATATAGCATTATACAGAATTTAAATACCATTAAAATTCTGTTTCCTCTTTATGTTTCAGCAACATGTACTCGTATTTGTCATTTTCCATTATGTCTCTCATTGGTAAGGAAGTGAAATATTGTTATAATAATTTTGCATATCTTTGAATGGCTTGCTTACAGATGAGTAACCAATGAAGGTGTCAAATACAGGGTGTTTCATGACTTTATGCCTGTAGTTCTGAATCTTGTATGGCTACCGAGGTTATTGTAAGTCAGAAATATCTGATAGGTATGTCTTCAAATGTTGCATATTTCGTGTATTTGTAATTCAGTACTTATTAAACACCAATAAAACACACTTATCAGGTAAATGTAGATACCTAATGATTTATATCATACATTCTTCAACATGTTTCAGTTCTGATTGAACCATCATTAGGTGATTACAATTTTCAGGGGGAAGTGAAACATCCAAAAACTGTACTTGCCTGTACCTCCATCAATGTTGTGTAGAGCATACATCATATCAAGCACAAGTAATTATAATATCAGTAGGCCAGGTTCAATATTTCACATATATATATATTCCAAACCACCATCATGCACAAGAAAATTTACAAAATTTACAGGTTACTAGTTTTGGCTTATCAAATAAGCCATCATCAGACCTATTAAATATCAAGAACCATACAAAAACATACATCTTCATGTAAGGTTAAGATCTCTTACTCTTACAGTGTATGTCATAAGAACTCTGATAAAATATATAAAGATTGTGTAAAGATATAACGTGAATATAAAAACTATGTTTTACCTGAAGATGAATATTTCACAGTTTAAAATTTATGTATGTATAACAATATATATATTTCAAACTCTGATGTATGTATTAATATAGATAATGTGTTTTACACACACATATATATATATAAACAGTGAAATATTGAACGTAGCCTCCTAATATCATAACAAATTGCATTTGATACAATGTATGATATACAAAACATTGTTAAAAGTACATGCAAGTACAGTTTTTGGATGGTTAACTTCCCCTGAAAATTATAATTCCCTGATAATGGTTACGTTAGAAACAAACAATGTGGGAGACTGTGTGATATACAGTATTAGTATCTATATGTACATGATAAGTGTATTTTGTTGGTGGTTAATAAATATTGATCTTATAGACATGTGTTTGTTTCACAACGTTGTGAAACTATGGGTATTTGAAGTTGAGCATTGATTTACACATAACTAGGCTCTTGCCATGGACAAGTTCTTATACTGTGCACTTTATTTTACGTTAATGGTTGAAGTGGCCACCTTCAGTTTGAATACAATTTCTGATTTGTTTTGTTAATGAGAATGCCACATACAGCAAATCCCCTTTAAGGTGGGAATTTTCATATAAGAAATAATGTAAATGTGGGTTAAGGAGGTCTGGGTTTGTGTGTACAGTACTTTATACAACTTTATTCTAAAAACACCGTGCATCTTATCACAATCACTATTTAAAAAACACCAACTGGATGCACTTTTTATTTTAAAAAACTGTATATTTCTTTTAAACATTTTTTAAAAAAACCTGACATATGTTTCGGCTCCTCACTGAGCCATCTTCAGGGGTTTATGTCACTAAAACTGCATATGTATACAAATTAACAAATGAATAGATAGAATAGAAATATATACAATGAATAGACGTTTGTATATATATGCAGTTTTAGTGACATAAACCCCTGAAGGTGGCTCAGTGAGGAGACGAAACATATGTCGGGTTTTTTTTAAAAAATGTTTAAAAGAAATATACAGTTTTTTAAAAATCAAAAAGTGCATCCAGTTGGTGTTTTTTAAATAGTACTTTATACAAATTGACTCTGTGCAGAATCTTGTATCATGAGCAGAAGATTAGGATAGAATGGTAGATTAATGTGGATTGTAGTCCTTTTCTTTTAGAAAGTTTATGTACCACAGATGTGGTCCCCAGAAGTGTAGGGATCTTTTACTTATTGTTCCTAAAAAAAATATGACCCTGTGTATGCAGGAAAATGGACGTCATAGTGCTAGATAATGTGAACCCTCTGTATGTATTTCTTTGCTTGACTTAAATTCTTGTGCATAAATTCACTGTGCTGTTCTACACAGTTATAGCAATCCAAAAGACAATTATGTCTATGCATTTCATTTGAGATAGATGTAGTTTTATATTAATAATTGTATTGTCCCCACCTCAGAACTTTGTTTTTTATAACACATTGTTGCTGGTTTCTTGTCAACTTACACAGAAGAATTGAGAATGCCATATTGAGATGAATTAAGAACAGTACTGTTAACTCTTTACTAGAAAGATATTACATACAGAATTAAAATATAAGTGTAATGTAAATGTGTGGGTTTTTTTCCCAAAACTGTGAAGCCTGACCAAGTTTGCTGCTTCTAGGGGTGATGGCTGGTTGTTTTCTGCGGTGGTTCTCAAAGTGTATTGTACAGGATCCTTTCAGCTAATCTGCAAGTTGTTCCAAAAATGAAAAACTAGGCCAGCCTTTTTTTTTGAACTTACAAAATCATCCCATTGGTTTCTCCTCAAAGATTGATCTCTCTCTTTTCTTCAGTGCTGACCCTGACGATCTTCACAGTATATTTCCCCTAACTGTTGGTACTTCTCTACCAAACTACATTGCATTACATCCTGTAATTTTATTGTCAGGTTTGTGTGGCAGCACTGTTCATCATCACTTAATTATTCAAAACATTTGAGAATCATTGCATGTCATTCACTGATATGTCACTAACACGGTTCCGTAACACGTGAAATAAATTACCACACAATATCTCAGAAATGTGTGTCTGAGACTCGGTCACAGTATTGCTGCTGTAGTTGTTCGTGTATATTTCTAAAGAAGTTAAATGTTTTTTTTTTCATATAATTTCACTAATGCAATTTGATATTCACAGTGAAAGCTGCTACTTGTTGGGTGAAGTTGTGTGTATGTGTGGTAAGGTGATTGCAATGGAAGCACTTGATACACTGTGAAAATTTTCTATGACTCTGTTGGTAAGAGCAGCTAGTAACAAAACAGTTGTACATACTTGTTATTACTGGCTGTCATCGAGTGTTTATTCCATGGTGTATTAGAGTTTACAGAATTTGGTGGTGTAGAGCAGACTAACATCAGACAAAGGGATGGTGGATTCAAATATTTCACTGGGACTTGCATTCAGTTGTTTTGCAAATGTGTTTGTTGTGACTAAACGTGTTTTACCACTCCCAATATTAAGCTCAAAAACCTAAAGCATATTGTGAGTCTTTACTGTAGTGTTGTATAAGTCCACAAGCTGTTTGTTGGTTTATAAAATGACCATATAAGATTTGATCTAGTTTACCTATTTTCTATATTTAAAGTATTTGTTCTGGATACACAACACTGGTGCGGTATTTCAATGTTTTGTAAAAGATACTGAAATAAAATAATTCACGTTGATGTGTTTTCAAAGAGTGTTCAGGTCTTTTAAGGAACAAGCTGATAATTTTTCACTGTCAAGTCTCTATGTGGTGAGGTGGAATTGTCAGTGTGTGAATTTTTACGTTAAGAAAAATTCATTTTACATTGGTTTTGAGGACACTTCTTCACAAGCAGCCAAAAGATGCCATAGGTTTGGTTTTCTATTGCTCATTGATGTGACTCCTACGAGATAAGTTGAAAAATTTAAAACATCACATGACAAGTAATTATGCTGTGTTCTGTGAGAAGCACCTACTAAAAGGTAATATTGTCCCTGTCTGTGCCATTAAGGCATATAGGGGGTTAGAATTATAGCTCCCCTCATTATTAAACTCTGGATTAGATGGAGGGCGTTTTCAGGTTCACACCGCTTCCACTTTGTCCCTGGGGACACGGCATTTAGTAACCATCAAAGATGAGGCTGGATGGGCCCCACAACCTTGCTAGATGTTTTGGAGAACAGAGAGATTTCTTGCCCCTGTCATGAATTGAACCCTAAATCGTCCATCCTGTAGCGTAGTCACTCTAACGACTACGCTATCCTGGCATCTGGTGAAAGCAGAAATATTTGGGTTGTGATCCTGAAAAGTTTACCAGAGCTTCTATTTTCAGATTTTAGACTTCACTTCTTCTTCCTTCAGCTTCAGTGGTCAGTTCTGTGCACATGCAGACACAGTGGTGATGGAATCATTACTTTCTGCGGTGATCACAGACTTCTGTACTGAGGACTTTGAGGAGACGGCACTAGATCAAACGGCCTGTAGGCTCCTCTGTCAGTTTTACTATGTGCCCAATACCTTCGCTAGAGAAGATGCAATGTGTCTTAGAATATTTTAGTAGTTTTCATCATAACATTCAACCAATGACAGAGAATGGAGACCCGGCCACCTTCTCTTCTTTAAAACTGACATTTACATAAGACCTGATGTCTCACTGTGTCACAAAGTGTACCAGAAACCCAGTCATATAAACAGTGCACACAACGACCCTTCCAACAAACCACCTCTTCCCTGTGCCCTTATACACAGGAGCAGAAACCTGTGTAATGGGCAGTCATCAGGATGAGTTCAAATTCCTTAGTACCATTTTTAGCGGTGAAGGGCGCAGTGAGAAGTAGATTTGCTGGGCCCTCCATCCACTGGAGAGGGTTGCTGTGACCCAGAGAGTCCAACCCTAAGCTGCCTCCCTATGTTATAGCCATATGACTTTTATCTACTTCAACAAGGACAGTAGGAAGATTTCTGGGTAAAATCACGCTGTGAAAGACAACATGGGACTGAATACTCCAGACATGTACAGCACCTCCTGTGAATATGCTGAGGTCTACTTTGGGCAGCTGGTGACTCTATTGATCAAATTAAGCCACCAATATTTCCTCTCATTTATTTTACAATTTATTACTCGGTATTCATATAACATATTAATACTGATTATAAAAATAAATTAAGCAGCATGTACATTCATCCATCTTGTGAGAGATGTGGAAAATAGTCTCTTAATTGTATGTTTCTGCAGTTCAGTAGCTTTTACATTTCCACCTTTACCCATATTCTATGATAATTAAAGGTGTTTAGCTCTCAATCATGCTCGAATTTGGGGGGGGGGGGGGGGGAACTCTGCTATGTAGTCACTTTAAAATTGTTCACTCCGTGCCCTGTCTTGATCAACACAGCCAGTTTATTGCACCAACCAAATGAACTCTAATATTCACATATAAGTGTTATACATAAAGCTGCTACATGTTTCGGTGCTAGTGCACCATCCTTAGGGAGCACAGGCTGCTAAATATAAAACCAACAGTCATTGACAAGCCACTATTTGTATGGTTCCACAATCTGTTGTGGGCTGCGTTGTTAATATGTTCTATCGTATAAAAGGTACACCCTCTATTTTAAAATACATACAGTTAAAACAGGATTAAAATATTCTTCACAACATAAATATGCTTTTTAACAGATATAATTATATTATTGGTGATGGAAACCTCTAGCGTTGTGCGTACATGTTGACCTTAGTACGTAACTCAATCCAAAGCAGATCGGGTCGCTATGTTGTGTTGTGTCTTGTACCGCAGTCAGCACCGTACTCTTCTATGTAATATTTTCAAAACTTCACTTAAACATCTCCATGTGACACAGCGATGAAGCTACCATGAAGTGGCAAGAAAAAAAACTATCAATCAAAAGACTTCAAACATGTATTTGGATATTAATTGTTATGTTATATGAAAGAGAGCTCAGTCACATGTGCTCCCGTTATCGCAAAATTTGAGAAAACTTGTAGTTGTAATTGATGATCATAAACCTGATTGGATGGAGCATTCTGAGACCAAGAAGTGTAACGGAAAGCATTCTTAGGTTAGCCCTTATAAATGGATTCAGAATTACATCATGAGGTCTATGACAAGATAAAGGAGGAATATAACCTCACATAAGAACGTCTTATATATGTTGCCAGCAAAGAAGCATTTTTAAGGGCTTGGCTTAATAATAAGAAGCCTGAAAGAAAGTAATATGTTTTTAATTTTCTTTCTTAAAGCAAATACTTAAAGAATGTTACAGCCTAATGTGTCTGTTTTTATTGATACTTATTTTTACCAAAAGGGTTCATATCTGAAAGTCAGTATAAAAGTCACAACTCCAGACGTCGAGTTTGAATGTAAAAATATATTTTTAATACATGCAAAATATCCCTTGGTACCTATTGGGAGGCGGGGGGAGGGGTACACGGTAGCGCAGTTGGTTGGGCACAGCGATACAAGCCGGAAGGTCGCGGGTTCGATTCCTGATGAGGTCATTGGAATTTTTCATTGACATAATCCTTCCGGTCGCACTATGGCCCTGGGGTCGACTCAGCCTCTAACAGAAATAGTACCAGGAATATTTCCTGGGGGATAAAGGTGGCTGGTGCGTAGGGCTGACAAGCTTACCACCTTCATGTGCCGATTGTCTTGAAATCTGGGAGCCTCAACTTTCTGGAACCCTAGGGGCCTTACCTATTGTTGGACAACAATGCCATTCTGGACTTTGTGTTGAATATTGAATTCGATGACATTATGATGAATTGAATACACTCGTATAGTCTGTAGACTGTCCAGGTGGGAAATACCAACACGAATATCCCATACACACTGCTAGGTCCTTACCATCTAACGACGCTTCTTCATGACCTCTCAGTATAAATTACCACAGTCCATGTATAATTCCTCATAACTAAATTGGATTAATCCATAATTCGAGGCGACACCAACAAATTTCTCTAAAAAAAAAAGTTTGGCCAGTTGTCTATTTTTGGTTATTTGCCTTGAATAGAAAATTTATAAACTGTTAGTTTTAAATGATGGGAATCTAAAGGCCGGACGCATGGCTGGACGCATGGCTGGAATGCGATGAGTGAAAGATACCCACATAACTCTGGTGGAGAAAGTTATTTGAAAGCGACTGTTTGGGAGGAGGTAAATAAAATTATCTCTGTGCTTAAATACGCACGATCTCATTAGGAACGAATGAATGGATGAATGAATGAATGCATGTATAGCTCCACGTGTTCTTAGCCTTAACACTAGCTGAAGGTTAACAGTAGGCTGCGCGACCTGTCAGCTGTATCCGCGGAGAAGGATCACCTGGAACCCACTGAAGAGGAGGCTGGATTCTTGAACCGGTCTGAAGGATTCAGAGAAGCTCTGACTCCTGTCGGAATCGAAATCTAATGTTCAGCCGTCTAGTACATTGCCGAGGTACTGTACTGAGGGAGGTAACATTGAAATGGATTTTAGAGAAACGGCGAATTGAGCTGACGCAGGCAGCTTAGCAGCCATTGATGTCTTTATTAATACGTTGTTAAATCTTCGGATTCTAATCAGGTGTTGGGTAAATCGTTATTTTCTGTATTTAGTCTGTCAGAAGTGAGAAGGCAGATTCTGTGAAATTCCTCAAGCGTACTGAGCATGTTGCACCAAGGATAATACCTTGAGAAATTTGTATGTCTGCTATGAATTTATTCAAAACCATCCAGCAGTATGCAATTGAAGTTACAGTATTTGATATGAGGTTTTCACAGAGCTGATGATGAAGATTGAAGTATTTTTGGGTTATGCGGACACGCCGATTACTTACCCAACCAGTGTATTTAACAATGGACAAGGCAGAGTATCGTAGAAAACTTTTTAATCTCCGTATGACGGGAACTTACGAACGAATGCAGGTATTGTATTAATTTAAATCCGAAATACCTATCCGCCAGAGCTGGTTAAATGTGAAAGTAAATGAACTATGAAACTGTCCAGCCCGTCTCAATAATGCCTGTAATATATGGAATAGTTTATTAAAAAGTTTTGCTAGAAGAGAAGTCTCGATATCAAAAGACCAAAATTTTAATGTAGCAACATTTTAGATTCGCGTACCTTTTAAACGAAACTTAATTTGTTCTAATTCAGTTCTAATCCTCCCGGGACCCCCCGAATTACCGTGATTGCAACGCGATAACCACGGTTGAGGGGTAGCGATAATGTTCTTAAATTAAGTGGCATGGTCGATGGTCAAGCAATGTTCCACTGGAATGGAAATGTGTGCTATAGAACGAGATCAAGACAATCGATTGTTAATCGAATGTTTGTGTGGGAACCGAATTCACATTCCAAGAACTTGTGCTTTCTGTGAGTGATTGAACGTCGTTTGTAGCCTGTGTCCTGTGTTTACAACATGCTGTGTCTACAACATGCTGTTCGTGGTGAGTAATTCATGTAAGACTGGCACAAAGCACTGGTTTCTAAAATTAAATTTATAATTTCCTATAAGAACTGAAAATGCTATCCCACCTACTTATCTACGATTTTCCCCAAGCTTGTCAGAATTTTGACAAATTTTCTTCCGTTATAACAGAAGCAAGTGCCTCCCTTATGCAACATTTTTCGGTCCTTTAATTCGGAAATGGGTGTAAGATTGTCATAAAATATTTTCATCTCCAGAAGACCTAACCTCAGCTAGAAGTAGTAGTCGTGTCATAGAGTTAGGTAACTTGTGCCCCTGTCTTCAGTCGGTTCCAAATCACTGTTCTTGAAATTTTGTTGGACCATAATTAATCAAACATAACTCTCCCCACGTCATTTCATCTTTTTTGAATATATGCCTTCAACAGATCTGCCCATAAACTTCTGTACCTTCAAAGAAAATACGGTTCCATGCAGTAGGCAGTTTATGACACACTGTGTTTACATGTCCACACCATTTTAGTCTCTTGTAATTTAGTTAATACATTCTTGATTTTGAATCTGATGTCTTTAACTTTACTTGCACCCATCACCTAGTGCCAAGGTTAAGAAGGAATGGAGCTATCTCTCCACTGCCCCTCATGCCTTGATGACATGCACAGGGGCAATTTTACCTTTACCTTCCATAGCTTTTTCTTTAGGTGGTGTGGGTTAGAGATTTTCTTTTGGAAAAGTATGTAGCATTATTTTATAGTTCTACTTAATGTCTGAGGAAATGTGTGAGGTGATTTGTGTATTCAGGTCAACTGTGTGGATATTTATATTTTTTGTAATGCAGTTTGTACAGTTCTACGTAGAACTGCCAACTCTTTGGTGTAAATTACTGTGGTGAGATGTATGAACATTGGCACAAAATAAGAAAAGGCTCAAATGGACTGTGGCTTTGTACAAAGATATGATTTCAGTGTATATACTGATCAGTCAAATTTGGTCACAAGTATATCATCTATGCTTTGATCATTTATTTGGAAATGTTGTTTTGGATATACACATGACAAAGGAGCTTGAGATACGTACGCTATTTGTCTCATTGGTGCTGATTGTCAGTTATCTAACATTTTAGGAAGAACTTGAAAGCTAGTTTGTGTATCTGAAAATGCCTTCTAAGTATTTAGAACTATGTCATGGTCTTCTGGCTCAGTGTTTCTGAAACTGTGAGATATGAACCACTGTCATTCAGTAAACCATTTTTAAACTTTAAATTTTATTACAAAAAATAGACTATTGTTTTCACAATATATTTTAATTGTAAACATAAAATCTTTGTTAGAACTGATAAGTTTAAAATAATTTTTTAAATTGTGTATCAGTCTGCAATATCACACATCTGAGAAATAAGCTATGCTCCTGGGTTATGACACCATGTACACTTGCAGGACGTTAGCAATGTTTCCGACGAATTTGCTCCCATGTAACAGAGGAACGTAGCTGAGCAAGACATTTGTTTTATGCTGGATGACGGTGGAGGGATGGAGGTTAAGATAGTATGTGTCAGTTTGTGTGGACAATTGATGTCGATACCTGGCCACCCCTGTACATACGAGTAGTAAAATATCTATAACTGTAGCTTATGTAGCTGCTGTTGTTTTAACTACTAACTAACTAACTAACTAACTAACCACCTAAATTGGAAAGGTCATATTGATCAAATGATACCTAAATTAAGTGGAGCATGTTATGCAGTTCGGTCAATGTTCCACATCAGCAACATTAACACTCTCAAGTCAATTTATTTCGCATATTTTCACTCTATTGTACAATACGGAATAATTTTTTGGGGAAATTCGTCCAACAGCAGGAAGATATTTACATTACAAAAGAAAATCATCAGAATTATGGTTGGTGCACGTCCTAGAACTTCATGCAGAAGTCTATTTAAAAAACTGGAGATTTTGCCTGTTCCATGTCAATATATATTTTCATTAATGAACTTCTTCGTTGATAATCAATAAAACTTTCAAACAAATTCATCAATACACAGTATTAATACAAGCAATAAGCACCATCTTCATAGACCAATTGTCAACCTATCATGCTTTCAGAAAAGTGCATTCTGTTGTAGTATCAGGATCTTCAATAGCTTACCGTGTAATATAAAAAATCTTAAGAATGAAAAGGCACAATTTAAAGCAGCACTAAGAAGATACTTAAATGCACACTCCTTTTACTCTGTAGATGAATTTCTTATGAGTACTGTTAACCTATAATACTGACGTCTAAGACTGCACATAGAATGTTTAAAGCATTTTGCAATGTACATTTTTGTATGATTTTGTATGTTATGACTTATTGCACATCCTCTTGTCTTGTGACAAAATTATGGATCCATGGAATGTATATATGTATGTATGTATGTAACTAACTAACTAACTAACTAACTCCATGGAGCAGAGTCCTTCTTGAGAAGCTAACAGGTCGTCAGCTAGTCAAGAAATTCCCCGTGTTTTATGGAACCCAAAGGTTCATTACCGCATTCACAAGAGCCTGCCACCTGTACCTATCCTGAGCCAGATCAATCCAGTCCATGCCCCCCATCCCACTTCTTAAAGATCCTGTAGTTTTATTGTCTGAAAATGACTTTACCTTTATATGGGCCAATTAAGATGCTATGTTACTGTCACACTAGAAGCCATTAATGAAGAAGTAAGAGAAACAAAAAGCAAGATAAATATGTATATGGAACTACTGGCATATGTTTGCCATCTGAAATGAAAGGTTATGGTGTGTTGCTATGTGACCGGTGTTCTGGTTAGCTTCCATATGAACCAGAAATTAGAAGCACTGTTGATGGATAGAGGTTAATGCATTCTATTCCACAGCACATTGCTGGTTACACTTACAAGGATGAGGCTTACTCATTGTGGTCGGAACTGGCCTTTGAACCTTAGATGCTGCAAGATATGTGTTACATTGGCTAGTAAAGTACAGTTACCTCATAACAGTTTGACTCGTTCGGCAACTTCTTGTCCCTCTTGATTGGCACTGTGATTATTTCAACAATCAGTAATTATTTGCCAGTTCACACAATATAATATCCATGAAGACACAAATTTTTTATTGCAATTTATATTCATCACAAAATTTTTTTATTTTTTATGTTTTTCTTTAAAAGAACCACTTACAAGATTAAGTGAAAAAATAACAGTAACAATTGTAAAGTAATGTAATGTATGCTGAATATTTTAAGTTAGACTTTTTAAAACTTTTTACACTGGTATATGAATGTATTTTAGATGTTATGTTCAGTTCTCACCTTAAAAACTGCCATACACATAATAAGTTTCATTCATTCTGTAGTCTGTCTTACGACAGGTCCGTAGCCTCTTCCAAAGCGAGTTCTCCACAGGGTGCGATCTAGTGCTTCCTCTTTCAATTTCCACTTTGTTTCATACAAATCTTTTGCTAAAACCACTTAACTCCAGCCTTAGATTTAAATACTGCACAATAACTTTTAACATGACACAATGTTGATATATTGTTCATACTGTTATACTTCAAAGTTACTTGTGCAGGGTTGTTGCACGTAGTTGAGGCAGAATCCTCTGTTTCCGACGTCACTTGGGGCTTCTACGTTGTTTGTGTGGACTGTCAGTCTGAACGGTTTGACTGTACCTGTTGGGAGTGTTTAATGTCAGTTAAAACATGACACATGACAACATAAATACAATGTTAGGACGTTACTGTTACAGGTACAATATGAAAGTACAGACAGGACTGGAAAGAGGACTTCTGTCTTTTGGGATGTGATGCTGTGTATTATGGTATGTTTGGCTACCTTCATCATCAGGGAAAATGGTCATTTACACTGATGATGGAGTTAGCACGTTCTTCTTAAATGTCATGCCTGTCTACCAAATTATGTGGCATTACATCCCCAAAGACTGTAATGTGAAACTTTGGAGAATATTATAAACATGTGTTTGAAACACTGACTTGCTGTTGGTTAAATCAGAACTAAGGAAACACCTTATAGAACAGATTAAATTAAATTTTTTCTCAGTTTCAAATCCCATCACAATAAGATTATGAACTACCAGTTTGACTGATATATACATCCTTACTTATTACTGTTGCTGGTGTAGTCGAGATCTCTGTGCTTAAAGTGCCCCGCGAGATGCGGTCTACGCAGGCTGGCAGTTCAGTTCTGCCAGTATTTGTTGCACACGGGATAATGAGCCAGTCTTCGTTGCAGGCGTTAGGGCCCAGTGTTCCAGTACTTGACGATACCGCATTTTGACCTTGCGTGTTGCCAGAGAGAGTGAACGCGTGTGTCCGGTTGTTCACTGAAAGACAGGAGACATGGACTTACACATGAACCAAATTGATGCTAGGTCTTCATAGCACGGGTATTACTAATAACTGGTGCTACTAAACTAAAACACCTTCCATGCATGAAGGATCTCTTACTATGTACCATTTGAAAGCCCTAAAATAATTGGCACTAGTGGTGCTTCTATGATCTTTGCACAGGCTCCATATTAGTGTTATTGTGGGCAGTGTTATTGTGAAGAGGTTAAAGGTGAAGGAGGCCTCTAATGGCACCATGTGTGTTTCAGGTTTTATGAAAATCTTGATTAAATTCAAAGTTATTAGGAGAGACACAGAGATTGAACTTGGGGCTGTACTATAAAGAAAATTGCATGGGAGTTGCCCCTAGAAAAATATGATATACTCGTATCTTGGTTTGTATCATGGTCTTGGGGGTCGTGACACACTGCTGTGGTCCTGTTGGGAGTAGAGGAACTCTGGTCCTGTCTGTGTGTGGTGTAGTAAGCCCCAGTGCAGGCACAAGTACATAGCGTTGTTGTTACTCTTCATCCGAACACCAGATGGTGTTACGTGCAAGCCAGAGTGGTCTCAGTGCGGTCAAAAACACTGTCATAGAACATATCTTGCAAGTAACATGTGCAGGTGACAACGTGCGTGCTCACAGTAAGTTTTAATCACTACACTGCCCAATGCAACACATATCACATGCTGTACGTGGATGATATCGCTTCGGATCACATAAGATTAAGACAGATGTTTGTATGCACACTTAGTAGAGAACTTAAACAAATATGGATTTTTATTTGGAACTGCTCAATATTGAATAATTTTAATATCACAATGTTGTAATTTTTATGCTTATCAGTTTTGACATATTTTAGACTTTTAACATGTTAAACATTTCAGTAGGGGCAGTGTAATACCTAGACTAACATGTTGGGCTTATTTTATTCTATAATCACCGTGCATTTTTCACAATTATTGTTAAGTCACCAACTGAATGCACTATTTATTTTAAAAAACACTATATGGTTTCTTAAAATATTTTAGTAAAACCCTACATATGTTTCGGCTTCCTCATGAAGCCATCCTCAGGGGTGTCAGAAAACTTGCTTGTATAAAAACACGTCTATAAATTGGTCATTGTATAAATGCTAAATCACCACCTTCACTGTGTTTAGTCTGCACTGTCACTTCACACCATATGATAAGAGTATTAAAATTAATATTAAAACTGTAAAAAGTTTAGTAAGACTATAAATAGTGAAAAATGGTGATTATATACAAGAGAAGTGAAGAATAACAACGATAATTTATACAGTTTTAATATTAATTTTAATACTCTTATCATATGGTGTGAAGTGACAGTGCAGACTAAACATAGTGAAGGTGGTGATTTAGCATTTATACAATGACCAATGTATAGACGTGTTTTTATACAAGCAAGTTTTCTGACACCCCTGAGGATGGCTTCATGAGGAAGCCGAAACATATGTAGGGTTTTACTAAAATATTTTAAGAAACCATATAATGTTTTTTAAAATAATAGTGCATTCAGTTGGTGACTTAACAATAATGTTGGGTTTATATTCCCTTGTTTTGTAACCCCTGAGGATGGCACCCCGGTGTTGAAACGTGTTATTAGTTTTAATACTTGTTATGAATTGTATTTTATTAAGTGCATTTCTTGGTGGATATATTGATTGTAAGTTTTAATGAGTTTGGTTTTGAGGTGGATCTCACTGAGCACTGATGCAAGGAATCTTCAAATCATCGTGTAACTGTACATGGCGGTGACCACATAAAAACCTGTGCTGTTGTTACCCAGAAGTTTATAATCTAAATCTGCTTCTTTCTTCTACACACGACACGATGACATGACCCAGAATACTAAACAGAATCTTCAGAGCCATGAAAACATTTTTTCCTATATCGTGGGCTAGGTGTTGGGTTGTTGATTGTGAGTTCAATTAATATTCAGAACAACCACACAGTAGTGTGCAGTGTATAATAAACAGTCTATGTTGCAATTCTGTCACGTTAAACAGAAATTAAATTTAATGGTGTATCGCTTATATGGGTTTGCACTGTTTATTTGCTCACTTATCACCTTATAGGAAAATGTTCAGTCTTGAAGGCTGTATTAACACAACGTTACTTACACATGAGAAGTGATTCCTGCATACTGAAACTTATCTCATCTGGAAAAAGAACTGAGGTAAAGAAGTTTTGTATTTGGAACACATTATTATTCTTGCTTTTTTGTTTTCCCCTGCTATGTAGACTGTCTAGCATCCAAGTTTCTTTGTCTATCTCTGTCTTACTAAGCTTCCTCCTTTGCAATTTGAAATATATTATGCTTTAATTATGATTCACGTTTTAATTAGATTAGTTTCTGAAAATTGGTGACTCGACTATTTAAGAAGTTCCCTGCCTTTTATGATGCAGGAAGGTCCAGTACCATCTCCACAAGAGCCACCATTTTTGCTATCCTAAGCCAGCCCACTCCCTGTTGCTCTGTTCTCTATATTTCAACAGGAGTCATTAACAAAGTCAAGGAGTCATTAAACTATTAATTAAAATTATATTAACATTGCAGAATTTTGAAATGTATTTTAAGATTTCCATTTTATGGGATGTGATGTTATGTAGATCGATTTCTTGGAAATAGGTTCTGGTAATTCTGATAGGATTGATAGCCTCGGTATTGAGCCTTTATGTTGGCAGTGTTGGAGTCTTGAAACAATAGGCAGTGATTGATTGATTGATTTGTTATATCCTACCTGAATCAGGACAAGATGTATACTGAATACCACAGAAGTTCCTTTTCCATGCGTATACATATGCTGTAGTCTTGTTTAGACAGTTGAAGTCCTGCGCCTGGGTCATAGTTGTAGGACTTTATCTGTCCAGACACACCGGTGAAATACTGCAGACAGCCCTCTTCAGCTGGAAGGACAGTTGTGTTAATTGCTTTGTGCAGGAAGGAAAGGAGCAACGTGAAACAAAGACACAATGGAACAGGCAGGCCGACACATCATCAGAAACTCAGTCTGTACTTAGAGCATTTCCTGCATCCTGGTTCTTGGATTTACTTGGGAAATATTTAATTTTGTGAGGGTTTGAGTTTCTGACAGCAGTGTTTTGTGGGACATTCTGGTGTGTCAGTTGGTGGATAGGTACTGATGTGTGCAGTGTCAGTGTATCAGTGTCTTCCCTTGCACTGTGTGACCCTTAAGGTGAAGGCAGTATGATCCTTTCAAAATGTCAGTAACTTTTACCAGTGGGCACCATGTAACATCCCGGAAAACTGGAATCTTGGATTATATAAAGTGAGCTGCATATCAGTTTTGTTCATTATGCATTGCAAAGATTTAAAATGTTTTTATGAAATGCTGAAATTTGTATTAATGGCAGACAAATTGACAGGAGAGAAAGATGACAGACAGGCAAAGCAAGGCTTCTTGTACTGTAAAACTTTGGAATCAGAGACATGTGTCTTGCTGTTACACAAACACATTTAAAACTACATTAGAATTGTTACTTACCCCTGTAGATGGTGTTGCATGGAATCTGGCAGACTTTTACTTTCCAGTTTCGTGGGAAAGATGGCCACTTGTTACAAAGTTGAGTGTCACTGGATTGGTATTCCCCACTCCTGCGTCTATGTACACTGAAATCACATGGTGGTCATTGTTACAGCAGCAGTAATGTTTTAGTGTTGTTACCTATCGGTAACTCTGTGTGCCTGAACACACAAGATTTTTTTTATGTTGGTTACTTTGTGTTGTTAGGACAGTGAAATGTGGAAGCTATGATGGAATGTTATGTAGCTAGGAAGGGAGAAACAAAAGATTACATAGAATTTTGGTAGGGAAACCTCTTGTTACAAAACCATGTGGAAGACAACATAAAATATGGGGGAGTAGCATTATTCTGTTAAGGGAGCAGGTTGTGAGGATGGGACAGGGGTACACAGATCCTATATCTGAGGTCACTGGGGTGACAAAATTTTGAACTATGGTGCCTAATATTTTGTGGGTTTTCAGTGCGGAACTTGCTTCATCTTACCCTTGTGGCTCCTAGAATTTTGCCAGGCTCCTAGATTTCTGGAAAATTTTGTACCTCTGGAGTATGAATTGAATGGAACTGGTTCAGGAGTGTCTCCAGTGGTAGGCTCTTACAGTAGCAGTATTGAAACTTTGAATTCTGCATACAGAAGGCCTGAGATCTCTGTCTGTGTGTATGCATTATGTAGGATTTGAATTCTCTATACATGTTTTTAGGCAACAGACCTCAAAATGGCTTTTATTAAGTAAGCCAAAACATGTGGTCTATTTCTGTATGTTTATAATACTAGAACCACTTGGAAGACCCAGGCGTAGGTGGGAAGATAATATTAAAATGGATCTTCAAGAAGTGGGATGGGGGGGGGGGCATGGACTGGATTGATATGGCTAAGGATAGGGACAGGTGGCGGGCTCTTGTGAGTGCGGTAATGAACCTTCAGGTTCCATAAAAAGCGGGGAATTTCTTGACTAGCTGATGACCGGTTAGCTCCTCAACAAGGACTGTGCTCCATGGAGTTAGTTAGTTAGTTAGTTATAATACTAGAATAATAGTTGTGTCTACTGGAACTTGTCGTCCATAATAGGTAAAAGAAACCTTCGGGAGGTGTGTGCTGCCTCCATCTGCAGGGTAGTCCAAGAATTGTAAGATACTACCGTGAAGACGGAGGCAGCAAGCTCTTCCGAAACGTTGGTACCTACATACCAATCAACATGGCATTATATCCCACAAGTCTTCAAACTTTGAATGCAATGGCCTTAGTAGAAATGATCTGCAGGAAGGTACTGACAGTGTTATACTATTTGCACTATTTCTGGGTTAAGGAAGCTGTGGCTTTGTACTCACTGTGGTTGCCATTGTTTATTCCACATATGGCTGGTGCAGGGTTGCCACCAGCCACAATGAACCGATCGTTGTTACACATGTTGTCGACTGACTCTGGGCCTGTGATAGTGAATTGATCAAAGTCCAGCCTAAATTAGTGGAGAGAATTAGTCAGTATTGTGAGGTATGTAAAGTTTAATTGTGTTAAAAATAACTCTTGGTTTATAAATTATACTTTAAACTCTGCCAGTGTATTGCTGTCATTCCCCTTGTAACATATCACATGGTTAGTTTGAGGTTTGAGGTTCTGACAGCACTGCTGCTGAAGATTCAGGTCTTCTGGGATGTGATGCTACACCGTTGTCTGTGTCATTCCAGATATTCAAAGGATCGTAGTACCTCCGTATTCTGGGTCAAGCACCCCAAGAATAATCCTTTTTTGACTGCTTGACCTTTGAAACATCAGTCACTAGTCGCCCAGTGACACAGCATTGCACCTCAGAAGACTTGAATCTTCAATATGATATGGTCATTAGTGGAGTAAACTTTGACACTGGAGTTTGTTTAGGTGTTGTCATTATTTTTATGTCGTATTCAACAAAGCATCCCTCGACTCCAAAGTATGTGCATTGGTAAAGCTGTTCTTTTTCATAATCTTAATTTTATTTTTTTTCTGTGTTTATGTCTGTTGGATGGATCTGAGTGATACTCGTACGTTGCTTTGTTATGGGCATGACCATTGATGTAGGTTTTGTTAAGGATCGGGAGATTTTAGGTTACGTTGTTGGGCCCTAGATCAAAGCATGGGTTTATAATTTGGGAAAACTAGTTTGAGAACTGCTTATCTCTGCGGCATAATGTTCAAAGTAAACCGTAGGGCTGCAGTTGCACTCGTGCTACTGTCTTTGCTGTTGCTGATTGCTTGAGATTAATGCCATGTGTTATGGCAAGCCATCCATAATGTTAAAATGTATCTTAATTGTTCTTCAAGTAATCTCAGGATTCAGGAATTTGGTAAATATTCTGTGAGGAAAGAGTTACTCCAGATCATGGAGCTAGAAGAATATTATGGTTCATTTCTGAATTTCAGGATTTATCTAATTTTATACTTTCAAGCAATTTATTGACACTCATTCTGTGTAGAGGATCAGCTTTATACTGACCTGAACTGACAGATGTCAGGATGTGCCTTGTTGATAGTGAGTTGACAGGATCCTGTGCCATCATAGGGCCCAGGGTAACCTTGGTTCACAAAATATGTGCAGTTCTCCTTGGTGCTCTGTCCACAGGTGGCTAGAACTGTGCACAATACAGAGACAGACATGAGACACTGTCCTCTGTCATACCAACCAGAAAACAGAATTCTTACCTTTCACAGATTTATGATAAATGCAGTTATATTGACAGAGAGACATTTTGTGTCATGAAGGTCAATATTTAATTATCGTGTCCAAGTCAGTGGCGGACTGGGTCTAAAAATATTGGTTGCCAGGAGACAAAGGGGGCCCACCCACAACTATTAGGCTATAATTTAATTTTTATAAGAAATAAATAAAATTTTCAAAAATACATAAGTGGAAAAAAAGGTACAATTAAAATTTTTGCGAAATAAATGTATATTTTTTAGTAATTACAGTGTACATATATTGTACATATTACTGGCAGTATACAGTAGATACTAAATGTAAATACAGATTGTTGTAATTGAATTTTTAAATTATTTTTTTTAATTTTAAATAAATGGTGGATTTTATTAAAATTTGTTTATTAAAATAGTAATACAACGTAAATTTTAGTTGCATACAGTAAAAATATTGGAACTTCTATTATATTTTCAAGCTACTAAAAGGTCATTAACATTTTTAACATATTGTCTAATGTTTAAGGGGGCCCACTTGCCATCGGGCAAGCTGAAACCCTGGCCAGTCCGCCACTGGTCCAAGTTATCAGTTTTGTAGCTTTTGAACAAAGCAGTGTCAGCTGTAGGGATTGTGTGATGTCAGTTGAAATGGAAATAGTTATGTAAATTGGAGGGGAAACAATTAGGAAAAATATTTTGGGTTATTTAAAGATGCTCTCTTGGCATCTGCCTGGGTGCATTCTGGAAAATGGGAACATATCAGTCAATATAGACACTGACGTCATAGACACATGAACTACATACCTCCTGATTAGCAGTCAGTCACATTGCCACTTACCAGAGCAAATTCATTCCAGTCCTTCAAAAAGAATTTGATAACAAAACCGCAAGGATCACATTTGGTAATGTCTATCACAACTGGAGTGGACCGGCTCGTCCAGTTTGCCACAGACGAAGTGTGATGACTTACAGACACAGCAGATGCCATAGCCATTAGCACATGGCCCACTGGCCACACCGCCACGGTCAGAGCACTCTGCTGTTGTGAGGCAGGTGCCGTTGTCACCAGAGGCGGCGGCACAGCCTTGGTTCTGGAACTGCACGATGGTGAAGAGTGATAGGACTGGAACAGATGAAATGTGGAGACTGTGAAGTGGTGTGCTTGTTAGAGACAGGTGATTTGATATGTGGTGTAATGACTGTGAAGTGGTGTGCTTGTTAGAGACAGGTGATTTGATATGTGGTGTAATGACTGTGAAGTGGTGCGCTTGTTAGATACAGGTGATTTGATATGTGGTGTAATGACTGTGAAGTGGTGTGCTTGTTAGAGACAGGGGATCTGATATGTGGTGTAATGACTGTGAAGTGGTGTTCTTGTTAGAGACAGGTGATTTGATATGTGGTGTAATGACTGTGAAGTGGTGTGCTTGTTAGAGACAGGTGATTTGATATGTGGTGTAATGACTGTGAAGTGGTGTTCTTGTTAGAGACAGGTGATTTGATATGTGGTGTAATGACTGTGAAGTGGTGCGCTTGTTAGATACAGGTGATTTGATATGTGGTGTAATGACTGTGAAGTGGTGTTCTTGTTAGAGACAGGGGATTTGATATGTGGTGTAATGACTGTGAAGTGGTGTGTGCTTGTTAGAGACAGGTGATTTTATATGTGGTGTAATGACTGTGAAGTGGTGTGCTTGTTAGAGACAGGTGATTTGATATGTGGTGTAATGACTGTGAAGTGGTGTGCTTGTTAGAGACAGGTGATTTGATATGTGGTGTAATGACTGTGAAGTGGTGTTCTTGTTAGAGACAGGGGATTTTATATGTGGTGTAATGACTGTGAAGTAGTGCGCTTGTTAGAGACAGGTGATTTGATATGTGGTGTAATGACTGTGAAGTGGTGTGCTTGTTAGAGACAGGTGATTTGATATGTGATGTAATGACTGTGAAGTAGTGCGCTTGTTAGAGACAGGTGATTTGATATGTGATGTAATGACTGTGAAGTAGTGCGCTTGTTAGAGACAGGTGATTTGATATGTGGTGTAATGACTGTGAAGTGGTGTGCTTGTTAGAGACAGGTGATTTTATATGTGGTGTAATGACTGTGAAGTAGTGCGCTTGTTAGAGACAGGTGATTTGATATGTGGTGTAATGACTGTGAAGTGGTGTGCTTGTTAGAGACAGGTGATTTTATATGTGGTGTAATGACTGTGAAGTAGTGCGCTTGTTAGAGACAGGTGATTTGATATGTGGTGTAATGACTGTGCAGTGGTGTGCTTGTTAGAGGCAGGTGATTTGATATGTGGTGTAATGACTGTGAAGTGGTGCGCTTGTTAGAGACAGGTGATTTGATATGTGGTGTAATGACTGTGAAGTGGTGTGCTTGTTAGAGACAGGTGATTTTATATGTGGTGTAATGACTGTGAAGTGGTGTGCTTGTTAGAGACAGGTGATTTGATATGTGTTGTAATGACTGTGAAGTGGTGTGCTTGTTAGAGACAGGTGATTTGATATGTGGTGTAATGGCTGTGAAGTGGTGCGCTTGTTAGAGACAGGTGATTTGATATGTGGTGTAATGACTGTGAAGTGTTGCGCTTGTTAGAGACAGGTGATTTGATATGTGGTGTAATGACTGTGAAGTGGTGCACTTGTTAGAGACAGGTGATTTAATATGTGGTGTAATGACTGTGAAGTGGTGCGCTTGTTAGAGACAGGTGATTTTATATGTGGTGTAATGACTGTGAAGTGGTGTGCTTGTTAGAGACAGGTGATTTGATATGTGTTGTAATGACTGTGAAGTGGTGTGCTTGTTAGAGACAGGTGATTTGATACATGATGGATAATTTAGGCTGTTAGTCGTCAGCTTTTCACCTTGGAGGCACCGTGTCAGTTACAGGCCAGTCTATGTGGGAATTGTGGCAGACGTAGTGGCACCAGGGCAGCTTTTTCTCCCACGACTTAAGTTTTCCCCTGTCAGTATCATTGCACCAACGCTGCATACTCATGTGTTTATTTATCACTGATGCTACATAATCTTAGCAGGTGAGAGTGTCGTTAAATAACATTCAAGAAGACGCATGGTTGAGTGTAAAGAATATACAATATGTGCAACAATTTTGGATTGAAGTTCAGATTTGCAATTTTTAATACAGTCTTCTCTCTATATACATGTGGGTCAAGTGATGGAAACTAATCAGATAAAATGACTTCCTCTCAGAACATTTTCGTAAACCCACGTGCAGTATGGTTTTAATCAAGAAATCCATATAGGTCTAGATCATAAAAATAAGTTTTTTAGATAGACTTCTGAAGCACCACATCAAGACGGTTTATAGATGGGTGGGGAGACTAGCTTTAAGCCTCGGCCGTTTTACCGTTTTACCCACTAAGTAGGAGGCCGAGTGAGCCCACAGCCCTGCTGAATGCTGTGGTGAAGAGAAAAATCTCTGCCATCGCCGGGAATCGAACCTCGATTCTCCAGTAATCCAGTCCGTTACTAGTCGTTATGCTGACAATTCTCCCGGCTGGTAAATTGACAATTGCTGTATTCTAGGCGTCAGACCTCATAAAATGCTTGCTGCTTCCCCATGTTGGACACCCCTTTTACCTGATACTCACATCTCCCATCCCTTTCGACGGTCGTGGGGCCGAGGGTCTCGTTCAAGATGGATTTGTCCAGTCCAGACTTGATCCCCTCATCTGGCCGTCTCCGTAGAGCTGTGTGAGCGAAAGACGCCGCTCGATTTGGATCGATCATAACCTGCAGAATATCAGACATATTTGGATCGGTCATAACCTGAAGAATATCAGACATATTTGGATCGGTAATACTGCGAATATCAGACATATTGGATCGTCATAACCTGAATATCAGAATATTGGATCGATCATACTGCAGAATATCAGACATATTTGATCGGTCAAAACCTGAAGATTCAGACATATGGTCGTCATAACTGAAATTCAGCTTTGGTCGGTCATACTGAGATTCAGCATTTTGGATCGCAAACTGAGAATATCAGACATTGGATCGGTCATAACTGAGATATCGACTATTTGGATCGTATAACCTGCAGAATTCAACATATTAAACCTGTATATAAATTTGCTGAGCTTTACAGAAACAGCTAAAGTCGTTAAGGAACACCTGTATTATCGCCACTGTCGCCGTTCGTTTGGTGTTCGTCCCTGTCCGCGCGCTCTTATGGCCGAACTGCCGGGCTCCTTAGCCGCTGCTACTGCGATCTCAGTTACGAGCACACACAGCAGCAGAAGGGTTGAGTAGCCGCGCATTGCTGTCATCTGAGTGCAGAGACAATTACAGTAAGCCGGATAAAAAAAAAGCTTCGAATGTGTATGTGTATCACTTAGTCACATTAGCATTTGTATGATACAGGGTGATGCAAGTCTTTTTCCAACTATTGAAGGTTACAGGTAGAATATTCAAGTGATATCACAGCATCTCTCTCAAGACGTGCAGGGTTTCCAAATTATGGCACTATAAACATGCTCGTATAAGCGGGCCGGCCTAGAATAGTGCATTTATTTTACGCCAGTTCGTACGCAGCGCCGTATAATGAAAACTGTGTAAAATATTCAATAGGGCAACAGTAACATTTTGTGGAATAGTATGATGATGATCTAGAAGTACCTTCTTTTGGCCAAAAGAAACGCCGTCGTTCTGTTTATTACCATCTTACTCGAGTTTATTATCATTTTGTCTTCTAAACTACACGTTTACGAGTCTGAACAAGGCGTGCTTCAAACTGTGCAAATACATCTTGTTGGAAAAAGCAGCGTGCGGTCTGGAGGTAAGTTCCTGCTCTCATTTGTCGACACAGTATCAACAAAAACATGCATTCCATTATTTGAGGGTGCTGCATTAATTAAAGGGGGCACGCGGTGGCGCAGTTGGTTGAGGCACTGCGCTACAAGCCGGAAGGCCGAGGGTTCGATTCGCGATGGTGTCATTGGGATTTTTCATTGACATAAACCTTCCGGTTCCACTATGGCTCTGGGGTCGACTCAGCATCTAACAAAATGAGTACCAGGAATATTTCATGGGGGGTAAATACGGCCGGTGCCTAGGGCTGATAACCTTACCGCCTTCATGTGCTGATTGTCTTGAAATGTGGGAGCCTCAACCTTCTGGAACCCTAAGGGCCTGTACACGTCTGTAAAGGGATTGCATTACCTTTTTTTACATTAATTAAAATTCTCAATTATTTCATATAAACATGAAGGGCAAACATCCTTACAAACATTTCTTTGCTTGGAATTATTAATTATTTGTAATTACTGTTCTCACTGATTACACATTTGATATCCCTCGCACAGACGACTGGCACTTTGCTTGGAAAGTATTTTATTGAGCTCTTCCTCTCATCTTACTGATTTAGACTTCTAATTTGCATTAATTAATATTTCATTTTTACACCTAAAGCACAAACACTATTGAGATAATTTTATTCGTGACGTAACACCTTTCGAGTCACCGTGGAATCAGTTCAGGTGTAAGAGGTGCTACCCAAAAGTTCGGGGAATTTGAATTCCACGCGCGAACCGGTTGCGATATGGCCTACCGCCGCTAGATGGGGCGAGCAGTACCCTTTGCGAATTAGTGTGCCAACAGCCGTGAAGGCGAGAGGCCGCGTTCTTGAGTTTCGTGCGTTTTTTGTAACGTTGTGTTGTAGTGGTTCGGCGATTTTTTAAACCTGCATAAATGGCAGATTTTTAAGGAGCAAAAATCTGCTTCAAATTTTGCTTTAAGCTTAAAACAACTGCCGTAGAAAACCCACCGCATGCTTGTGGAAACTAGGAGTTATGATAAGCAATTTTTTTTATGGGCAAATTCCCTGAACTTTTGGGTAGCACCTCGTATAGGCCTACGTTATTCACGAACTGGACTTCAGACTTTTCCGGACCAGTTACGTTGGTATCACTTGAGTATTCGTGCTTTAAGGTAATTTTAACGTATACTAGAACACACTATGAATACATTATTATATATTAAATATATATTATATATACAGGGCATACACAAAAGAATGGTGCGGTTTTAATAGTGAACACTATTAAAACAGCACCATTCTTTTGTGTATGCCCTGTATATATATGTATGAGAGATAATGTGGAAAAATATGGTAGAGTCAGACAGGCCACAGATGACAATATAATACTGCGCATGCGCTTTGCAAGCTGGATAACTAAGGCTACAGACACACACCCACAATATGTAACCCTTATTGCTTTTCCACGACAACAATGGTTACGCGAACGCGCCTCAATGTTACGTTATACGTACATTGCCCATCTTGTATATCCGCTTGGTATCGAAACCAGCGTGGATGTTTTATGTTTGCTGTGGTTTCGGCAGTCACTGTAGACGAATGGTACCACTGGTCCTGTTTCATACTGACTTAAATGAGCTTGTGCTCTATCTACAGGGTCTATCTTTCATTGTCACACCGAGCACGGCCACTTTATCGCATAGAAATCTTGCAGCCGCCGGGATATCCTGTGACAGTTGCGGTGTTCAGAATAGCGATAAAAGAAACACGCTGTATTATTGTGCGTAACTCGAAGTGCGATTGTAGAAGAGTAGTATCGCTAGGTTTTTTGTTAATGTTAGTAATTGCGATGAGCGTGTCTTTACCTCTTACTGTGTGCATCTGTTGTAACAGTGATGACTTAGTGTCCGACACAATTAAGGTAACTAGATGTGTATGTTCTTACCTTGTTAGCAGCGCACGTCGCAACCAGAGTACGGTGTGACGTGTCACGGCGCGTGGCGCGTCCTTTTATCAAGTATCCGTCCCGCTTGGCCTCAGTACCGTATCACACGACGACATTGTCAAACGCCCAGATATTGTCGCATTCATAGCGAGAAACTGCACAGCCCTCACTGCTCACGGCACGCCTTTCTCTTTTGGTATGTCTTCCATAGCAACCTCTGACCGATTAGGCTAAGCAGATATTGTAATCGGTGTCCTTCGAAGGGCCAGCTGGTATTTACTCCTAGTCGATCTGTTAACGAAAGAGTTGCCAATACAGGGAATACACAAAAGAATGGTGCGGTTTCAATGGTGAATAAAGGGAAACCGCACCATTCTTTTGTGTATACCTGTATTTTGGGTGTGGCCGTGCCATGGCTCAGGCGGTTAGTTGCCGGCCTCTTACCGCGGAGGCCTGGTTTCGATCCCGGGTCAGTCCATGTGGGATTTGTGGTGGACAAAATTGCACTGGGACAGATTTTTTCCCCCAATTACTTCGGTTTTCCCCTGTCAATTTCATTCCACCGGTGCTCCATTACACGGAAAAACGGGGAAAAAAACTATCATCTTCATCACAGGGTTGTACAATAAGCCTTAAGGCTGCGGTGCGTCCGTAGCGTCTGCTGCGGGGCCCTTCTCCATAAAGAATACGGGGTGTTGTTTTATTGTGTCCGAAACCGCGGCAGCTGTCATGGGAGCTGTACTGCATTGTAAGCCTGTATCAGTAGAGAATTTAAGTGTATGACGTTCTGATGCATTTAAACTTACTGTGTTTCATAGAAAAGTCTAGAATTGCTCTAAATAGTCTGAGAATGCAGACTTTCTACTTGGTAAAGCTTCTGTCAGAGTTGTCGCGTGCAGAGACACGATAAAATGTACACTCTGTAGAAGAAGGTTATCCGACATTTGTTCTCACAGCGGCGATGTTGTCTGAGATGGTAAATAATTATTATATATTATAATATTATATATTAAATATGATTAATCATCGACGTTTCGAAGGATTGTAATGCTTTTATGTCCAGGGTCAAGCAATCACGAAGAATAACCAACCATTGACCATGAAGGTGAAAGCAGTAGGGTTTCTTCGAAACGTCGAGAACCACCCGCCCAAGGACACAGCATCACATCGACAAGACTTAACTCTTCGGCAGCACTAACGTGAGAGCTTCAAATGTCACAAGGTGTCTATTTAAATATTCTCAAATTGGAAGATATGAAGAAAGAAAGTGTGTCCGGTTATATAATGACGTCATGCCAGTATAGAATGCGATGGTGGCACGTTCCTTCGAAATGTATGCAGTGTCTACCAGACTACACGGCGTCACATTTCAGAGACATTCTTCGTAGTGACCTGTGACGTGACGTCACGTCAAATCCAGCCTTTTTTTAAGTTCCGTCCTGTATAGGCAACTTGTAATGCCTGTGCTGTGTGCCGCTAGCTACCGAGCTCACAGTCACGAGAAAGAGAGAGAGAGAGAGAGGGGGTGTTTATTTAACGATGCTGTCAGTTACTAAGATTATATACAGTCGTTGGTAGATGATAGAAATACGGTAGCTTCTCGGTTGACGTTGGGGTTACCTTCGTAAAAATGGCAACGTAGAGCGAAACAACGTAGAACTGAGAATTTCTGTTGATAATAATTAAATTACCTACCAGTCTGGCCGATGTATATTCCGCAACTTCCGTCGGATGTTTGGTCACTGAAATTTATCGACGTTTAAGCGAGACAGTGTTTTTCTGGAAAACGTTAAACGAGGATTGCAATGGAGGAGTGTTACTGACAGGGGAAAGTCGAAGTGCTGGGAGAGAAACTTGTCACAGTGCCACTTTGTCCGTGACAAATCTGATATGGACTGGCCTGGGATCGAACCCGGCCGTGTTGTGTCATTCAATTAAATTTCGTTATCCGATATAGAAGTTATTTTTATCACTGATCCTTGGTGTCACTATTTGGCTGTGAGAACTTCCTGTACAGAAGTTTGGGCATTTTCAGAATTCTTCCTGGGAGAAAACTTCAAACTTTTATTACATCATATCTTGCATTATATGAAGGGCAAAGTTCACCTTAGAACAGGACATGAAGGCCCAGAAGGGGAGTAGAGGTATAGCTCTACTCTTCCTTTAACTTCGGTTCTAGATGGGGGTGTGTGGTTAACACCATGCTCCAGCCGTTTTACCCCGGGCAGGAGACCCGGTACCCATTGTACAGGTGGCTGGGTAGGCCCCAGGGCCGGTCTGGAAGGGTGCGGAAAACCTCGCTCCATGCCGGGATTCGATCCTCGGTCCGTCCGGCCTGTAGCGAGTCGCTATCACATCATATATCACGTATTATCTACTTTGTTGAGAGTGTTGCTGTAGCTGTAACGCTATATACTTATGCTCGAGTGGTACCGAGTTCGAATACGAAACGGAACACCAACTGTACTGAGTTTTTATGGCCTTCCTCAAGTCCGGCAATTAAATGCCTGGATATTATTTTGAGTAGGTCACGACCACTTCCACATCCTTGCCAATGTATCACTTCATTATTCATCCTGTCGTGTGCACTATAAGTACAGCCTGTGATACTGACGCAGCGGTCAAGCAGAGAATAAATCATTTTATTCATTTACGCCCCTTTTAAATTTATAGTACCTTGAAATGCATTCACATCTGTACAGTGCACCGAGGCCGGGACATTTGAAGATCAAAGGTCCGTACAGTGCACCGAGTTCGGCGGCATATGAAAATTAAAGATCCGTACAGTGCACCGAGGTCAGCGGCATGTGAAGATAAAGGTCCGTACAGTGCACCGAGGTCGGCGACGTGTGAAGATTAAAGGTCCGTACAGTGCACCGAGGTCGTCGGTATCTGAAGATTAAGGTCCGTATTGTGCACCTAGACCGATATTGAAGGGGTAAGGACGCTGCCAGCATCTCACACTACGTAGCGTGATACGTGAGGTGATCGGTGAATACTGAATGGAAAGGATGCGGAAGGAGGCGGTCCTGGTCTAATTTATTTACTTTTAGTCATCATCCCGGAGGTAATGAGCAAAGCTGGTAACGTGTCGTGTGACGTTAGCCTGTCTGCTGGCTCTCCGGATTGTGTGGCAGGAGTGCTACCAACTTGACGGCGACATGTGTTGGATGGTAGAAGTTATAAACTCATTGTTTACTGTTGCTAGGATACTTAAATCAAGACAGTTTGAAGGAAAGCAACTGGATTGAGGGAAACGAGAAACACATTGAAATTTTGATAAGAACTATTCAAAAGCGACCATTTGGAGGGAAGTCGACGTTGAAATGGATGTTACGAATGTAACTTATTTTATGCTAGGGTTGACTGGACTGAGCTGGCTGGAGAATTGTTCAGTGGCAGGTTTATATTTTTAGGTTGCTTGTTAAGTAAGATGGTAACTTATAGGCAGTAGGAGTGTTTGCTGATTTGCCTAGAGTTATTGACTTTGCTAAATGGGGAGAGGGTACACGAGTGGCAGATACGAAGCACAAGGCATTGCGCATGCCCAAGAAAGTGGTTTACAGAAATTTGTTTCACGCAACTGTATTGTCACATTGCATGAAACAATTGCTTGTAACTAGTTACTTTCGAAATTCCAAGTAACATCCAATTATTTTGGTTTCTTTTTTTTATAATCCACTTAAATTTGTAATGTCTTTTTGGCTTTGGCTGAAATTTCATTATTTTTTGTATTATCTCCCCCTAGTTTATTTCAGTTTTTATTCAGGGATTTAATATTTTTCATTAGTGACTTTTGCCTACTTTCTAACTTACCGTTTTGCAAAAAGGACAATTTCTTTCGAAGTCGTTTGGTTAGCGAAATTTTGTTAATATCTTCTGTAAGAAAGGCACTATTGTAACAATGCAACAGACATGCTTGACATACGAAGAGAAATTAGTGACCACACTGCAAGCGACAGGTCTTTCTTTTCTTGAACCTAGGATCTTATTTTTCACTGGCGTTTTAAAATTGATTATTTCCTGTTCGTTATAATCACTTTGGAAAACCTCTACTTGTTTTGTCGAGAAGGAAAGGGTACAGTACCGTTAGAATGTTTCTTCAGAAGATATACAGTGTGTCCACAAAGTCCCTACGGGCTTTTGAAAAATTGTGGCGCGCAAACAAATTGAGCTAGCCACATGCGGTTTGCAGCAGATTACAGTGAAATTCTGGAAGTTTTTTTTTTACCGCCAACAGATGACTTGATGACCTGAAGACCCGTATCAGGAATGCGATCTCGGCTATTCTAGCGGACATGCTCCACAGAACATGGCAAGAGCTCGAATATCGTCTGGACGTTCTCCGTCTACCAAGGGAGCCCACATCGAGGTCTACTGAGGTCAGTAAAAAACGTCCAGAGTTTCACTATAATCTGCCGCAAACTGCATGTGGCTAGCTCAATTTGTTTGCGCGCCACAATTTTTCAAAACCCCGAAGGGACTTTGTGGACACACTGTAATGTGAGAATGGGAAATGGATGCAACTGTAGATTAGGGCCGTGTTTATCGGTGGACTTGGGAATCATTGGCACTAAGTTTTGCTACGACAAAGCTGGTCATCCTCCTTTCAACATAAGTCAAAATCTGGAGAAAACAGTCCTTATTTTGTTACGTTTATTAAGTCGTGTTATTTACCAGTAGCAAATCTGAAAGAATATTAACACTTCGCTCTAAAGCACGGGTGTACATATCCCGGGTGCCAAGTCGCCGTGGCGACTAAATTTCTTACGAAAGCGAGTAATATTTTTGGATCCTCAGTGTGGAACTTGTCGCATGTCACCGTTCTGGCGTCTGGAATTTGGATGTGGCTTCTAGATTTTTGGAAAATTTGTGCACACATGCTCTGAAGTACTTACGGTCTGTGTAAAAGTATTCACGCTTTTGTTTTGATACACGAAAACTGTGCTTGGTAAGTACTGTGACTTTTTACTTAAGTATTTCTGACGATGCTCTTATATGAAACTTGTTTTAAGCCCTTTGAAGTCTCAGTAAACATTTTTACAGCTCCTGCCATTTAACTACTGTTATGTTCGTACGTTATGGCTTATGGGGGGGGGGGGGGCACTTAGAATTATGATTTCACTAAGTTTGCTATTTAGGTAATTTCAGCAAAGGTCTGGACAGCAATATCGACTAATGAACCTCTCACTTCCGTTTGTTGCTGTCACCTTGTGGTTCCATTCATAACTACTAACAACAAAGTAACGGCAGCGTTGTAAACCTTAGTGTACTTATATATATATATATATATATATATATATATTATAGTTATTAACTGAAAGCAAACCTCATGTTAAAAGTTTTCGTATTTACAGCGGTTATTAAAATGATGGTCGTCTCTTGTGTGTTTACACCTTATAGTGTGTTTTGTTTGTTTCGACGTTTCGGAGCAACGTATTGACTCCATAATCTGAACAAAATTCATTCACCCTGAAGATGGAGGCATTATTTTCCTCCAAACGCCGGTCTAAAAACCCAAAGTTGAATTTGACAGTGAGGGGCGGTTTGATATAAAGTGTGGGCAGTTAAGAAACGATAATTTATTAACAAAATAAAAACAAAACAAAACAATTATATGCAGTTTGTACTTTTATATATCCAGGTTATTCGTGCAGGGCTGCTGCACGTAGTTGAGGCAGAATCCTCTGTTGCCGACGTCACTTGGGGCTTCTGCGTTGTCTGTGTGGACTGTCAGTCTGAACGGTTTGACTGTACCTGTTGGGAGTGTTTAATGTCAGTTAAAACATGACACATGACAACATAAACACAATGATAGGACGTTACTGTTACAGGTACAATATGAAAGTACAGACAGGACTGGAGTAAGTAATAATATGGCGGAAAATATTCAAATTATGAACAACATAGACAAGACACAACATCCAATTTTCAGATTCGAGTGTCGTAATAATTAATACAGCAATACAGAAAGTTACTGATTGATATATTAGCAGGAAATCGTTCAAATTACTAGCATTCTGAAATTTAATAAATGATATGTGGCCAGTAGGAATATGTTATAAAATCATGCGTGATTTCAGGCTTTCGCCGCGGTCTAAATGAGGACCTCGCTCTTCTGGGATGTGTTGCAGCGTTGATTGGGAGTTAGTTACGCACGTTTTGATTACATTTTTAACGGCCAAGCAGATGGGACCCATACGCTGTCCCGAAACGTCGGTAACTACAGATCAACGCTGTGTAACACACCAGAAGAGCTAAGGCCTCATTATAAAACCACTTTACCCGTAGCTGTACTAGTTGCTTGTTAGAAGAATTAACAGTTATTACAAAGACAGGTGACTGATCAGTTTGTCATAACTCAAATTTACAAATAACTTTTTATAAGTGAAAATAGTATATTTTAGTAAATACAAGATTTTTGTTTAGAAGTCACAAAATTAAAACAGAAGAAGGTGACTTTTTAAAACGGAATTCATAAGACATAAGTTGAACTAAGTTTTATGTCAGTTCGAAGTTTCGGCACAATATGAACTACCCGTTTGACCTATATATACTTTCTTACTTATTACTGTTGCTGGTGTGGTTGAGATTTCAGTATTGAAAGTGCCCCCACAGATGCGGTCTATACATGCAGGCAATCCAGTTCTGCCAATATTTGTTGCGCACGGGATAATGAGCCAGTCTGAATTGCAGGAGTTAGAACCCAGTGTTCCAGTACTGGAGGATACCGCAGTTTGTCCTTGCGTGTTGCCAGATAGAGTGAACGCGTGCGTCCGGTTGTTGGCTGAAACGTATCGGATGTTAACTACTAGTGCAGTGATATAACAATGGAATCTCAGCGAGGTTTGAGGTGATCACGCTAGTGACTGGGAAGACAGCAGTCTTCTGGGATGTGACGCCGTGTAGTCTGCTGGATAATGTATGTGCTGACGTTTAGCTGTCGTGATGTTGGAGGCTGAAGGTTCCTCTGAAACGTCAGATCATATCCACGAGACTACAGAGCGTCCCGTCTCACAAAACTATGTAACCTAAATGTCAACCAAAATTAATATTAAGGTAAAGATGTCCCTGTGCACGTCATGAAGGCATGTGGGGGCGTGGAGTTTTGGCTCCACTCTCTTATAACTTCTGTGCGTGAGTGGTCAGCTTCGTGCGAAGATTGTCATGTTTTAAAACAAAATAAATTATAATTTGTACTTGTAACGTAGTATTGTTAGGGTGCTAACTGATGTGATGACCAGGGCATATAGCAGGAGTGGCCAGACACACGAGCTTTTGTAGCCGTAATCTAGGAGGTAACTTGGGCATGTTCCATCTATTAGTTAAATAAAGTATTCCACTTAGTTATAAGTCCCCTTTCTTTAGAAAATCTTTTAAAAATCCGTTTGCAGTCAGCCAATTATGTATATAGACCACCTGAACATTATTCTTTACAGGCAACTTACGTGAACCGCGTTGAGACCAGCCCTGCCGTGTAGCATGCAGGGAGTAATGAGAAATGCTTACAGTAACCCAGGGGCCGCGATAGCTCAGTCGGTATAGCGATTCGCTACGGGCTGGACGGTCCGGGGATCGAATCATGTCGATCCCAGTGGCCGTGCGGTCTAAGGCGTGGGTCTACGGCCGCTCGCTTACTAGGATTGTGGGTTCGAATCAGAGCCGATCCAGTGGCCGTGCGGTCTAAGGCGTGGGTCTTCGGCCGCTCGCTTGCTAGGATCGTGGGTTCGAATCCCACCGGGGGCATGGATGTTTGTGTTGTGTTAGTTGTATGGACAATAGCATGAAACATAAGGTGACATGCAGGACAAAAAGGACTTCAAACAGTACAAATGGATCAAAGGGGAAACCAGGAATTAAAAAAAAAAAAAAAAAATCCACGGGGCATGGATGTTTGTTTTGTGTTTGTTGTATAAGGACGGTAGCATGGAACATAAAAGTGACATGAAGGACGAAAAGGATTTAAACAGTTCAAAAATGGATAAAAAGGGGAAAACCCCAAGACAGACAAAAACAAAAAATCCCGGTGGGGGAGAGATTTTTCGCATACTTCCAGACCGGCCCTGGGGCCTACCCAGCCTCCTGTACAATGGGTACCGGGTCTTTCCCGGGGGTAAAGCGGCCGGGGCGTGGTGCTGACCACCCACCCCCAGCTAGCGCCGGGGTCCAGAATGAGTAGAGCTATACCTCTACTCCCCCTCTGGGCCTTCATGGCCTGTTATAGGGAGAACTTTAGCTTTACAGTAACCCATAATATGAAATACCGTTTTGAGGAACCTGATTTATTTTGAAATGAGTATAGATATGAAGTCATATTCACATGCTGTGATATTTTGAGTCGGTAAAATGTCTTGCCATAGGGGAGAATGGATTTTATTCCCTGTTAGGCCACTGATATTACTAAAATTACATTCTTGTGAGATGTGGTGCAGTGTACTTCAGTCTTTAGTGTCTTATCCCAGAAGACTGTATTCAAAACATTTATCGTCATGGCAATATATTTTTTATTCACCAAGGCCTAGTTTTTACGCCCTAATTGTGTCTTGGAAAAGTGGGCGTAATAAAAAGAGGCGTAAATAAAAAATGATATAGATATAAAAGATTAGAATTATAGAAAGCAGCCAGGCAAAGGGCTTTAAATAGAAAATGAGAGGACGTAAATTAATAAATGATGTAAATTGATAAGGGACGTTAAAAGAAAAAAGACGTAAAACAAACGGGCGTAAAACAAGACCTAGTTGTGGTAACCTTTCTGTTCACCATCATGCTCCAGATGGGTGATCGGTTGTTATCCTACCTGTATCAGGGCAGGTTGTATATTGAATGCCACAGAAGTTCCTTTCCATGCGTATACATATGCTGTAGTCTTGCTTAGACAGTTGAAGTCCTGCGCCTGGGTCATAGTTGAAGGACTTTATCTGTCCAGACACACCGGTGAAGTACTGAAGACAGCCCTCTTCAGCTGGAAGGACAGTTTTGTTACTTGCTTTGTGCAGGAGGGAAAGGAACTTTGGAGAAAATCTGATATATCGCATGCAAAGTAAACTTGTAATAGAGGGATTATTATTACAGACATTGAGAGAATGGTTATATGTCACGAGGCTCTAGTCGTTGGGTTAAATACAACATTAGTTTTATACAATAGAGAGAAAACTCATACTGTATAATCTTTCTCACCCCTGTAGATGGTGTTGCATGGAATCTGGCATACTTTTACTTTCCAGTTTCGTGGGAAAGATGTCCCAGTTGTTACAAAGTTGAGTGTCACTGGATTGGTATTCCCCACTCCTGCGTCTATGTACACTGAAATCACATAATATCAATTCAGTGGTTACTGCATTCGTCATCATGTGTGATATTGTGACTGTATTAGTCACGGTATTTGTCACATTATTAGTCACTCTGGTTTTACGAAACAAAGAAAAGTTATCGTCAATGTGTACCGTATATAGTTTAAGGCACTTGCTTTGTGAGTGTGCGCAGTGGCGTTGTTCTTATTGTTAACGGTACACCAGATGGCTCTATTCATGGAGCAGTCACGAGGTACCTATGTTTCTGTCGGCATTGCAAAATTGTACTTTACCGATAGAATATAAGAAACTGTAACGTGAAATTGTGTTTTCATTAAATTCCTGTAGGGCTCTAGTATCTATGAACGGATATATTGAAGGGTTATTGGTGGGAATCATAGCCAGAGACGCTGTGAAATTAACCCCATCATACGACTGAGCGCCATTTATAGTTTGCTATAATTGGAGAAGAGAAAGTTTTGGGTCTTGCCTTGAATCAAACTGTTATTTGTTGGTTGTCAAGCCTGTAGCTTAGTCACTGTACTGACTGATTTGTCCTGGTTTCTTCTTTTTGATGCATGGAATAGGATATGAGCAATTTAGAATATACATACTTTCTTTTTTTGTGGTTTTTACAGTAGCTATGTGCAATGAAGACTTTTCAGGCGATCAGCCATGACAATATGGGTTCACACGCAATGTATGTGAACCCATATTGTCATGGCTGATGTGAAGAGTGAGGTGTAAATAAAGACTGTGACACTTCACATCAACCTCTATGATGGAGGCAGGCACGGTCTCTGAAAATTTGATTATGAACTTCCCATATACAAGGCCGATTTCGGAGTAAAGACCTTACTTAGCCTAGAACATAGTATTGATACTTCTATAGAGTTGGTTGGGTTCAGTGGTGTATAGTCTGTTGCACGGAATATGGGTAACGATATAGTGATAATTTTGTCTTTTTATTGTAATTAGTTTTGTTTCTTAGATTCAGAAACGTAGGGTAAAGTGACATTCAGACACTGAAATATGAAATATGCAGGGGCGCACCCAAGGGGGGCTGCCGGGCTGCAGACCCCCCAGACCCCCCAAAACCGAGATTAAACAGATTTTGTAGATAAGATAATATCAAACGTTTTACTTCATTTATCCTTCAGCCAAAATCAGCCACTGAAATTAAGTGATGACTAGTACATTAGAATTTTGAAAAAGAAGTTAATACAATAAAAAAAAAACAAGAAGATAGGACACTGTGATTGGGTCTTGGAAAGTGTAGTTATATTTGTATGTATATAAATGCAGTTGCAAACAGTGTTATGTTACAGTTATACTTATGACATGATTTTTATAACATAATTTTTTAAATAAAACATAAATTATATATATAGCCTCAGGATCAGGCCTCCACTCCCCACCCCATCCCAATGAAAAATTCTGGGTGCGCACCTGAAAGAATGTCATATTGCTCTTTTACGCTGTGTGCTTTCAGTTGTACGTGTCTGTATGACGTAGTGTATTGTTTGTTAATGTGCAATTGTACGTGTCTTTGTGACGTAGTTTATTGTTTGTTAGTGTGCAATTGTACGTGTCTGTGTGACGTAGTGTATTGTTTGTTAATGTGCAATTGTACGTGTCTGTGTGACGTAGTGTATTGTTTGTTAATGTGTAATTGTACGTGTCTGTGTGACGTAGTGTATTGTTTGTTAATGTGCAATTGTACGTGTCTGTGTGACGTAGTGTATTGTTTGTTAATGTGCAATTGTACGTGTCTGTGTGACGTAGTGTATTGTTTGTTAATGTGCAATTGTACGTGTCTGTGTGACGTAGTGTATTGTTTGTTAATGTGTAATTGTACGTGTCTGTGTGACGTAGTGTATTGTTTGTTAATGTGCAATTGTACGTGTCTGTGTGACGTAGTGTATTGTTTGTTAATGTGCAATTGTACGTGTCTGTGTGACGTAGTGTATTGTTTGTTAATGTGCAATTGTACGTGTCTGTGTGACGTAGTGTATTGTTTGTTAATGTGCAATTGTACGTGTCTTTGTGACGTAGTGTATTGTTTGTTAATGTGCAATTGTACGTGTCTTTGTGACGTAGTGTATTGTTTGTTAATGTGCAATTGTACGTGTCTGTGTGACGTAGTGTATTGTTTGTTAATGTGCAATTGTACGTGTCTGTGTGACGTAGTGTATTGTTTGTTAATGTGCAATTGCACGTGTCTGTGTGACGTAGTGTATTGTTTGTTAATGTGCAATTGTACGTGTCTGTGTGACGTAGTGTATTGTTTGTTAATGTGCAATTGTACGTGTCTTTGTGACGTAGTGTATTGTTTGTTAATGTGCAATTGTACGTGTCTGTGTGACGTAGTGTATTGTTTGTTAATGTGCAATTGTACGTGTCTGTGTGACGTAGTGTATTGTTTGTTAATGTGCAATTGTACATGTCTTTGTGACGTAGTGTATTGTTTGTTAATGTGAAATTGTACGTGTCTGTGTGACGTAGTGTATTGTTTGTTAATGTGCAATTGTACGTGTCTGTGTGACGTAGTGTATTGTTTGTTAATGTGCAATTGTACGTGTCTGTGTGACGTAGTGTATTGTTTGTTAATGTGCAATTGTACGTGTCTGTGTGACGTAGTGTATTGTTTGTTAATGTGCAATTGTACGTGTCTGTGTGACGTAGTGTATTGTTTGTTAATGTGCAATTGTACGTGTCTGTGTGACGTAGTGTATTGTTTGTTAATGTGCAATTGTACGTGTCTGTGTGACGTAGTGTATTGTTTGTTAATGTGCAATTGTACGTGTCTGTGTGACGTAGTGTATTGTTTGTTAATGTGCAATTGTACGTGTCTGTGTGACGTAGTGTATTGTTTGTTAATGTGCAATTGTACGTGTCTGTGTGACGTAGTGTATTGTTTGTTAATGTGCAATTGTACGTGTCTTTGTGACGTAGTGTATTGTTTGTTAATGTGCAATTGTACGTGTCTTTGTGACGTAGTGTATTGTTTGTTAATGTGCAATTGTACGTGTCTGTGTGACGTAGTGTATTGTTTGTTAATGTGCAATTGTACGTGTCTGTGTGACGTAGTGTATTGTTTGTTAATGTGCAATTGCACGTGTCTGTGTGACGTAGTGTATTGTTTGTTAATGTGCAATTGTACGTGTCTGTGTGACGTAGTGTATTGTTTGTTAATGTGCAATTGTACGTGTCTTTGTGACGTAGTGTATTGTTTGTTAATGTGCAATTGTACGTGTCTGTGTGACGTAGTGTATTGTTTGTTAATGTGCAATTGTACGTGTCTGTGTGACGTAGTGTATTGTTTGTTAATGTGCAATTGTACATGTCTTTGTGACGTAGTGTATTGTTTGTTAATGTGCAATTGTACGTGTCTGTGTGACGTAGTGTATTGTTTGTTAATGTGCAATTGTACGTGTCTGTGTGACGTAGTGTATTGTTTGTTAATGTGCAATTGTACGTGTCTGTGTGACGTAGTGTATTGTTTGTTAATGTGCAATTGTACGTGTCTGTGTGACGTAGTGTATTGTTTGTTAATGTGCAATTGTACGTGTCTGTGTGACGTAGTGTATTGTTTGTTAATGTGCAATTGTACGTGTCTGTGTGACGTAGTGTATTGTTTGTTAATGTGCAATTGTACGTGTCTGTGTGACGTAGTGTATTGTTTGTTAATGTGCAATTGTACGTGTCTGTGTGACGTAGTGTATTGTTTGTTAATGTGCAATTGTACGTGTCTGTGTGACGTAGTGTATTGTTTGTTTAATGTGCAATTGTACGTGTCTGTGTGACGTAGTGTATTGTTTGTTAATGTGCAATTGTACGTGTCTGTGTGACGTAGTGTATTGTTTGTTAATGTGCAATTGTACGTGTCTGTGTGACGTAGTGTATTGTTTGTTAATGTGCAATTGTACGTGTCTGTGTGACGTAGTGTATTGTTTGTTAATGTGCAATTGTACGTGTCTTTGTGACGTAGTGTATTGTTTGTTAATGTGCAATTGTACGTGTCTGTGTGACGTAGTGTATTGTTTGTTAATGTGCAATTGTACGTGTCTTTGTGACGTAGTGTATTGTTTGTTAATGTGTAATTGTACGTGTCTGTGTGACGTTAGTGTATTGTTTGTTAATGTGCAATTGTACGTGTCTGTGTGACGTAGTGTATTGTTTGTTAATGTGCAATTGTACGTGTCTGTGTGACGTAGTGTATTGTTTGTTAATGTGCACTCACTGTGGTTTCCAGTGTTTATCCCACATATGGCTGGAGCAGGGTTGCCACCAGCAACAATGAACTGATCGTTGTTACACATGTTATTGACTGGTTCTGGGCCTGCGATAGTGAATTGATCGAAGTCCAGTCTGAAATTAGTATAGGGAGTTAAAGTACGATAAAGTTAAGAACAGAAAATTTGATAACACAAATCATTATGCAGCCAAACCTCGATATAGTGCCTCATTCACTTAGCACTCATGAAAGGCCGTGAAATTCCCTGTTATGCAGTTATTTCGATTTATCGCCACTCTCGATTTATCGCTCAAACATTGCGGTGAAAATAAAGTGTCGCTGTTTCGAGGTTTGACTGTATTCTTAGTTTAAGACATGAATTGACAATATGTTATACTTAGTGTATGAACTCTTTGTCCAGTAATGCTCAATTTGAGGCTGCCTTGGGCTTAGAGAGCATTATGGTTTTGGGTTTGAATCCTGTAAAGACCCGGGATGTTTGTATGCTAAACTTTTTGATGCCATAATCTCCCAGTTCAGTCACTACCTTGGACTACCACTCTCGATATACAGGAAGGCCGCTGAAAGGAGTCCGATGGATGAGAGCATAAGGAAACTTCGGGGCGTCTCCTTCTGTGCTTACTTTTGTGTTCCCCACCAACCCCCCTCGTCTATAGTAACCAGCCTAAAGCTTTTCTCACTGGCGAAAGTTACCACATGGTTATCGCCAGTAACATTTGTGTGAACATACCAGCCGGATGACTTGAGGGGTATATGGGGAAGTATATTCTGGAGGGGGGAGCATAAGTTTGAGGGAGAGGTGGAGATAGTCGAAACATGTGACCTTACTGCGGCCTCAGAAAATAGTTCTTATTTTCAGCATGTACCTCCAAACTCTAACACAAATGAATACCAGGAATATTTCCTGGGGGTAAAGGCGGCCGGTGCGTTAGGCTGACAACCTTACCACCTTCATGTGCCGATTGTCTAGAAATCTGTGAGCCTCAACCTCGTGGAACCCTAAGGGCCTGTCCAGGCTTGTAATGGGATTGCTGTACCTTTACCTTTACCTCACTTTAATGTTTCGTGGCTTTTACATATCGATATACATTTAAGTATTGTGACTAGGCCACGAGATGGACGTCGAAGGAATTGTAGTTCGATTCCCGTCAAGTACAAGAGATTTATCTCTTCCCCAAAACGTCCAAGCCAGCTCTGAGGCCCACTCATCCTCCTATTTATTGTGTACCGGGAACTCTTTTCCCGGGGTTAAAGCAGTGGGAGCGTGACACTTACCACTCACCCCTGTCTCTTGCCGAAGTTAAGAATGAGTAGAGCTGTACCGCATGCTTTCGATGTCTTGCAAAACGACTATTTTAACCTTTACTTACAGATTCTGTATAGAAATGTCAGATTTATACTGACCTGAGCTGACAGATGTCAGGATGTGCCTTGTTGATAGTGAGTTGACAGGATCCTGTGCCATCATAGGGCCCAGGGTAACCTTGGTTCACAAAGTATGTGCAGTTCTCCTTGGTGCTCTGTCCACAGGTGGCTAGAACTGTGCACAGTACAGAGACAGACATGAGACACTGTCCTCTGTCATACCAACCAGAAAACAGAATTCTTACCTTTATAGATTTATGATAATTTTTACAATAACATAAGACCTGGTTTCACGTTATATTCACCGTGCATCATGATAACAAATCAAAAGTTTAAAAATCAACATATGCACTGTATTCTTACAAGTAAGTCAAATGTCCCTACATATGTTTCGGTTTCAACAAGCCATCTTCAGGGGGTCAAAGTTCTACATATGCTCGACATCCATTATACAGGGCATACACAAAAGAATGGTGCGGTTTCAAAAGTGAATAAAAAATTTATGTCTTACCTTACACGGGCACAACATACACCGTCAGCGGCGGCAACTGTCCAAGTTTCTCATGCGCTACCAGCAGTTCGCTTCTCATGCTTACTGCGTGGCCGCGGGGCCAGTTTAGGGTAAAGCGCTGGATCGGACGTGCTGCTGCAAATGGAGAGAAGAACCTTCTCCTTGGCCACCCCTTTCGCCAGATCTTACACCGTGCGATTTCTTTCTTTGGGGGTTTGTTAAGACAGCGTTTATATACCACCATTGCCCACGTCCATCCATGAAATTCGTGATCGGATAACGCATGCACTGCAGGCCATTACAGCGGACATGCTACACCGGGTCTGGGATAGTTTGATTACCGTGTGGATGTGTGTCGTGTGACCCAGGGTGCAACATTGAAGGATTGTAATTACCAAATGAGAAACTTGGACAGTTGCCGCCGCTGACGGTGTAAGTTGTGCCATGTGTAAGGTGAGAAATACATTTTGTATTCACTTTGATACCGCACCATTCTTTTGTGTATGACCTGTATATTTATATATTTGGACTGCTGATGTTGGTGGTATCCTAATCCATTGGGAATTAAGAATTTGTTTTGTGTTGATGTATGAGGTGTTTATGATTGAACTAATGGATGTCGAGCATATGTAGAACTTTGACCCCCTGAAGATGGCTTGTTGAAGCCGAAACATATGTAGGGGCATTTGACTTATTCGTAAGAATATAGTACATATGTTGATTTTTAAACTTTTGATAAGACGTGAGGTTTCCACATTGGTCAACACTAACATTAAGACTTTGTGGTGTCTGAGATCTTATAGGTTTGTAGATAGGCTCCACAGTTACAGTGGAAGCCTCTGTCATCTTCTTAAGAGTATCAGAACAGTATGGTCTTCTAGAATAATACACCATGTAATTTGGTAAGTAGTTACCAGTGTTGTGGAGGAACCTGTATACGAAATTACACAGCATCGCATCCCAGATCGTAATATTGTTACGAACCTAAGACTTAATAAAATTCAGTGACTAAACTTAATATACCTGTACAGTGAAATGTACAGTGTTCCTGACCTTTGACAGCAGTTGAATGGTTGCTGCATGTCATGGGCTACTTGTCATGAAATAAACAATTGTCATCTGCTGTCGGGTAAGGGACACATGGTACGTGCAGGGAATACCCGCCACACGCACGCACGCATACACACACAAAACTGGAGCGGACGTACTCGTCCAGTTTGCCACAGATGAAGTGTGATGACTTACAGACACAGCAGACGCCATAGCCATTAGCACATGGCCCACTGGCCACACCGCCACGGTCAGAGCACTCTGCTGTTGTGAGGCAGGTGCCGTTGTCACCAGAGGAGGCGGCACAGCCTTGGTTCTGGAACTGCACGATGGTGAAGAGTGATAGGACTGGAACAGATGAAATGTGGAGACTGTGAAGTGGTGTGCTTGTTAGAGACAGGTGATTTGATATGTGGTGTAATGACTGTGAAGTGGTGCACTTGTTAGAGACAGGTGATTTGATATGTGGTGTAATGACTGTGTAGTGGTGCACTTGTTAGAGACAGGTGATTTGATATGTGGTGTAATGACTGTGAAGTGGTGTGCTTGTTAGAGACAGGTGATTTGATATGTGGTGTAATGACTGTGTAGTGGTGCACTTGTTAGAGACAGGTGATTTGATATGTGGTGTAATGACTGAAGTGGTGTGCTTGTTAGAGACAGGTGATTTGATATGTGGTGTAATGACTGTGAAGTGGTGTGCTTGTTAGAGACAGGTGATTTGATATGTGGTGTAATGACTGTGTAGTGGTGCACTTGTTAGAGACAGGTGATTTGATATGTGGTGTAATGACTGTGAAGTGGTGTGCTTGTTAGAGACAGGTGATTTGATATGTGGTGTAATGACTGTGTAGTGGTGCACTTGTTAGAGACAGGTGATTTGATATGTGGTGTAATGACTGTGTAGTGGTGCACTTGTTAGAGACAGGTGATTTGATATGTGGTGTAATGACTGTGTAGTGGTGCACTTGTTAGAGACAGGTGATTTGATATGTGGTGTAATGACTGTGTAGTGGTGCACTTGTTAGAGACAGGTGATTTGATATGTGGTGTAATGACTGTGAAGTGGTGTGCTTGTTAGAGACAGGTGATTTGATATGTGGTGTAATGACTGTGTAGTGGTGCACTTGTTAGAGACAGGTGATTTGATATGTGGTGTAATGACTGTGAAGTGGTGTGCTTGTTAGAGACAGGTGATTTGATATGTGGTGTAATGACTGTGTAGTGGTGCACTTGTTAGAGACAGGTGATTTGATATGTGGTGTAATGACTGTGTAGTGGTGCACTTGTTAGAGACAGGTGATTTGATATGTGGTGTAATGACTGTGAAGTGGTGCGCTTGTTAGAGACAGGTGATTTGATATGTGGTGTAATGACTGTGAAGTGGTGTGCTTGTTAGAGACAGGGGATTTGATATGTGGTGTAATGACTGTGAAGTGGTGTGCTTGTTAGAGACAGGTGATTTGATATGTGGTGTAATGACTGAAGTGGTGTGCTTGTTAGAGACAGGTGATTTTATATGTGGTGTAATGACTGTGAAGTGGTGTGCTTGTTAGAGACAGGGGATTTGATATGTGGTGTAATGACTGTGAAGTAGTGTGCTTGTTAGACAGGTGATTTGATATGTGGTGTAATGACTGTGAAGTGGTGGCTTGTTAGAGACAGGTGATTTGATATGTGGTGTAATGACTGTGAAGTGGTGTGCTTGTTAGAGACAGGTGATTTGATATGTGGTGTAATGACTGTGAAGTGGTGTGCTTGTTAGAGACAGGTGATTTGATACATGTTGGACTGCACTGAATATTTGTTTGTAGCATGCGATAGTTTAGATTCATGTGGGCATCGGTGAAGTTGCGTTGTCTCTGTTAACGCCTACAGGCATATAGAGTGTGGTAGTGTAACTCCGCTCGTCTTTAACCTTGGTACCAGATGGAGGTGTGGGTTCAGCAACACGCCTCCAGCTTCTTTACGCTCAGGGGGAAAGTCCCTAGTATACAGTAGGAAGTTAAGTGGACCCTAGGGCGGGTCACATCTCTTCGGAGAACAAAACTTCTCATTCATATCGGGAATCGAACCTCTAATCGTCCATCTCGTAAGAACTGTATTCTGGCGGTCATTGCTTGTCAAATGCCTGCTGTTGCCCCATGATGGACACCTCTTTTCTCCGATACTCACATCTCCCATCACGTTCGACCGTCTTGGAGACTAGCGTTTCATTCAAAATGGTCCTGTCCAGTCCGGGTTTGAACCCTGCACCTGGCCGCCTCCGTCGTACTACCTGGACGCTTGATGGAGCTCCATTTAGATCTGTTACAACCTGCAGAAAATCAGACCGTCAAGAGATTTCGTTTCAGTCGGTCTATAAGCCGAGAGATTCTATGGGACAACATAGATACATTTAGAACAGGAGAAGTTGGCTACTGCCATATCCGTTGCGCTGTATTATGAGTGGTTTTGTCTCAAAGTAGCATCATTTATAATGGAACCTGTTTCGTAGAGTAAAACAGCTTCGCCAAGAAATTTATACGAATGAGACTCAGTGATAACACCCTGTATATGTCTGTTTACCTGTCGCCGTTTCCCGTTTGGTGTTCTCCCCTTTCCACGCGCTCTTGCGGCCGCACTGTCGGGGGCATCAGCCTCCATGACGGCCGTCTCAACCACTAACACACATAGCAGCAGTACTATTGCGCATCCGCACACCGCCGCCATCTGGGTGCAGAAGAAATTATTAATACTGTATGCTTCATGCAGAAGCATTTGAATAGAAAGCTGTACGACTTGGGTATTAATGCTTGTGTTATACAGGGTGAGTCAGTTAATGGGATAAATGTGTGCAGCGTGGAATGGAACAAAAATGTGCAGTATCTTGAATTAGTAGTTAACGCATTACAACACTTATGATGTCAGAGAGTAGAGGCTGGGTTGCTGACAGTAATTATTTAGGCTTAATTTACTTTTTAAAATAGTTTTGCTCAGCGGAAACCGATTTCATTCTACGACGGCTTGCTAGGTCAGTAAGCATTAGAACGTACGCAGTTATGATTTTACGTATTTTGTGAAAGTGTGCAACTTGATATTTTTACTGTGAAGGTAGACCACAGGTTAATATTTAAAACAATCTTCACCGCCCCACCAAAGCGCCATATCTTCACTTCTTCGCCGCCTCACCAAAGCGCCATATCTTCACTTCTTCACCGCCCCACCAAAGCGCCATATCTTCACTTCTTCACCGCCCCACCAAAGCGCCATATCTTCACTTTTTCAACGCCCCACCAAAGCGCCATATCTTCACTTCTTCACCGCCCCACCAAAGCGCCATATCTTCTCTTCTTCACCGCCCTACCAAAGCGCCATATCTTCACTTCTTCACCATCTCACCAAAGCGTCATATCTTCACTTCTTCACCGCCCTACCAAAGCGCCATATCTTCACTTCTCCACCGCCCTACCAAAGCGCCATATCTTCACCGCTCCACCAAAGTGCCATATCTTCACTCCACCGCCCCACCAAAGCGCAATATCTTCAGTTCTTCACCGCGCCACCAAAGCATCATATCTTCACTTCTTCACCGCCCCACCAAAGCTCCATATCTTCACTTCTTCACCGCCCCACCAAAGCGCCATATCTTTACTTCTTCACCGCCCCACAAAGCGTCATGTCTTCACTCTTTCACCGCCCCACCAAAGCGCCATGTCTTCACTCCTTCACCGCCCCACCAAAGCGCCATGTCTTCACTCCTTCACCGCCCCACCAAAGCGCCATGTCTTCACTCTTTCACCGCCCCACCAAAGCATCATATCTTCACTTCTTCACCGCCCCACCAAAGCTTCATATCTTCACTTCTTCACCGCCCCACCAAAGCGCCATGTCTTCACTCTTTCACCGCCCCACCAAAGCATCATATCTTCACTTCTTCACCGCCCACCAAAGCTTCATATCTTCACTTCTTCACCGCCCCACAAAGCGCCATGTCTTCACTCTTTCACCGCCCCACCAAAGCGCCATGTCTTCACTCCACCGCCCTACCAAAGAGCCATATCTTCACTTCTTCACCGCCCTACCAAAGCGCCATATCTTCACTTCTCCACCGCCCTACCAAAGCGCCATATCTTCACTTCTTCACCGCTCCACCAAAGTGCCATATCTTCACTCCACCGCCCCACCAAAGCGCAATATCTTCAGTTCTTCACCGCGCTACCAAAGCATCATATCTTCACTTCTTCACCGCCCCACCAAAGCTCCATATCTTCACTTCTTCACCGCCCCACCAAAGCGCCATATCTTTACTTCTTCACCGCCCCACAAAGCGCCATGTCTTCACTCTTTCACCGCCCACCAAAGCGCCATGTCTTCACTCCTTCACCGCCCCACCAAAGCGCCATGTCTTCACTACTTCACCGCCCCACCAAAGCATCATATCTTCACTTCTTCACCGCCCCACCAAAGCTCCATATCTTCACTTCTTCACCGCCCCACCAAAGCGCCATATCTTTACTTCTTCACCGCCCCACAAAGCGCCATGTCTTCACTCTTTCACCGCCCCACCAAAGCGCCATGTCTTCACTCCTTCACCGCCCCACCAAAGCGCCATGTCTTCACTCCTTCACCGCCCCACCAAAGCGCCATGTCTTCACTACTTCACCGCCCCACCAAAGCGCAGTGCGCGATTTCTGCACCATCCTGTTCATTTCCTCACCCAATCTGCACCCTCTGTTTTTTTATCCTGACATTCTTATGTCGTTAGGTGTTTTCGTGGTCAAGGTAGAAGTCGTGACATTAAGAGAAGACCGCAGACTTAGACTTAGTTGGACCTGTGTTCGTGTCGGTGTATTGCAGTGTCCACCGTTGCAGAAAGCTGCTCCTGTAGGCGGCAGCACCGCTCAGTTCATGCTGTTATTCCATCAATTTCCGTATCTCAGTAAAAATGTGGCCGTCCTTATACAGGGTGTTTTACTGTTATGAGCTTAGGTACTGTTGACAGTCTTTGGTTCCAGAGGTAAAGAATTACGAATTTGTACGAAAATCCTTTTCTCGACAGCTTTTATGCAACTTGATTTAATGTAGAAATTCATAACCACAAGAATTTCCTTTGAAATTCCAAAGTGTGTTGCGGTAACATTTCGATATTACGATCATATTTATGTCTCGGTCTGTGAAGTGCTTTCTTGCCAACAGACAGGGATCCCTCCTGCTACGTCATATCCTTCATTGTTTCCCCCCGCTCACCCCACCATTTTTATGCCTTACCAATTTCCATAATGTCAAACACAGTTTCCGCCTTCTGATATGTAATGCCGTTCAGTATAGCACAGATTCACGGACGTTTCGCAGGAACCCATTGCCTTCGTCTGCTCTGTTATGTTACGTTTCTCTATAAGCTACCTTTTGGCATTTTACTATTATGCTGTTACTGGTCACAAATGTCATACCTTTGGTACAGATGTACAGTGTGTCCACAAAGTCCCATCGGGGTTTTGAAAAATTGTGGCGCGCAAACAAATTGAGCTAGCCACATGCGTTTGCAGCAGATTACAGTGAAACTCTGGAAGTTTTTTACTGACCTCAGTAGACCTCGATGTGGTCTCCCTTGGTAGCACGGAGAACGTCCAGACGATATTCGAGCTCTTGCCATGTTCTGTGGAGCATGTCCGCTGGAATAGCCGAGATCGCATTCCTGATACGGGTCTTCAGGTCATCAAGTCATCTGTTGGCGGCAAAAAAAAAACTTACAGAGTTTCACTGTAATCTGCCGCAAACCGCATGTTGCTAGCTCAATTTGTTTGCGCGCCACAATTTTTCAAAACCCCGAAGGGACTTTTGGACACCGCTGGAATAGCCGAGATCGCATTCCTGATACGGGTCTTCCAGAGTTTCACTGTAATCTGCCGCAAACCGCATGTGCAAAAAAAAGAACTTCCAGAGTTTCACTGTAATCTGCCGCAAACGATGTGGCTAGCTCAATTTGTTTGCGCGCCACAATTTTTCAAAACCCCGAAGGGACTTTGTGGACACACTGTATATAAAGGCGACATACACATTCCTCGTAAGGTATTATATTGAGTGTTTCCCAGTGTCAGAGCTGATGTGTATGTCCTTACCTTGTTAGCAGCGCACGTCGCAACCAGAGTACGGTGTGACGTGACACGGCGCGTGGCGCGTCCTTTTTATCAAGTATCCGTCCCGCTTGGCCTCAGTACCGTATCACACGACTGCATTGTCAGACGCCCAGACACTACAGTCGCCTCTTCACGCGGTCGCCTTTCTACTGTTTTGATGTCAAGTTGATTTACATTAAAATATCTCCATCTGGGAAATATCGAGCACCTTAATTTCTTCTATTGTTTTCATCCTTCCATCTATGCCTTCATCTCACAGATAGACACTTTATTTTACTGTCTCTACTAAATGTACTATCCATCTTCGTCGTTTGTGTAGGCGTTAAATTAGAAGACATTTTCGGATGGTAGAAAGGGAGTGAGCTGGAATAATCTGGCTCTGAGTAGGGTCCGGTGGTGGACTCTTGTACACGCGATTACTGGATTTGCTGGTCGTGTAGAAGGCACATGAACATTAAATGACGGACGTGTGTGATCATATGTATTATGGTGAATGTTTGGTGAAATTTTCTTCTGCGACACCACTGGGTTGTGTGAAGGTTGGTTTCTGTGGCTGGTGCAGACCAATCCGCACGGATCGCCTACATAACCTGACAGCCAAAAATTGCCTGGTTCCTAAGTTTTACGGCTGACATCTAAACCAAAGAAAAAATTGCGGTGCCTATAGTAACAACATGGCGGCGACGAATATTTAGCTTTTGTCTGAACCACTGGTTTTAAGCATATGAAAATGCGTACGGAGATATCTCGTAGAGATGTGTACCAAGATTAATTCCACAAAGTCTCCAGCTTCAGACGCACGTAACGTTAGCGAGCCTGGGATGATGTCACAAGTCGGGAGAGTGCGCGAAATCGTGTGCGCGTAGATCAGTGTGTTTCTGCAGTCAGAGCGGTGGAGGTGCCAGTATTGGTCTGTTACGTAGCAGCTGTAGTCACATGACTGAGTAGGAGGGCCGTAATGTTTGTGAGACTTGTACTTGTAGATCAGTTTTTTCTGCAGTCAGAGCGGTGGATATGCCAGTATTGGTCTGCTTACGTAGCAACTGTAGTCACGTGACTGAGGTCGAAGGGCCGTAAGGTCTGTGAGACTCGGCTGAATGTTGTCATACAAAATGACGGGGACTTTGTGGATATAATCCTGCTATACCTGATTATTTAATTACATTTGAAGTTATTGTGGCAGTCACTACGACGATCTCTGTCTTCTGGGATGTGACATCGTGTAATCTGGTAAAAACAGACGTTTCAGAAGAACCTGATGCCTCCATCACCAGGGCAGATAAACCCCTACTGATAGAGGCAGCAAATTTTTCTGCCAGACTGGGCAGGGTTATATCCCAGAAGAGTGCCATCTGTCAGCATGGAAATTTGCGTATTTTAACCATAACAAATATGGCGAAGATGCGAAACTCTGAGGTTATATCTTAAAACTTTAAAGCAATCAATATTTGTAGAATATGTTACAAAGTATCTTTGCCCCTGTGCCTAATTAAGTATCATACCATGACAACGGACGGAGTAGTGGATGTACAGCTGAGAAATTTGTTGATTGGTCAGCTTCAAGCCCCAGACATTTTACCCCTGGGAGAGGGGCCCCAATATTCGTTGAATTGGAGGAAGGGTGGGCTGTTAAAGAGTTTCAGACGTTTTGCAGAAGTCAAAATGTCTCACCCTTTCTGGAAATCGAACCACGATTCCTCGGGCGCCCAAACCCTTAAGCTAGTCACTATACCGGCTTGTCTGTGGATTCTATGCCAGTGGATATTACGCTCAGAAATGGATTACATTGTCATGCAGGTGTTAATTTGTATTGCTGTCATGACTTTACTGGAACATCTAAACAATAGTGGGTTTATGAGTTCTTCTCAGAGCTATTTATTTAGAAGTAATGCTTGTTGGCCATGCTGATTTTATTGTTTATGTTGTCTTATTGTTTTGAGAGGTGAAAGTGTTTCGATTTTTATCGGCTTTATTATATTACTGAAAACAAAGCGTCAGATCCTTTTATTCCCCCTCTCCCTCCATGTTCACATCTCCGTGTTTATATTCCGCGTATTGTAAGCATTGTGCGAGTGCTAATTATCGGTTTTGACCCATCGCCGTGTTATTCTGTCTTCACGTGACAGTTTGAACACGCCTAAATGGATTTTGACGAAATTTGACATTAGCGTGTTGTAGGCTACGAAACTTTTGCCATGCGTAAACGTTTTGGTTAAAGCGACAGAACAATAACCACTCTGCATTAAGACGTAGGTCTTTGCTGGCCCGGCAGGGAAATTCCATATTATCGCACTGTGTTTCGGCTGGCCACACTGTGTCGGTAATGGCTGTTCCGTCATTCATAACAACTCTCGTGCTGTCGTGTTTAGAGCAATTTGTTCCAGCGGGTTCTTGCACTTTCTAAGCCAACTCTGATATAGCAAGACGTTTGGTAGTATATGTATAGATTCTAGACCAGGGTCAGTGACCCTGCGGCTTGGGGAACGTCCTCGACGAATTAACGTAAAGGCAAAATTGTCCCTCTGCATAATTAAATACCGCGTCATAAATGCATCTCGTGGTGTAGAGTTTTTTCCCCCCAATGGCTCGACAGCCCCTTGGGAGCCTAGGCCGCCTCATTATCGAGGTTTCATGATCACACACTTAGACACACCACACTCGGTAGGACTCCTCTGGAACGAGTGATCAGCCCGTCGCAGAGACCTCTACCTGACAACACACAACACTCACAAGAGACAGAAATCCATGCCCCGGTGGGATTTTTTTTTCCTGTCCCGTTTTCCCCTTTGATCCATTTTTTACCTTTAAATCATTCCGTCTTTCTTCATGCCTTATGCTCCAAACTAGTCCTTATAAAACAAACACAACACAAACATCCATGCCCCCGGCGGGATTCGAACCCACGATCCTAGTAAGCGAGCGGCCGCAGACCCACGCCTTAGACCGCACGGCCACAGGGATCGGCGATGTAGAGGTATATCTCCATGTATTCTTAACCTTGGAATTAGATGGAGGTGTCTGGTAAAATTTACTCTCCGGCCGCTTTATCCCCAGGGACACAGTCCGCAATGCTCCTTGAATGCGAGGATGTGGGTGGGGGGGGGGGGGTTGCATGGTGTGGGCGATGTCGAGAAGAGAGATATTTAGTGTCCTTGTCGGTAATCAAACCCTGCTTGCTCTGCTTTCCAGCCCTTAGCCTGGTGACTATACCATCTGAGCTACTTCTCACCAGAGGACACACATGTGACGGGGAATGGCTGTAATGGTATCTGGAATTATCTATCTGTCTTCCAGATTTGTCTGTCATTGCTGTGTGTCTTATTGTGAGAGTCTTTTGTGATTTGTGAATAATTTGCTTTTAATTTTGCGTGTTCTCAGTGCGTAGTGAAGACGCAGTCACTGTAATTACCCTTTGATGAGTGTGTAACAGAGGCGGGGCTTTCCCTAACTCTTTGAAGTCAGAAAAAAAGAGACAAAAAAGATGGTGGGTTCATATCAGGTCCATGGAGGCTTGGTATGGCATTTTCGAGAGTGGCAGGAGGGCCTCAGCAGTGCTTACTAGCCGGGGTGTTCGCGTGAAACGTCTGTTAATTCACACTGGATCGTTAAGTCCTCTGAACCTCAGTAAAAACAGAAAAACTTTGTACGTAACATTTGAGGTTCTCACAGAGCGTTGCTGAAGATTCAGTTATGATATAAGCCAGTAAATAATTACTGAAGTTTCGAAAGATCATACTGCTTTCGAAACGTCGTGTATGTTTACCGATGTGAGATTTGAGGTTTTCACGACGGTGACTATGACAGTAATAATCTGGGTATGACGTCGTGTAGGTTGGCGGAATGTACCTAAGTTTTAGAGGATCCTGTTTCCTCCGTCATCAGGGTGGGTGCCAATGATTGGGGCAACAAGATTCTTTAAAACTTCACTACATTTTTACCAAGCTACACGGCGTCACATCCTTAAACTGCAGTATACATGATACATCTATCATAACGGCGTATATGTTTCTATAATGGATGATAAAAGAATAACTTCCGCAGAAGGTTTCACGAAAGAAAATTAATTCTAAATGACCAGCTAATAACAATTAACCCTTCGAACACGCTGCGGTTAAAATTCAACTACTGTCCAGGATGGAGAGGTTTTGCATTTTATTCATTCTGCAGTCTGTCTTACGACAGGTCCGTAGCCTCTTCATTCTGTAGTCTGCCTTACGACAGGTCCGTAGCCTCTTCATTCTGTAGTCTGTCCTTACGACAGGTCCGTAGCCTCTTCATTCTGTAGTCTGTCTTACGACAGGTCCGTAGCCTCTTATTCTGCGATCTGTCTTACGACAGGTCCGTAGCCTCTTCATTCTGAGTCTGTCTTACGACAGGTCCGTAGCCTCTTCATTCTGTAGTCTGTCTTACGACAGGTCCGTAGCCTCTTCATTCTGTAGTCTGTCTTACGACAGGTCCGTAGCCTCTTCATTCTGTAGTCTGTCTTACGACAGGTCCGTAGCCTCTTCATTCTGTAGTCTGTCTTACGACAGGTCCGTAGCCTCTTCATTCTGTAGTCTGTCTTACGACAGGTCCGTAGCCTCTTCATTCTGTAGTCTGTCTTACGACAGGTCCGTAGCCTCTTCATTCTGCAGTCTGTCTTACGACAGGTCCGTAGCCTCTTCATTCTGCAGTCTGTCTTACGACAGGTCCGTAGCCTCTTCATTCTGCGATCTGTCTTACGACAGGTCCGTAGCCTCTTCATTCTGCAGTCTGTCTTACGACAGGTCCGTAGCCTCTTCATTCTGTAGTCTGTCTTACGACAGGTCCGTAGCCTCTTCATTCTGTAGTCTGTCTTACGACAGGTCCGTAGCCTCTTCATTCTGTAGTCTGTCTTACGACAGGTCCGTAGCCTCTTCATTCTGTAGTCTGTCTTACGACAGGTCCGTAGCCTCTTCATTCTGTAGTCTGTCTTACGACAGGTCCGTAGCCTCTTCATTCTGTAGTCTGTCTTACGACAGGTCCGTAGCCTCTTCATTCTGTAGTCTGTCTTACGACAGGTCCGTAGCCTCTTCATTCTGTAGTCTGTCTTACGACAGGTCCGTAGCCTCTTCATTCTGTAGTCTGTCTTACGACAGGTCTGTAGCCTCTTCATTCTGCAGTCTGTCTTACGACAGGTCCGTAGCCTCTTCATTCTGCAGTCTGTCTTACGACAGGTCCGTAGCCTCTTCATTTTGCAGTCTGTCTTACAACAGGTCCGTAGCCTCTTCATTCTGCAGTCTGTCTTACGACAGGTCCGTAGCCTCTTCATTTTGCAGTCTGTCTTACAACAGGTCCGTAGCCTCTTCATTCTGTAGTCTGTCTTACGACAGGTCCGTAGCCTCTTCATTCTGAAGTCTGTCTTACGACAGGTCCGTAGCCTCTTCATTCTGTAGTCTGTCTTACGACAGGTCTGTAGCCTCTTCATTCTGCAGTCTGTCTTACGACAGGTCCGTAGCCTCTTCATTTTGCAGTCTGTCTTACAAAAGGTCCGTAGCCTCTTCATTCTGTAGTCTGTCTTACGACAGGTCCGTAGCCTCTTCATTCTGAAGTCTGTCTTACGACAGGTCCGTAGCCTCTTCATTCTGTAGTCTGTCTTACGACAGGTCTGTAGCCTCTTCATTCTGCAGTCTGTCTTACGACAGGTCCGTAGCCTCTTCATTCTGCAGTCTGTCTTACGACAGGTCCGTAGCCTCTTCATTCTGTAGTGTGTCTTACGACAGGTCCGTAGCCTCTTCATTCTGTAGTCTGTCTTACGACAGGTCCGTAGCCTCTTCCAAAGCGAGTTCACCATAAGTTGCGATCTAGTGCTTCCTCTTTCAATTTCCAGTATCTTCTCTTTTCTTTAAGGTCACCCAGTAGCTGCTTACGTCTGCTCCGTCGTCTTCCCGTCATTTCTATCCTTCCCTCTAACTTTCCTTCAACCACGTGTTTTATAAGGCAGTTTCTAATCAAGATGTGACCAATCCAGTTAGCCTTAAATGCATTCACGACTTTACGGTGCACTGAGGCCGGCGACACATGAATAATTAAAGGTCCGTAGAGTGCACCGAGTCGGCGGAATATACAAAATTATTGGTCTTTGTAATGCACCGAGGCCAGCGTTAAAGGGTTAAAAATTATTTCCTACATCACACCAAACACACAGCATCTTCATTGGACAAACCGGTTAGCGCTTGGAAGTAATCGTTTTTTGTTGTGAGAAGCACACAAAACACATAAATAGTACACTGTGTGGGCAAAACCTGTCTTCTAATATTAAAGCTGGTGGTACATATAGTGACCACTGTTGTTTAAAGGGATTAACGTCCAGTTTCGCATAAGACCTTTATATTAACAAACGGGACTTTTTCAAGAAGTGCATCCCCGCTCTTAGCAAGGGGCTGCTGCAGGGTTGCTACAGGTGTGTGCTACAGTTGTGTTACAGGTGTGTGCTACAGGTGTGTGCTACAGGTGTGTGCTACAGTTGTGTTACAGGTGTGTGCTACAGGTGTGTGCTACAGTTATGTGCTACAGGTGTGTGCTACAGGTGTGTGCTACAGGTGTGTGCTACAGTTGTGTTACAGGTGTGTGCTACAATTGTGTGCTACAGTTGTGTGTTACAGTTGTGTGCTACAGTTTTGTGCTACAGGTGTGTGCTACAGTCGTGCTACAGTTTTGTGCTACAAGTTTGTGCTACAGTTGTGTGCTACAGGTGTGTGCTACAGTTGTGTGCTACAGTTTTGTGCTACAGGTGTGTGCTACAGTTGTGTGCTACAGTTGTGTGCTACAGTTGTGTGCTACAGTTTTGTGCTACAGTTGTGTGCTACAGTTGTGTGCTACAGTTGTGAGCTACCGTTGTATGCTACAGGTGTGTGCTACAGTTGTGTGCTACAGGTATGTGCTACAGGTGTGCTACAGTTGTGTGCTACAGGTGTGTGCTACAGGTGTGTGCTACAGTTGTGTGTTACAGATGTGTGCTACAGGTGTGTGCTACAGGTGTGTGCTACAGTTGTGTGTTACAGATGTGTGCTACAGGTGTGTGCTACAGTTGTGTACTCAGGAGTGTTGTGTTCTGGGCGAAAGTATATTTGAATTGCCTTTGTTCTTGACCGTGCAGTTGAACGCTTTTAGCATTTCTCTTGAATGAAAGTAACAGGGAACTGTGACTTGCATGACGCGGAACCTTGGGCTGGTGACCGGCCACCATAGCCAAACCACCGTGTCTTCTGGCGGCTGATGTGTGGTGGCCACTGCGTCACAGTACGTTGTTGGACTGCGTTGACTGCATAGCTGGCAGGTTGGCTTGCTGAGTACTGAGACTGCCTAACTGACTAACGAACAGCTTGCCAGTCTGGCCAACTTACTGTGGAAAGGCGAGGAAAGGGCTGCGTCCGTAAACCGATCCTCAGGGGTTTCCCTCTTCCCTACAGTAAGCAGAAGTTCCATAATAAATACCAGGCGAATCCCTATGAAACGTAAACTGGGCATAACGGAAACTTGTCTTTGGCTGAAGACTGTTACATTCATGTATACCTGTATTAAACGAAACCTGCCTGCAGCAGGATAAATTTGGTCCCTTAAGGTTCCGTTAGACACGTCTTACTTTATTATTAATCATTTTGGGTCTAAAATAAATAAATAAATAAATTACTGCAGAGCGTAATAATTCTTTTACCTGCGCTGTGTTATTGTCACTAGAAATAAAAAAGGAAAAGTATTCCTGTCTAGGCCATGAGGGCGTATAGGGGGAGTAGAGGTATAGCTCTGCTCATTCCGTACCTCGGCGCTGCATGGACGTGTGTGATCAACATTATCCCACGGCTGTCTTTTGCCCAGGTGCACATGGACTAGGAGGCATGGGTCGGTTTGGATAATTTGGAGAGGAGAATAAATCTCTTACCTTTGCCGGGTTTCTAACCTCCGACCTTCCGGTCCGTAACCTGGTCGCTGTACCGACTTCTCTGTTACTTTCACAAGGTGTTGTACTCGTAAATAGTTTGGAATAATACACTGAATTCTAAACACACAGTGTCGTGACAACAAATTTACAATCGATCATGTTCGATGCTCTTCTGTTTCTTCGGCCTCCACATAGAACATACTGTCTCAGCTATAAAATTCCGCTTCTTCTACGTCAGCTTGTATTTCACAGAGAACACTGTGAGACTGATATGAAAACTGATGATGTCGAAGGATTTTAGACGTAGGTAGGTCTTCATGTAAAGTGTATGTTATTTAATCAAAATCGCAGTGATTTGAAAATTTTTAGTAAAAATGTAAAATATGAAATTTCACGAAAATTCCTCTGGTGAAAGTCGTCCTGACACATTCGAAGGGGCGGACAGACATGTCGAAGTTAATAGTGATTTTTCGCCTGTGAACGCGCCTAACTAATGTACATTTTCTTCAAAATTCATTTCATGCCTCACTGAGAACGCTAGTGTGCTTCTATTATAAAGATGAATCGGCGAATGCCGTTTAATGCCAAAATCTTACGAACCGCATAAACGTAAGTAAGCGGGCAAAGTGTACAGATTTTTTGTGCTAAAGAAGGTGGTAGATATAGTTACCACTGGGCTCTGAAACATTACTTTTGTCAACATATCCTAACGTCAACTGTAGAAACAAAATCTAATATTATCTAACGCCATGAAGCCAATCCATCTTGAGAAGCTAATAGTTTTTCAGCTAGTCAAGAAAATCCCCACATTTTATTGAAACTGAAGGTTCATTACCGTGTTCACAACAGCTCGTCACCGTTCCCTGTCCAGTACAAGTTACACCCTCCCATTGCACTTTTAAGATATTTTGAATATTATCCTCCCATCTACGAATATGTGTTCTAAGCGACCTAGTTCATTAAAGTACAGTAGAACCCGGTTATAACGACATCGGTTTATACAACACCTCGCATATAGAGTCAGATATTTTTTTTTTTCCAATGGCTCGACAGCCCCTTGGGGGCCTAGGCCTCCTCATTATCGAGGCTTCACGATCACACTTTTTAGACACACCACACTCGGTAGGACTCCTCTGGACGAGTGATCAACCCGACGCAGAGACCTCTACCTGACAACACACAACTCTCACAACAGACAGACATCCATGCCCTAGGCGGGATTTTTTTTTTTGCCTGTCCGGGTTTTTTTTTTCCTTGATCCATTTTTTTTGTACTGTTTAAGTCCTTTCGTCCTTCATGTCACTTTACGTTCCATGCTACCGTCCTTACAACAAACACAACACAGACAACCATGCCCCCGGTGGGATTCGAACCCACGATCCCAGTAAGCGAGCGGCCGCAGACCCACGTCTTAGACCGCACGGCCACTGGGATCGCAGAGTCAGATATTCTGTGGTACCAATTAATTCCTCACTACTAACCATAACATTACACTTCTCGGTTATAACAACACTCGTTTATAACGACACAAAATATTCAGTCACGTTCATGACGTTATAACAGAGTTCGACTGTAACCTCACAAAAGCTCTGTATGTATACCTCTTCCCTCCCATTCATGCCACATGCCCCGTCCATCCCACTGCACGTCATGGAACTCCACATTATGCCTCTGTATGAATATCGATTTACATATCAATGCGTGGAGCCTTACGTCTAAGTCCCCTATACGCCTTCACGGAATGATAACGACGTCCATGAGCAACTTTGCTTTTGACATTGTCTCATTTAGACTACTTTATTTAGTAATGGTTCATTTAACTCAGGAGCCGGGGTAGCTTGTGGTTCGGGGTTCGAATTTCGGTAAGTTCAAGAGATTTTTTTCTTCTCCAAAACGCCCAGACCGTCACTGGGGCCCACCCATCATGTTCAATGGGTACCGCGGTACTTTCCGGGGTAAAACGACCGGGGCGTGAAGTTAAACCACACACCTCCATCTAATGCCGAGGTTAAGAATGAGTGAAGCCTTCAGGGCGTGGACAGGTGAAACGTTACCCTTATTTAACTCACCATGAGAAGCTCAGAACGTGTAGCATGCAAGGTAGGGTGGTTCGTGAGTGACGAATTGGTGGCGACGTAGAGAAAAGAGGCTGGGAAATAACTGTGGCCGTAATATCTCGACATTTGCTTCGAGGAACTGAGAAAAACCACAGAATATTTCAGACAGGATGGTCGGTCTCCAGACCGAGATTTGAACCCGAGACTTCCTGCAGTCTCAAGGATTATTCAAAGCGGAAATAGTTCCTCTGTCAAAAGAAAAATGGAATTTGAGAATTAGTTGTAGATGCATCCGCCATCTGGTAGTGTAGTCGGGAGACACGGTCGTACAGTTGCACGGTATACACGTCAGAAGGCGGACCCTAGCGGCAAGCACGGCAAACTCTACACCGATCTCTTCTACTCGCTCAGTACAATTAGTTTCTTTTGTATCGATTATGTATTTCTTGAAGACGCATCTCCTGGGATGCTATGCTGTGTCGATATAAGACCTGAATCTTCAGTAACACCGCCGTGAGAACCTCAAATCTCGTATCACGTCTTGTTCTTCTTTGCCTTCGAGAAAAATTCTCAGCAATTCGTATGTATACATGATAGCGTTATTTGCCTTGCTTTCGATCTGTACATTCAGCCTAGAGATCTTATAGGAGGTTTACTTAGTGTACGATTGTACAGGATGGTTTTGTACTTATGTCAGGGTGTAGGGTATGTAGGCTTGTATTCGACCGGTACCCACTTTGACTCCGATGGCTGTTTTGAATGAAAATTACTTCCTTTTGGGCTGTGGTGCCATGTGGTGTGGTATAAATTTAACGAGGTTCCGGAAGATAGAGAAAATACGTTACTCCCGAAACGTCGGTAAATTTATACTAAACAGCATGCCGTCACACTCCATAAGACGGTAATATCTGTAGTCACATCCTTGAGAACCTCACCTCTCGCCTATCCTGAACTATTTTCTGCATCATCTTGCTGCGTAGTTTTCTCCATCCATACGGCCTAGAATTCAGTTGGTACTGGCTGATCTTCACCACGGGGTAAAGCGGCGGGGCATATAGCTGACCACTCACTCTAGTACCGAGATGAAGAATACGTGGAGTTACACCTCCGCTCTCCCACATGTCTCTAACGGCATGCACAGACACGTTTAGTTTACACTGCATTAATATTTCAGGAAAGATGTAATTGTAAAGAGATGGATTAGTTGTGAGAGCCCGCCGTCCTCTTTGCTGTGTTTCTTCTTCGCTTGTTTATTCGTTTATGCCCCGTCTTGTACAGCAGCTTTTGACCCGGGAGCATTGTCTCCCGTCATAAGCTTAACTTCGATTCGGCCCCAGTGGCAATTCATGAAACATTGTGCAAGTTTTTAGCAAAGATTCTGGCATTAATCTTCAGAGTTGTTGAAGAAGCGTCCTTACGTCATGGCCAGCTTCGGGGATGTACAGTCTGTGTGGCCTGAGGAGCGTTTGACATGTTGCGAGTCCTTTCATCATCTGTAGGGGGTTTCTGTAGCAGTTGGACGGTGTGCCGTTTGCAGTACACATCTCTCACGCTAAGTCCGCGTGTATTAAGTCTCTCATGCTAAGTCCGCGTGTATTAAGTTTAACAATCAGCACTTCACACGTGACACTGTACCTGCCGCCAGGTGTCGCAGTTGTCGTAGCGTGGTGCACAGTGTCGGGAAACTGCTAGGATCTGACTGATAATCCATATGATTTTTTAGGGGATGAAAATGTGGAAAATGTCACAGTTTTAATCAAAACAAAACTTTATACCGTCAGATTAGTAAACAACCTTGTTTACACTCAATCTAGCAACATGTTTCGGCTTTGTAAGCCAGACATCATCAGGATAAACTCTAGAAGAGTGTAAAAGTATATGGAAGGTAAAGGTAAAGCTATCCCATTACAGGCCTGGACAGGCCCTTAGGGTTCCAGGAGGTTGAGGCTCCCAGATTTCTAGACAATCGGTACATGAAGGTGGTAATGTTGTCAGCCCTACGCACCGGTCACCTTTACCCCCCAGGAAATACTCCTGGTACTCGTTTCCTTTACAGGCTGAGTCGACCCCAGGGCCATAGTGCGACCGAAAGGATTATGTCAATGAAAAATTCCAATGATACCATCGGAAATCGAACCCGCGACCTTCCGGCTTGTAGAGCAGTACCTCAACCAACTGCGCCTGCGCATACTTTTATACTCATAACGGTACATCCCGGTGTATCCTGTCTGTCCCTTTCCAGAGCTAAAAATTTATGTTGGCGCATCCCCAGGTTGCGGATGGAGGAACGGCCTCCAGATATGGAGGGTAGCAGCGAATATATTCAATAAGCAGTCGTGGACAGCCGAAAGGGGGTGGTCCTCCAGTTTGGGGATTGGGCGATGTGCTAACAACTCCTCACTGTCAAAAATTAACGGTGTTACGAAACATTTAGCAAGTTCTCGGACTTGGACTGATCCTTTAAGAAACAGGAGGGAGTCTGCTCCATGGAATGGCGCGACCTGTTTGTGTATATCTCCGTGGAATATAGTCCCTCTTCAGAAGCTGGGTGCTGAGCTTGTGAGAAATTTCTCGAGTTTTACGGAAACCCAAGGTTATTACCGTCTTCACAAAAGCTCGCCATGTTTGCTCTCGCTTGTGACGTCACGAAGCCCTCACTGCCAGTTCTGCCACACGCAGGACGTACTTCAAACCCATGCTGAAGACCTGCTGTACCTACAGCTGCACACTGTAGGGTCGCGACTTTCTTTATGAGTTTTAAAGTTCTCATTTGTCTCTTCCTCGTAATTAATACACGCTATATATATTTCAGAATTTAACCTGATGGCACATTTTATGTTATATATACCGTGCATTTCAATAATTAATTATTTATTCCAACAAATGCAGTACACTATTTTAGTGTTTTATTGTCCCTACATATGTTTCGGCACTTATAGTGCCATCTTCTGGGGTGTCGTCGAGAGTTTATAATCTTCATAATCTTCAATGCATCAAATTCACTTTCACAACAAAGTGAATTAGTGCATTTAATATTGTTTTCAAAACAAATAATGATTGCTACACTAATATCGGAATATATAGTCTACAACGCAAAACATGTCACAAACATTATATTGGACAAACAGGACGCAGCCTGAAGACAAGATTCCTAGAACACCAAATATACATTAAAGCTAATGATCCTACTGCATTTGTTGGAATAAATAATTATTTAACTTGATGCTACATGTTCTTTCGATGCGCCGTGTGCATTGCACTGAATATGCACTATTTCTGCAGTTCGCGTGTTAACTCGAGTTTTATACTAATAAATGCGAGCTCATATGTTGTGATACGCATATCTAGATCTTTTGGTCACAGAAATGGAACTGACAGCAGACTAAGAAGGTAGACTCAATATAGGCATAAGGACAAGATGATTTGTGCTGTTAGTAACACGAGAATTACACTCTTAAGCAAGCAAGATCTTAGTTGTCTTAGCGTACTTGCACAGTAAGCCAAGATGTTATGTACAGATTGTGTGCTGTTACTCGGCTACCCTTTTAGAAGTCGCTACTTCTTGCAGCTTACGTCTAGACCAGTATGTGGTTACGTTATGAGTCAAGATTATTTTTATCCCGTACATACAAGCGTTGTTACTGATAGGATCAGAAGGTGGCAGCACTCAACGGCAGTGAGAGAGGTATGAAAGTTTTCATTCCGCGTCGTAGCCTGTGGCTTGCGTAGCAGCGCCATTTATCATATCAAGAAGTACTTCAAGGATATGTAGTTGAAGGCTTCCGCCGTGGTCGTAGGGTTGCTTAAAATCTTCTGTGTTATTACCCGGCGTCACTTTTTGGTGTATGACCAACGTTTCGGGATCACTTGTTTGTCCCATCTTCAGGGTCTTAGGTTTTAGGTCTAAAAACCTGAAGATGGGACAAACAAGTGATCCCGAAACGATGGTCTTACACCAAAAAGTGATGCCGGGTAATAACCCAGAAGATTTTAGACAATAGTACTTCAAGAAGTTTTCAAGTTTATGGCGTGGAAATACAGCGACGTTTTGGGATCCCCCGAAGAGCTGTAGTAGAGTTAATGAATGGGAAGTTAATTAGTGGAAACCGTAGCTTAAGATGGGAAATGTGAAGTTTTTTTTAAATATTTATTTCAAAGACGATATTGGCAGTATTTAGAGTATACAAAGAAAAATTACAAAATTGTTCCTATAACCAGTTTAGCTAACTATGAGTGCGTGAAACAAAAGTTAAAGATAGGGAAATATAAATAACATTATTCAAAAAAGACTAAAAAACACTCAGCCTGATATTGAGCTGTTTACAGCACGATATGTTTCGGTCGTTTATGTCTGTAAGTTGTGTATAAAGAGTTCAGGTCGTCTAGAGTGTAATTTCCGATTTGTTGAACCAGGGGTTAGGATGGGATGGACAGTTAGAAAAAAAAAATTTGGCCGTAAGTTGGTGGATGAAATTTCGGATAAGTTCAATATTAAGGGTGTCTTGCGAATGGGAGATGGGAGTACGTCTGGGACAGGCAGCGATCACTCGCAAGCTGTTGTTTTGGTCGACTTGGACTTTGAGGCAGTTTGAATTACATGTGGTATTGCAGACAGGGGCGGCGTGCGTAAGAAGGGATCTTTGTGAAGTTTTCTCATGGACTATTTCAACTCACTTTATAGTAGTTTAATACAAATTTTTAAGACCTCAAACTTTATTTACATTTCTGTGTTGTGCCGGGATTTGGTCCCAGCACCCTCTACGAGAATCGAACCTTGGACTTTCGACGCGCGCATCACTCCCTCCTACTTGGTTCCCCTCCATTTCCCCTCCTGTCCCGAGTTTTCTTCCTACCTGCGTATGTGTGTGTTACAATATATTGTTTCTTTAGTATATTGTATCTTTGTTGTGTGCACCAAACCGGCTTATCTGCGGGGCTCAGCACTAGTAAAGGCAGATAGTACCTGATATCCAATAATAATATATCCACTGTGCTAGGGGTAGTATGGCGCAGAGGGTAGATCACGGTGCAGTGTATAGGCCTATTCTTTTCGAACGGATTCTTTTCAAACAAAGATATAATATCTTAGAAGCCTTGATTTAATTGTATACTGGTTGAACGGACAAATGGTTTGTTGTGTAGTCGTGTCTGTCCTTCTGTCTCATCCCTGTAGTGTCTATTTACAATATTAGGGACAATAATATATAAATAAAAAATTATCTACTGTTTTAATTATTAATCGTTTAAAGATTAAACAATACAGAATGATAGAACATGGTGGTGAGGCAGTTGGCAACCCTGTTACGTTTATTTTTAAGGTCTCATATTCGTCTCTCGACTGGCATATCAAGTATCCTGATTTATTTGTGGTTTCTTAAGTTTCTCTAGGTAAATTACAGATGGGCCACGACCAGTTATTTCCGTATATTTCCTGATTCAGTATTCATAATCATCGTGCTGTTACATATATATATATATGTATATACATATACATACAGGGCGTACACAAAAGAATGGTGCGGTTGTAATAGCGTTCACTATTAAAACCGCACCATTCTTTTGTGTATGCCCTGTATATATATATATATATATGTTTGAGTTCTTTTCTGTCGAATGTTCCCCGATATCCGAAAGAGCATTTCTTTTTTTCTAAGGTTCCCAGGCTTTGCCCGCTTTTCCTTCTGATAAAAGGTAGTATTAAGGTGAAGATAAGTATGGAGCATTGGTGGAATTATACTGATAGGGGAAAATAGCAGTACTTGAGAAAAACCTGTCTCATTTTCCCCTTTATCTACCACATATCTCACGTGGACTGACCTGGGATCGAGCCGGGTCCTCCGCGGTGGGGGCTCGACGACTAACGGTCTAATTTAAGCTTCAATTCAAACGAATTAATATAAAAAATCCAGTACCTACCTCACAGAAAGCATATTGCTTCTTGCATTACAAAGTCAACTTCTTAATACTGTTTAAGGAATTAATCGCTGTTTATTGTGACCAGGTTGCAAAACAAATACATGGTTTGGGCGAAATTTAGCGTTTTTAAATGCCAAATTTTGTGTCACATCTAATAACGACTGTGCTTTAAGGGTCAGTTGTTCAGGAAGCAAATTTTTATTAAATCCCTAATCCAGTAGCCTATGGCAGGGGTGCACAAGTCCCTTGCGCCAGGTCGTCCGGGCCACTAAATTTCTCACGGTGGCGCCTAATATCTGTGGGTCCTCAGTATGGAACTTGCTTCTTGTCAACTTTCCGGCGCCTAGAGTTTTCAGATGGCTCCTTTATGCTTGGAAACCTTATGCACTTAGGGACTGTTGAACTCACCGCCGACGAGCCATCATCGAACCGCGGCACACATGTTGCTAGACATAGAAATGATTGCTCTGGGTCGTCGCACCGTCAATCTGGTTATTTCCACCGTCTGACGTGTAATTTGGAACAGAATGTCCTCCTGTTACCGCAGGTAGACGCTAAATTGCAGACTGCGCCACCAGATGTCAGTGTTTACCACGGTATGGCGCTGCTAGCGTATTAATTCTTCATCGTGTTATGCGAACAAATTAAGGGGGCTGCAAATAAAATTACTGGCACTAGAAAGGGTTAGCTGCAGTGTTGCCACTGATGACAATTGTTATTGATTGTTTTGGGTGTCATTTTACAGTCTTTTGTTTCTTTTTATCTGTAGCTTATACAGTCCTTGATGTCATAGATAAGTGTCTGTCTGTCTGTATGTCTGTCTGTCTGTCTGTATGTCTGTCTGTATGTCTGTTTTTAGCCTCAGGTGACAGTACTAAAACGAAAATGGGAATGGAAGCAGAAATTGTAATGATAAGGCATTCTAGTCTGTCGCTGTGTACCGTATTTACGAATATAACCAGAAGATTGCAGCAACCTGCTGCTATTCTTTTGTAATGTATATTAGTTATGGGTTGGTACCGGCAGGTGGCAGCAATATGTGGCACTGTAAGGTGTGCCTGAGTCGACAATCGCACACAGATCATAAAATTAAGATATTATTTTTAGTTTGGATTTACAGACTGTCTCATTGAAGCTAGGTAGCCATGGTTAAGTTTGTTTCTATATGTATGATGCTCAGGGATAGCTCAGTTGATATAGTGTTTTGTACTGGTTCATTGTAGTATTCTAAAATCTGGGTCCATCAAATACTCTTTACCTCTTATTAACGAGATTTTTTAGTAGGGAATACCATTAATTTCTTGCCCGAATAGAAGTCTATTTAGTTTTGAAAATATCACTGAAGAAATGTGTGTCATATACAGGGTGATTCATGACTTCTGGACATTTCTGCAGGAGATGATTTCCTAGGTCTTTGCGATAAGATAGAGTTTCGAAGTATATGTCTTACCTCACGGAAAACACGTACCTCTGTCACAAGGATCAGTCGTTTAGTGACATTTAGGGAAGTAATTACCACATACTTAAATACGATCCCGGTGGCAGCGCGGTCTAAGGCGTGCGACTGCGGCCGCTCGCTTGCTGGGACTGCCTGTTCGAATCCCGCCGGGGGCATGGATATCTGTCTGCTTTGAGTGTTGTGTGCTGTCAGGTAGAGGTCTCTGCGACGGGCTGATCACTCGTCCAGAGGATTCCTACCGAGTGTGGTGTGTCTGAGTGTGGTTGTGAAGCCTCGACAATGAGGAGGACCTGGTCTACTGGGGCTGTCGAGCCATGAAAAAAAATCAGTTAAATATTCTGTGGTTTATTCGTGGATGAGTCGGAAAGTCCGGTATATGATTTACAAAAGGGTACAATATTATTTGAGTCTGTACAGTAGCATCATTTGTCCACGCAAGCACCCATATTTTCAACGTACTTCGTATGCCGGGCCAGAAGTCTCAGTATGCCCTCAGTGCAGTATATTCAACAGAACAAAACTAAAAAAGAAATGATTTTCCTGATGCTTTCCTAGTCACCCAGTCACAAAACGCCTAACTAGCTAAGTAACTCCATGGAGCACAGTCCTTCTTGAGAAACTAACATGTCGTCAGCTGGTCAAGAAATTCCCCGCGTTTTATGGAACCCGAATGTTCAGATATACACAAAACGCCTAAATAAGCCTAAATTGTGTGTGCAAGACTGGGAGATTTTGAGTGTTAAATCAGGTGGTATATATAGTTACCACTGTGCCTTAAAGTATTAGGGCCTTTTTTTGATGTTTGATAAAAATAATTTTTCTTTGTTTCTATCAATATTCTGATATTAGCCGCAGATGTCAATAAAATTGTTCATCATATTGTCCATAAATTCGTGTATACAAATATCAAATTACTTAATATACAGAAGGACTAGGGTTCAAACCGGGGCGCGCGGTGGCGCAGTTGGTTGAGGCACTACGCTACAAACCGGAACGTCGCGGGTTCGATTCCCGATTGGTGTCATTGGAATTTTTCATTGACATAATAGTTTCGGTCGCACTATGGCCCTGGGGTCGACTCAGCCTCTAACAGAAATGAGTACCAGGAATCTTTCCTGGGGGGTAAAGGCGGCCGGTGCGTAGGGCTGACAACCTTACCACCTTCATGTGCCGATTGTCTACAAATCTGGGACCCCTCAGGGCCTGTCTAGACCTGTAATGGGGTTGCTTTACCTTTACCTAGGGTTCAAACCTGGAGACTACCCGAACGGAGGGTTTTCAATCTTCAGATCAGGATAGGATCTCAGAAGTGTAGGCATTGCACTTTGTTGCCCAATTCTTGTTCACTAATCATCACATTAGTAATTGCTGTGTCGTCCGAGTTACTTGAACCGCTTTTAGACCATAAGCAGAATAAGTATTGTGGAAACGACAACGGTGTTGAAAATTCAAGTGTGAGATCCACTCACCAAACGACACGGCGTCACATTCCAGAAGACTTGAATCTTCAGCAACACCGCTGTGAGAACCTCAAATCTGGCGTTTATTATGCTGAATTGTTTGCCCTCTTCGGTGTTAGTTAGTCACTACGTCGGTGTAACCTTTCGTTAAAAGAAACAAGAAACATTAAGGAGTCAGGCAATGTGCATCTAGGCGCGTTCGCGTAACCATTGTTGCCGTAGAAAAGCAATAAGTATTACATATTGTGAGTGCGTGTCTGTAGCCTTAGTTATCCAGCATGCAAAGCGCATGCGCCGTATTATATTGTCATCTGTGACCTGTCTGGCTGTACCATATTTTTCCACATTATCTCATAAACGGCACGATTTTCGGGAAAAAGTTATTGAACATAAAATGTGTGTTTTGGTTTTATGTACAACTTTTGTCTGAAACATTTCTCATTCTAAGAATAATTGAGCGAGATATTATCATAAATGTACATAGGTCTTCATGTAAAGTACCGTTATTATTGTTCGATTTGAATGAAACTTGAGTTTTCTGGACAGATTTTCGAAAAACGCTCAAGTATCAAATTTCGTGAAAATCCATCTACTGGGAGCAGAGTTGTTCCATGCGGACGGACAGAAGGACAGACAGACATGACGAACGTACTAGCCGCTTTTCGCAATTATGCGACCGCTCCTAAAAGCCGTATAATGTGAACAATGAACGAAATGTATACCACTATAAAATGTGTGTGCACGAACTTGTGAAACATTCTGTTCCATTATAGAATGGCATTATTCACGTCTGTTGAAAATGGTATTAATTTTCTCTACCCTTTTCTTTATTTTGCTACAGGTGACGTCATTTCACTTGAAATGCCGCCCGAGTGTATGGAGAAGAGCTGTAAGTAGTCAAATTTCCGTTCACATGTACCTTTTACGGGGGAAGGTGAAGATATTGCAGGTAATTTTAGTTTACTTGAAAATTATGTTGGCAGCACGAAAAAATCTTTGGTATAAACAAACTGAATATATTTTTTTTTGCATCTAGCTGGGTTTTCGTTGTCTTTTGAGTAATGATGATACTGTGACGTACTTAACATGGTTGCCACATCGACAGAGTGCACCTAAGCACGACATCGATATTCGATATGATTGTAATCTGGCGAAGTTTACGGTTAAATAAGAAATACAGGTTCAGGAATGGGTGGGAAGATACAAAACAGGGCCGTTGGTTCTTGTTGGAGCAGTTTTAGGCAGGAATCTTCAATAACGCATGTTGAGGTCGGGTATGTCCATCAGTGTATCCGGGATAACTAAAGAATGAGCACTGATGAAAATGAGCCTGAAGTGGCATGAATTATGTAAAGGAGCCATGCAAAAATGGCTTCAGGCCAAATATAAGACTGGCGGATGGTTTGACCAAACTCGTTGAAAAACCAGCGCAGTGCGGTAAGTAAGATAATTCTAGGCACTTTGTGTGTGTTACGTGAATATTTATAATAATATATATAGTGAAACCTGTCTTGAACGGAACCTGGGTATAAGGGAAATAAGTCTTTAGCGGAAAACGTTTAGTCACGAGGACCTGGAGTCCCGTGGATGCAAATTTAAGAACCTGTGTGAAACGGAAGTTGCCTGTTACGGGAAAAAAATTTCGGTGTTTTGCGTTTCCGTTATAGCGGGTTTCATTGTATTATTTTTTCCTTATCTATACCTTGGAACAATTCAATATCATTTTATATACCGCTTGGTCTCCCAAGACTCATAAGTTTCTTTTCAGATAATATTTTTGTTTTACAGTTATCCCATGCGTGCTACATGTCCCTCCTTTTTCCGTTACTTGAACCAGGATGTGGTAACGGAGTCTATGAAATCATGCATGATTTTAGGTTTTAATGAGGGTGAATATTGAGATTGCAGACTTTTTTGATGTGGCGCCATGTACATTGGTAGCAATTTACCAAAGTCTTCGAGGAACTCAACTGCCTCCTTCTTCAGGGTCACTGTTGTACCCCGAGGATGAAGGCAACAGAATAGGTTTGTCCAAACCATTGGTACGTCTCTTCCAAACTGCAGGTGCAACATCCAAGAAGTCACCATCGTAACCACCTAAGTTCTCACGGTAGTAGCACACGGATCTGCCTACTGCCTCCATCTTCAGTGTAGAAATTGGATAATCTTAACGAAATTGGTCTTTATCATGTAACAATACAATGTATTTCAATAGGAATTTAGTGGTTTTGTGAACACACGGCAAGCCGATAAAATGACTGTGGTGTGCCCGGGAGTTCTTCAGGGATTATTTACAGGGCTTCCTGGCGCCTCTCGAACAACGAAGAAGCCGTACAAGAAGCTGGCTCTGTTATTTCGATTCGCATGACAGTGCAATACCAGGACGTGAATTCCGGGGAATAATTTCAAGACATCCAGTGTAATGACTATAATGCTATGAGCGCGATGACTTGGCAATGACAAGAGGAATGGCGTTAAGTAAAGGGCGGAGAAACTTTAAAGTGATAATAAGAGAGGAATGATTGTAATTATATAGGTTTTCGCGGAGAAGTGTGTAAAGCGGGGTGAAGCGGTGATAACAGGGTGGCCAACTTCATAATGAAGGGGCCCCACATTTTCCGATTGAAATTGATCCCAATTCAAAGAAAATAGGTCCAAAGATAGACAAGTTACCTTGAACACGGGTCACTTTCACGGCTGCGTGTAATAGAATGGCTTGCTCTAGCGGATGTGCTGGTCTGCATTTGTACTTGGGGTATATCTGGTTCGAAACTTGGTCGGATCTTCGGCTATACCGGCCGACGGGTTTCGTATTTGACCTCAGTTGTCTACGCCGCTACGTTCGACCTTTTACGCTAAGTCAGCGGTAGTGACAACGACGTAAATAAACCACGAGAAAATATTACCTATACTGCTGAGATTAAGAATAAGTGGAAATTTAACTCAGCGCCCTCTATGAACGTTCCTTCCATAAGGCGCGATTTAAAAATCTAAGAGTGTCGATTACGCGAGGTTCGATATTGAACTCTAGATGTTCAACTTTATCGATGCATCGATATACGAGGTGCGATGTTGAACTCTAAATATACGAGTGTATCGATTACAAGAGGTGTGATATTGAACTGTACATGTGCAAGTGTATCGATGTATCGACACACGAGGTGCGATGTCGAACTCTAAATGTAGGAGTTTATCGATACACGAGGTTCGATATTGAAGTCTAGATGAGCAAGTGTATCGATGTATCGACATACGAGGTGCGATATTGAAATCTAGATTGCGAATGTATTGATGTCTCGATATACAAGGTGCGATGTTGAACTCTAAATGTGCGAATGTATCGATTACACGAGGTGCGTTGTTGAACTCTAGATGTACAAATTTATCGATGCATCGATATAAGAGGTGCGATGTTGAACTCTAAATATACGAGTGTATCGATTACAAGAGGTGCGATATTGAACTGTACATATGCAAGTGTATCGATGCATCAATATACGAGGTGCGATGTCGAACTCTAAATTTAGGAGTTTATCGATACACGAGGTGCGATATTGAACTCTAGATGAGCAAGTGTATCGATGTATCGACATACGAGGTGCGATATTGAAATCTAGATGTGCGAATGTATCGATGTATCGATATACGAGGTACGATGTTGAACTCCAAATGTGCGAGTGTATCGATTACACGAGGTGCGATGTTGAACTCTAGATGTACAAGTGTGTTAATTTATGAGAACTACATGTTTCCATGGAAGCGGTTTGAGAACAGTATAATGCACATATGGTCAATAGAAACCTTCTTCTTATATACGTATATATAATTTTATTATATGTATATATACAACCATTTCTACAATACGGACTGAGGAATGCAACGCAATGCACAAGGACAATTTATTTATTTATTTGAATATTTTGATACTTACTAAGCCTGTTAAGTATTGAACTTATCTGCAGATAAATTGATTGTCAGGCCTTTGAATTTTATCTCGAAGTAATGGGGTTCAAAAATCCTGAAGGAAATACACAGTAGTTTCCGTGATATCAGGGTTCCGCCGCGATGTTGATGAGATCTGCCATCTTCTGGGATATTACGCAGCGTCGAGTGATGATCCTTTTACCGACGTTTCGGGACAAGGTTCGGTCCCATCTTCAAGGGTCAAGAAGTCCAAGAAGACTTCTTGACCCTTGAAGATGGGACCGATACGTTGTCCCGAAACGTCGGTAAAAGGATTACCATTCGACGCTGCGTAATATCCCAGAAGAGAGCAGATCTCATACACAGTAGTTATAAATGGATATGTCAAGCAACAACAGCACTAATTAAAGTTTTACAATTTACAATTGCCCTACATATGTTTCGGTCACAAAGTGACCATCATCAGGGGCTTCGTACGCACGTGTGTGACTTCACTTCACGTAGTCCATTGTTTATTAAGTTATGCGTGGGTGTTATTTTTTGTACACTGTTCCACTATACTGTCAATACTGAGTGAAGTCACATACGTGAGTACGAAGCCCCTGATGATGGTCACTTTGTGACCGAAACATATGTAGGGCAATTGTAAGTGTAAAACTTTTTTTGCAGTTGTTGGTTGACATATCCATTTATATATTACCATAATGCACGGTGAACAAAAAGTCAAGTTCACAGTAGTTATAGTCAATTCCCTGGACGACATTTGAGCCCTGACGTCTCATAACCTATACTCAACATTCAATATAGTCTTCTCGGGCGCACAGCCGCGTCAATTCGTTTGAATACAACGTTTCGGGGACTAGCTCCGTCCCCATCCTCAGCAAATCAGTTTTGCCTGAGGATGGGGACGGAGCTAGTCCCCGAAACGTTGTATTCAAACGAATTGACGCGGCTGTGCGCCCCGAGAAAACTATATTGAATCATGTCGCCGCGAAAGTTTTAAAACTTATATACTCAACACGTTGGTCGTTTCATTCACGGAAGGCAGCCAGGTGTTTCGAACCAGGGACGTTGATGATGTTGCATTGGCACCCCTGTCTAGAGCTTACGGAGTGCTGCACTTCGCGTGTGCGGAAGTGTACGCTCTAGAAGATCGGATTTCACATGGCGTCGTTGGTTTAATTGCTAAATGGAGACTGTTTTATTTGCGTTTGAAATAACTTTGTGTCCCTGAGATTGTGTGGATTGCAAAAGTCTGCTTCACTGTGTTTCTGATTTTACACGAAGATTGCTTTACTTTACAGTGGAATGAAACAAACAGGACGCGGGTTTTTGAGGTTAGCGAAGCGGTCTTTGTTAATATTCACATATTGCGAGATATGATGACGTGTCGACTGGTAAATAGTTACTGAACTTTCGGAGAACCTTGCTGCCTCTTTCTTCATGGCCTGTGCTTGTTATGTTACCCTAATTACCGGGCATACAAATCACATCTATATGGTGACAAATTATGTTACATCGTCAATTGTATTTCGTCTACGTATCTCGTAAACTGCGAGATATCATCGTAAATGAATGTATGTCTGCATGTAGGGTGTCTTACTTTTCGTCAGATTTTAACAAAACTTGGTTTTTGATCGAAAGTTATTAATTTTCATGAATTTCATCATTAAATTTCATGAATTTCATCATTAAATTTCATGAATTTCATCATTAAATTTCATGAATTTCATCATTAAATTTCATTAATTTCATCATTAAATTTCATGAATTTCATCATTAAATTTCATGAAAAAGAAATCCTTCCAGTTGGGAGTCTCGATTTTTCAATGCGGAGAGCCGTGAAGAAGCTGACTGTCGCCTTTCGCACCTTTGCAGACGCGCCTTAAAAAGAGTAGGTTATTTATTTTCTGTCCCTTCTATGACGTCGTGTTGATTGGTAAACTTTTGAGCGGCTGTATCTTAAATTCGACATTAAGAGACTTACACTAAATATTGTGGGGTGTTAACCAATTTTAGTCACGTTGAGCAGTAATAAGGCATAATTTTTATAAACATTGCAAGGTTTCCGTAAACTATTAGACGTTTCTTTTTTTTTTTTTTTTTTTTTCAAAATTTCGTGTCCAAGATTTACACCAGTTCTTCATTAACTTAATCCATAATAAAGCCTGTTTACAAAAGGCCATAAATGCAGTTCTTCATGTATCCCATAGCCGGATTCACATTATTAACTACACCTAGAAGAATCCTTTTTGAAAAGCTAATAGTTCCTCAGCTAGTCAATAAATTCCCCACATTTTATGGAAACCGAAGTTTTGTTACCGTTTATCTAAGAGTCCGCCATTAATCTATCCTGAGCCAGCTGAATCTAGTCCATGCTTCCCATCCCATTTCTGGAAGATTCAGTTTGACATTGTTTCCCATGTACGCCCAGGTCTTGACAGATTCACATATTATGTTAAAATTCGATATGAGTGACTTCCAGATAAATTTGACAGAGAATTTTAATTTTTTGCTATATTGATCCACAATAAAGGCAAGTCTGCATTGACACATGAATAAACTTTTCCACGCAAACCAGTAACACTTCTACAGGCCTTTTTAGTTCTGTGTAGAAGGCACATCGATTTTTCACTTCGTGACTTTCATTTTTAACACTTTAGAGACTGTAATTAGCTGAATTGTATATGAAGATTAATTTCGTACCGCGCAGTAAACACACTCCGTCTCAGTTATACAAACCAGTCAGTTAATGCTGTACAGTGAAATAATCGCTGTTTGTTCTGAGATCCACACAAAACACATAAATACAGTCCGTACCGCGCAGTAAACACACTCCGTCTCAGTTATACAAACCAGTCAGTTAATGCTGTACAGTGAAATAATCGCTGTTTGTTCTGAGATCCACACAAAACACATAAATACAGTCCGTACCGCGCAGTAAACACACTCCGTCTCAGTTATACAAACCAATCAGTTAATGTTGTACAGTGAAATAATCGCTGTTTGTTCTGAGATCCACACAAAACACATAAATACAGTCCGTACCGCGCAGTAAACACACTCCGTCTCAGTTATACAAACCAGTCAGTTAATGCTGTACAGTGAAATAATCGCTGTTTGTTCTGAGATCCACACAAAACACATAAATACAGTCCGTACCGCGCAGTAAACACACTCCGTCTCAGTTATACAAACCAGTCAGTTAATGTTGTACAGTGAAATAATGGCTGTTTGTTCTGAGATCCACACAAAACACATAAATACAGTCCGTACCGCACAGTAAACACACTCCGTCTCAGTTATACAAACCAGTCAGTTAATGTTGTACAGTGAAATAATCGCTGTTTGTTCTGAAATCCACACAAAACACATAAATACAGTCCGTACCGCGCAGTAAACACACTCCGTCTCAGTTATACAAACCAGTCAGTTAATGTTGTACAGTGAAATAATCGCTGTTTGTTCTGAGATCCACACAAAACAATAAATACAGTCCGTACCGCGCAGTAAACACACTCCGTCTCAGTTATACAAACCAGTCAGTTAATGTTGTACAGTGAAATAATCGCTTTTTGTTCTGAGATCCACACAAAACACATAAATACAGTCCGTACCGCGCAGTAAACACACTACATCTCAGTTATACAAACCAGTCAGTTAATGTTGTACAGTGAAATAATCGCTGCTTGTTCTGAGATCCACACAAAACACATAAATACAGTCCGTACCGCGCAGTAAACACACTCCGTCTCAGTTATACAAACCAGTCAGTTAATGTTGTACAGTGAAATAATCGCTGTTTGTTCTGAGATCCACACAATACACATAAATACAGTCCGTACCGCGCAGTAAACACACTCCGTCTCAGTTATACAAACCAGTCAGTTAATGCTGTACAGTGAAATAATCGCTGTTTGTTCTGAGATCCACATAAAACACATAAATACACTGTGTGGGCAGAACGTAGAATTTGTGAATGTTAAACCTGGTGGTACGTATAGTAACCATTTTGCTTTAAAGAGCCAAATAATCTTAACGCATTAAAAAAAAGCAGTTCGTAGTTTCTTTACGGTATTGTAAATACATCGTTTCCAATCTGTATGTATCAGTCGTTCAGGCAGACGGTTACGTAAAGCTACAAACGACCGTAATTGAATGAATGGGTTTCACGTTACTTCCTGTTTTAGAAGGGGAAAATATATTTGTGATAACACAGAGACGTAGCTATTGCACGCGAAGTGTATGGCCGAGGCTAGACATCGCAGAACATCGACCTGTAAGATGAAGCGAACTGTTCGCAGAGGTTTCTCATTAAAACTGTCTGTGCCCCTGTGTAACGAGTGCACATGGGGGGCGTCATCCCCGTTGCAGACACCTCGTTAATTCGCATATGGATACGTTATAATTCCTTGCCATCTTTTCATGCTATCTCTATATATATACGTGTCGAAAACAACCATCGTAGCGTGCATAAACGCGAGCACATTTAATTTTTAAACCCACTCATGTGCCACGTCATCATGTTGCACAATGTGCGTGTGTTTCTACTTCACAGTGCGTTGTTAAACTAGAAGGATGACACAGACGTAAGACCTACATAAAGCACGCATTGAAATTATGTATTATATATATATATATATTTATAATCTGACAAATGTACAATTTAATCACATTAATTGTGTAATTTCACTGTCGTACATGTTTCGAACCCTTAATTTGGGTTCATCTTCAGGGACTCTTTATCTTAAATCACACACTATTTACACCAACTGGTACAATTGTTTACATAGTAAAACATGAATTTTCTTACAATTGTGCATATACAATGTTTAAAACAGATAAAAGGTGAAAATTGTAGTTGCTGGTTGTTCCGAGTCTTACATTGGTTAAAACGTTAAAAGTTGTATAATCTGTGTTGTTTTGATATCCTGAAACATAAAATATCTAAGATAAAAGATAAACACAACTAGCAATTTTATCTTAGATATTTTAAAACCACTACAAACCTTAGTCATGATAATCGATTTTAAGCAAGAGATTCGAAAAGAACCGCAGTTATGTTCGTGACCCAGTACTGGTATGGATTTCTTGACAAATAAGATAGGCAATGTACGTGTAAACGTAACATTGAGGCGCGTTCGCGTAACCATTGTTGCCGTGGAATAGCAATAAGTATTACATATTCTGAGTGTGTGTGTCTGTAGCCTTATTTATCCAGCATGCAAAGCGCATGCGCCGTATTATATTGTCATCTGTGGTCTGTCTGGCTGTACCGTATTTTTCCACATTATCTCATAAACAGCACGATTTTCGGAGAAAAAGTTATTGAACATAAAATGTGTGTTTTGGTTTTATGTACAACTTTTGTCTGAAACATTTCTCATTTTAAGAAGAATTCAGCGAGATATTGTCATAAATTTACATAGGTGCTCATGTAAAGTACCCGTTGTTCTTGTCGGATTTTGATGAAACTTGAAATTTAACGACAGATTTTCGTAAACTACACAAATATCAAATTTCATGACATTGCATCAAATGACATGACTAAGCTAATAGTCGCTTTTCGCAGTTTTACGAAGGCGCCCAATAAAAGCAAGCTACCCCATTTTTTCAGAAGTCCAATATCTGTCGTCTGGCTTGTAGCAAGTCACTGCACTCACTGAGCTATCTTGACTTCACAGAGTGTAATGCGGTTCGTTTCTGAATGATCTGACGAATGTTGCCCCTTTTAACATCTTTGGATCTTCTCCGTCTTCTAGGTTCATTATTAAAAAACCCAGCGTTTCGGCATCTTTTTCTGTTTGCATCGTCACGGTGTCAGTAATAATTATCGATACTCTCGCTGTATTAGAGTTTACGGACTTTCAAATGGACACTAAACGTCAGAGAGTGTCGGAAAGATTGATAAGGAGTCGTTTAAGAGGCGCAACAGGTAAAAAAAAAAAAAAATGGAATGGACAAATAGTTTTTACCTGGGGATTATGAAGTTGTTGTAGGGTCGAATTGAGTTGTGCGGTTTTACTGCGGATGGAAACCGTAAAAAGAGGAAAAAAGATAGTTTGTTTCTTTAAATGAATCAAACACTACAGTCCGGTGAACTAAATGTTCGTGCTTCAAGGTGTATGAGCTGTGACACCATATCAGTGTTTACCATCTTTAGACGAGTAAATCCCTGCTAAAATATAAAAAACGACGCTGATTCGTTGAGGAAGCATGCATGACGATTTTTAAATGCTGAGTGACAAGTGTGGACGTTAACACAGGCGATCTGTATGTGTGTGTGTGTGTGTGTGTGTGTGTGTTTAGAGGCTATGACGTATGGAAAAATAATTATATGTTGTTTTATATGGGTGTGAATTGACATGTCTCACTTTAGCTAAGATATAGGACGTGAATTAATACATTAACCAAATTTTGTAAAAAGTAAAGCAATCCCATTACAGGCCCTTAGGGCTCCAGAAGGTCGAGGCTCCCAGGTTTTTTAGACAATCGGCACATGAAGGTGGTAAGGTTGTCAGCCCTACGCACCGGCCGCCTTTACCCCCCAGGAAATATTCCTGGTACTCATTTCTGTTAGAGGCTGAGTCGACCCCAGGGCCATAGTGCGACCGAAACGATTATGTCAATGAAAAATTCCAGTGACACCATCGGGAATCGAACCCGCGACGTTCCGGTTTGTAGCGTAGTGCCTCAACCAAATTATGTACTTAATAAAAATACAATAAAAAAGTATGTATAAAACTCTTACATGTTTCGGCACCGATTGCCATCGTCGGGAAGTTATCTGAAAGAAGGAATACAAGGCCAGCACGTTTATGTAAGTATTGTGTCGCCATCATTAAAATAATTAAAATATTAAAATACTCCAAAAAGCACAAATTAACAATCATAAAATTACAATATTGTAAATTTAAAACCTTTAAAGTGAATGTTCCAGGCAGAAGTGTCCAGCTGTGTAATGTCTACACTGTTTATGCAGCGTGCATACAAACATGTCTCGGTCTATTACGATCTGAAGAGATCTCGTGCTGCTATATACTGTCTGACGTGTGTCGTGTCAGGTGGTGTGTCGTGTCAGGTGGTGTGTCGTGTCAGGTGGTGTGTCGTGTCAGGTGGTGTGTCGTGTCAGTGGTGTGTCGTTCGTGGTGTGTCAGTGTCAGGTGGTGTGTCGTGTCAGGTGGTGTGTCGTGTCAGGTGGTGTGTCGTGTCAGGGTGTGTCGTGTCAGGTGTGTCGTGTCAGGTGGTGTGTCGTGTCAGGTGGTGTGTCGTGTCAGGTGGTTGTCGTGTCAGGGGTGTGTGTGTCAGGTGGTGTGTCGTGTCAGGTGGTGTGTGTGTCAGGTGTGTCGTGTCAGGTGGTGTGTCGTGTCAGTGTTCGTGTAGTGGTGTGTCGTGTCAGGTGGTGTGTGTGTCAGGGGGTTGTCGTGTCAGGTGGTGTGTCGTGTCAGGTGGTGTGCGTGTCAGGTGGTGTGTCGTGTCAGGTGGTGTGTCGTGTCAGGTGGTGTGTCGTGTCAGGTGGTGTGTCGTGTCAGGTGGTGTGTCGTGTCAGGTGGTGTGTCGTGTCAGGTGGTGTGTCGTGTCAGGTGGTGTGTCGTGTCAGGCGGTGTGTCGTGTCAGGCGGTGTGTCGTGTCAGCGGTGTTCGTGTCAGGCGGTGGTGTGTCGTGTCAGGCGGTGTGTGTCGTGTCAGGCGGTGGTGTGTCGTGTCAGGCGGTGTGTCGTGTCAGGCGGTGTGTGCGTGTCAGGCGGTGTGTCGTGTCAGGCGGTGTGTGTCGTGTCAGGCGGTGGTGTGTCGTGTCAGGCGGTGGTGTGTCGTGTCAGGCGGTGGTGTGTCGTGTCAGGCGGTGGTGTGTCGTGTCAGGCGGTGGTGTGTCGTGTCAGGCGGTGGTGTGTCGTGTCAGGCGGTGGTGTGTCGTGTCAGGCGGTGGTGTGTCGTGTCAGGCGGTGGTGTGTCGTGTCAGGCGGTGGTGTGTCGTGTCAGGCGGTGGTGTGTGTGTCAGGCGGTGGTGTGTGGTGTCAGGCGGTGTGTCGTGTCAGGCGGTGTGTCGTGTCAGGGTGTGTCGTGTCAGGCGGTGTGTCGTTTAAGGCGGTGGTGTGTCGTGTCAGGCGGTGCTGTATACTTAAGAGCCCGCCTCTTATCCATAGTTTGCGCTACAAGGCTCCAGTCTATGTTGCTGTATTTTGTTTCTGTAACATGCTTTTTATATTATCCTTCGATCTATCTGTGGCTCTCCCAATTTATGTCGTTTCCAGAATTTTCCGAATAAATTTTTTGAGCGTTTGAGCCTATTTGGATGACAAAATTGAAAATACGACCGAGATGAGCGGAAAATTGTAAAGATGCTTAAATGTAAATGTAAATGTCTAGTTTTGACGCGCTTTTGTTACTAAAAATTACATTAGTTCGCCTGTTGGTGTGGGCCGCGATAGCTCAGTCGGTATAGCGACTCGCTACCGGCTGGACGGTCCGGAGATCGAATCCCGGTGTGGGCGAGATTTTTCGCACACGTCCAGAACGACCCTGGGGCCCACCCAGCCTCCTATACAATGTGTACCGGGTCTCTTTCCCGGGGGTAAAGCGGCCGGGGCGTAGAGTTGACCACCCACCCTCATCTAGTGCCAGGGTTAAAGAAAGAGTAGGGTTATACCTCTACTCCCCCTCTGGGCCTTCATGGCCCGATCTAGGGAGAACTTTACCTTTACCTTTAAGCCTGTTAGTTCCACCACGTGTGTCCTTCCGTCCGTCCACGTGTAACAAGTTAAGAAGCGTTGAACGCGATGTAACGAAATTTTAAGCAGAGGCTTTTTGTTTAAATGTATGAACAGGTAACAATTGTTGTTACTGTCTGAGCAGCTTCATCGTTTTGTGCGTATGTTGAGCGAATCTTGAGCATAACCATGTAAATATTTGTAGGAAAATGTTTAGAACAGACCTTGTAGAGAGAAATGACACACATTTTATTCTCCATACATTTTTCTCCGTAAATCCAGCCGTTTTCCAAATTCGTTTTAACGTAACTCATTTTTATGCCACGTCTTTACCCGAAAGACATCGGACTGGTTTTGTTTACGTGTTAAGGCAGTACGATATATTGGTACTTCAGTGTTAAGATGGATCTTAGGAAAGTTAGGTGGTGAGGATAGGAAGGGATCAAACTGGCTATGGATCGTGTGCAAGGGCAGATTAAACATGTTTCATGTTTGTTTAACGACGATCTATGTTGCTCGGACCTTATGCAGTCAGTTGCAGAAAGATTGGTGAATTAAGAAGTGGCCCTGTCCCTGAATTTGTCTGAAGCGACTGAGGAAAACAACAGAAGTCAGTCACAGTAATCGATATATCAAACAAAAAATCGAAAACCAATAATGGATATATCGAACAAAAATCGAAACCTTTTCCTCCAGACTATATCTGGTAAGTCGTCTAGTTCGTACGCTTCGAAATATGTTTTCTTTGTTTTAATCTGACTGTACTGGCAGAATGTACGGTTTTTGAACGGGCAGAAGACGCCGTGTTTCTGCCTTTACTCGCAGCAATCTCTAACGTTGTAACAAATCACCTGAAAACTCGACAATTCGTGAAAACGATCCCTCGCTTAGGTTCCCAAGCCATTAACCTTATCCGAGGTAATGTCTCACTACACAGAATGGCGGAGAGCTTTCAAAGTGTGCCGGTCAGCAGCTTGCAGCTGGCTGTGGGATCGATAGTGATAAGGCGGAAGCAAGGAAAGGCATGAACAAATTTAAGAGACGGAATTTTAAATAACAAACCCGTATCAAAATGTGTTTATTTGCGTAACGTGACGTTTGTAAGTCAATCAACAGGCCTGTGGTGTTCAGTTTAGCAGTAAATTACGAAGTGGGAAGGGAGTGAGATGAAGCAGTGTTGGCCTTACGTAAGGTACGTTACGGCATTGTTAGGGGAAACAGGAACAGATGTTGAGAAGTTTAGTCAGGATAGTTGGTGTGCAAGATGTGCCTAGAAAAGGAAACCTTCCAAATAGAAGTCAGATGCGTTACAACGTGATTCTTGCTGCGTAGACCAAAATAAAGCGAAAAGAAAGACGTAAGGAAGCGTAAAAAAAGCACAAAGAATAAAGAAAAGGGAGAGAAAAAGAAAGAAAGAAGAACTAAAAGAGTAAAGGATATATAAAAATGAAATAAGTAGAGGGATTTTAAAGAGAAATATATCTGAAACAATTTTCTGTCAACCTTTTTTTAGCCGACACCCAAGTTAGGCCAATGGCATTTTTCTTGCGACCTCAGGAGTCAGAAATAAATATAGGTGTACAATAAAGGAGAGGTACAAAGAATATAACAGTTTAATGATTTAATGAAATTAATAGAACGTATAGTTTGTAAAATCACAATGAAAATAATTTTTTTCCTGACCCACTCGGAATAATTTGACAACCCAAATTAGGATCGCGACATGTAGGTTGTTAAACCTGGAAGACAAAATAAATACTGTCGAACTCGGTTATAACGTCAAGAACGGGACTGAATATTTTGTGTCGTTATAAACGAGGAGTGTAATGTTACGGTTAACAGTGAGGAATTAATTGATACCACAGAATATTTGACGTTATAGACGATGTGTCGTATAAACCGATGTCGTTATAACTGGGTTCAACTCTATTTACAAATTGGCAAATGACTGGATGATCATGAAGAAGGAAATAAATTTGGAAATATACAGAAACGAAGAAAGGAATACGGATAGGAAAGAAGGCGGAAGAGAAAATATAGGAGGAGAGAGGTTGAAGAAGGGATTTAGAATATATGGAGGAAAAAGTAAGTTTTCACCCAATTCCCCAGTCTGAAAGATCGCCCATGCTGGGCTGTCGACGACTACTTACTCAACACATTCGTATCTACCAATCATGGCTTCAGACCATTTGCTTCTCACGGAAGACGAGGAGGTGCCTCTCTAATGGCAGCACTTGCCTTTTTTGGAAAATAATGACAATGAAACACTGAAGTGACTTTCATGAATATGCGGAATGCGCTGTCTTGTGACACGCAATGGGATGTCTTTCTACTCTAGTGGCATGAAAATCTGCTTGGCTGTTTGCATCTACGATTACTTTCGGCGTGTTCCAAATGAGGAGTTCTGCACAATGAGAGACACCGTCAGGAAGTCGGTACATCAGTGGGCCGCATTCCGTTCGCATTATGCAGTCAGATTTATCATAAGTTGCGAGGAAGAACATCACGAAATTAATTGCAACCACTTTTCGTGTCGTTTTGAAAAAAGAGAATCCTCCTGCATAGTTTTGTAATTGCAACAACGTACCGTGACAGACGAAACTTGTCGAAGGTTATAGCTTCAAATTGACAATTCGGTCGTCCAGCGATGTGGAGTAGGTGTAAATTACTTCTGGGAAATGGCAAATAAACTTCCGTTCAATTTGGGCGTAATTCAATGACCTGACAATTTAAAGTTTGTGAAGTTCACCGTATATAACCTGCCATGAAGGCACACACGGGAGTACAGGTATAGCTCTAATTTTTCTTTAATATCGGCGCTGATGAGGTTGGTGGTTAGTTCCACGCCCCGGCCGCTTTACCCCCGGGAATAACCCGGTACCAATTGTATAGGAGGCTGGGTGGGACTCAGTGCCGCTCTGGAAGATCTCGCCGCCACTGGGATTCGATCCCCGGACCGTCCACCACCCCCTCCACCCCAGCGAGTCGCTTTACCGACTACCCTATTCCTGCCCAAGGAACTTAAAAGTTTATGTGTTATATTGGTACAAATGTCTTGAGAAATGCGAGTTTGTAGGGCTTGAAGGACGTGTCTGGAGATGGTGTGTACAGGTTAGACATGGAAGTGTGAGTACGTGTGCATTAAATAAAGGATTTGCCCTTTTTTTTCAGGTTTCTACAGCGGTTCCTCTTCAAACTGCCGTCTTCTTTTGGGGCTTTACACCGTGTAGTTGTTGGGACGTTTCGGAAGGAACGTACTGCCTGCATTTCCAGGGTGACTGAGTTTGCTTCAGGATGTTGATGAAGTGAAGAGGAGGAAGAAATTTGAGAAAGACGCATTTTATTCCTTCCCCAAACTGAAAGAAATTCACTCTGAATGTGGAAGCTGCACGGTCCTTTCGAAACGTCCGAATAAACCCAGTGCACTGCACGGTGTATAAACCCATAAGACGACTAGCATCTTTTTTTTGCTGACAAATTTGAGTCCTTTTAAGAAAATAGTTGGTGGTAGCATTTAATAGATTTGAAATAGACTTTCGGATGTATCACTTAGTTCGTTTGAAGGCAATAAGTGAACACTGAGACACAAACTAAACACTTTGCCGTAAATATTATATATGGAAGGAAGTTTCTCCCACTTTCTGATCAGCGCTAGTGCAGGCAGGCATGCTGTGTAATACTGTAAGGTCTGTTGGCCTGTCGAGTGACGTGATATACTAAGGCAGATAGGGACAGGCCCTGTGACAGGTCCGAAGATTTGTAGCGGTCGCCGATCCATGTTCACTTCGGTGGCTCCATCATTCCACACGAGATGAGAGTGGGTAGAGCTTATCTGCTGACCGCACAGTGCTCGGAATGGCTCAGTGTCGCACTGGCTCCAGTCTTTCTGGGCAAGGGCGTGTCAGCGTTATTGAGAGGTTCGTAACATTTCAGTGTCGCACTGGTTACTGGATTGTTAAGGGACATTGTATCTGAAAAGCTCGCTAGTGATGGGGCCAGTGTCGTACTGGTTTATAGGTTAAGGGACAGAATTTAAACAGCTCGCTTGTAATGGGTCAGTGTCGCACTGGTTAGTAGGTTGTTACAAGACAGGGCATCTTAACAGCTCCTTAGTGATGGGTCAGTGTCGCACTGGTTTATAGGTTAAGGGACAGAATTTAAACAGCTCGCTTGTAATGGGTCAGTGTCGCACTGGTTAGTAGGTTGTTACAAGACAGGGCATCTTAACAGCTCGTTAGTGATGGTTCAGTGTCGCACTGGTTTATAGGTTAAGGGACAGAATTTAAACAGCTCGCTTGTAATGGGTCAGTGTTGCACTGGTTAGTAGGTTATTAAGGGGAAATGTATTGTAACAGCTTTGTTGTAATGGAACAGTGTCGTACTGGCTCGCATGTCGTTAAGTGACGATATAAGAACTGGAGTTAGGTGCTTATTAAACAGTGTTCATGTTGGTGCGTGTCGCAGTAGCTCAGGTTATTAGCAGGTATGTCAGCAGCTGTAAATATGTTCTCTCCCGCACAGTATTTGTAATGGATCAGTGTCGCATTGTCTTTCAAATGCGCACTCTTGTCGGTATCATCGGCCTGTTGCTTAAGTCCATCTCTCTCTAAGTTCACATTGTGTTAACCGTCCGCTTGTTACTTGAGGAACAGGGGTTCAATTCCATTGCTGGGATTTTTAGATAACAAATGTGCTTTGGGATTTGTGTGTTTCCAAATTACCATGTTTATCCCCCTCCAGTGGTCAGTAAGATGATGTTTTGTGATCATCACCATCATCAACATTCTGACACGAACGCCTGATTCAGGACTCATCTAGGGGCGAAGACACCGCGGCGCGGGGCCCCCAAACTTAGAGAATTCTAAAATTTGTTATGCTTTTTTTTTTTCGGACTGGATTTTCTTCTTCTGACAGAAGGCGGTACTCTGAGAGATCTGGCAACAAATTTAACAATAATTATAAGAGGGTCGCGATTATTGATTCACAGGGGGGGGGGGGGCGCTGACACAGTACCTAACCTACTGGACTTCCCTCACATCAGAAACTGTTCTGGGGTGGAGAATGTGATTGTGGAAGGCTTCAAATTTCGTGGACTAAAGTCGCTGGTAAGACGGCAGTCTCCTGCTTCGTATTTGTGAGGTTCTTGTTGGAAATCTAGGCTAAAGTTCCGGATGAACTGGCTGTTTTCCTGCTTTTCTTCAGTTCACCAAGCAGATGCTGGGATGTTATTTCGGCTTAGGCCACGCTGCTTCAAGCCTCCTATACAATGGGTACCGGGTCTCTTTCCGGGGGTAAGCGGCCGGGCGTGGAGTTGACCACCCACTCTCATCTAGTGCGAGGTAAAGAAAGAGTAAGCTATACCTCTACTCCACCTCTGGGCCTCGTGGCCTGTTATAGGAGAACTTTACTTTTTACCACGCTGCCTCGTGCCAAATTCTTTCCAGTTGAATCGACAGTTACCGTGTCATTCGAAGCCGCAGGGATGTAACAAATGTGGTTGCATGCTGCTTTTATTTCGCCTTAAATTAAAGAACAAACAATATTCTGGACCAGTGTTTCGTCTGTAGATTTTCCGTGAGAAATGATGGGATAAATATTTAAAAAATTTTGAAATACCGCGACAAAATTCCAAATATCCCTCGAAATATGTCTGGGGAATTTTTGTCCGGTAATTGGCAGTGCTGAAGTACCATGGGCTACCAACTGACTCTTTATTTTGTTTTGGTAAGTTTGTACTGAGGATATATAATGAAGAAGGCAGGAAAAATACTGTTTTTTCATTCATTCATTCTGCAGTCTGTCTTACGACAGGTCCGTAGCATCTTCCAAAGCGAGTTCTCCACAGGGTGCGATCTAGTGCTTCCTCTTTCAATTTCCAGTATCTTTTCTTTTCCATAAGGTCATCCAGTAGCTGCTTACGTCTTCTCCCTCGTCGTCCCGTCATTTCTATCCTTCCTTCTAACTGTTTTTTATTGCAATACAAACTGACATATATATATTTACAAATACATTTTGTCGACAGTAATGTAACAGTAATTGAATTTCTCTCGCCGCTATTAAACTTTTCTGGTCTGTAGACGATTTCTTAGGTAGGGGCTTCTCCATGGAAGAAGGGTTGGTAATCACGACTCTTAGACTGGAAGACATTTAAGATTTTATTTTATTGATTTAAATTTTTATGAACTGAGTTTCTGACAGAGGTGAGCGTCAGTTTACGGTCTCTTGGGAAAGTGACCCCGCGTAATTTAGTACTGGTACCGACGTTTCAGAAGAACCTCCTCTCTCGATCTTCAATTTAAGCTTATTTATTTTACTCCGAATATGAAAGCAGTACCTTATTACGTATCTACCAGAATACACGGCGTCAAATTTCGACAGTAATAAACTTTAGATTTTTATGTTTTGTAATTATACTGCGTAACGTTTCAGCCATTCCGTCACTGCAGTCAAATCACTGTGTCGGCTACTGTCCCCAGCATCACTTTTTTGTTTCTCAGTGTAGCGTGGCTGCACTAGAAATCAACACGCTTGTATCTCTCTCTCTCGATGTGCTTTGGGTGTGGGGCAGAGCTGGGTCTTTCAAGATTATGTTGTCCGCTGTCTGCTGGTGATTGGTTTGTTGTATCCCGGGAGCTGATAGTTGGATCTTGTTGTTGACCGAGCGGAGTCTAATGATGGATCCGTTAGGATACTTAAGGAATGACTTCCAAGTCCACTTAGAAGATGGTTTGACACAAAGATATATATATATTTGAAAATATTATAAGTACAGATTAGATGACTGAAATGTAATACAGGTGAAAGTACCGGAGTGTCCCCCAGTGCTAAACATACATCAGTTTATATACGTAATTAGGGAGGTGTCATGTGACAATCATACGTCATAGCAGAGGGGTCTTGGGTGTGGTCGTGTGAAGCTATTGGTCAAGACTTACATTGTTATCCTATACGGTCCTGCCTTCGGATCCTTACGTCATAATAACATCATAGCTTCACACGAGTCTTTCACCCCTTGTGACATTGACAGGGTATCAAAAACACTTGTGCTGAGATGGGGCTAATCTCCCTGTAGGTTGGGGAGGACAGCCAGCTCATGTAATCCCCTTCTTCCTGCTTAACGCAAGACCCTTGCAAGGTGTGGTTGGTACAATTATAACAGAAATTGTGAGTATACATACAATTTCAATACATAAAGTGAATGACATTTACGTACACCGTCGTCATATATGACACCTTCCCCCTAAAAGAAAAATAAGCAATAACAAAGCTTATTTTTAAGGAACATCATTACACTGTCCTTTACACAATTACATGCTAACTATGAAAATTATATTTTATACTATTTCTTGAGCTAACCTACATACACATTTCAAACATTTCTAAATTAATGCATACATATAGTTTTATTTTGGCTACCTGTTACCCACAGAATTAGATAAATGGATCACATTTCAATGGCTATACTTTCTGCTTATCCATTAATGTGCTGTAAACAGAATTACATGTTACCGTTTGCCTGCAGGAGTGATGTGTCTGCTACACGCATTAAGTGACACTAGTTCAGTTTCCTCTATAGCATCGCTTTGTGACGGTTTTTGCTTGCTACTCGCTCGAGTGTTAGACATTTTCAAACTTTCCTTGGAGGAATAAACTGAATTTATAATTTTGGGTTTAATTACTATTGTCGTGCATGGATTATTGTCTTTCCACCACTTGAAAAAATTTGGACATCTTCTTCTACAGCATTTACAACAACAACAATAACACAGGATGATTATGACAAGGCTAGTGGTTACCATACCTACATATGATAAGAAGGATAGGTGATCATCATATTTGGATTGTCTTATTTTCCATTCTTGCTCTGAAATGAGCCTGTCAACTTCTTCAACTTTATGACTTGCTAGCCTTAAGTCATCAAGGTGGTTTACTACATTTTTCAAAGGCATGTCCAAATGAATAGCGTTTAATTTAGAATTTCTTCCTTCAGGTGCACAACAGTCATAATCCAGTGATAAGGAGGGAATGATATCCTTATCTGTATTGTTAGAGGACATAAACGTTTGGGCTTGAATTAGGACCCTAGCCCCGTATGCCTTACAAGCACTGTGTAGTATTAGCTTTCCAGTTCCCACAATTTCAATGTCTGAGGGTTCATGTTTAGAACACAATACAGTAAGTACGTCTGGTCGCGGAGCGACATACAACCATTCATTACCATGTAACTGAGTCCATATAGTTTGATTTATTTCTACAACTCTTTGGGAACAGCTGGAAGGTATTGTTCTGGCTGATTGGAGCATTTCAACTTCGCATTCCTCATGCAAATGTGTTATTTGCACTGGATTATTTTGTTTACAAACTCTGTGGTAAGAATTAATTAATTTACATTCCTTAATTTCGTCTACCTTTAACCTTGCATAGTATTGCTTTGCAACGTCCATAAGCAAGTATTCGCGTTCCGGAAGGATAAATGTAAATTTTGTGTCAGTGTCCTTTATCTTGATTGGTAAAGGCAGGACGTGATACACGTTGTAGTTCACATGGTTGGTTAGAGGTAAACGAATTACATATACAAGAAAGTTACCCTTAAAAAATACATCAAATTCAATTATCCTTAAAACTAAGTTTTGGTAGGTTGCACTCAATGGTATGGGTAAAGAAAGTTCACTTGGAATGTCAGCCTGGCTTGCCTTCATCTGTCTTATAATTTGGGCTGGTGTTATTATGTGTGGTTGTAGAACTCCTTTCTGAGAGTTCATAATGGCATCAATCAATATGTTATATTCCTTTCTACATTCATTTATGGCTCTCTCTAACTGCATAGTATGCTCATTGATAGTAAGTAACATGGAAGTAGCTGTAAACATTTCCTTAATTTCACCATCGCGTTCATTTATGTGCTTGGCCATCTCATCTAGTCCTCTAGATAATATTCTTTCGTTTTCTGATACCGCTAGTAATGTAGAATTCATTGATCTTAAGGTTGATTTGACAACAGTTATCTGTTCTTTTGAGAGTTTCAAAAAATCAAGCTGTTCTCTTTCTAAATTTGTAATTTTCTCAGTGTAATAAGAAGCATCTTCACTGTCCATAGTGCCAAAGAGTATCTTACTTATTCCTCCTATAAAGTTGAAAACTCCTCTTTTAAAACGCAATTGTTTCTGATCGTCATCAACTCTAGTTAGTTGCCTGACTAACACCTTCAAGTCTTCTACTTCCTTGATCTGTGTATCTATATATCGGGTGATTTTCGTGCAATCAGTGAAGTTTACCCAATACGTATGTTCATGATCCTTACAGAATTCAACAGATAGGCGGGCATATTTCTTTACAGTTTCTAAATTTTGATCTGCTTCTTGCAAGTTAACATAAGTTACAATTCTCCATTCCGTATTATAAAGTTGAGCTTCTCCTATGTGATCATAATAGAGACCGGGCGATTCCTTAAATCTTTGTAATGTCGCATCGAGGGCGGTTGTTTGTCTTAGTAGTGTCAGTAATGTGAAGATAGTCCAGAGTCTGAGTGCAGGTGTCATAGTCCTGTAATCAACAAAAAAACGGTTTCAGTCTGTTTGCGTGAACCTTCAGAGTACGGTTCCTAGGTAGTTTTAGTGTTATGTTTACGTCATCAACGTCCGTCACTTCATAAGGACCTATCCACGGTGGCGATAATTTCGCCGACCTACCTCGTCTGATTTTCTCGTCATGAAGTAAAACTTTGTCACCAACGGAAAATAAGGGTGTATTGACGTTTCTGTCATGGTACTCCTTACTACGTTCCTTCTGTGACTTCAAATTAATTCTGGCTGTCTGGTAACTTGACTGTAGTCTAGACTGTAATTCCCTAATATAATTGTCATATGTATATTGTACGTCGGGAGGTTCCTTCTGCAGTAATCCCGGTATGTTAGGTTTTCTGCCGAACAACAGCTCATGGGGGGTGAATCCCGTGGCCGTATGGGGGGTTGTATTAAACACGAAAGTGGCATAAGGCAACCATTTGTCCCAGTTGCTTTGGTCTTCCAAAATAAAACATCTAAGGTATTCCACTAACACTCTGTGTGTTCTCTCTAGAGCTCCATTAGATTGAGGGTGATAAGCTGTGGTTCTTATCTTCTTAATTTTCAACAGTTTACAAACGTTAGTGAAAACTTCACTCATGAAATTAGATCCTTGATCTGTTAATATCATTTGAGGAATCCCAAATTTTAAAACAACTTCTTCTACAAATGCCTTGGCTACTGTTACAGCGTCTTGCTGTTGTATTGGTATAGCTAGCGTGTATTTTGAGAGTTCGTCCTGAAAAGTTAAAACATATTTGTTCCCATCTGAAGTTTGATTTAAGGGACCAACAATGTCAAGAGCACACTTTTCCCAAACAACGTCAGGTGTAGTTGTGATTTTCATTGGCATCTTGGTTTTATTTTGTGTGATTTTGTTCTTTTGGCAAGTCTCGCATTGTCGTATGTATTCCTCTAACTCCTGTTTCATTCCTGGCCAAGTGGTAAAGATTTTTATTCTGTCATACGTCCTGTTCATACCCAAGTGACCTCCAGTTGGTTTGTCATGCATTTCGTGAAATATTGCTTGTTTTTCGTCCTTGGTAAAACCTAATTTATCGTTATGATCGTCAGTGCTACTTTCAGTAACATGTATTCTACTGAGTGCATCGGCGTTTGTATTGTTCGAACCCTTCTTGTAAATGACTTCATACTCATATTCTTCTAGTTTAAGTCGCCATCTTAAAAGTCTGGAACTCGGATCCTTCACACTGAATATCCAAGTAAGTGGACGGTGATCTGTGACTACTGTGAATTTCCTGCCATATAGGTATTGCCTAAAATGTTTGCATCCCCATACAATAGCTAACAATTCCTTCTCTACTGTGGGATAATTCCTCTCTGCATTATTCAAAGTTCTGCTCGCATATGAAATGGGAAGATCCTTTCCTATAGGACCTTGACTTAGAATAGCTCCTATGGCGTCGTTACTTGCGTCTGTGGTTAGAACAAACGGTTTAGTGAAATCTGGATATTGTAGTAATGGTTGTGTTGTTAATAATTCCTTTAGCGTATTGAAAGCTTTTTCCGTTCTGTCATCCCAAACGTAAGGTGTGTTCTTTTTCAGCATCTCTGTTAATGGTTTCGCTATTTTACTGAAATTTGGAATGAATCTTCTGTAGTAACCTGCTAAACCTAAGAAACCCTTAAGTTCTCTAGTGGTTTTTGGTACGGGGTAACTCTTTACGGCTTCTACTCTTTTCTCATCAGGCCTCACACCTGTGCTTCCTATAACGTGTCCTAAGTAGGAAACTTCTTTTCTCAAAAATTCGCACTTGTCCGGTTGTAATTTCAAATTGTACTTCCTCATTCTGTCTAAGACTTCTCGGAGTCTATCATTGTGTGCCTTTAAGTTTTCTCCGAACACTACTATATCATCCATGTAAACTAGACACTTAATCCCTTGAATACCACTAAGCACGGTGTTCATTAATCTCTGAAATGTTGCAGGGGCACCTTTCAATCCAAACGGCATCCTCTTGTACTGAAAATGGCCTTCTCTTGTGCTAAACGCAGTTTTTGCTTGGTCTGCGAGTTTTACAGGGACTTGAAGAAATCCACTCGCACAGTCAATGGTGGAGAAATATTTAGAATTACCTAAGGTGTCAAGAATTTCCGATATGACTGGTATAGGAAAGCTATCACCAATCGTAACCTCATTAAGTTTTCTGAAATATACCACGATCCTCCATTTCTTTTTACCTGAAGCATCTGCTTTCTTAGGAACTACTAGAATTGGCGAATTCCATGGACTTACGCTAGGAGCAATGATACCATCGCGCAGCATTTGTTCTGTTTGTTTTTTTTTGCACTTCTTCTCTGTGCACTTCCGGAATCCTATAAGGTTTGGTATTTATTCCCCGCGTTGGGTCTATTGTCGGAGTGGGTATAGCATGTTCAGCTGCTGTAGTGACAGTTAATTGGTCACCCGGTAAGCAAAACACGTCATTGTATTCTTCACAAATTTTGACAAGGGAAACCCTCTCCTCACTGTTTAAATGATCTACCCTTAATTCTTCACGTAATTTAGATAGACGTTTGCTATCCTCAGCTACTGCAGTTGTGCATGTCATAACAGTGGCATCATGGTCATTTTCTATTTCTTCTAATTCGACATGAGGGAATCAATCGTAATATCCTCTTCTAAGGTGTTCACGATGCTTGTCACACAGTAACCATTAGTTTCCCTGGTTAATGATTCTGCTAGGTACACCCCAGGTGCTACCTCTCTCTTGGATATTAATCCATGTCCTTTGGAAGTTGTGGGCAGTCCTACAATGCTTTCCGTTCTAGCCTTTAGGGTTAATTTATAAGGTTTATTTCCTACTTTGTTAGTCTTGGGATCGAATCTTATTGTCACATCACCCATAACAATTTCACTATCACAATAACTGATATTGGCCCTTTTGTCTTCCCAAAAGTCACGACCTAAAATCCCGTCGTATCGACAGTCAAAATTGTCGCCCATGACATGAAATGTGTGAGTAGTTTCATGCGTCGGTGTCAATAATTTCAGTGTTACTGTTCCTTCAGTCCTTAAGAGTGTGTTGGCTATTCCCTTCACATTTATCCCATTATTAGGTTGGTGGTCAAACCCTGGTCTCAAACTTGCGCTCTTAACTATTGAAATTTCTGCTCCTGTATCTATTAGGAATCTTAGTTTCTCAGTCTTACTCAAATCAACTCTCATTGTTACGGTATCTAACTCTGACTTTGAATGTTTCTCACATTCATTAATTTTGAACAGTGGACAACCATTTACTTGTTCCGACGGGCGGTTGTCGGGTTGCTCGACAACTCCCTTCCGTCGTTTCCCGACCTGATCCAGCCCTTACCCTGGACTCTATTTAACTTATGAGTATCTCTACCGACACTCCCATACAAATTATGAGTATCTCTACCGACACTCCCATACAAATTATCAGTGTCTCTACCGACACTGCCTTTATACGTCGGTCTCCGCCGACAATCCTTTGCGACGTGTCCCTCACGACCGCAATTAAAACAACTCAAAACTGCCTTTACATTGGCAACGGGGAATCTATCTGAGCTCGAGCATTTATTGGCCGTATGACCCAACTTATTACACTTATTACACCTTAAGGGGGGCCCATTGGCTGCAGAGGGTGATCTTTCCTTCGCTGAAAGAATAGCGCTTTCTTCTTCCAGTGAAATTTCTATTGCCTGAGACAGGAGGATGGATTCTCCTCTACTCCGAACTATAGTTTGAATACGTTCGTTATACAGTCCCTGTATAAAGCAAGCCTTTCCTAGGTGGTTAATCAGGCCTATCGCTCCTAATATTTCTTCAGGTTTACAAACCCGCCTTGCAGCTTCCCTTAGGTCTGTTTGTAGTTCATCTATCTTATTTCCCCACGAAGCTATATTCTCATTCTTGGCCTGTCTGGCACTGAACATCTTACAAGCATAATAATCTAACGTACGCCTTGTTGCGTAGTTTTCTTCCAATATAGCTTTCACTAGACCCCAACTGTGTGTTAGGTCTCTCACCATTAATTTAGATCGGGCATCTCCTGTTATCTTAGCTTTCACGAACTTTAAAAGAACGTCATGTTTGCTAGGGTCCACTAGTTCGAATACTACATCCACATTTTCAATAAATTCTCTTAACCTTCTCTTATCACCGTCAAAGGGGTGCGTAATTAATTTCATGGCCTCAGCTATGCTACAGTACTGCGTACTATCCTCAGAAATATCGCTACTATTGTCTGCCTCCATGTTGCTTTTACACTTGTCAACCACAACTACTGTTATACACTTATTTGTTTAAATGTAACCACAGTTCAGTGCACTTGGTTTGGTTGTATCTGAACTCAGCCCTTGTCCTACAGTATTATCGCAGGCGTTTGAGCGATGTTGTCGTCCCAGGGGAAAACCTTTCAGATATCAAACCAAATCCGGTTGTGAACCAGAATTCACTGATACGCAACCTTGAGTGTACTGTATCTTAAAGCGAAAATCACTTAGGCAGGTTGAAATCAGAACTCAGCCCTTGTCCTACAGTATTATCGCAGGCGTTTGAGCGATGTTGTCGTCCCAGGGGAAAACCTTTCAGATATCAAACCAAATCCGGTTGTGAACCAGAATTCACTGATACGCAACCTTGAGTGTACTGTATCTTAAAGCGAAAATCACTTGAGCAGGTTGAAATCAGAACTCAGCCCTTGTCCTACAGTATTATCGTAGGCGTTGGGGCGATGTCGTCTTCACAAGGAAAACCTTTCTGATTTGCAAACCAAGCCCGGTTATGTATCAAGACTCAGCCCACAGTCCTCAGTATTATCGAGGCATTCAGGCGATGTCGTCGTCCGAAAGGAAAACCTTCCTGATACGTAACCTCAACTTTAAAACTAACGTTTAAAACCTTAGACGGAATCAGGGCTCGTCCTTATCCCACAGTTAACTCGTGATATTTTGAACGATGTCGTCGTCCCGGAGGAAAACCTCCCTGATTCTCCAAGCTAAGTTTTAAACAACACTAATTTAACATTACTATTATTTAATTGGCTGACTTTCCAAGGTACTAAAATCTTGAGTGCAACTTACCCAGTGATGTCTTCGGGGCTGTGGTAGAACACAGGGGACGTCCCACGAAGTTCCTGCGAGGTGTGGAGAAGCGGTGACGGAAAGTTGCAGTTCGGAAGTGTGATTTCGGGATGCAGGATCCAGTTGCGGCTTCGCTGCTCGGGTATCGGTCTCGAAGTCTGATACTTGGAACGGGCCAGCAGAGTCTTCTTCTCAGTAAGGCTCTTCGGTGGCCTCTAAAATATTCTGGTCTCGATGACTGGGTGAACGTGGATGATGTTGCCTTGTAGTCAATCAATCTCCGGACAGGGCTCGAGTATCCGAAGCAGAGTATCTTACAGTGGACAACGTAGAAATGATACAAGTGCAGGGCAGTCCCTTCACACTGCAGCAGTCACTAGGCAACCTCTAGTTGTGCCGGGGATGAATGAATCGTCGAGATGTAGAATATGCTGATTCCAACTTCTTCGTTAAGATGTGTCCAAACCTCTTCAGTAGGCTGTGTCCAAACCCCAACTGCTGACACCAGAAATGGTACGGCGTGTTGTATCCCGGGAGCTGATAGTTGGATCTTGTTGTTGACCGAGCGGAGTCTAATGATGGATCCGTTAGGATACTTAAGGAATGACTTCCAAGTCCACTTAGAAGATGGTTTGACACAAAGATATATATATATTTGAAAATATTATAAGTACAGATTAGATGACTGAAATGTAATACAGGTGAAAGTACCGGAGTGTCCCCCAGTGCTAAACATACATCAGTTTATATACGTAATTAGGGAGGTGTCATGTGACAATCATACGTCATAGCAGAGGGGTCTTGGGTGTGGTCGTGTGAAGCTATTGGTCAAGACTTACATTGTTATCCTATACGGTCCTGCCTTCGGATCCTTACGTCATAATAACATCATAGCTTCACACGAGTCTTTCACCCCTTGTGACATTGACAGGGTATCAAAAACACTTGTGCTGAGATGGGGCTAATCTCCCTGTAGGTTGGGGAGGACAGCCAGCTCATGTAATCCCCTTCTTCCTGCTTAACGCAAGACCCTTGCAAGGTGTGGTTGGTACAATTATAACAGAAATTGTGAGTATACATACAATTTCAATACATAAAGTGAATGACATTTACGTACACCGTCGTCATATATGACAGGTTGTCATGTCAGCAGAGTCTCTCGGCTCGTTTCGATTTTCAGAATAATGCACGGATCGGTCAGGAGCTTGGTTTATTATTTAAGGTTTCTTTAGATCAGTTGGGAGGCAAAGGCATAGAGGAGAGGATAATATTAGAATGGATCTTAGAGAAGAGTCTGTGAAAATATCAACTGAAATAACTGAAATGTATCTAAATTATTTATAAAAACACAGTTCCTACTTTGCACAGAGTAGGGCCGCGATAGCTCAGTCGGTATAGTGACTCACTACGGGCTGGACGGTCCGGGGATCGAATCCCGGTGGGGGGACATTTTTCGTAGCCGTCCAGACCGGCCCTGGGGGCCCACCTAGCCTCCTATAAAATGGGTACCGGGTCTCTTTCCCGGGGGTAAAAAGGCCGGGGCGTGGAGTTGACCACCCACCCTTATCTAGCGCCGAGGTTAAAGAAAGAGTAGAGCTATATCTCTACTCCCTCTCTGGGCCTTCGTGGCCTGTTATAGGGTGAAATTTACCTTTAACTTTACACAGAACAAAGCCAGTTTATTTCAAGAATTATGACTTCGTCTTGAGAAATTAGAGGCAACAAGTTCCTCCGAAACGTCAGTACCTATCCACCAACATCCCAGAATACGGTATTCTTCTCTCTAATTACTTCGTGCCTCTTGATAATTTTTATGTCCCGTGTGTTACCAAATGGTCCCCTCCAATTATCGCAGTCTTTAATTGCTCATAAAATTTTGTATTCTGTCTCCTGCGGTTCAAAAAGGATCCTGAATTCAGACTGTCATATTTTGGGTTTTGACTTCGTGTAGTAAGATCCTTCTGGGAACGGACACGGCATGTTACTCCGAAACGTCATATACTATTGCGGGACGGATCGTATGTGATCACACATTGCTGCCGAATCCTCCAATATTACATAAATTCACATCCTGCAAATTAAATACCAACCGACGTTTAGTCGCCTGTTAGTTCTCTTTGTAACAGCAATAGCCCTACAGTCTTCCAATTAACATAACCCCTAATGGCTGGTGAAGGTGATGAAATCAAGGAAGTTTAGATGTGCTGGACGTGTAACACGCATGGCAGAGATGAAAATTGTGTACAGAATTCCATTCCGAACATTTCAAAGGAAGACACCGCTAACGATACGTAGGTCTGTGCATGGCTGGGAGTATAATATTAAAATGTATTGGATTCAGTTGACCCGGGATAAAATCCAGTGGCGGGCTCTTTTGAATATGATAAATGTTCGAGTTCCATAAAGAAGGAACGTTTAGTGACTAATTAAAGGTTGATTAACTTTTCATTTAGTAGGCTTCTCTGCTTAATGGAGTTAACTATTCTGTACTTATCCTGTAGCTCCGATATCTTTCTCTTGTAAGAGTAAGACTTGTGGTCTTCTAATTATGTAATTGATTTTTAATTACTCTGTAGTTTCAGTGATGTTTTCGTGTAATTGTAAGAATGTTTTACCATTCTATGTTTTGTTACTGATTCTTAATCACCCTATTGCTGCGATAATGTTATCATGTAAGAGTTAAGAACATCTTTGGCCTCTTATTTTTGTAACTGATTTTAATCACCCTGTAGATTCGATGACGTTTTTCGTGTAAGAATAAGAGCCTGTTAGTCTTCTAGTTCTTGCAACTGAGTTTTAATCACTCTGTAGCTCTGATAGTGTTTTCGTGTAAGAATAGGGACATCCTAGTCTTGTTATTTTTGTAACTGGTTTTAATCACCCTGTAGATTCGATGACTTTTTCATGTAAGAATAAGGGTCTGATAGTCTTCTAGTTCTTGCAACTGAGTTTTAATCACTCTGTAGCTCTGATAGTGTTTTCGTGTAAGAATAAGGACATCCTAGTCTTGTTATTTTTGTAACTGGTTTTAATCACCCTGTAGATTCGATGACGTTTTTCATGTAAGAATAAGGGTCTGTTAGTCTTCTAGTTCTTGCAACTGAGTTTTAATCACTCTGTAGCTCTGATAGTGTTTTCGTGTAAGAATAAGGACATCCTAGTCTTGTTATTTTTGTAACTGGTTTTAATCATCCTGTAGATTCGATGACTTTTTCGTGTAAGAATAAGGGTCTGATAGTCTTCTAGTTCTTGCAACTGAGTTTTAATCACTCTGTAGCTCTGATAATGTTTTCGTTTAAAAATAAGGACATCCTAGTCCTGTTATATTCGTAACTGAGTTTTAATCACCCTGTAGCTCCGACACCTCCTCTGCCGTGTCGCCTTACTTAGGTTGAGAGCGTTTTCAGTGAAAACTGTTGTACTATTATCCCAGTGAGGGAGGAAGTTATTATCGTTGCCCATGATCTGTTGGCATTCTCTGGTTCTGCGATTTTGCGTTTTTGCTACCACAAAATGTCTCACAGCGTAATAATATTATAAATATGGAAGGTTTTTTACGGTGGCAGCTTATCTGATGATGGCGCTTGTTGCGCGGGCAGATATATTTTAGACATCTCTGCTTTTATCACGTCATAAGGCTACAAGGTTCCAGGCGCATTCACTGTGCAAAATAATTATGATTTCTTTTCGAAAGTCATGTTACATCTGTTTTTACACTTCTTTTAAATATTCTGCGGCCAATGCATAAAACAAAAATAATATAGAATGAAAGTGAATGTTTTTTTCCATTTGGATCTCAATCACTTTAATTCGTCTCCGAAACAATTCGGTGAATGAATTTGAAACTAAGGTGATAATCTAATATAATGTAAATAAATATACTGGAAATTGAAAGAGGAAGCACTAGATCGCACCCTGTGGAGAACTCGCTTTGGAAGAGGCTACGGACCTGTCGTAAGACAGACTACAGAATGAAGAGGCTACGGACCTGTCGTAAGACAGACTGCAGAATGAAGAGGCTACGGACCTGTCGTAAGACAGACTACAGAATGAAGAGGCTACGGACCTGTCGTAAGACAGACTGCAGAATGAAGAGGCTACGGACCTGTCGTAAGACAGACTGCAGAATGAAGAGGCTACGGACCTGTCGTAAGACAGACTGCAGAATGAAGAGGCTACGGACCTGTCGTAAGACAGACTGCAGAATGAAGAGGCTACGGACCTGTCGTAAGACAGACTGCAGAATGAAGAGGCTACGGACCTGTCGTAAGACAGACTGCAGAATGAAGAGGCTACGGACCTGTCGTAAGACAGACTGCAGAATGAAGAGGCTACGGACCTGTCGTAAGACAGACTGCAGAATGAAGAGGCTACGGACCTGTCGTAAGACAGACTGCAGAATGAAGAGGCTACGGACCTGTCGTAAGACAGACTACAGAATGAATAAATGAAAGACATTAGATTGTAATTATGTGGCTAATTTCTTTATAGACAGGAATGGGTGAGCCGGGTTAGCTCAGTTTGTTTACTGACCAGGCTAAGGGCTGGAAGATCCGGGATTCGAGTCCGGCAGGGGCAAAAGATATTTTCTCTTCCAAATTTTTCAGACAGTTCCTGCGGCCCATGTTGTCTCCTATTAAATGGGTACCGGGGTTCTTCCCTGAGAGTAAAGCGGCAGGGCAGTGAAGCTGTCCATCCACATCTATCTATTGCCTAGGTTAAGAATAAGTGGAGCTGTACGACTTTTCCGTCTATATGCTTTAATGGCGAGGACAGGGACAACTTTATTTTGTACGAATATTGACAGTTGAGGAGGATATTTGTGCCTAAGAGGGACGGGGTAACAGGGGAGTGGAGAAGACTACATAACGAGGAGCTTAATGATCTGTACTGATCACCAAATATTATTCGGGTAATCAAATCAAGAAGAATGAGGTGGGCGGGGCATGTAGCACGTATGGGTAAAGGGAGAGGTGCATACAGGATTTTGGTGGGGAAACCTGAGGGAAGGAGACCACTTGGAAGACCCAGGCGTAGATGGGAGGATAATATTAAAATGGATCTTCAAGAAGTGGGATGGGAGGGCATGGACTGGATTGATATGGCTCAGGATAGGGACAGGTGGCGGGCTGTTGTGAGTACGGTAATGAACCCTCGGGTTCCATAATACGCGTGGAATTTCTTGACTAGCTGACGACCTGTTAGCTTCTCAAGAAGGACTTGGTCCATGGAGTTAGTTAGTTAGTTAGTTAGTTTTATTGACAGTTGGGGAAAGCCTTGCAGGAAGTTTTTTTGGTTAATTATGTCATATGGAAGGCATTTAAACTTCTGATGAGCTTTCGTGTTATTTAATGCCTAAATTAAAGTCCGTGGCAAAATCTGAATAGGTGAATATCACGTGACGTGCATCACGTGCGACTGACAGGCTGGCGCATCTCGAATTTCCCTTCTTGTTAAACACAATGAATTTATTAAGGAAGATGTAATCCGAGGTCTGGTCTTACGTCGGCGGTAATCGGTCTGTGTTGTGCGAAACTGGGAGTGCTCAAACACGAGTAATGGCCGCTGAATATATTACGGCCCCACGGGCCATAAATTTTATTTTTCTTGTATGTGGCTAAGTGCAAATACAAATTAGCTGCAAGAAGGAAATAAGGTACATGTTATGATGAAATAAATCAAAAGAAGGAGACGGACAGACAGACGTTAAAGGATAAGGATTTATAGGAATGCCGGGATGTCGGAACAGGCTTATGGTGCCTAATCCGTGAACAGATGTATTATATCTTTGCTTAATGTGACAGTACAAAGGTATATGAAGACGTGAAGCTCTGCGCGTTCTGAACATGAACACTGGACGTAGGTGAATTATCAGCTTTACGTTTCGGTCATCTTAACTCCCGAGAGAAGAATTCCGGTATTCATTGGGTAGGGGAAACGGTAAACTGACTACCACTTTGGAAAAGTGTAACGCATTTTATTTATTAATTATAACTTCCTTTCACACTCCTTCTAATTAGTTATTCAGTAATTACCGTAGAGTTCGACGCCGTAAGATTTGAGGTATTAACAGCGTCGTTAGGAAACAAACAAGTATGAAAAGAGAATAAAATAAATAAATAAATACGTAAATAGATAAATAAATAAATAAATAAGTAGATAAGTAAATAAATAACTAAATAAGTAGTACAAAAATAAATAAGTAAATAGATAAATACGTAAATAAATAAATAAATAAATAAGTAGATAAGTAAATAAGTAACTAAATAAGTAGTACAAAAATAAATAAGTATATAAATAAATAAGTAAATAGATAAATACGTAAATAAATAAATAAGTAGATAAGTAAATAAGTAACTAAATAAGTAGTACAAAAATAAATAAGTATATAAATAAATAAGTAAATAGATAAATGCGTAAATAAATAAATAAGTAGATAAGTAAATAAATAACTAAATAAGTAGTACAAAAATAAATAAGTATATAAATAAATAAGTAAATAGATAAATACGTAAATAAATAAATAAATAGGTAGATAAGTAAATAAATAACTAAATAAGTAGTGCAAAAATAAATAAGTATATAAATAAATAAGTAAATAGATAAATACGTAAATAAATAAATAAATAAATAGATAAGTAAATAAATAACTAAATAAGTAGTGCAAAAATAAATAAGTATATAAATAAATAAGTAAATAGATAAATACGTAAATAAATAAATAAATAAATAGATAAGTAAATAAATAACTAAATAAGTAGTGCAAAAATAAATAAGTATATAAATAAATAAGTAAATAGATAAATACGTAAATAAATAAATAAATAGGTAGATAAGTAAATAAATAACTAAATAAGTAGTGCAAAAATAAATAAGTATATAAATAAATAAGTAAATAGATAAATACGTAAATAAATAAATAAATAAATAGATAAGTAAATAAATAACTAAATAAGTAGTACAAAAATAAATAAGTATATAAATAAATAAGTAAATAGATAAATACGTAAATAAATAAATAAATAAGTAGATAAGTAAATAAATAACTAAATAAGTAGTACAAAATAAATAAGTATATAATATATAAATAAGTGAATATATTAATACGTAAATAAATAAGTAAATAAATAAAATAAATACGCTTGACAAGGTTTTGCAAAATTCTGTGAACTTTTTATGTATTTGTAAGAAAACAGGCCGACAAATAGACACAGAAGGCATGTTGAGCCAAGAAACTCGGTTTGTTTCTTTAACAATTTAAAATAAATTGGCAATTTATAGCTACTTTAATTTTAAATATTCCCTATTTTACCCACAAAGTTTTCGTGTACTTCTTGCGGCACGCAAGGCTTTTGCTTACAAGCCAGATGGACTTGAACCGTAAGGAAACGAAAATTGATGGAACGTGTGTTTGTGTGAAAGCAGTATGTCTATAATGGACATGTGATTGTGCTGCTTGTCGTGAGGAAGGAACACAATTACAGACTATGAAACAACTTTTATGAATAAAACTGATTGAGAATGGAAAGTTTTGTTCTGAAAGTGCAGCGGTTTCTTCTTCAAAATGTAACACTTTAAAGAAGAAACGTAATCTGTTTTATTTTAAGATCCAGTCCGTACCGCGCAGTAAACACACTCAGTCTCAGTTATACAAACCAGTCAGTTAATGTTGTACAGTGAAATAATCGCTGTTTGTTCTGAGATCCACACAAAACACATAAATACAGTCCGTACCGCGCAGTAAACACACTCCGTCTCAGTTATACAAACCATCATTAATGCTGACAGTGAAATAATCGCTGTTGTTCTGAGATCCACACAAAACACATAAATACGTCCGTTACCGTGCAGTAAACACCTCCGTCTCAGTTATACAAACCAGTCAGTTAATTTACAGTGAAATAATCGCTGTTTTTTCTGAATCCACACAATACACATAATACAGTCCGTACCGTGCAGTAAACACACTCCGTCTCAGTTATACAAACCAGTCAGTTAATGTTGTACAGTGAAATAATCGCTGTTTGTTCTGAGATCCACACAAAACACATAAATACAGTCCGTACCGGCAGTAAACACACTCCGTCTCAGTTATACAAACCAGTCAGTTAATGTTGTACAGTGAAATAATCGCTGTTTGTTCTGAGATCCACACAAAACACATAAATACAGTCCGTACCGCGCAGTAAACACACTCCGTCTCAGTTATACAAACCAGTCAGTTAATGTTGTACAGTTGAAATAATCGCTGTTTGTTCTGAGATCCACACAAAACACATAAATACAGTCCGTACCGCGCAGTAAACACACTCCGTCTCAGTTATACAAACCAGTCAGTTAATGTTGTACAGTGAAATAATCGCTGTTTGTTCTGAGATCCACACAAAACACATAAATACAGTCCGTACCGCGCAGTAAACACACTCCGTCTCAGTTATACAAACCAGTCAGTTAATGTTATACAGTGAAATAATCGCTGTTTGTTCTGAGATCCACACAAAACACATAAATACAGTCCGTACCGCGCAGTAAACACACTCCGTCTCAGTTATACAAACCAGTCAGTTAATGTTGTACAGTGAAATAATCGCTGTTTGTTCTGAGATCCACACAAAACACATAAATACAGTCCGTACCGCGCAGTAAACACACTCCGTCTCAGTTATAACAACCAGTCAGTTAATGTTATACAGTGAAATAATCGCTGTTTGTTCTGAGATCCACACAAAACACATAAATACAGTCCGTACCGCGCAGTAAACACACTCCGTCTCAGTTATACAAACCAGTCAGTTAATGTTGTACAGTGAAATAATCGCTGTTTGTTCTGAGATCCACACAAAACATATACACAGTCCGACAATTATATAATGAGACTGATTTTATTTTGACCAAGATAGAAGTGCCATCTATGAAGCAATGCATGCCATCCAAGTGCCCAACCTTCATCTGTAATCTGGCAACACCGCAACGTCCCACGCTGAGCATGACGGGAAATACGGCGCCATGTTGTGTAGGTAGTGAGAGGACGCGGTCACAGTAGCAGCATGGAGCAGAGAGCGAACATTAAATTCTGTGTTAAACTCGGGAAAACTGCAGCTGAGACTGTGAAATTGATGAGACAAGTGTATGGGGATAATTCTTTATCTCGTGCACAGATATTCAGGTGGTATGCACGATTCAAAAGTGGTGTGGAAACGATTGAAGATGAAGCCAGGCCTGGGCGTCCATTTTCTGTTCGTAACGAGGGACTCATTGTGAAAGTGAGAGAACGAATACAAGAAGAACGTTGTGTGACTGTGAGAATGATGGCTGATGAGTTTGGTGTTAACAGGGAGACGATTCGTCAAATCTTAGTGGAAGACCTGGGCAAGAGAAAGGTCGCTTCCCGGTTTGTGCCGCATTCATTGAATGATGATCAAAGACACGAGCGTGTTCAGTACGCAAAATACATCATTAAAACTGCTCATAGAAATAAAACTTTCTTGAATTCGATTGTAGCAGAGGATGAAACTTGGTGTTTTCGCTATGATCCCACAACTAAACGCCAAAGTGCGGAATGGAAGTCACCAGCATCACCAAAAGGCAAAAAAGTTCGTTTTCTAAAGTCAAAAGTGAAGACAATGCTTGTGTGTTTCTACGACAGCAAGGGAATTATTCACCACCAGTTTGTCCCTCAGGGACAAACTGTCACTGGAAGTTTTTATTTGAGTGTTCTGGAACGCCTATGGAAGAGGATTCGCCGTGTCCGGCCCGAGTACTCAGCACCAGGCAGTTGGTTTCTTCTTCACGACAATGCACCGGTTCACCGGGCAGTTGCTGTACAAGAATTTTTAGCCCCAAAACAAGTGTGCGTGCTCAATCATCCGCCTTACTCCCCTGATTTATCCCCCTGTGATTATTTTCTGTTCCCCAAACTGAAGTTACCATTGAAAGGGCGCCTCTTTGAAGATGTTCAAGACATCCAAGGAGCTGTGACATCGAGTCTTCGGGCCATACCACAAGAAGACGTGCAGAGGTCGTTCCAGTCTTTGCTAGATCGTGCCACTCGCTGTATCGATGCAGAAGGGATGTACTTTGAATAAAATACAGATAGTACTCAAGTCTTTTGTTCCAGTTTTATTCTATAACCTCAGTCTCATTATGTAATTGACGGACTGTGTAAATACACTGTGTGGGCAGAACGTAGAATTTGTGAATGTTAAACATGGTGGTACATATAGTAACCACTGTGCCTTAGATGGGTTAAGGCACGAACTTAATTAAACATAAATTTGTAAATTCCTTACGAACAGTCGCTCTCCACACTAAGGGCTAGCCGGTTGACGTTTCTTAAGGAAATAATCTTTGAGATCTGCGCTCTTCTGGGATATTACGCAGCGTCGAGTGGTAATACTTTACCGACGTTTCGGGACAACGTATCGACCCCATCTTCAAGGGTCAAGAGGTCAAGAACTTCTTGACCTTTCAAGATGGGATCGATACGTTGTCCCGAAACGTCGGTAAAGTATTACCACTCGACGCTGCGTAATATCCCAGAAGAGCGCAGATCTCATTAACATCGCGGCGGAAGCCTGAAATGACGGAAATAATCGTTTATTTTTAGAATAATACGAAACACGTAATGCTGTATCAACTGCAGACAGTACTTGGTGTCGTATCATGAGTGTTGAGTTTCTCATTATCCTCGCCTGGAAAGAGAGAGAGAGAGAGTATTCTCTTGACAATATCGACGTTTTCTGTTGTCCGGCTACAAACTGAAGCGTGCAGCTACAAAAAGCACGTAAGACACTTGACAGCATAGAGATGTGTAATGTTAAAGCAGGTGGTACATTTAGTAACCACTGTGCTGTATTAAAGGGTTTAAAATCGATTAGATCAAAGACATAGCCCGCGATTGTCAAACTAGACACAAACAAATGAGCAGTTCGAATGTCGAGCGAGCTACAGTAACTAGCAGGAAGTTGGCACGCCTTAGCGCCATGTCTGCAGGCTGCTGTGAAGATACAATTACTGTCATTACACACACAATCGCGTGTTTTGTTTTATTTTTTTTGTCTTGTCAGGGGCAGCAGTGTCCTCAGCATCGTTGTACGAAAATGCTGTCTTCAACCCCCCCCCCCCACTCCCCCCCCCCTACTGCGGTCTAATAGGAATCTCGGCATATTTTTTCTCGAAGTCCTTCAACTGATATTTTTCGCGAAGTCCTTCAACTGATATTTTTCTCGAAGTCCTTCAACTGATATTTTTCTCGAAGTCCTTCAACTGATATTTTTCTCGAAGTCCTTCAACTGATATTTTTCTCGAAGTCCTTCAACTGATATTTTTCTCGAAGTCCTTCAACTGATATTTTTCTCGAAGTCCTTCAACTGATATTTTTCTCGAAGTCCTTCAACTGATATTTTTTTCGAAGTCTTTTAACTGATATTTTTCTCGAAGTCCTTCAACTGATATTTTTCTCGAAGTCCTTCAACTGATATTTTCTCGCAGTCCTTCAACTGATATTTTTCTCGAAGTCCTTCAACTGATATTTTTCTCGAAGTCCTTGAACTGATATTTTTCTCGAAGTCCTTCAACTGATATTTTTCTCGAAGTCCTTCAACTGATATTTTTCTCGAAGTCCTTCAACTGATATTTTTCTCGAAGTCCTTCAACTGATATTTTTCTCGAAGTCCTTCAACTGATATTTTTCTCGAAGTCCTTCAACTGATATTTTTCTCGAAGTCCTTCAACTGATAGTTTTCTCGAAGTCCTTCAACTGATATTTTTCTCGAAGTCCTTCAACTGATATTTTTCTCGAAGTCCTTCAACTGATATTTTTCTCGAAGTCCTTCAACTGATATTTTTCTCGAAGTCCTTCAACTGATATTTTTTTCGAAGTCCTTCAACTGATATTTTTCTCGAAGTCCTTCAACTGATATTTTTCTCGAAGTCCTTCAACTGATATTTCTCTCGAAGTCCTTCAACTGATATTTTTCTCGAAGTCCTTCAACTGATATTTTTCTCGAAGTCCTTCAACTGATATTTTTCTCGAAGTCCTTCAACTGATATTTTTCTCGAAGTCCTTCAACTGATATTTTTCTCGAAGTCCTTTAACTGATATTTTTCTCGAAGTCCTTCAACTGATATTTTTTTCGAAGTCCTTCAACTGATATTTTTCTCGAAGTCCTTCAACTGATATTTTTCTCGAAGTCCTTCAACTGATATTTTTCTCGAAGTCCTTCAACTGATATTTTTCTCGAAGTCCTTCAACTGATATTTTTCTCGAAGTCCTTCAACTGATATTTTTCTCGAAGTCCTTCAACTGATATTTCTCTCGAAGTCCTTCAACTGATATTTTTCTCGAAGTCCTTCAACTGATATTTTTCTCGAAGTCCTTCAACTGATATTTTTCTCGAAGTCCTTTAACTGATATTTTTCTCGAAGTCCTTCAACTGATATTTTTTTCGAAGTCCTTCAACTGATTATTTTTCTCGAAGTCCTTCAACTGATATTTTTCTCGAAGTCCTTCAACTGATTTTTTCTCGAAGTCCTTCAACTGATATTTTTCTCGAAGTCCTTCAACTGATATTTTTCTCGAAGTCCTTGAACTGATATTTTTCTCGAAGTCCTTCAACTGATATTTTTCTCGAAGTCCTTCAACTGATATTTTTCTCGAAGTCCTTCAACTGATATTTTTTTCGAAGTCCTTCAACTGATATTTTTCTCGAAGTCCTTCAACTGATATTTTTCTCGAAGTCCTTCAACTGATATTTTTTTCGAAGTCCTTCAACTGATATTTTTCTCGAAGTCCTTCAACTGATATTTTTCTCGAAGTCCTTCAACTGATATTTTTTTCGAAGTCCTTCAACTGATATTTTTCTCGAAGTCCTTCAACTGATATTTTTCTCGAAGTTCTTCAACTGATATTTTTCTCGAAGTCCTTCTACTGATATTTTTCTCGAAGTCCTTCAACTGAGCAAGTCCGCTCAAGTGTCTGACTTCCATTCGGGAGAGGCAGGGTTCATTTCGCAGTCAGGACAGCAGACACGTTGACATTTTCGGAGCGTTCTTCAGTTCCTTCGGGCGTGAGCGTTGAAAAAAAAAGCTGTGATACTGATCTCCAGTTTTCTCACATGACAGCAATTAATGTCTCCAGTTGATACAGCAGTGATAATTTCCTTAGGCCTGAAACTCATCTAAAAATCAATACGTACCTCATAGAAAACACTTCATTACAAAGACCAGCTTGTTAAAACTTTCCTGCCAGCCTCGGTACCCCTTAGGTTGTGAGTTTAAGGGTCTTTAAACCTAAAACTCATGTAAATAACATTTAAAAATCAATACTTCCAGATTGGCCCTGGGGCCCATCCAGCCTCCTATACAATGGTACCGGGTCTCTTTCCCGGGGGTAAAGCGGCCGGGGCGTGGAGTTGACCACCCACCCTCATCTAGTGCCAGGGGTAAAGAAAGAGTAGAGCTATACCTCTACTCCCCCTCTGGGCCTTCATGGCCCGATCTAGGGAGAATTTTACCTTTACCTTTTACCTTTACGTACCTCATAGAAAACATTTCTTCATTACAAAGACCAAATTTTTTAACCTTAACTGCCAGTCTGTGTACACTGTAGGTCACGAATGCGTTTAAGGTGCTATGAATTTAAAATCTTTCCGTTCTAGACATTAGTTGGAATTCAAACCTCAGCGTCATTTAAGGGTTGACCCTGTTGAGGGAATAATCACACTTTGTTCTGAAAATCATGGCGAAACACATAAATACACTGTGCGAAAATAGGCAGAGTTTCTGAATTTTAAAGCGGTTGGTAGGTCAGTTACCTCGCTATGTTTTAAAGAGTTACATAAAGTACAAATTACCTCGTGATAGCGATGTCCTTTTTGGCGAGACGAGGTAACGCCTTTTATGTGCTTACACCGACGTGGTTCAGAGTTTGAACTGTGTGCTATGCAGGTTTAATTGAGAGGGTATCATTACATGTACAGTGTGACTGCTACAGACAGACCGCAAGATCAGTCAGTAAGTGATCTTAATCTAATACAAGGTATACACAAAAGAATGGTGCGGTTTCAATGGTGAATAAAGGGAAACCGCACCATTCTTTTTGTATACCCTGTATATAGGTGACGATGGACGCTAATTTTTCCAATTCGTTATTCCACGTAATTGACCACCTGCCAGCCAGTGTGCGACATTCATTTTAATTAGCTCAGATCAAGCCGGTCTGTCTGCCACGTCTAGAAGAGCCACAGGTAGGCCTGCGTGTGTTGTGAACAATGGTATAGTTCCTCGTGCCTCTGGGGAACACAATTGTATAATTTTAATTCGGTCTAGATTGTAGTTCTGGAGCCCACGCAGCCTGCTATTTACTGGGTACCGGTGTTTTATTCCCTCGGGGGTAAAGCGACCGGGACGTGAACTTAGCCTCTCACCTACATCTCGTGCCGCGGTTAAGAAAGGGTGTAGCTGTATTTATTCTCGTCACTATGTGCCTTCACGGCGTCATAGAGACAGCTGTACGTTACTTTTAATTAGCATGAATGTGTTGACACTTGTGACATAATGTTTGTATTGGCTGCAGCTTAGGCCCATTTTATTTGACAAGACGTACAATTGGCAGTTCCTTTCCCACTCCTAAATTTGTTTTACAAGTTTCACCGAGCGTGTTACTTGAAGCAGTAAGGTTGCTGGCACGCTAACAGAATTGAGTCCAGTCTAGTCGAGTCTGACTCGACAGTATGCTACAAAGACAGTCACATCTGTTTCGTGTACCTTTATTGTGTAAATGTCACACTACTTGAGTCGAGATTCGATTCCCGATTGTGTCATCGGAATTTTTATTGACATAATATTTTCGGCCGCACTATGGCCCTGGAGTCGACTCAGCCTCTAACAGAAATGAGTACCAGGAGTATTTCGTGGGGGGTAAAGGCGGCCGGTGCGTGGGGCTGACAACCTTACCACCTTCATGTGCCGATTGTCTAGAAATCTGGGCGCCTCAAACTCCTGGAACCCTAAGGCCTGTCAAGGCCTGTAATGGGATTGCTTTACCTTTACTTGAGTCGAGAAGAGCTGGTCGGAATGTTTAGTGTCTTAGACTGGATTACAATAGACTGTTCTGGTCTGGACTGTACTGCATTATTGGGCCATCAGCTTAAAACTTGGATTCACACTATGGGTACACTGATGCTCAGCTCACGGTACACTGATGCTGCTCACGTACCGATGCTCAGCTCACGGTACACTGATGCTCAGCTCACGGTACACTGATGCTCAGCTCACGGTACACTGATGCTCAGCTCACGGTACACTGATGTTCAGCTCACGGTACACTGATGTTCAGCTCACGGTAACACTGATGCTCAGCTCACGGACCTGATGCTCAGCTCACGGTACGCTGATGCTCAGCTCACGGTACACTTGCTCAGCTCACGGTACACTGATGCTCAGCTCACGGAACGCTTATGCTCAGCTCACGGTACTGGCTCAGTCACGAACCTGTCTCAGCTCACGGAACGCTGATGCTCAGCTCACGGAACGCTGATGCTCAGCTCACGGTACACTGATGCTAGCTCACGGTACGCGTGCCCTCGTACTGATGCTCAGCTCACGGTACGCTGATGCTCAGCTCACGGTACGCTCACAGATTTTTCACAGCCGAAGGCTTCTTGGGGCAGTTCGAACGCGGTTTCAAGTACAGTATTTTTTTTCAAAAATATTAGCGGTAATTACGTTACGTTTTGGTCAAATGTTCTTTCGGAAATACTCGCGCTCGCTTGAACGCCCTGTGACGTAAATGTGACCGTTGGTGTGAAAGATGCCTTTTAAACGTAGGCACAGAATGTTTTTCCAGACTGTAAGTTGACGGTTGACTGACCGTGAGCTGGCCAATGGCTGACCGTTAGCTTACCTTTAGCTAACCATGAGCTGATCGTGATCTGACCGTGAGCTAACAATGATCTGATCGTTGATCTGACCGTGAGCTAACCATGAGCTGATCGTGATCCGACCGTGAGCTGACCAGGAGCTTACTGTGCGCTATCCGTGATACTTTCCCTAGTGTAAGTCAAGCTTTACGCTACTGAATTCGCTAGATGCCCGTTATGAGTCTCGGCCGAGCAATTGATTGAATGTATACCAAACTACACATTCCAGCAGGCCGAACACTTGCTGCAATAGACCGTTTGTGCAGAGCTGTACATTGTGCTGGTGTTTCAGGATGCGGGGGTTGGGGAGGAGGGAAGGAGGGGCGGGGGGGGGGGGGTTCGACGTCACACAGATTTAGCTGCCGCGGCAAGACACCTTAATGAGCTACCAGAGAGGCGGATCTTGTCGTCAGCTCCTATGGGATGCTGTGTTATTTGTCATCACGGTAGCCTGGAAGTAGGAAAAACAATCCCCTTTGTTTCCTCGTACAACATCGTGTGTGTGCTGCTTCAGTCTAAAAGTGGCCTATGTCCTTCACCATAACTCCAAACCAGATTTTATTATCTTTCTTTGACGGATTTGCAGAAGCGTTCGTAATTTTGTGGGGGGGGGGGCGTATTGTAAAATTTTTTCCCCCATTTCATCCCTCTGTCCTCACGTATACAGTCACTAGAGAAAGCAGAACGCATATTGTGGGGAAGAGGGGTTGTATTAAAATTCGTGTACTTTTGTGATTTTTATTTAAATTGTGTAATTTTAACTTTCACTTTACGCCAACACTTATACGCGTTTTGCGCGCATTTACAACGAAATTCGCTAAATATTTACCGAAACGAATAACATTTACAAGAGAAGTGGCAGGGACTGATGAAGAGCCACGCACTTCGTTATATCCGATACAGTTTTCTTTAGTTGCACCGTGTGTACACTCGCTTCACATTAAGGGTAGGATGAAGGCAGCAGATTCCTCCGAAATTTGTATCAGACTATACGCCTTCCAGCCAAATCCATTTCCCTGTTACAATATAGGCCACATCAAACTTCGGAGAAAGTCACCACCTTCTCTAGAATTACAATGCAACCCGAATGTATTTTTCTCTCTTATTGAATAAGCGTCACACAATGAAGATGTATGGGGAATTGGAGGTATATGTCTATATATTAACCTCGGAAATACACCAAGTCCCTCTTTATTCCCTAGTTGTTTTCCTGAAAAAGTGGACTAAATAAAAAATTACTCCCACAAAAAAAAAAAAGACTTGAATGAATGGAAATACACCAGCCAAAGTGCGTTAAACAGAAAACAAGAGGACGTAAATTGAGAAGTGATGTAAATCTGTGAAGGGTGTTAAAGCAAAAAGGCGTATAAACAGACGGGCGTAAAACAAGGTCTTGGTGTAATTGATTATTTCTACCAACAAATGCACCAAGACAAGTTTGTCACTGTTTTCTTTATTAAAAGAGTGCCCCAATACGCATTTCGGCAATTATATTGCCATCATCAGGGGTTTTTTTTAAGTTAGTTGTTACATAGACCAATTCTTAAGTTACGTCATAACAGTGAGTCGATATTTGTTATTACCACTTCACTGTTATGACGTAACTTAAGAACTGGTCTATGTAACATCTCACTTACAAAAAAACCCCTGATGATGGCAATATAATTGCCGAAATGCATATTGGGGCACTCTTTTAATAAAGAAAACAGTGACAAACTTGTCTTGGTGCATTTGTTGGTAGAAATAATCAATTACACCAAGACCTTGTTTTACGCCCGTCTGTTTATACGTCTTTTTGCTTTAACACCTTTCACAAATTTACATCACTTCCTAATTTACGTCCTCGTACTCTTTCAATAAAGAAAACAGTGACAAACTTGTCTTGGTGCATTTCTTGTTACAAATAATCAATTACACCAAGACCTTATTTTACGCCCGTCTGTTTATACGTCTTTTTGCTTTAACACCTTTCACAAATTTACATCACTTCCTAATTTACGTCCTCGTACTCTTTCAATAAAGAAAACAGTGACAAACTTGTCTTGGTGCATTTCTTGTTACAAATAATCAATTACACCAAGACCTTATTTTACGCCCGTCTGTTTATACGTCTTTTTGCTTTAACACCTTTCACAAATTTACATCACTTCCTAATTTACGTCCTCGTACTCTTTCAATAAAGAAAACAGTGACAAACTTGTCCTGGTGCATTTGTTGGTACAAATAACCAATTACACCAAGACCTTATTTTACGCCCGTCTGTTTATACGTATTTTTGCTTTAACACCTTTCACAAATTTACATCACTTCCTAATTTACGTCCTCGTACTCTTTCAATAAAGAAAACAGTGACAAACTTGTCCTGGTGCATTTGTTGGTACAAATAATCAATTACACCAAGACCTTATTTTACGCCCGTCTGTTTATACGTCTTTTTGCTTTAACACCTTTCACAAATTTACATCACTTCCTAATTTACGTCCTCGTACTCTTTCAATAAAGAAAACAGTGACAAACTTGTCTTGGTGCATTTGTTGGTACAAATAATCAATTATACAAAGATGCACGGTGAGTATAAAGTGAAGATCTTTGTGTATATGGAGTTGCGGTCAGTTACACTCCTCTGTCTTTTACCCCCAGGACAGCAGTCGTCTAGAAGGGAGGGTCTCTTTTTTTTTGCCGCACCGTTCAGACCGTCTGTGAGGACCGAACCCCCCACCCCTCCCCCCATTCAGTGAGTTCCGGGGGCTCTGTTAGGTGTAATATAAGCGGAACGTGAGAATGATAGGTAACCTTTAACTACTTTCGGTGTTAAGAATGTGTGGAGCTAGACCTCTATTCCTCCATAAATTTTCATGTCGTGGTGCTTAGTTAAGCAGAAGGACAAGGAATTGGTTCGGTATTTGCGTAACGTAAAACAGTCTTACGGTGATTATTAGTGTAGCACAATATTGCCAATTAATTGAAGAATTCTAGTTTGAAAAATAATAGAAACATATCTGCACAGAATGTTGGTAGCACTGGACTGTATGCGGAATACACAAAATGGACTATTGGAGTCTGGTTGGTAGTACTGTTAGTAACTGCATGAAATAGACTTCATGTACAGAAACTACGAGTTGCTCAGCTAGTCAAGAAAATCCCCGCCTTTTGGACCCCAGATTTTCATTGCCATATTTACAAGGACCCTTCAATTGTCCTTATTCTGAGCCATATGAATCCAATCCACGATCGTGCTTTCTTTTCATAAGATTTCTAAATGTTACTCTCTTATATAAGCTCTGCAAAATTTAGTTTAATCCGAAAATACATCCCAAACCTTGTTGCAAGAAATGTGTCTCCTAGTAACCACTATTTCAAAAGCGCTTAGATAGTCTAATAATAACACAACGCTGGGTGCTTGTGCACCTCAGTCAACGAGAGCCTTTATTTTGGCCCTAATGAGGTTTCCATCTCGTCTGAAAGCACCACCGCGACGCGCCGCGACGGGTCTAATTACTAGAAAAACATAAGAGCGACGCTGTGCGAAAGTGTTTCTATACAGCTGTCTGCGGAGTGCTACATCCAACGCAAGGTTCTGGTTGGCCGCTAGAAAGCAAAAGGTTACCCGTATGTCTGAGCATTATGTCATGGCGACGGGTTAGCTGAGGCGGCAAATTGTTGGGCTCATCCGGAAACACAGTCTTTGAACTGGATACAGCATGTCTGTGATGTTAATGAGGCCGATGGGGTGTAGATACGTGGAATCAAGGTGTTTATGCAAGGTGTTCGAATCCTGGCAGGAAAAGGACGGTTTTTGTCTTCTACTAATGCGACAGACCGGCTCTGGGGCCCACCCACTCTTCTCTTCAGTGGGAAATGGGGGCTCTTTCTTTGCTTCCTGCTGTCGCCTTTGATTTAATACGTGGGGTTTTCTTCTTTAATTCGGTCAGTAAAGTGTCTAGGCTGATCCCAGTGGCCGCGCGGTCTATGACGTGGGTCTACGGCCGCTCGCTTACTGGGATTGTGGGTTCGAATCCCGCCTAGGTCATGGATGTCTGTGTCTTGTGAGTGTTGTGTGTTGTCAGGTAGAGGTCTCTGCGACGGGCTGATCACTCGTCCAGAGGAGTCCTACCGAGTGTTGTGTGTCTTCGCCATAAAAAGTTTGGAGACTCATGGTGTAGACTGTGTTGTTTGTACTCAGGTTAGATTCCAATGATTGTACCCTTTGAAAGTTGATAATGGACCTTCGGGTGCAGCGAAAAGCCAGCACTATTTTTCATTCTCTGGACAACAGTTTTTCATGAAGAGAATTACTCAGCTGACTGCAGGTAATTAGTTAATTACAGAGGAATCAGGAAGTTTACTGTCTTCTGGGATATGCCACCGTGTATTTTGGTACGGAGGTAGCAACATTTCGGAGAGATATCTGTCGACACATTCAGTTCATGTGTGCCCAGATGCAGATACTGATGTGTCCAGGCACGGGGTAGACTATATACCGTGGTTACAGCAACTGACTATCGTTATGGTTACTGCGTGTTCTTCTGGAGGTAACATTTGTCCTCGTCCATGCCATGAATGCATATGGGGAGTGTAGGAATAGCTGTACTCATTCTTAACTTGGGCACTAGATTCAGAGAAGTAGTCAACTTTATGCTCCGGCGTCTTTACCCCCAGGAAAAAACACCGGTACCCATTCAATAGGAGTCTTGGTGCGATCCAGAACCGGTATGGACGCTTTGGAGAAGAGGAAAACCTGTTGATGCCAGTACCAGCGTAAGGTTTTTTTATTTGTAAATTGTGTCAGTTAAGGAACTACTACGCTTATCTGCTGATTTTTTTTACTGTGAGTACCCACGTGGTACTCAGAGTCTTCCCTATGTAATATTCTTTATTTTCTGTAGCGCCCTAAGTAACTCAGGATATAGGCCTACAGTATCGAATGATTCCATGAATGGTATTTTGTAAGGTATCAGGAAGGAGGCGTTCTTTGTCTAATGCAGAGACTATCAAAAAAGGGATTTATAACAAATGACGTTCATAGCAACCCATTTGTATCAGATTTGCAAATTTGAACTGAATAAAACGTATTTTAAAATTAATTTACATAAGAAGGTGTTTTAGTGTTTTGTTCGCTGTGTCAGGATAATTATATGTGTTTATTTTATTGTAATAAAAATGTGTAATGATTTTGAGGTCCGTGAGGTATCGCTGAAGGTGGCTGAGAAGGCCGAAACATGTAGGAGAGGTTAAATAAATAATAAATATATTTTATTCTATAAATTCACCGTGCATTTTCACAATTATTGTTAAGTCACCAACTGAATGCACTATTTATTTTAAAAAACACTAAATGGTTCCTTAAAATATTTGGTAAACACCCTACATATGTTTCGGCTTCCTCATGAAGCCATCCTCAGGGGTGTCAGAAAACTTGCTTGTATAAAACACGTCTATACATTTATACAATGACCAATGTATAGACGTGTTTTATACAAGCAAGTTTTTGACACCCCTGAGGATGGCTTCATAAGGAAGCCGAAACATATGTAGGGTGTTTACCAAATATTTTAAGGAACCATATAGTGTTTTTTAAAATAAATAGTGCATTCAGTTGGTGACTTAACAATAAATAATAAATGTATTTGTAATCCATGAATGTGTATCTTCTTGGTTGTATTATTTCATTAAATAGAAATACAGGGTAAAATATATTACAGTGCTATCCTAGAATTTGCCTGAAGACACTGAAGAAGTCCATGTAAAATACGGAATGGGCCACTCAAAATTCGAAACGAGTACTACCGAAGGCGGGTCTACACCATCCCGTTATATCCCGCTTTCTTTCCCACCTGTTACCGCCGCCTTCATTGGCGATCTTCCTGACATTACCAACGGACTAAACGGGAGAAAAGAGAACAGACGGAGAGCTAGCTCATCGAACGACGACACATTTCCCTACAATCCGCCTCTACTCAGCTCTTTTTATGACACGTCCAGTGACTAGGGGCTCAAAGGAATTTCTTAATGAGATGTTGGCCCGTTTCTCGGGGACACTTGCCAACGTCAGCAGCTTCAAAGCCCCCCCCCTTCGTCACAAAAACAGGGTACCTACATTGCTGTGTTATTGTTTGTCACACAGGAGGTTTAAATATTATTCATCATGGCCGAATACGATTCCACATTCTGCAACAACATACGTTGGGAGGGGAGACAGACAGACAATATTATCGAGTATATGCGGAGAAAGGACGCACATAAGTACAGGGCTACACAAATAATGTGCGTTCAGGTGAATAAGGGAAACGCACCATCTTTTGTAACCCTTACATGCTGAAACCCAGTGGCAGTGGAGAAGATACTGCGGATTCATCTGCTTTCTCTCTGTAGAACTGAGCGTCCTTCAACTCTCTTTTCGCCTAGTTCTCTCTCTTAAAAGTGGGATATAAAGTAGGCTTACGTGACACCAAGCTGTCTATGTGTGTATGTATGTGTATGTGTACACATGCGTCTATTTAAACATTTTAACCAGCTGGTAAATGTTCATGAAACTTAGTTTGAACGACATACCGCTGGAAAGCATCCAAATGCTTATCTAAACTCATTAATTTTTTTTTTAATTTCTCCCTAGAACAGGCTATGAAGGCCCAGAGGGGGAGTAGAGGTACAGCTCTACTCTTTCTTTAACCCTGGCACTATATGAGGGTGGGTGGTCAACTCCACGCCCCGGCCGCTTTACCCCATTGTATAGGAGGCTGGGTAGGCCCCAGGGCCGTTCTGGACGGGTGCGGAAGATCTCGCCCCCACAGGGATTCGATCCCCGGACCGTCCAGCCCGTAGCGAGTCGCTATACCGACTGAGCTATCGGGCCCACTAAACTCATTAATTTATGGACTTTTTCCATCGTCTAAATATTAAAACGAGCCGATCCAGTGGCCGTGCGGTCTAAGGCGTAGGTCTTCGGCCGTTCGCTTACTGGGATTGCGGGTTCGAATAACCGCCGGGAGCATGGATGTCTGTCTGTTGTGAGTGTTGTGTGTTGTCAGGTAGAGGTCTCTGCGTCGGGCTGATCACTCGTCCAGAGGAGTCCTACCGAGTGTGGTGTGTCTAAAAAGTGTGATCGTGAAGCCTCGACGAAACGAGGAGGCCCAGGCCCATATACGGCTGTCGAGCCATAGAAAAAAAAACCCCGAAGGTCCATTATCGCATTCACAATAGCCCGCCACATGTCCCTGTCGTGAGCCAGACCAATCCAATCCATGCCCCATACAACTTCTTGAAGATCCATTTTAATATTATCCTCCCATCTACGCCTAGGTCTTACATTTGGCTCTTTCACTCAGGTTTCCCCAAAACCCTGTATGTAGTGTCCCTATACGTTCCACATGCCCAGCTCCATATCATTGTGTTTGATTTGATCACCGGGAGTAGAGATATCCTCCACTTATTCTTAACCTAGGCACTAGATGGACGTGAGTGGCGTGCTTCACTGCTTGGAGAAACGGAACAATATGAATGGGAGATTTAAATTGCAAATCTCAAGAAAGAAACATGAGCTCTGACGGTGTGAATTTTGGGCAGTTTGACCCACAAATTTAGACGTTATTGAGCGTCTTCAGATGGACAGACAGACAGACAGTCGGCACGCGCGCTCCGATGCAATTATCTCTTCACCCGAAATTGCATCTGACAGGACAACGTCTCTCATGCCGCCGTCTCTCACCTTGCTTCTCACTGACAATTTGTTTAAATTGCTGTGGTGCACGCAGCCAACGCACGGTTTGCATGCGCACACCGTGCGTTGGCTGCGTCCCAATTTACCGTCTTGAAAATTGTAACCAATTGGTCTAACTATTAATTTCTTGGCTCGTTTAAATAATTTTTAACATTAATAATCCTCAAGTTTCTAGGTATTGTGAGAGAGGCACTTACTTAGCACTTACTTAGCACTTACTTAGCACTTACTCTTTTTAAGTGCCTTTTCACTTTTCCGCTTGGGGTAAGGTAAAGGTAAACTTCGCCCTAGAACAGGCCATGAAGGCCCAGAGGGGAGTAGAGGTACGGCTATACTCTTTCTTTAACCTTGGCGCCAGATGGGGGTGAGTGGTAAAAAAAACACGCCCTGGCTGCTTTACCCCCCGGAAAGAGACCCGGTACCCATTGTATAGGTGGCTGGGTGGGCCCCATGGCTGGTCTGGACGGCTACGGAAAATCTTGCCCCCACCGGGATTCGATCACCGGTCCGTCCAGCCCGTAGCGAGTCGTTATATTGACTACGCTATCCCGGCCCACCTTTCCACTTGGGGACGGGAACAAATTAATTTTTCGAAAAACTGTGTTCTCCTTTGAATATGGTATAATGAACAGTGTCCAGAAACTTGGTAATCTTAAATGTTAAATAGAAAATGTCGTGAGTGCCCCAATAAATTATCAATTCGTTAAGTTGTATACAATTTTTAGTGTCGGCATTGGAACGTAGCCCAGTCACGGTTTGCGTGATACGTGCATGCAAACTAACTGTGTGCACCACAGCAGTGCAGACAAATTGTCTGTCAACAACGCACTGATTTTAACTCATTCCTATATCGTAGAGCGTTGGAGTGTAGAATGGAAATGAGGGATGAATTAGAACGGATGTGGAACAATTCTGGCGTGGCCGTGGCCAATTTGCAGACGTTTTTGAGAGCAAAATGCTTAGGAGAATATTCGAGTCTTAAGAGGAAGTTGAAGGAATTTAAATGGTGTGGAGATCTGTCATTTGTACTCATCACGAAAGTTTTCCAGGATGATCAAACCAAGGATGATTGGATGAGCTGGACGTGTGGCACGTACATGAGAGATGAGAAATAATTTTGTCGGAAAATCTGAAGGGAAGAGATCTCATTTAGAACTAAATGTAGATGGAAGGATGATAGGACCTTAAATAAATATAGTTAGAATTTAAGGGCTGGGTTATTTCCCAGAGGATGTAAACTGTTTTGAAAGTGTGTGTGTGTGTGTGGGGGGGGGGGGTATTAATAAATGTCACGTTGTGTTCACCGTGCATTTTGATAACAGTCAGCAATTAAAGCAACAAATGCACTTATTTCTTAAGTATGTCTATTACGTGACAGCCACACCACAAGACACTAACAACAAAAACAGAGCACGGACAACACTATTTGTATACAAACCAATTACCAGCATATTTTTAATAATTTTTAGCAACTTCTAATAACATTGTATTATCATCTTTCACGTTTCTAACCCAAAGACGTAAACAGCCTAGGCCAGACATTCAAAAGATAAGGTTGTATAAATAGAAACAGCGAGTGTTATCAACTGGTAACAGAAACTTGACATACATTGTGGTGTGTAAGTGGCGTTACCAAATGGAACAGTGAATGTGAAAGTGAACGTGACCTTGAACCCCTGATGATGGCTCTATTGCAGCCGAAACATGTGTAGGGTTAATGGACATACTTAAGAAATAAAGTGTATTTGTTGGTTATATTGTTGAATGTGTGTGGGTATTAATGGCAGTTGGTTTTGTTACATGTTGTGTTGTAGGGTTTAGGTTTATGAGGCGACGGAAGTGACAAAGACTCAAGTACTAAATTTCATATTACTGTCACCGTGCATTTTCACTAATTCAATTTATTTTACACCAACTAATGCACACGTAAAACCACTTTTTTTTGTAGATTTTATTGTAAAATGTACCCCTACACGTGTTTCGATCCTCGGATCATCGTCAGGGGTTTTTAAAAAAAAAAGCCACTATCACTTCAATTGCATATTTTGAAGGGTCCAATAGCACTCAAGTCTTAATATTTGTTTTAAAATATCTGAATTTTAAAATTCATAAAACATTAAAACTTATGATTTATAAGTTAAAGTCGTAGTTAAAATGTTTTGGTTAACGGCGTAGTTGCTGGTGTTAAGAATCGTGGTGTGTTGTTGTGTGCGTATTGCGTGTGTGTGTTGTTGTGAGGAGCGGTGTGTTGTTGTGTGCGTATTGTTGTGCGTGCTGTTGTGTGGAGCGGTGCGTGCTGTTGTGAGGAGCGGTGTGTGTTGTGAGGAGCGGTGTGTGTTGTTGTGAGGAGCGGTGTGTTGTTGTGTGCGTATTGTTGTGCGTGCTGTTGTGTGGAGCGGTGCGTGCTGTTGTGAGGAGCGGTGTGTGTTGTGAGGAGCGGTGTGTGTTGTTGTGAGGAGCGGTTGTGTTGTTGTGAGGAGCGGTGTGTGCTGTTGTGAGGAGCGGTGTGTGCTGTTGTGAGGAGCAGTGTGTGCTGTTGTGAGGAGCGGTGTGTTGTTGTGAGGAGCGGTGTGTGCTGTTGTGAGGAGCGGTGTGTGCTGTTGTGAGGAGCGATGTGTGTTGTTGTGAGGAGCGGTGTGTGCTGTTGTGAGGAGCGGTGTGTGCTGTTGTGAGGAGCGGTGCGTGCTGTTGTGAGGAGCGGTGTGTGCTGTTGTGAGGAGCGGTGTGTGTTGTTGTGAGGAGCGGTGTGTTGTTGTGTGCGTATTGTTGTGCGTGCTGTTGTGAGGAGCGGTGTGTTGTTGTGAGGAGCGGTGTGTGCTGTTGTGAGGAGCGGTGTGCTGTTGTGAGGAGCGGTGTGTGCTGTTGTGAGGAGCGGTGTGTGCTGTTGTGAGGAGCGGTGTGTGCTGTTGTGAGGAGCGATGTGTGTTGTTGTGAGGAGCGATGTGTGCTGTTGTGAGGAGCGGTGTGTGCTGTTGTGAGGAGCGGTGTGTGCTGTTGTGAGGAGCAGTGTGTGCTGTTGTGAGGAGCGGTGTGTGTTGTTGTGAGGAGCGGTGTGTGCTGTTGTGAGGAGCGGTGTGTGTTGTTGTGAGGAGCGGTGTGTGTTGTGAGGAGCGGTGTGTGTTGTGAGGAGCGGTGTGTGTTGTTGTGAGGAGCGGTGTGTGTTGTTGTGAGGAGCGGTGTGTGCTGTTGTGAGGAGCAGTGTGTGCTGTTGTGAGGAGCGTGTGTTGTTGTAGGACGGTTGTGTGTGGAGGAGCGGTTGTGTGTTGTGAGGAGCGGGTTTTGGAGTGTGTTGTTGTGAGGAGCGGTGTGTGCTGTTGTGAGGAGCGTGTGTGTTTGAGACGTGGTGTGTTGTGAGGAGCGGTTGTGTGTGTTGTGAGGAGCGGTGTGGTGTTGTGAGGAGCGGTGTGTGTGTTGTGAGGAGCGGTGTGTGTTGTTGTGAGGAGCGGTGTGTGTGTTGTGAGGAGCGGTGTGTGTGTTGTGAGGAGCGGTGTGTGCTGTTGTGAGGAGCGGTGTGTGTTGTTGTGAGGAGCGGTGTGTGTTGTTGTGAGGAGCGGTGTGTGTTGTTGTGAGGAGCGGTGTGTGTTGTTGTGTGGAGCGGTGTGTGTTGTTGTGAGGAGCGGTGTGTGTTGTTGTGAGGAGCGGTGTTGTGTGATTGTTGTGATGGAGCGGTGTGTGTTGTTGTGAGGAGCGGTGTGTGTTGTTGTGAGGAGCGGTGTGTGTTGTTGTGAGGAGCGGTGTGTGTGTGGTGTTGTTTAGGAGCGGTGTGTGTTGTTGTGAGGAGCGGTGTGTGCTGTTGTGAGGAGCGGTGTGTGTTGTTGTGGGAGCGGTGTGTGTTTGTGGAGCGGTGTGTGTTTGTGAGGAGCGGTGGTGTTGTTGTGGGAGCGGTGTGTGTGTTGTGAGGAGCGGTGTGTGTTGTTGTGAGGAGCGTGGTGTACGTGTTGTTGTGAGGAGCGGTGTGTGTTGTTGTGAGGAGCGGTGTGTTGTGTGGACGTGTGTTGTGTGAGGAGCGGTGTGTGTTGTTGTGAGGAGCGGTGTGTGTTGTTGTGAGGAGCGGTGTGTGTTGTTGTGGAGCGGTTTTGTTGTTTAGGAGAGCGGTGTTGAGTGTGAGGAACGGTGTGTGTTGTTGTGAGGAGCGGGTTGTGTGTGCTGTCTGTCTTAAAAAAACCCTGACGATGATCCGAGGATCGAATCACGTGTAGAGATACATTTTACATAAAACCTACAAAAAAGTGGTTTTACGTGTGCATTAGTTGGTGTAAAATAAATTGATCAAGTACTAAATTTTCGCAGTTCTGGGAACTAGACCTGGCCCTTCTAAAAGCGTTGGTAAGTGATAAAGACAGTTAAACTAACATTCGGCGAATTTTGCTTATGTAGTGCGTATTGAAAGCACGTAATTTAGGCCTGAACCTTGTCCACAGTGTGGGTACACTCATGTTTATCTCACGGCCAGGGAGAATATTTTAAACCTGCATTTAAATGCATTTGCTTATACCAACGGTCACGCTCAAGTCACGGGGCGGTCAAGTGTTCGAGGGCATAATGACCGCCAAGTATTGCGACTGCTGACAGACCTGTGTTAGTTAAGTTTTGAACAAGCATACACTTGAGCAACTTGTCACTGTCTGGAAGCTGTTACCAAGAGTCCTATAAACCAGGCAACCTTTGTGACATACTTGTAATGCGTATAGAAGACCCTATTAAGTATAAGGAGTTCCGCCGTTATGTTTCGTGTGTTATTTTAACGACGCTGTACCACATTTCAGAAGTCACAAATGCTTACTTACGAGTTTCGAATCTTACTTCGGAGACCACGAAACTTGATGAGTTTTTTTCGCTATTTTATCCACTTTCCAAGCAAACTGTGGCACAGTGTCTTTAAGATTGGTCTTCGTTGACTTGATTCAACTTCGTCTGTCACAATAACCAATCACGTGGCTCTACGTAACATACGAAATAGGAAACTCTCGTTAAATGAAGCAAGAATCAGTAAAGGCAAGATATTTTCAAGCGAATCATTTATTTGGTGTCGAATTACATGAAAGTGAGCTGGAAGGAGTGGAAATGGAGTAGTCGTGGCAGATTTTAATATATAAAATAACCCTTATATGATTATAATGACGTGATCAGGATTGGAGAATTATGACTTTGCACACAGCTAACATATTTGTGAAAAATACATCACGTCTGCTGGGGCAGAATATGGAGGCAGAAGGTTATTCCGAAACGTTGGTAGGTATAAATCAAAGTAAACGGCGTCACGTCCCACAAAACAGACTCTTCTTAGTCGCCGCTGTGAAAATTTCAACCTTACAACATCTTTCGTGACTCACTTGTTAATAGTAGCGGACTTTAGAAGTTTAATGATTATCTGCTGTTGCCACAAAGAGATCAAACAGTCAAAGTGTTTTCTTTTCCCTTAGTCGAGGTTTCTCTGTCGCCATGGCAGTGTGTTTCATTTCGAAAAGACATCCTGTACTCGCAAGTCAGACACGTGACAAAAGATCAAAGCAGTACTCTACTTCTTCTGTAGATAAAGCAAACTGATAACAGAACTTCGATATAGAAAATACTGTACATTTCTTTGAAACTCGTCACTAATGATTTAGCAGATCAGTTTCTCAGAGAGAATGTTCAACAAAGGAAATTCATGACATGTGGGTTTATTTGTAACGTTTGTTAACTTAAGTTTCGTTTGTGTTTTACTTGGCAACATTACAGAAACATTGGAATTGATAAATAAGGAAACAAACAACAGGAAATTTCATAGTTGTGTGACGAAGTTTGGTAGCTACCGAGCGCTTTATTCATAGTTGTGTGACGAAGTTTGGTAGCTACCGAGCGCTTAATTCATAGTTGTGTGACGAAGTTTGGTAGCTACCGAGCGCTTAATTTATAGCTGTGTGACGAAGTTTGGTAGCTACCGAGCGCTTAATTCATAGTTGTGTGACGAAGTTTGGTAGCTACCGAGCACTTAATTCATAGTTGTGTGACGAAGTTTGGTAGCTACCGAGCACTTAATTCATAGTTGTGTGACGAAGTTTGGTAGCTACCGAGCGCTTAATTCATAGTTGTGTGACGAAGTTTGGTAGCTACCGAGCGCTTAATTTATAGCTGTGTGACGAAGTTTGGTAGCTACCGAGCGCTTAATTCATAGTTGTGTGACGAAGTTTGGTAGCTACCGAGCACTTAATTCATAGTTGTGTGACGAAGTTTGGTAGCTACCGAGCGCTTAATTCGTAGTTGTGTGACGAAGTTTGGTAGCTACCGAGTGCTTAATTCATAGTTGTGTGACGAAGTTTGGTAGCTACCGAGCGCTTAATTCATAGTTGTGTGACGAAGTTTGGTAGCTACCGAGCGCTTAATTCATAGCTGTGTGACGAAGTTTGGTAGCTACCGAGCGCTTAATTCATAGTTGTGTGACGAAGTTTGGTAGCTACCGAGCGCTTAATTTATAGCTGTGTGACGAAGTTTGGTAGCTACCGAGCGCTTAATTCATAGTTGTGTGACGAAGTTTGGTAGCTACCGAGCGCTTAATTTATAGCTGTGTGACGAAGTTTGGTAGCTACCGAGCGCTTAATTCATAGTTGTGTGACGAAGTTTGGTAGCTACCGAGCACTTAATTCATAGTTGTGTGACGAAGTTTGGTAGCTACCGAGCACTTAATTTATAGTTGTGTGACGAAGTTTGGTAGCTACCGAGCGCTTAATTCATAGTTGTGTGACGAAGTTTGGTAGCTACCGAGCACTTAATTCATAGTTGTGTGACGAAGTTTGGTAGCTACCGAGCGCTTAATTCATAGGCATGTGACGAAGGTTGTTAGCTACCGAGCGCTTAATTCATAGACGTGTGACGAAGTTTGGTAGCTACCGAGCGCTTAATTCATAGACTTGTGACGAAGTTTGGTAGATACTGAGCTCATGATTCCTTCATTTGCCCTACTTACCGACATGAAACACGATATATTGAATACATTCCTAGCACTTATAAGAAAATTTGAGATTATATTCGACATACGCCGTGGAATTTGTGGACAAAATTAAGTAATAATAATTATTGTAGCAAAATAAAATCAAACGGGATGACAAATTCTATGATGAAACAAAGCTGTCTGTGTGAGTTCTGTCGTCACGGCTTGTTTATATCCTGTCTCCAAAGTAAGATCTTGTCGTACCAAATTATCGTGCCCCAGAGTTTCAAATTCTGACGTAACATGTACGTCGGTCTTGCTTCTGTCAGTTCTTGACGACATAACTTCATTGATCTTTTGATATAAGTTTCATTACTCTCACTACAAAATACCACAAGATTAAGTTAAAATTCACATCCACATACCCCATTCCATCGACGCCAATTTTAATTGATTATTTCTACCACCAAATGCACCAAGACAAGTTTGTCACTGTTTTCTTTATTGAAAGAGTGCGAGGACGTAAATTGAGAAGTGATGTAAATTTGTGAAGGGTGTTAAAGCAAAAAGGCGTATAAACAGACGGGCGTAAAACAAGGTCTTAATGTAATTGATTATTTGTACCAACAAATGCACCAAGACTAGTTTGTCACTGTTTTCTTTATTGAAAGAGTGCGAGGACGTAAATTGAGAAGTGATGTAAATTTGTGAAGGGTGTTAAAGCAAAAAGGCGTATAAACAGACGGGCGTAAAACAAGGTCTTGGTGTAATTGATTATTTGTACCACCAAATGCACCAAAACAAGTTTGTCACTGTTTTCTTTATTGAAAGAGTGCGAGGACGTAAATTGAGAAGTGATGTAAATTTGTGAAGTGTGGTAAAGCAAAAAGGCGTATAAACAGACGGGCGTAAAACAAGGTCTTGGTGTAATTGATTATTTGTACCAACAAATGCACCAAGACAAGTTTGTCACTGTTTTCTTTATTGAAAGAGTGCGAGGACGTAAATTGAGAAGTGATGTAAATTTGTGAAGGGTGTTAAAGCAAAAAGGCATATAAACAGACGGGCGTAAAACAAGGTCTTGATGTAATTGATTATTTGTACCAACAAATGCACCAAGACAAGTTTGTCACTGTTTTCTTTATTGAAAGAGTGCGAGGACGTAAATTGAGAAGTGATGTAAATTTGTGAAGGGTGTTAAAGCAAAAAGGCGTATAAACAGACGGGCGTAAAACAAGGTCTTGATGTAATTGATTATTTGTACCAACAAATGCACCAAGACAAGTTTGTCACTGTTTTCTTTATTGAAAGAGTGCGAGGACGTAAATTGAGAAGTGATGTAAATTTGTGAAGGGTGTTAAAGCAAAAAGGCGTATAAACAGACGGGCGTAAAACAAGGTCTTGATGTAATTGATTATTTGTACCAACAAATGCACCAAGACAAGTTTGTCACTGTTTTCTTTATTGAAAGAGTGCGAAGACGTAAATTGAGAAGTGATGTAAATTTGTGAAGTGTGTTAAAGCAAAAAGGCGTATAAACAGACGGGCGTAAAACAAGGTCTTGATGTAATTGATTATTTGTACCAACAAAAGCACCAAGACAAGTTTGTCACTGTTTTCTTTATTGAAAGAGTGCGAGGACGTAAATTGAGAAGTGATGTAAATTTGTGAAGGGTGTTAAAGCAAAAAGGCGTATAAACAGACGGGCGTAAAACAAGGTCTTGGTGTAATTGATTATTTGTACCAACAAAAGCACCAAGACAAGTTTGTCACTGTTTTCTTTATTGAAAGAGTGCGAGGACGTAAATTGAGAAGTGATGTAAATTTGTGAAGGGTGTTAAAGCAAAAAGGCGTATAAACAGACGGGCGTAAAACAAGGTCTTGGTGTAATTGATTATTTGTACCAACAAACGCACCAAGATAAGTTTGTCACTGTTAACTTTATTGAAAGAGTGCCCCAATACGCATTTCGGCAATTATATTGCCATTATCAGGGGTTTATTTGTAAGTGAGATGTTACATAAACCAATTCTTAAGTTACGTCATAACAGTGAGTCGATATATGTTATTACCACTTCATAAAATTTTGTATAATTAGTGGTATTGTTAAGTTGCTAAAAGTTATTAAAATTAACAGTAAAATCAATTGGTATATATAAACTACTTGCTGTAGTACACTGTATTAAATAATTACAGTGACAAACTTGTCTTGGTGCATTTGTTGGTAGAAATAATCAATTATACAAAGATGCACGGCGAATATAAAGTGAAGCCAATTTTAATGTTGTCTTCTATGTCTTTTTCTACCAAGCTCTCTTTTTCCTTACATTCTATATCCAGCATTTCTTCCGTCTTTTGTAGAACAAGTGATCTCACAGCAGATATCTAGTACGATATGGAGTAATATAAATACATTTATATGCAAAAACGAAAATATTAAAAATAAAATCGTAGTGAGATATTCACCAAAAACTGGAATTGAAGAACATACCACAGAAGCAAGTTCAGAAGAAATATATTCTAAAGATATACAATAATTTATGTTAATATTAATGAATTAATTTTAAAATTTCTCAATTTTTTAAGCATATTAACTGTAGGCAGATGCCATTAGTTTTAATGCAAAGACCAATAAGGTCACGAGGTCATTTTAAGCTCATTACAGTGTAACAGTTTCAATAACCGTCTTAAAATACAATATGAATCAGAACAGACTTACATCAGGATTCAGTTCTGCCGGATGTGGTGCTGTGTCCTTAGGTGATTCCTGATGTTTCGGAGTTTCTTCTTGCCTTCATCTTCAAGGGTTAAACATGACACCAAAATCCTTCAGATCGTCGCTAAATATTAACCAGTCGAGTCAGCCTTACATCGCAGAAAACTTGAATCCTCAGCAACACCGCTGTGAGAACCTCATTGAAGCATCTCAGAATGTTACATGTACAGCATATCGCACTACAGAAGAAAAGTGACAGTACTCTTCCACGCAATGCTCCCCGATTTCCGAAAAAAAGCATGATTTTTGGAAGGTTCCCAGGCTTCGGTCATTCCTTATTGTAAGAGCAGCATGTAGATGAAGATAAGTATGGAGCATTGGTGGAAGATACTGACAGGAGAACACAGAAGTACTCGCAGGAAAACCTGTCACAGTGACACTTCGTCCACCACAAATCTCATATGGCCTGACCTGAGATCGAACACGGAATCTTCGCTGTGAGAGGCCGGCACGGCTATTCAAGACGAAAATAACCCCAGTTGCATTTAAAGATTCATTCCGTACCGCGCAGTAAACACTCTCCATCTCGGTTATAATAACCGATCAGTTAATGCTGTACAGTGAAATAATCGCTGTTTGTTCTGAGATCCACACAAAACACATAAATACAGTCCGTACCGCGCAGTAAACACACTCCGTCTCAGTTATACAAACCAGTCAGTTAATGCTGTACAGTGAAATAATCGCTGTTTGTTCTGAGATCCACACAAAACACATAAATACAGTCCGTACCGCGCAGTAAACACACTCCGTCTCAGTTATAATAACCAGTCAGTTAATGCTGTACAGTGAAATAATCGCTGTTTGTTCTGAGATCCACACAAAACACATAAATACAGTCCGTACCGCGCAGTAAACACACTCCGTCTCAGTTATACAAACCAGTCAGTTAATGCTGTACAGTGAAATAATATCGCTGTTTGTTCTGAGATCCACACAAAACACATAAATACAGTCCGTACCGCGCAGTAAACACACTCCGTCTCAGTTATAATAACCGTCAGTTAATGCTGTACAGTGAAATAATTATCGCTGTTTGTTCTGAGATCCACACAAAACACATAAATACAGTCCGTACCGCGCAGTAAACACACTCCGTCTCAGTTATACAAACCAGTCAGTTAATGTGTACAGTGAATAATAATCGCTGTTTGTTCTGAGATCCACACAAAACACATAAATACAGTCCGTACCGCGCAGTAAACACACTCCGTCTCAGTTATACAAACCAGTCAGTTAATGTTGTACAGTGAAATAATCACTGTTTGTTCTGAGATCCACACAAAACACATAAATACACGTCCGTACGGCAGAAACACTCCGTCTAGTACACTCAGTTAATGCTGTACAGTGATAACGTGTTGTTCTGAGATCCACAAAAACACATAAATACAGTCGTACGCGCAGTAACACACTCGTCTCAGTTATACAAACCAGTCAGTTAATGTTGTACAGTGAAATAATCGCGTTGTTGAGATCCACAAAAACACATAAATACAGTCCGTACGCGCAGTAAACACCTCGTCTCATTATACAACCAGTCAGTATGTTGTCGTGAAAATCGCTGTTTGTTCTGAGACCCAAACAAACATAAATACAGCCCGTACCGCGCATAACACACTCGTCTCGTTATAAAACCAGTCAGTTAAGTTGTACAGTGAAATAATCGCTGTTTGTTCTGAGATCACACAAAACACATAAATACACTGTGTGGGCAGAACGTAGAATTTATGAATGTTAAACCTGGTGGTACGTATAGTAACCAATGGGCTTTTATGGTTATGTAATATATGATCAGCTGAGTGTTGAGGGTTTTTAAGTGGTCTTTCTGATTATGATCTTCTTTCGAGACATCTTGAGGTGTGGGTAATGAATGTGTTACCTAGAAATTTTGTCGTGATATGATAGTTAAAAACTGCATCCAAATCATACTTACGTTCCCGGATGTATGCCTACCCATCAGAGGGCACATCATACAGTCTGAGCAGTCAAACCCTGTCCTGTGGCGCGGACATGTGCTTATCATATAAATATGGCATGAACATTAATTGGCTAATTACCTCGATACCATCTCAGCGGAAGACACGGGGGTCATGGTGTGCGCTAAAGAGTGCCCGCGCAGTTCCCATCCACGGTTAGACTGCGCGCTGCGCGGAACATTTCGAGCCGTATTTTGCATATAAATACTCAAGTTTGTGCTTGGATAGCTCCCACAAAGGGCTGGACAAAGTCTTGAGAAATGGCCGAGGTCGAATTGGGTACATTCTGCAGTGAAGATTGGTTACGGTTACCACTCATGAACTCTTTTTAGGCGCGTTCGCAAAATTGCGAAAAGCGACTATTAGCTTAGTCAAGCCTGTCTGTCTCTCTGTCTGTCTGTCCGCATGGAACATCTCGGCTCCCACTGGACGGATTTTCATGAAGTGTAATATTTCAGGATTTTAAAAATCTGTCGAGAAAATTCAAGTTTCATTAAAATCTGACAAGAATAACGGTACTTTACATGAAGACCTACGTACATTTATGATAATATCTCGCTGAATTATTCTTAGAACGAGAAATGCTTCAGACAAATGTTGTAGAGAAAATCGAAACATACATTTTATGTTCAATAACTTTTTTCCGAAAATCGTGCCGTTTATGAGATAATGTGGAAATATATGGTAGAGCCAGACAGGCCACAGATGACAATATAATACTGCGCATGCGCTTTGCATGCTGGATAACTAAGGCAAGTAAACAGACACACATAACATTTACAAGTTATTGGTTTTCCACTACAACAATGGTTACGCGAACGCGCCTCAGTGTTGTGTTCCTTGTTCATCCTTGATAGGTGGATTTTGTTCCCACCAGTTATTTATAGTTCCTATTATGTATGTCGGCTCCTTTTCTTTCCTTTTATTACGTTGTTAATCTGTTCTTGCGATAATATATTTCTGGCTTTACGGTTGGGTAGAGTGAATTATTCTGCCTGCATTTCCATAACAACAGTTTGCAATAATTGCTACCGGACTCATTTGTCTGATGTGCAATTTCCTATTGTGGTTTCTATAGCAACAGATCTGCATGGAAACATTCGCCCCACTACGTGTAGCAATGCAAATATAGGTCCATCCTTAGACAACTGTAACTTACGAAAGAAGAATTTGTTTAAGGTTCTAACCACAGTAAGTTTCTAGTGATGTGTCCGCTCAAATTCAGCGGGAAAATTTGAAATGCCCATTTCTGAATACATTTCCACATATAACACTTCCACGTAGGCTTGAAGGATCTTTTGATATAAATTTAACCCTGCAAGACTACCATGATTTTATGCGTAGAGCCAGATGGAAGGAACATAGGCTCCACAGTGCCCAAAAAAACTATGGGAACTACCTAGAAGTATTGGATTCCTAAAGACTTGGAGAAATCTCAACAAAAAGGACCCAACTAGGCACCAAAACAGCAACAACACGACCACAATAGGTGACTCTTGTTTGCAGCATAGAACCAAGGACAGAAGACTACACACCCCAGCAGCATTGGAAAAATACACACCTCCAATTAGAAAGAGACGTTGCACACACGATGAAATAAATGACATAAATCAGATACACTATGAACCTTCCACAAATTTGCAACAGTGTTTCGCAATTGATATTAGCAATAAGCAATGTAAACACCAATGAGGTACTATTGTCAAATAAAGGTTTTAATTAAAAAAAAAAAGACAATCGGCACATGAAGGTGGTGGGGTTGTCAGCCCTACACACCGGCCACCTTTATCCCCAGGAAATATTCCTGGAACTCATTTCTGTTAGAGGCTGAGTAGACCCCAGGGGTATAGTGCGGCCGGAAGGATTAATTCAATGAAAAAGTCTAATGAAATAATCGAGAATCGAACCCGCAACCTTCCGGCTAGTGCCTCAACCAACTGCGCCACCTCTCGCAACACTGCTGTTATTCGCCCAAGTTCGTGCCTACGACACATCCGCACGGATGTTATAATATCGCAGCTAGTAGTCTAACAACACTTCTAGTCTGTCGATGAAGTCTGTAGGTTCCTGTGAAACATTGCTACGTACATACACGGCTTCACATTCCAGAAGACGTGTCTGAACAAATGCCGTCGTGAGTACCTTACCCCATGTGGGGCTGACTCTTTTATGCGTCCATTTGTAACAAATTTGTGTGCTGCCAATTTTCTCAGCAGTTCCCTCTCAGTGTCTTGGATAGCCAAAAAAAACGTTTCAGTAACAAATTCGGCCAGAGATATGCCATAGAGAACCGGAAATCTGAGAGGATGTTTTAACTTTTTCTAGAGAAAAGTAGCCTCCTGTAGATGTCAGATAAACACAAGGCCCCCTAAAACTTTATCTCAAGATTTTACACCCAGATATACAACACGCACACTATGGTAATATATAATAATTATTATGTAAACTTACAGCAAAAGCCAAATTGACCTCCACGGGCAGCCCCGCGTTACATTTTGGTGATGCTTCGCTTACTGAAGTTTATTTTTCTCCTGTCGTGCTCACAACAGAAACAAAACGTTATTGTTCAATTAAACATTTCATACATTTCTTAGGAGACCGTAAGGAAGTCACGATTGCCGTGAGGGTGACATGTAAATTAATAAGAAGATATCTGGCCCGGTCTTTAACCCTCACTCTTTGTTCTTCATATTGCTGTTATGTTCTGGTCTTAAGGCGAGGTGGTCTTGCAGCTTAGTACCAGCGTTTTGGAGAAGAATATTCTGCCTTCAGGAAACCCTGAAGAACATAGAGCCCTATTTTCGAGACACCATAAAGAATACACTGCCTATATCTTCAGGATTCCCTGAAGAACACCATCTTAAATACACCACAAGTACGGTATCGTTTCAATCATTAGGGTATCTGAAGAATCTGCTGGCTCTGTTTTCAGGTCAACGTTGAGAACACACTGCATGAATATTCAGGGTAGTCTGAGGAACATACTGCCTCCATTTCTATAGTACCCTTAGGAACATTTTACCTCCATCTTAAGGATGAACTGAACGGTAAACTACCGCCTTCATAGTACCCTGGAGAACACATTACCTCCATATTTTGGATGGCCTGCAGAGTATACTGCATCCATCTTCACAGTACTCAGAAAAACACATTGCTGCTCTGTGTCATTCTGTATCGTCTACACCTGAAGTGTAACTGCTCCGTGTCATTCTGTATCGTCTGCACCTGAAGTATAACTGCTCCGTGTTATTCTGTATCGTCTACACCTGAAGTATAACTGCTCCGTGTCATTCTGTATCGTCTGCACCTGAAGTATAACTGTTCTGTGTCATTCTGTATCGTCTGCACCTGAAGTATAACTGCTCCGTGTCATTCTGTATCGTCTGCACCTGGAGTATAACTGCTCCGTGTCATTCTGTATCGTCTGCACCTGAAGTGTAACTGCTCCGTGTTATTCTGTATCGTCTACACCTGAAGTATAACTGCTCCGTGTCATTCTGTATCGTCTGCACCTGAAGTATAACTGCTCTGTGTCATTCTGTATCGTCTGCACCTGAAGTATAACTGCTCCGTGTCATTCTGTATCGTCTGCACCTGAAGTATAACTGCTCTGTGTCATTCTGTATCATCTGCACCTGAAGTATAACTGCTCCGTGTCATTCTGTATCGTCTGCACCTGAAGTATAACTGCTCTGTGTCATATGCACCTGAAGTATAACTGCTATGTCATTCTGTATCGTCTCACCTGAAGTATAACTGTTCTGTGTCATTCAGTATCGTCTACACCTGAAGTATAACTGCTCCGTGTCATTCTGTATCGTCTGCACCTGAAGTATAACTGCTCCGTGTCATTCTGTATCGTCTGCACCTGAAGTATAACTGCTCTGTGTCATTCTGTATCATCTGCACCTGAAGTATAACTGCTATGTCATTCTGTATCGTCTACACCTGAAGTATAACTGCTCTGTGTCATTCTGTATCGTCTACACCTGAAGTATAGTTGCTCTGTGTCATTCTGTATTGTCTAAACCTGAAGTATAACTGCTCTGTGTCATTCTGTATCGTCTACACCTTAAGTATAACTGCTCTGTGTCATTCTGTATCTTCTGCACCTGAAGTATAACTGCGATGTCATTCTGTATCGTCTACACCTTAAGTATAACTGCTCTGTGTCATTCTGTATCGTCTACACCTTAAGTATAACTGCTCTGTGTCATTCTGTATCTTCTGCACCTGAAGTATAACTGCGATGTCATTCTCTATCGTCTACACCTGAAGTATAACTGCTCTGTGTCATTCTGTATCTTCTGCACCTGAAGTATAGTTGCTCTGTGTCATTCTGTATTGTCTAAACCTGAAGTACAACTGCTCTGTGTCATTCTGTATCGTCTACACCTTAAGTATAACTGCTCTGTGTCATTCTGTATCTTCTGCACCTGAAGTGTAACTGCTCCGTGTTATTCTGTATCGTCTACACCTGAAGTATAACTGCTCTGTGTCATTCTGTATCTTCTGCACCTGAAGTATAGTTGCTCTGTGTCATTCTGTATTGTCTAAACCTGAAGTATAACTGCTCTGTGTCATTCTGTATCGTCTACACCTTAAGTATAACTGCTCTGTGTCAATTCTGTATCTTCTGCACCTGAAGTATAACTGCTCTGTGTCATTCTGTATTGTCTGCACCTGAAGTATAACTGCTCTGTGTCATTCTGTATTGTCTGTACCTGAAGTATAACTGCTCTGTGTCATTCTGTATTGTCTGCACCTGAAGTATAACTGCTCTGTGTCATTCTGTATCTTCTGCACCTGAAGTATAAGTTGCTCTGTGTCATTCTGTATTGTCTAAACCTGAAGTATAACTGCTCTGTGTCATTCTGTATCGTCTACACCTTAAGTATATCTGCTCTGTGTCATTCTGTATCGTCTACACCTTAAGTATAACTGCTCTGTGTCATTCTGTATTGTCTACACCTTAAGTATAACTGCTCTGTGTCATTCTGTATGTCTACACCTTAAGTATAACTGCTCTGTGTCATTCTGTATTGTCTACACCTTAAGTATAACTGCTCTGTGTCATTCTGTATTGTCTACACCTTAAGTATATCTGCTCTGTGTCATTCTGTATCGTCTACACCTTAAGTATAACTGCTCTGTGTCATTCTGTATTGTCTACACCTTAAGTATAACTGCTCTGTGTCATTCTGTATTGTCTACACCTTAAGTATAACTGCTCTGTGTCATTCTGTATCTTCTGCACCTGAAGTATAACTGCTCTGTGTCATTCTGTATTGTCTGCACCTGAAGTATAACTGCTCTGTGTCATTCTGTATTGTCTAAACCTGAAGTATAACTGCTCTGTGTCATTCTGTATCGTCTACACCTTAAGTATAACTGCTCTGTGTCATTCTGTATCTTCTGCACCTGAAGTATAACTGCTCTGTATCATTCTGTATCTTCTGCACCTGAAGTATAACTGCTCTGTGTCATTCTGTATTGTCTAAACCTGAAGTATAACTGCTCTGTGTCATTCTGTATCGTCTACACCTTAAGTATAACTGCTCTGTGTCATTCTGTATCTTCTGCACCTGAAGTATAACTGCTCTGTGTCATTCTGTATCTTCTGCACCTGAAGTATAACTGCTCTGTGTCATTCTGTATTGTCTAAACCTGAAAGATAGCTTCTCTGTGTTCTCCTGCCGTTATTAAACAGAAGTTCATTGTTCAAAGTTCTGCGCCTGCGCTAAGCAGCTTCCATTGAAATTCCTCTGCAACAAGTAGAATTAAAGTGATACATTTCGGCAAGTAATTCCATTACAGAAAATGGAAGACACTCACAGGAACCTCGTGACATCTGTGGTATGTAAATGGGTTTTCTTACACTGTTAATAACTGCTTGTTACAGCCCCGTTACACAGCCTTTAAAACGCAGCACACTGACACTGCTTAATTCCATTTTCATAGGACAATACACCTTCGTGCATAACATGAATAACCCAAGTGTCCCCCCCCCCCACCACCACTTACGTTAGTGGTGACTCTAAAACTGTTTTTAATTGTCTACTAAATTATTGGTTGGGAAGAGAGGAGAACAGACAGACAGACGGATGTACAAAGAGACAGACAGCTTTGTGTGTGTTGTGTGTGTGTAACAGATATATAGAGTGGTGCAGAAGTCATTTGACAATCGAAGTTTAGCAACAAAAAGTTCTTGTCATGTGACTTGTGCCCTACCCTGTATATATACTTACACGCTTATACGAGTGAGATGATTGCCTACTCAGGTGTGTACGATATTTTGAGACGTGACACTATACAGTTTGGTAGATGTTTAGAAAAAGTCTGTCGCGGTGTTTAACGTAAACGTGATTTATTTCCTGAAGAAGGAGGTATAAATTTTATCCGAAACATTAGTATCTATATACGTAACTACGTGATGTCACAATCCAAATCTTCACCGCCGTGAAGTCTTGATAGCTCATAATATTATGGTGATAAAATCAAGCAAGACGAGATGGACTGGGCATGTAGCACGCAAGAAATGTATGAGAAATGCGCACAACATTTTAGTCGGAAGTTTTAGCTAAGAGACCACTTGACAATTTTACTCCTAAGTGAAAAAATAATATTAAAGTGGACTTAAAGAGAAGTCAGGTAATTTCTTTTTCACAAACAGTGTCCATATTGACTTATTTGATTTAATTACACCAATAGCAGTGTAAGGATATAGAAGATTGTGTTACTCGTAAGGTAATATGTTAAAATTAATTCGTATTTTAATTTTTGTTTTGCGGTTTATGCCTAAATAACTACAGGTTTTTTCCACTTAAAACCGGCGGCTTGCATGGCGAGATCAAAAAAAGCGGGCCGGTTTTAAGTGAAACAACCTGCAGACGGAACATAGTCTCTCTTTAGAAACTAATAATTGATCAGTTAGTCAAGATATTCCCTTTTTTATGCAACAATAAGGTTTATTGCCTTGTTAAAAGAGCCTTCTGTTGGTCTTTATCGTCAGCTACATGAATGTGGACCACAACTTCCAACTTTGTTTACTGAAGATCCAATTCATTATTGTTCTCCCATATACATTTATGTTTTGTATTTTGTCTCTTTTCTTCAGATTGCCACATGAACGCCCTGTATATAATTCTCTGGTATCGCATGGGGATAGTGCCGCTCAAATAAGAAACCATAAGATCAATTACTGCTTTATTAATGCTGGGTTTACTATAGAACGGAGTACATGTGACGCTATATTTACATTTTCAACTCAAAATAAGGTGTGATATGTATATATTGGATGAGAATAATTTTATACTCGCAAGCGTTTAGTAACGGACTGTTTGATATAAACAGGCTCAATCCTTGTTTACAGATTATTATAGGCAAAGCAAACCCATTACAGGCCCTTAGGGCTCCAGGAGGTCGAGGCTCCCAGATTTTTAGACAATCTGCACATGAAGGTGGTAAGGTTGTCAGCCCTACGCACCGGCCGCCTTTACCCCCCAGGAAAGATTCCTGGTACTCATTTCTGTTAGAGGCTGAGTCGACCCCAGGGTCATAGTGCGACCGAAACTATTATGTCAATGAAAAATTCCAGTGACACCATCGGGAATCGAACCCTCGACGTTCCGGCTGTTTACAGGTTATTACACATTAATAATATGCTGTGTCGTAATTCATTACGTACTTTGTCTTGCGACAGGTCCATATTCTCTTCCAAATCTTGTTCTTTACAGACTGCGATCTAGTGCTTCCTCTTTCAATTTCAAGCACCTTCTCTTTTATTTAAGGTCGTTCGGTAGCTGCTTACGTCTTCTTCATCTTCTCGCCCCTGCTATATTTCCTGATAACCAGCTTTTTTTTTAAAAAAAATTCAGTATGTGTTTAAACCCAACAGTAAAATTCTAGCAGATAAATTCTGAGCATTGTAATTTTGAGGTACCGCACACCAGTGCTTTATAGAATTCTCATTGATAATTTGTAAAATGCGAAACATTTCGCAGAAAAACTGTTTTGTTGTTTGCAATATTACTGTCCTGGTTTTGGTCTGTATTGAGCTATTTTAAGTTATACAGGGTATACACAAAAGAATGGTGCGGTTTTAATAGTGAACACTATTAAAACCGCACCATTCTTTTGTGTATGCCCTGTATTTCATGGGTGACCACACACAACTCTTTAAGGCGCCGCCTTCTTGTTTGGGTTTAGATCTGCTGGAGGGTTTCCTTTTTTAATTGCCTGAATGCATCGTGTGTTGCTCCCAGAGATCACGTGACGTAGTAACAATGGAAGAATGAAAATATTTCTTCTCTGAATGACAAAGCTGAAAGGATGTGGGCTATTAAAATGGCAGGATTTAACGGTGTAAAAGCACTGGAGATGGTGCAGATTACGTAGCGTGTTCAAAGTACCAGCACCAACTGCCTTTCGTGACATTTCTCTTTCCGTGCCCGGAAAACTGTCCTCGCTAGTCTGTCACTGCGTTACTAGGTTTTGAATTTCATAAGTTGAAAACAGAGCGCTTGGAGTATAACTAATGTGAGAAAATAACGAGCAACTAACTGACTTACTTCTGCACTGAATGTTGAGACAGCAGTTTCTTCAGGAACGTTGCAATATGTCTAGAGACCCGCACACAACTTCTGCATTTTAGACATGACTTATAACTTCTGCTGTTCGTATTACGATTCGTAACTTCTGCTGTTGATTACACGATTCATAACTTTGCTGTTGATTACACGATTCTTAACTTCTACTGTTGAGTCGACGATTCGTAACTTCTGCTGTTGATTACACGATTCATAACTTTGCTGTTGATTACACGATTCTTAACTTCTACTGTTGAGTCGACGATTCATAACGTCTGCTGTTGATTAGACGATTCATAACTTTGCTGTTGATTACACGATTCTTAACTTCTACTGTTGAGTCGACGATTCATAACGTCTGCTGTTGATTAGACGATTCATAACTTTGCTGTTGATTACACGATTCTTAACTTCTACTGTTGAGTCGACGATTCGTAACTTCTGCTGTTGATTACACGATTCATAACTTCTGCTGTTGATTACACGATTCTTAACTTCTACTGTTGAGTCGACGATTCATAACTTCTGCTGTTGATTACACGATTCTTAACTTCTACTGTGAGTCGACGATTCTAACGTCTGCGTTGATTAACGATTCTAACTCTGTTGATCGACGATTCTAACTTCTGCTGTTGATTACGACGATTCATAACTTCTGCTGTTGATTACACGATTCTTAACTTCTACTGTTGAGTCGACGATTCGTAACTTCTGCTGTTGATTACACGATTCTTAACTTCTACTGTTGAGTCGACGATTCATAACGTCTGCTGTTGATTAGACGATTCATAACTTCTGCTGTTGATTACACGATTCTTAACTTCTACTGTTGAGTCGACGATTCGTAACTTCTGCTGTTGATTACACGATTCTTAACTTCTACTGTTGAGTCGACGATTCATAACGTCTGCTGTTGATTAGACGATTCATAACTTTGCTGTTGATTAGACGATTCATAACTTCTGCTGTTGATTAGACGATTCATAACTTTGCTGTTGATTAGACGATTCATAACGTCTGCTGTTGATTAGACGATTCATAACGTCTGCTGTTGATTAGACGATTCATAAACGTCTTGCTGTTGATTAGACGATTCATAACTTTGCTGTTGATTAGACGATTCATAACTTCTGCTGTTGATTAGACGATTCATAACTTCTGCTGTTGATTACACGATTCTTAACTTCTACTGTTGAGTCGACGATTCGTAACTTCTGCTGTTGATTCGACGATTCTTAACTTCTACTGTTGAGTCGACGATTCGTAACTTCTACTGTTGATTCGACGATTCATAACTTCCGCTGTTGATTCGACGATTCTTAACTTCTACTGTTGAGTCGACGATTCGTAACTTCTACTGTTGATTCGACGATTCATAACTTCCGCTGTTGATTCGACGATTCTTAACTTCTACTGTTGAGTCGACGATTCGTAACTTCTACTGTTGATTCGACGATTCATAACTTCCGCTGTTGATTCGACGATTCTTAACTTCTACTGTTGAGTCGACGATTCGTAACTTTACTGTTGATTCGACGATTCATAACTTCTGCTGTTGATTCGACGATTCTTAACTTCTACTGTTGAGTCGACGATTCGTAACTTCTGCTGTTGATTCGACGATTCATAACTTCTGCTGTTGATTACACGATTCTTAACTTCTACTGTTGAGTCGACGATTCATAACTTCTGCTGTTGATTACACGATTCTTAACTTCTACTGTTGAGTCGACGATTCGTAACTTCTGCTGTTGATTCGACGATTCATAACTTCTGCTGTTGATTCGACGATTCTTAACTTCTACTGTTGAGTCGACGATTCGTAACTTCTGCTGTTGATTCGACGATTCATAACTTCTGCTGTTGATTACACGATTCTTAACTTCTACTGTTGAGTCGACGATTCGTAACTTCTGCTATTAATTAGATGATTTATAACTGCCAAGTTGGTACGACGATGCATAACTTCTGCTGTTGATTCGACGATTCTTAACTTCTACTGTTGAGTCGACGATTCGTAACTTCTGCTGTTTTTTCGACGATTCGTAACTTCTGCTGTTGAGTCGACGATTCATAACTTCTGCTGTTGATTCGACGATTCTTAACTTCTACTGTTGAGTCGACGATTCGTAACTTGTACTGTTGTTTCGACTAATCATAACTTCTGGTGTTGATTCGACGATTCGTAACTTGTACTGTTGTTTCGGCGAATCATAACTTCTGGTGTTGATTAAATGATTTTTAAGTTATGCAGTTTCATACGACGATTTGTAACTTCTGCAGATGAAGCAGCGAGTCTTAAATTCTTCTGTATTTACGACTACTCAAACTTCTGAGGTGCATACAGCGATTTATTACTTTGCGCTTCGTGTAGCGCTTTATAACTTCTGTGGTTGATATGGTATCGTCAAATAACGTACGAATACGTCACTGAAATTTCTGTTTCGATGTGGTTTCAGATGTTCTGTTCATCTAATAACGAAGATTGTCGTAACGTATTTGAAGATGTAATCTGGGGCTTAAAGCCAACCCCTAGGACTTCCTGTCTCAAGGCACAAGTTCGTAACCACGTTGTCTGCCTGCTGACACTGTCCTTTGTATAACTTGCGGATGTGCAGGTTTATGAGTCCTGGTTATTTGTAATACCTACTCACACAAGATGGTGTTAGTCAGTGTAGATATCTTGTTATTACTGTGGGTATGATCTCCTCATTCACTGCGCCATTCATTGCAAATTCCGGCCTGGCCTGACGCACACTGCATCCAGTAGAAAGTGGAACATACCTCCAAACGTAACGCTAGCAAGTTCAAACCCATTGTAACAGAGCGTAAACTCATATATGAAGTTCTCACGGACATATTAGCTCTTCTGGGAAGTTACGCTGCGTAGATTGGTAGTTAGTTACCGACGTTTCGGGATAACCTGTCGGTCCCATCTTCAAGGGTATCGGACTGCTTGAACCTTGAAGATGGGACCGATAAATTGTCCCGAAACATCGGTAAATAACTACAAATCTACGCAGCGTAACATTACAGAAGAGCGAATATCTCATTATCACCGCGGTAGAAGCCTGAAATCACGCAAAGTTCTCACGGAATTAGCTATCAATAAACTGTCGTCTGGTATGTGACGCCGTATAGTCTGGTAGAGGTGTAGGTGCATACTGACATTTTGGAGAGATGTGATGCTGGCGTCTTCAGGGTGTGAATCTAATCTCTCACACTATCTAGTGCCGAGGTTAAGAATAAGTGCACCTGTACCTCCAATTACCATATACCCTCATGGCCAGCACTGGGACAAATTTTTCTTTCGTGTTTAAAATAAATATGGCTTCCTTGTGGGAAGGTATAATGACCGTGTTATAAAGGTTCGGTAATTACCGGTGTACACAGAGGCAAGAAGTGAAGTGGCCTGCTTCACTGTGCTTCGTTCGACCAAGTAGGCATGTCACTGTGCGTTACTGCGGCAAACTGAGCGGAATGTCTTTCTGAGGGCACTGAGCTGTTCCTGGCAAGAAATCTATATGTCAGCATATGTACACACCAACAGTTAATTGTCTAGCAATCCCTGTACAGTCCTGGACAGGCCCTGAGGGTTCCAGGAGGTTGAGGCTCCCAGATTTCTAGACAATCGTCACATGAAGGTGGTAAGGTTGTCAGCCCTAGGCACCGCCCATCATCACCGCCCGGGAAATATTCCTGGTACTCATTTCTGTTAGAGGCTGAGTCTACCTCAGGGCCATAGTGCGACCGGAAGGATTATGTCGATGAAAAATTCCAATGACACCATCGGGAATTGAACCGGCGACCTTCCGGCTTGTGGCGCAGTGCCTCAACCAACTGCGCCACTGCGTGCCCCTTGTCAAAATAAAGTACTGTAATTAATTGTGTGTGTCTAATTGTGTGTGATCAAGTAAGCTCAACAAAGAGGCGGCCTATGCCCGAATTGGGCTGTTGCGCTACAGCAATATACAGTCGAACCCGGTTATAACGACATCGGTTTATGCGACACTTCGTCTATAACGTCAGATATTCTGTGGTACCAATTAATTCGTCACTGTTAACCATAACACTACACTACTCGGTTATAACAACACTCGTTTATAACGACACAACGTTATAACCGAGTTCGACTGTATATGTGTGTATGCCCTGTATATATATATATCAACACTAGTGTGCTGGGGTGTGGTCCAGCATTGCGTGGAACAGTGCGTGACCGTTTTCGGTGTAAGGTTGTCCGCGTAATGTGCCACTTCCTAGGACGGTGCGTGTTCCTATGGGACAGACCCGCGTCTTACACTCGCACATGTTCTGTATCGCGTGCACCACCGTGGGACAGTCGAAATTTACGTACAGAAAGACGGCGTGACTGAGCTACGTAACACATGCACTGAATTGCTTACATACACAAGGCCACATGTAAATTAGTCGTGAGAAGCCGGCAGTACGGCGGGTTGGCTCTGCGGTAAGGCGTCTTACCGGTTTCTACGTGTTACCGGTTCTGAACTCGGTATGGCAATGGACTTAATATAAGCAAACTATTTTATGAGTGATGTCAGACTTCCGCCGCGATGTTGATGTGATCTGAGCTCTTCGTGGATAGTACGCGGCGTCGTGTGGTAATTCTTTACAGACGTTTCGGGACAACGTACCGGTCCCAGCTTCAAGGGTCAAGAAGTCCAAGAAGGAAGCTTGGAATTCTTGACCCTTGAAGTTGGGACCGATACGTTGTCCCGAAACGTCTGTAAAGAATTGCCACACGACGCTGTGTAATATCCCAGAAGAGCGCAGATATCAGCCTATTTATAGTTTAATTTAGTTTAATTTAATTTAATTTATAGTTTAGTTTAGTTGAGATTGTGTCTTTCAAACAGGTTATTACGTACTTTTCTATTCACAGTAATATTTCCCTTAATTTCCCACCAAATTCTCTCTAAGGACCTGTTTTCCCGTAGAGCTCATTTTCGTTTACAACTCCACCTTTAATATTCTTTATTTCCCGGAAGAAGTTAACCCTTATTGGTCCAACGTTGTGTTAAACTCAACAGCACTTTTCGATGACCAGAAGCAATGTCGGGCGCAAATCAACACACAATGTCGGGCGCAAATCAACACGACAGTTAATAATGCTTTATGTTGGTTTACCTTATGCTTCTGCCATATAGTGGCTGATTTCGGACTTTGAAGATTAGAAAATTTCAGTAAAATTTGTTTAGACGAGGTAGTTAGAATTCAAAAAGAATATTTCGGACTCCAAAATGTTAGTAACATATCAGTTTCTAGAACACCCGAATGCAGTAAACAGCCTACTGTAATCGTATTGTTTCAATTTTTTTTGTAATTACTGTACGTTTTCTTTCTTATTTAATTTTTTTAAAATTTTTCACACATTCAAAGTACTCTCCGCAACTTACCATTTTGCACACCGGCACACACTCTCCACCAGTTGTGCCGGATAAAAGAACTTTTACTTTTAATTTCATCTGACGACACTCTCAGCAAAGTGGAAAACGCAGAGTCGAATATTATAAAGATCGGCGGACGAATGAATTGGAAGTAGTTTGAAAGGAACCGGCTGTGGCATAATTTGTGGTATTATTTTATTATGCGCCTTAATATACTGAGGAAAATCTGGGTGAAAAAAATGTTAACGATAGTCGGTGTCTCGGTCGAGTGTCGAAAATAGCACATTTCAAATACAAGCCTATAGGCTTAGGTATTCAGAAAAAAATGCTATGTCTTTCCTTCCTGGTCCTTTACCATTTAATCATGCGCTCTTTGTCAGGCTACAGGGTGATTCTTTTTTTCAGGGTAGAACCCTCGATGCAAGCATAATCCTTATGCGATAAGTTATTAATCACGGGCAAGGCTGCTTGTTTTAAAACAAATTCTCACCGTTTGTAAACTCTCAGACTTAAAGTGAAAGTCTGTGAAGACTCACAAAACGTCGAAAAGAAGGTGTTGTAAGTCAACTGCTTTTGTATTTCCGACAAGAATAATTATTTCAATAAAATTTAACCTTTGGTAGACTAAAATTTTTATATATAATATACGTACGTATTTATTTCGTACCTCTGAGAAAACACATTTTGCTTATATTAGAAAGAACAACTAATTAAATCAGTGTAGATCAGTAAATACTAAAATTGTTATATATTGTACATGCGAGTATTTATTTCGTACCTCTGAGAAAACACATTTTGCTTATATTAGTAAAAACAACTAATTAAATCAGTGTAGATCAGTAAATACTAAAATTGTTATATATTGTATATGCGAGTATTATTTCGTACCTCTGAGAAAACACATTTTGCTTATATTAGTAAAAACAACTAATTAAATCAGTGTAGATCAATAAATACTAAAATTGTTATATATTGTATATGCGAGTATTTATTTCGTACCTCTGAGAAAACACATTTTGCTTATATTAGTAAAAACAACTAATTAAATCAGTGTAGATCAGTAAATACTAAAATTGTTATATATTGTATATGCGAGTATTTATTTCGTACCTCTGAGAAAACACATTTTGCTTATATTAGTAAAAACAACTAATTAAATCATGTAGATCAGTAAATACTAAAATTGTTATATATTGTATTTGCGAGTATTTATTTCGTACCTCTGAGAAAACACATTTTGCTTATATTAGTAAAACAACTAATTAAATCAGTGTAGATCAGTAAATACTAAAATTGTTATATATTGTATATGCGAGTATTTATTTCGTACCTCTGAGAAAACACATTTTGCTTATATTAGTAAAAACAACTAATTAAATCAGTGTAGATCAGTAAATACTAAAATTGTTATATATTGTATATGCGAGTATTTATTTCGTACCTCTGAGAAAACACATTTTGCTTATATTAGTAAAAACAACTAATTAAATCAGTGTAGATCAATAAATACTAAAATTGTTATATATTGTATATGCGAGTATTTATTTCGTACCTCTGAGAAAACACATTTGCTTATATTAGTAAAAACAACTAATTAAATCAGTGTAGATCAGTAAATACTAAAATTGTTATATATTGTATATGCGAGTATTTATTTCGTACCTCTGAGAAACACATTTTGCTTATATTAGTAAAAAAACTAATTAAATCAGTGTAGATCAGTAAATACTAAAATTGTTATTATTGTATATGCGAGTATTTATTTCGTACCTCTGAGAAAACACATTTTGCTTATATTAGTAAAAACAACTAATTAAATCAGTGTAGATCAGTAAATACTAAAATTGTTATATATTGTATATGCGAGTATTTATTTCGTACCTCTGAGAAAACACATTTTGCTTATATTAGTAAAAACAACTAATTAATCAGTGTAGATCAGTAAATACTAAAATTGTTATATATTGTATATGCGAGTATTTATTTCGTACCTCTGAGAAAACACATTTTGCTTATTAGTAAAAACAACTAATTAAATCAGTGTAGATCAGTAATACTAAAATGTTATATATTGTATATGCGAGTATTTATTTCGTACCTCTGAGAAAACACATTTTGCTTATATTAGTAAAAAACAACTAATTAAATCAGTGTAGATCATAAATACTAAAATTGTTATATATTGTAATATGCGAGTATTTATTCGTACCTCTGAGAAAACACATTTTGCTTATATTAGTAAAAACAACTAATTAAATCAGTGTAGATCAGTAAATACTAAAATTGTTATATATTGTATATGCGAGTATTTATTTCGTACCTCTGAGAAAACACATTTTGCTTATATTAGTAAAAACAACTAATTAAATCAGTGTAGATCAGTAAATACTAAAATTGTTATATATTGTATATGCGAGTATTTATTTCGTACCTCTGAGAAAACACATTTTGCTTATATTAGTAAAAACAACTAATTAAATCAGTGTAGATCAGTAAATACTAAAATTGTTATATATTGTATATGCGAGTATTTATTTCGTACCTCTGAGAAAACACATTTTGCTTATATTAGTAAAAACAACTAATTAAATCAGTGTAGATCAGTAAATACTAAAATTGTTATATATTGTATATGCGAGTATTTATTTCGTACCTCTGAGAAAACACATTTTGCTTATATTAGTAAAAACAACTAATTAAATCAGTGTAGATCAGTAAATACTAAAATTGTTATATATTGTATATGCGAGTATTTATTTCGTACCTCTGAGAAAACACATTTTGCTTATATTAGTAAAAACAACTAATTAAATCAGTGTAGATCAGTAAATACTAAAATTGTTATATATTGTATATGCGAGTATTTATTTCGTACCTCTGAGAAAACACATTTTGCTTATATTAGTAAAAACAACTAATTAAATCAGTGTAGATCAGTAAATACTAAAATTGTTATATATTGTATATGCGAGTATTTATTTCGTACCTCTGAGAAAACACATTTTGCTTATATTAGTAAAAAACAACTAATTAAATCAGTGTAGATCAGTAAATACTAAAATTGTTATATATTGTATATGCGAGTATTTATTTCGTACCTCTGAGAAAACACATTTTGCTTATATTAGTAAAAACAACTAATTTAAATCAGTGTAGATCAGTAAATACTAAAATTGTTATATATTGTATATGCGAGTATTTATTTCGTACCTCTGAGAAAACACATTTTGCTTATATTAGTAAAAACAACTAATTAAATCAGTGTAGATCAGTAAATACTAAAATTGTTATATATTGTATATGCGAGTATTTATTTCGTACCTCTGAGAAAACACATTTTGCTTATATTAGTAAAAACAACTAATTAAATCAGTGTAGATCAGTAAATACTAAAATTGTTATATATTGTATATGCGAGTATTTATTTCGTACCTCTGAGAAAACACATTTTGCTTATATTAGTAAAAACAACTAATTAAATCAGTGTAGATCAGTAAATACTAAAATTGTTATATATTGTATATGCGAGTATTTATTTCGTACCTCTGAGAAAACACATTTTGCTTATATTAGTAAAAACAACTAATTAAATCAGTGTAGATCAGTAAATACTAAAATTGTTATATATTGTATATGCGAGTATTTATTTCGTACCTCTGAGAAACACATTTTGCTTATATTAGTAAAAACAACTAATTAAATCAGTGTAGATCAGTAAATACTAAAATTGTTATATATTGTATATGCGAGTATTTATTTCGTACCTCTGAGAAACACATTTTGCTTATATTAGTAAAACAACTATTAAATCATGTATCAGTAAATACTAAAATGTTATAATGTATATGCGAGTATTTATTTCGTACTCTGAGAGAACACATTTTGCTATATTATAACAACTAATTAAATCAGTGTAGATCAGTAAATACTAAAATTGTTATATATGATTGGGTTATTACTAGAAATGGCTAGTAGATATTAATATTCGTATATCTACCTCTGAGAAAACACATTTTGCTTATATTAGAAAAAACAACTAATTAAATCAGTGTAGATCAATAAATACTAAAATTGTTATATATTGTATATGCGAGTATTTATTTCGTACCTCTGAGAGAACATATTTTGCTTATATTAGCAGGAAAAACTAATTAATTTGGTCAGTAAATAATCGCTGTTTATTGGATGAAGCTGGAACACATAAACACAGTGTTTAGGCAAAACGAGGATAATTTAGTGCTAAACCTGGCGTTACGTTTAGTTACTGTGGGGTGTCAAGGTTTTATGTTGAAAGTCTGTCTAAATGGTTTTGTAATGCGGAATATCAGAATATACATTTCACTTTACCTACGCTGTCTTCCTTTACATGTGACCAAGTTCAGATTGATGCATTTCTTTTGGTAACAAAATTTAAATTTGAAAATGAAAGTAGCCAGGAACTACATGTAAGATGTCGTAGGAATTAAAATGTAAATATGCCGTCTAATACTTAATGGCTGAATCTTCAAGGTTTGCTCTGGTGGTTCTCTGTGCAGTCCGGTCACTTTTACGACTATAGATTCTGAGTTAGAATTTAGGAGGTTAATCTCTGAGCTAAGTCGCTTAGCTAGGTTTTAGTGAATTGTGAAAAAGCAACAACTTTGCTGGCATCTTTCTTAAGCCGGGATTAGACGGCGCGTGGCTCGGCTCGTTTTACGTCATAACGGACGTCATTGACAAAGAATCGTATTCAAACGCGCCGTGTAACCGGCCTGACGCGGCGCGGCTTGTGATTGGTGGAGCGAGGCTCGTTGGATCGCCGCAGAAGCGGTTTTTTCACGATCCTCAAAGAGACTCGGCGCGGACAGCTGTTGCGGCTACACGGCTTTTGCAGTCTACGCGCCAAGCCAGTCTCGTCCAAGTCTCTATACACTTAGGTCTGGTCTTTGTTTTCTGCTGTCGGGTGTGCGCGAAGAGTGAAAGTTTCTGTCCCACAATTGGTATTGGCTAGAATGGAGTGGTCAAACGAGGACATTTTTAAGTTCATAGAACAACACGACTTATTCCACAAGCCGAGTCGAACCTACCCGAGCAAGGCCGCTGGTCCGCCATTTGCCGAGCTGCGCCGCGTCGTGTAGCCAGATTGTCTTTTCTTTTCCGATCTGTTGGCCGAGCAAGTGACGTCACGTCACTGGACGAGCCACGCGCCGTCTAATCCCGGCTTAAGACTGATAGCAGATATGCTGTCATAATTTGTGTGTAAAGAATACGGAAATACTGTATCTCCTTTACTGGGATTCGAACCCAGTAACCTGAGGGTACGAAGTAACATTTTGATGCGTGGAAAACTGCTCGCTTCAGTTGCCTTATATAATTCCTGTTCTTAATATTCAAGGGGAGATGGTATCACCGCCTTCTGAACGTTGAGAGTTCTCGCGATGCATGTCGGATAATGATAACTTTTGTTTAGAGGAAGTTATTCTAATAACCACTGGGGGCAGATCGCACGGCGTAACGTCGGGCTCTTTCACACCTGCCAAATTGCAGCCTCGTCTCTCTGTCTGCGTCGGTTTTTTTCAGAATTTGGTTAGGAACGTTTTGAATTTTCTTCAAAATTTGATAAAATCTTAAACTGCGTCGACTTAAAAATTAAGTTGCTCTGAGTAGCGAAGTGCGAGACCAGAAATAAGCCCTCAACTAAAATACCGAGTGTGATCATTTTCTGCGTAGTCAAGTATGTCCCTGCATGAGAGATGGACATGCAGCGGTGGGAGAATGATGATTATTCGGGGGGGGGGGGGGGCCGATCACGCTCGAAAGGAAAGCAGTTGAGAGATACATGTGCTTTGGTCGGTATTGCAGCTGCTACATTTGTCAATAAAAATCAACTTTAGGCTGTAGCATTGCTTATTCTGTCATACTGCCTGTCATGACCTTGAAAATGTCATGACAGACCCAGTCAGGGTATTTACGATTTCACTGTACAGTGTGTCCACAAAGTCCCTTCGGGGTTTTGAAAAATTGTGGCGCGCAAACAAATTGAGCTAGCCACATGCGGTTTGCGACAGATTACAGTGACACTCTGGAAGTTTTTTACTGACCTCAGTATTCCTCGTTGTGGGCTCCCTTGGTAGTACGGAGAACGTCCAGACGATATTCGAGCTCTTGCCATGTTCTGTGGAGAATGTCCGCTGGAATAGCCGAGATCGCATTCCTGATACGGGTCTTCAGGTCATCAAGTCATCTGTTGGCGGCAAAAAAAAAAAAACTTCCAGAGTTTCACTGTAATCTGCCGCAAACCGCATGTGGCTACCTCAATTTGTTTGCGCGCCACAATTTTTCAAAAGCCCGAAGGGACTTTGTGGACACACTGTATTTTGAAGTCCTAAAGTATATAAGGAATGAACTCTAAATAATTTTATTTGTAATTTGAAGGGCCTATGTAATGATAGTTTTCCTGGATTGTGGTCATTCTTAACCTTATTCAGCCCTGTGTTACAATGTGTGTGTATCCTGACTACATGTTCAATTTAAACATTAAAACCCTGAGGATAGACGCAGATTTTCTCTTCGAAACTCTATCCACCTACAATAGTACAGGTGGCACACCCCAAGACTACAATTTAAACACAAACCACAGTGGAAACTTGAAAACTTTTATTTAAACTAAAGTTAGAATAAAGGCATTTTTTTTAAAGAATTTCTTATTCTGTTTCGCAAGTAAAGCAGTGAATTAAAGAAATGTCGTTTAAATGGAATAAGCCTGCAGTTTGCTGTGCTCTGATGCCACATGAACTTGAAATTTCAAGTATGGTGACTGTTTATTTAATTTACACGCGAGAATACAAATTATAATCATTATTTGTGGTAATTAAATTGGAAGAATGATACTCCATAAAATTGCCACCGCTCCAAACAGCGCTCAGACACGACACTCAGACAGCCATGCACACAACACACGTCGATAACAACGTCAATTATGCCTCAGATAAATCTCAAGTCTAGTTATATAGATATATATACACTGCTAGGTCAACGTCCGGTGCATTCTACTCGACATCATGCTCTGAATTTATCCTTGTACTCAATTAAGCACCATTCGGTGTTCGAATCCCGGCAGGGGGGAGAGAATGTTTTCTTCTGCTAATCGTCTAGACTGCCTCTGGGGCCCACCCAGCCTCTGGGGCCCACCCGGCCTCATAATCAAGGTACTGGGGATATTTTTCCGTCTGTAAAGCGGTCGGGGCGTGAAGTTGACCACGCACCTCCATCTAATGCCGAAGTTAAGAATGAGTGGTGCTATGCCTCTACTTCCTCTATACGCCTTGATGGTGTCAACAGCGAAAGCATTTCCTTTACCTTAATTAAGCACAACGTTATGAAAATGTATAGCGGAACGGAGATGTAACTCCAGATATTCCTAACTTCGGCGTTTGATGGGAGGTAAAGTGAGAGCTTTAACCTCCGGCCGCTTTACTCCCTGTGCGCATTGGATAGCATTCAAATCAGGTGCTGCGTGAGGTAGTATTAATACGCTACTTGGTCGTCAGGCTGAAATTACGGAGAAGGTACTGGCTTTTGTGAACACTGTAATGAACTTCGTCTTCCATGAAAGAAAAGAGATTTATTTTTATTATTTATGGTTTTCTTACTGGCGCTGCAATTGGCGAGACTATAAGGTGTCGAATGATGGGATTGCTTGTAAATGTTGAATTGGAAAGGATGTGTGACGAAGCGGTCGTGGCCTACTTTATGGTACTGAGGAAGAACACGCAAAATGTGTGTGAACAGTTAGTGTCGCGGCACTTTTTCGAACCCAGCAACATCCGAATGCAAGTCTAGAGCGATAGAGCTACACCATTCTGCTTGCTAGTAAGACGACAATTTGTTGTTTTATATGTACATATACAGGGCATACACAAAAGAATGGTGCGGTATCAAAAGTAAATAAAAAATGTATTTCTCACCTTACACGGCACAACCTACACCGTCAGCGGCGGCAACTGTCCAAGTTTCTCATTTGGTAATTACAATCCTTCAATGTATGCACCCTGGGTCACACGACACACATCCACACGGTAATCAAACTCATCCCAGACCCGGTGTAGCATGTCCGCTGTAATGGCCTGCAGTGCATGCGTTATCCGATCACGAATTTCATGGATGGACGTGGGCAATGGTGGTACATAAACGCTGTCTTTAACGAACCCCCAAAGAAAGAAATCGCAAGGTGTAAGATCTGGCGAACGGGGTGGCCAAGGGAGAAGGTTCTTGTCTCCATTTGCAGCAGCACGTCCGATCCAGCGCATTTCCCCTAAACTGGCCCCGTGGCCATGCAGTAAGCATGAGAAGCGAACTGCTGGTAGCGCATGAGAAACTTGGACAGTTGCCGCCGCTGACGGTGTATGTTGTGCCCGTGTAATTTGAGACATAAATTTTTTATTCTCTTTTGAAACCGCACCATTCTTTTGTGTATGCCCTGTATAGTGCTACATTCGGAGCATAGCTTTGTATGGTACTGAAATGTGGACACTTCGGAAAGTAGATCAGAAGTATCTGGAAAGTTTTGAAATGTGGTGCTGGAGAAGAATGGAGAAGATCAGTTGGACAGATCGTGTGTGAAATGAAGAAGTATTACACAGAGTGAAGGAGGAGAGGAATATCGTACATACAATAAAAAGAAGAAAGGCTAACTGGATTGGTCACATCTTGCGTAGAAACTGCCTTCTGAAACATGTGATTGAAGGAAAGTTAGAGGGAAGGATATAAATGATGGGAAGACGAGGGAGAAGACGTAAGCAGCTACTGGATGACCTTAAGGGAAAGAGAAGATACTGTAAATTGAAAGAGGAAGCACTAGATCGCACTGTGTGGAGAACTCGCTTTGGAAGAGGCTACGGACCTGTCATAAGACAAAGATGTGATTAAACGCATAAGAATATTATAAGGTCACTGATAATTATCAGTGACCTTATCACGTGAGGAGCCCTAGGGACAAGGTTTAGCCCTGAGTCATGGACAGGGTACTGTGTATTATGATACGATGATAGTGATCATATAATATAATATAATATAATATAGTATAATTCATAGCATACTATAATATAACATAATATAGTATAGTACAATATATTATAATATAATATAATGTAATATAGTATAATTCATAGCATACTATAATATAACAAAATATAGTATAGTACAATATATTATACTATAATATAATATAGTATAATTCATAGCATACTATAATATAACATAATATAGTATAATATAATATAATATAATATAATATAGTATAATTCATAGCATACTATAATATAACATAATATAGTATAGTACAATATAATATAATATAATATAGTATAATTCATAGCATACTATAATATAACATAATATAGTATAGTACAATATAATATAATATAATATAGTATAATTCATAGCATACTATAATATAACAAAATATAGTATAGTACAATATATTATAATATAATATAGTACAATATAATATAATCACTGTTCTGGGTTGTGAAAAGATAACGTTGAATACCCACGTTTCGGATGAGCATTCTGCCTCCATCTTCAGTGTTGACGTGAGTAGGGTGAGGTAGCATTTGTGTCATTACGGCCACCAGAAGGAAATCAAATGAAATGTACATTTGACGACTCTCATTCGAGGTGCTGCTTACATAAGTCACTCGGGACCAGTCATAAATAAAATTTTCGCCTGAAGATTTCCATCCTTTGGGGTATAACACGGCGTAGATTAGTACGTACTAAGGTTTCGGAGTACCTTGCTGCCTCCATCGTCAGGTTTGTTCAAGTCTTGCACCGTTCAGAGGACGTTACAGTGTCCGACGTTTCACCTACTGCTCATGTTCCGTACATGACGCTCAGCCGGAAGTAGTAACGCGGTCTGATTCCTGTACCGTCGCCTAGGAGGCGCCACAATGGCTTGACTGGTTTTTATACGGATTGATGGCGAAATTATAACCTGTTATTGCTGTCTTTATGAGGAGATTTCCATCGCAGTTCTACCCATGACATCCGCACTATAATGATGTTATATCCGGTTTTATCGAAGGCGATTCGCTGTGTGGGAGTTTACCAGCTCTGAAGCCGTCTGTCTTGAATGAGGTTTTTCATGGTTGTGCTCAGTCACTACAGCCAGAAAGTGCGATTAGCTGTGTGGGAGGTTACCAGCTCTGAAGCCGTCTGTCTTGAATGAGGTTTTTCATGGTTGTGCTCAGTCACTACAGTCAGAAAGTGCGATTAGCTGTGTGGGAGGTCACCAGCTCTGAAGCCGTCTGTCTTGAATGAGGTTTTTTCATGGTTGTGCTCAGTCACTACAGTCAGAAAGTGCGATTAGCTGTGTGGGAGGTTACCAGCTCTGAAGCCGTCTGTCTTGAATGAGGTTTTTTCATGGTTGTGCTCAGTTACTACAGTCAGAAAGTGCGATTAGCTGTCTGGGAGGTTACCAGCTCTGAAGCCGTCTGTCTTGAATGAGGTTTTTCATGGTTGTGCTCAGTCACTACAGTCAGAAAGTGCGATTAGCTGTGTGGGAGGTTATCAGCTCTGAAGCCGTCTGTCTTGAATGAGGTTTTTCATGGTTGTGCTCAGTCACTACAGTCAGAAAGTGCGATTAGCTGTGTGGGAGGTTACCAGCTCTGAAGCCGTCTGTCTTGAATGAGGTTTTTCATGGTTGTGCTCAGTCACTACAGTCAGAAAGTGCAATTAGCTGTGTGGGAGGTCACCAGCTCTGAAGCCGTCTGTCTTGAATGAGGTTTTTCATGGTTGTGCTCAGTCACTACAGTCAGAAAGTGCGATTAGCTGTGTTAAAATTGCATACTTCTGATTCGTGCCTCCCTGCTTCGTAATTATTCAAAGCGTCGAAATCTACGAAGCATGAAAATCACCTAAACAGTAATTAAAAACCCATTTCCTACCTCAAGAGAACACATAACCTCTGCGTTATAAACGACTGACCGGTTAATGCTTTTGGGGAATATCTGATACTGTGTTTTCAGAGAAACCTCTTGCTTTGCGGGTTTCCTAACAAAATTTATTTAATCGTATCTAAACGACAAGTTTGAACTTCAAAGGAAACAAACTGAATCTCCGTTACTGTAACTAACCAACTAACTAATTAACTAACTAACTAACGAAACAGCTAACTTGTGGACCAGATTTCTTCTTCTTCAGACAGTCAAGATATTCTCCGCATTTTACGCAACCCAATGTTCATTACCGTGTTCACAACAGCCCGTCACTTGTCGCTATCTTCAGCCAGATAAATCCAGTCCACGCTCTCCCATCCTACTTCTTTAAGACCTATTTCACTATTATCGTCCCATCTAGTTCTAGGTCTTCCCAAATGGCCCTTTCCTTCAGAGTTCCTACAAAAACTCTGTATGCATTTATCTTTCTCCATTGTAACAAAAAGCTGTTAATTCTGGTGAAGGATAAAAGATAAAGTTTTAAGAGAATAAATTACAGATAAGTAATACATTACCGAAATACAATTCGTGACATCCCAGAAGATCGTAATCTAGGAAAAAAAAGTTTGAAGAAGAATTAAGAGATGAGGAGAATGTGGGAGAAGAACATGAAGTTAAGAGGGAGAAAACTAGTACATAGAAGAGGAAGAATAAAGAGATAATCCAATGTGAGAAAGAAAACCATGAAATAAGGCAACAGAGGTAAACGAATAGAGGAACGAAGATATTGGTCGATTGATTGATTGAGTTTTGGTTGGCCAATACCTTGATACAAGCGGTAATGCTTCTGACGTATTCGCAAGGTTCCCTGTTCGAAAGTCGGCTGTCGCACCAAATATCCTAGGTTCTTTCACGATCTTCCTCAGGCCTTCCTGACTAACCTTCGTGCAGTACTTGGAATCTGATTACACACGCTTCTCTTCAAATGATTTTAAACTCATCTTTCATTTATCATCCACCAGTCTACGCTGTGTTGCGTAATACAGGGCATACACAAAAGAATGGTGCGGTTTTAATAGTGAACACTATTAAAACCGCACCATTCTTTTGTGTATGCCCTGTATATCGACAGCGTCGTTAAATAAACAAAAATAACATTCTTGTTTTACGTCGATTGGATAAGACAAGATAAATACAATGTATCAGCACCAGGAGACGAAGTCGTGTACGAGCTGCTTGTTACTAATGGCTGATACAAGACGCTGTGACGTTACATTTAACATATAATGCAATTTATCACACTGAATATCAGAGCTCATTCCTTATGCTCAAGATACATGCGAGTTACATGACCGTCTGCTTTCAGGTCTAGTGAACTGACAGATCAAAGTATATCTCGTCTGTACAGTAACATCTGGTAGTGCATATGGTATTAATGTAAACTTAATGGTGACCTTGTGTCAAGTGGAGTACTGCTTCGTGTTTTCAGCCTGTTGCATCAGATAACAGGGCGACAATCAAGAACACTTCTGTCTAAAATCGAAAAAAGAAACGCCCGAAATGTTGATTTAATTTTTGACTTTGTCTGGGCTTATTTTATTTATTTATTGGTTATTTAAAGACGGTTCCCCGCGGGATAAGAGACTTTTTCTCCTGCAAAGTATCTACACAGATTCTGAGGCCCACCCAGGTTTTTATTTGATGTAAGCCAAGAGTGCTTTCGCCTGACTTAAAGAGGCCGAAGAATAAGTTGACCTCTCACCTCCATATAGTGCGAAATTTAAGAATGAGCGAAGTTATACCTCCAGTCCTCCATATGCCTTTATGACATACAGAGGGAATTTGATGCTCGCCACGGTTACGAATTATCCTCTTTACCACTGCGTCTATACCAGTCTTGGAACACGTCCAGTCTTCCCTTACCCTGTGAATGTGCGGACATTTTCCAGGGGTTAAGAAGGCTGGCCCTGAAGCTGACCACTCTCACCCAATGCTGAGGATAAGAATGAATGGGGCTGAACCTCCAGTCCGTCATACGTCTTCATGAAATGGTGCTTAATATAGCACAGGATTTACTTCTTTATAATTAACAAGTCGTTGCTCTTAGGGGGCCAGAAAAACTGTTCAGAATGTTGACGTCATGATCCCCATAATACATTGCGCTGTAATTACATCCTTACGCTTACGTGTACCACAAAATTACTATTTATTCATTACTTTGATAAACGTAATAATTTAATTACATATCCTTTATTTTATTAAAGACATGAGAAAAAAAAAATTTGCAGCAGATTTTGTATCAGAAATGTATGTTCAAATGAAACTGGGGGTACAGGGGAGGGGAGGTGCGAAGTGAAATTAAAAAAAAATTTAATTAAAGAGCGCTCAGGCTAATACAGCAATTAAGTCTGAAGGTTTTTATTGTTTGGACAAACGTCGTACTGGCCACACTGTAAATGTCGGTCATACATTTAATACCAAGTGTCTCATTACTGTACGTACGTGCCTAGAGACCTCTAGTGTAGCAACACTCTAAACTCACATAATTGCTGTTACTACCATCAGGTCATACAGATGGTATCGCAGTATCAGACACTGCAGCAAGTGGACAGACAAGGTGCCAGACTGGAAAACTAAGCTCTCGTGCATTTTGTGCATTTTCGTAGGCTGTGATATGTATATATATATATATGCGAGGTGTGTTGTTGTAACCGAGTGTGACCTTACATGCTGTCTGAAACAAGATGTATCTGCAGCGAAGGGAAGTAAGGTGCAGCGTTTCGGTTTGTTATTGAGTTAAATGATATTAAATGGTGTGCTTACGTGCAATGCATGGCGGTATCTTTGACACACACACACACAAAACAGTAGTAGAGGCTGGAAACATTTTTATGTGTTGAGAGGTTAAGAATCGTGGGCTGAATTTCATTATAAAGTAAAGAAACTCGATATTGTTTATGTGTGTGTGTATGTATGTAAGTATGTACGTGTATGTATATATATATATGTATATATACGTAACACATCACTCATGCTTATCCACATTAACCTTTATTGGTCCAATGTCGAGTTAGACTCGACACGTTATTTTACATTGTTTTATGTCAGTTTTCCCTAAGTTACCGTTGTTTATTGGCTGCTTTTAAACTTCGAAAATTAGGGATTTTCTTGAAAATTAATTTAGACTAGACATTGCGAATTTAGAAGAATAATTTGGACTCCGAAGTTTTAGCATTTTGTTTATCTACTCACTCACCAAAGCCTCCCCCACCCCTACTAACACATTCCATTCACTTATTTACGTACCCACCTCAGTAGTTTACGTACCCACCCATCCATCCGTTCTGTCTCCTCAGACACTCCCAAACACACGCCTTCTAACTTATTGCACTCAACCAATCCCCCACTCGCACAACAGCAATATCCATAACGCCATTACAGCTGAACTTACTTACAAAACAGCTGATCCATGCACTCCTTAGATGTATTAAGGCAGTTCCTGCGTGAATTTCTGCCTAATCGCTGAAGAACAGATCTTCAAGGGTCAAGAAAGACTTCTTACCCTCGAAGATGGGACCGATATGTTGTCCCGAAACGTCGGTGAAAGATCACCACACGACGCTGCGTAATATCCCAGAAGAGCGCAGATCTCATCAACATCGCGGCGGAAGCCTGTAATCAGGGTTTCCCTTTTTGGAAATATTCTTTCGTTTTAAACACTAGACGATGGAACAGGTATACAGTCGTGTCATAAATGTGACGCAACATCGTCAGAACCAATTAGCAGTGTTATAACCAACAAATTCACTTTTTGTATTTCTGTTACACTTTTACCCTACATATGTTTCGGCTGTGGCCCAGCCATCATCACGGTACACCAGTAGGTTCACCTCACTGTCACCTGTTCATTTGGTATTATCACACATCACAATGTTTTTGTAGCTTTTGTTCACTTTCAAATACAGGTTGTTTTCCGTCTTACGTCAAAAGCTCGAGGTATAACACTGCGGGTAGTAGATATAAAACGGTATATCGTTGGTAGTAGTTAAAACATTAAAGTTGTTAAAATTGTTAAAAATTGTTGAAATTGCTGGCATATGGTTTTTTTTATTGGATATTGACATCCGCGTCCTGTTGTTGCTAGTGTCTTGTTGTGGTTGTGACTGTTGTTGCTAGTGTCTTGTTGTGGTTGTGACTATTGTTGCTAATGTCTTGTGGTTGTGACTGTTGTTGCTAGTGTCTTGTTGTGGTTGTGACTATTGTTGCTAATGTCTTGTGGTTGTGACTGTTGTTGCTAGTGTCTTGTTGTGGTTGTGACTGTTGTTGCTAGTGTCTTGTTGTGGTTGTGACTGTTGTTGCTAGTGTCTTGTTGTGGTTGTGACTATTGTTGCTAATGTCTTGTGGTTGTGACTGTTGTTGCTAGTGTCTTGTTGTGGTTGTGACTATTGTTGCTAATGTCTTGTGGTTGTGACTGTTGTTGCTAGTGTCTTGTTGTGGTTGTGACTTGTTGCTAGTGTCTTGTTGTGGTTGTGACTGTTGTTGCTAGTGTCTTGTTGTGGTTGTGACTGTTGTTGCTAGTGTCTTGTTGTGGTTGTGACTGTTGTTGCTAGTGTCTTGTTATGGTTGTGACTGTTGTTGATATTGTCTTGTTGTGGTTGTGACTGTTGTTGCTAGTTTCTTGTTGTAGTTGTGACTGTTGTTGCTAGTGTCTTGTTGTGGTTGTGACTGTTGTTGCTAGTGTCTTGTTGTGGTTGTGACTGTTGTTGCTAGTGTCTTGTTGTGGTTGTGACTGTTGTTGCTAGTGTCTTGTTGTGGTTGTGACTGTTGTTGCTAGTGTCTTGTTGTGGATGTGACTTGTTGCTAGTGTCTTGTTGTGGTTGTGACTTGTTGCTAGTGTCTTGTTGTGGTTGTGATTGTTGTTGCTAGTGTCTTGCTGTGGTTGTGACTTGTTGCTAGTGTCTTGTTGTGGTTGTGACTGTTGTTGCTAGTGTCTTGTTGTGGTTGTGACTGTTGTTGCTAGTGTCTTGCTGTGGTTGTGACTGTTGTTGCTAGTGTCTTGTTGTGGTTGTGACTTGTTGCTAGTGTCTTGTTGTGGTTGTGACTTGTTGCTAGTGTCTTGCTGTGGTTGTGACTTGTTGCTAGTGTCTTGCTGTGGTTGTGACTTGTTGCTAGTGTCTTGTTGTGGTTGTGACTGTTGTTGCTAGTGTCTTGCTTTGGTTGTGACTGTTGTTGCTAGTGTCTTGTTGTGGTTGTGACTGTTGTTGCTAGTGTCTTGTTGTGGTTGTGACTGTTGTTGCTAGTGTCTTGTTGTGGTTGTGACTTGTTGCTAGTGTCTTGCTTTGGTTGTGACTGTTGTTGCTAGTGTCTTGCTTTGGTTGTGACTGTTGTTGCTAGTGTCTTGTTGTGGTTGTGACTGTTGTTGCTAGTGTCTTGTTGTGGTTGTGACTGTTGTTGCTAGTGTCTTGTTGTGGTTGTGACTTGTTGCTAGTGTCTTGCTTTGGTTGTGACTGTTGTTGCTAGTGTCTTGTTGTGGTTGTGACTGTTGTTGCTAGTGTCTTGTTGTGGTTGTGACTGTTGTTGCTAGTGTCTTGTTGTGGTTGTGACTTGTTGCTAGTGTCTTGCTTTGGTTGTGACTGTTGTTGCTAGTGTCTTGTTGTGGTTGTGACTGTTGTTGCTAGTGTCTTGCTTTGGTTGTGACTGTTGTTGCTAGTGTCTTGTTGTGGTTGTGACTGTTGTTGCTAGTGTCTTGTTGTGGTTGTGACTGTTGTTGCTAGTGTCTTGTTGTGGTTGTGACTTGTTGCTAGTGTCTTGTTGTGGTTGTGAATACAAAAAGTGCATTTGTTGGTTATAATACTGCTAATTGAATCAAAATTCAGTTTCAAAATAATGTGAACATCATCAGAACCATTTAGAATCTAATGATTTATTACATATCGTTATGTTGGTTTCTTTACTGACTGTGTTTTCTTGTACTACACATGCTGAGATAGCAACTGTGATAACATTGTATTGAAATATAAAAAAGCCTTCTGAATGCACACAACAAGCCTTCGTATTTCTCTCTCTCTCTCTCTCTCTCTCTCTCTCTCTCCTTACATCTAATAACAATGTCCATATATTCTGCGTCTCTTTTAACGTCACAAGAACTGTTAGCTCAGTACGTATCAATACATTCCCTGTGGCCCTCCACTGAAAGGGGTGCGAGGAGCATTCTTATCAACAGCCATTGGCAACCCCTATATCACACGTTTTTGCAGCAGGGTGCATGTGGGTATAGTGTCAAAGGGTGGGATAGAACCCCAAGGCGATGCTGTGGTGTGTTCACATGGGATTCGAAGTTAATGAATTCTGGGCTTGGTTCCAATGAACCTAATTGGTCGCCATCATGATTGCATCTCTGTGAACACGGTGAAGAGGGGGGGAGCTGGGAACCAGACGTCATACGAGTAGCTTGTTCTTTACACGGAGTGTCGTAAGGTAAAGGCGTACGGGAAAGTGGAAGTCTAACTGTACGAATGTTTAATTTCGGTACTAGATTGAAGTGGTCAGCTTCAAGCTTCGGCTGATTTACTCCCTGATGAAAGTCTCCCTATGCCCATTGGATAGAAAACTGTTTTTCTTTTCTAAGGGAAGAAGTGGGCTTATGACGTCAATTGTCATTTATGTATGTACATGTTTTTTAAATTCATCTGTTTAAACACTAGAAGATTTTTTCTAAATTTGGTATGCGCGGTATGCCACTGCGGGCCGACACTTACGTTATGTATTTTAATTTTATAACTTCGATGATAGTATGTCGGGCATGCGAACTTCTGTGATGAAAGCGACGCCGTCGTCACTTAATACTAGCGCCTGCAATAATGTATAAAGAAATAGATTTTTGAAAAATTGTTGGACTTAATGCTAAGATATTTTTTTGGAATGTGAACCAATATGGCAGCGAAGGCGTAACTTTTATTTAGCTCTGTTTAACAGCGACGGGCAGATGTAGGATCATCATAAGCTGCTATGAATAGCTGTGATGTCAAAAGTACATAGCTACTTTTCAAAATAAGCAAATATAAAGCTACATGCGAATTTTAAATTCTAATCCACCTCATAAAAAAGAGAAGGAAGCAAAACTCTGAATATTCAGTCGTGTAGTTCTATGTGCAGTTTCTGACGTTTCGGAGGATCATAATGCATTCATATTCAGGGTCCAGCAGTCCAAGAATAATCTAATTGCAGTCCTTACCAACATATTTTTGTAATCATTTCTACAATGGAGAAATGAAAGCAGCCAATCACAGCCGTGTTTTAATAATTTCCTGTATATTACAACATGTTTCGGACTTTTTAAAAGACCATCATCAGGCAATATAAAATACTTAAGGAAAGATTATCACATGCAACACAATAAAATTTTTCATTTTCATGTATAAGAGATTTCAGTTTTACAGCATTATAAGTACTTTATTCTGTAATCACCGTGCATCTTTTCACAGTCACTATTTACATACACACAAACAGTACAGCCTACACCATAAAAAATACGACCTAATGAACAAGATAAACCAGTACCATGCATCAAATACAATACCTACGAAAACATTAACACATTATTTTAGTACGAATAACAAATAGTGTCTGTGCATACCAAGCAGTGGAAAAGTGAAAAACCCTTGCCTAAAAGTGAACCAATCGAAAAGACGTTTTAATATATACAGTTTTAACGACAATAAACCCCTGAAGATGGCTGTATAAGAGCCGAAACATATGTCGGGTTTTAAAAAGTTTTTAAATATGTTTTAAAAAACTATACAGTTTTTTAAAATAAAGTTGCATCCAGTTGGTGTATGTAAATAGTGAGCATTATATGTGTTGTAAGAACCGAAGCTAAATACAAGCAAAAATGTTAAAAATATGTTAAAATCATTATCCAGTACTTCCTATGTGAAAGGGAGGAATCTTCCATATTAAGTATGCCTCGAGGGAATCAATTTCTTAATTAATATGGAATTAGAGTATGAATGAGAATCTGAAGTCAACCGTCCCCAGTACAGACTATGGCGGATCAAAAACAGATGGTGAATGTGGAATGTTGAAAACATTTGGGTACCATGATAACTGATGATGCAAGGTGTACACCTGAGATTGAATCCAGAATTTCCATGGCAAAAGCAGCATTCAACAAGAAGAAAACTCTTTTTACCAGCAAACTGGACTTAAATTTAAGTAAGAAACTAGTAAAGTGCTACATTTGGAGCATAGCTTTGTATGGTGCTGAAACGTGGACACTTGGGAAAGTAGATCAGAAGTATCTGGAAAGTTTTGATATGTGGTGCTGGAGAAGAATGGAGAAGATCAGTTGGACCGATCGTGTGAGAAATGAAGAAGTATTACACAGAGTGAAGGAGGAGAGGAATATCGTACATACAATAAAAAGAAGAAAGGCTAACTGGATTGGTCACATCTTGCGTAGAAACTGCCTTCTGAAACTGTGATTGAAGGAAAGTTAGAAGAAAGGATAGAAATGACGGGAAGACGAGGGAGAAGGCGTAAGCAGCTACTGGATGACCTTAAGGAAAAGAGAGGATACTGGAAATTGAGAGAGGAAGCACTAGATCGCACTGTGTGGAGAACTCGCTTTGTAATGCATGCTGTGAACTTGGAAAGACAGCTTCGTAGAACATGCGCTGTTGTTACCTGCAGGTAATTTGTTGTCGGCAAAGATGGAGGCTGCAGTAGCTATCGAATCTCATGAAAGTACTGAAATACGATTTAATTTAGAGTGTCTCACAAGTTTAGATGGCGCCGCTCACGAGCTGAGAAACTTTGTTAGGATATATATAGGGCTGATAGGATAGATCTGGAGCACTGAAATTCGAAGAAAAGTTATTGTTAAAATTTGAGTAACTACCGTGAAAGCCATTTCTAATTGACTCTTTGATTACTGAAATTTATCAGATTTTTATATAAATGCCCCAAGATTTACCTCACGAAGTCACTGTCCGGCTCTGTTAGAGATTACCCATTTTACGATGTGTAAGGAAACAGTAGCTCTCTGTTGTTGGGAATTCTATGAAAAGCATAAATACACTCTGTGGGCAGAACGTAGAGTTCCTGAACGTTACGTATGTGGTAAGTGTAGTCACCACTTGGCTTAGAATTATTAAGAAAAACTTCGGATTTGTGGCACATGATACCGTGTGTTTTGGTAGAGAGGTATCAGGATTTCGGATGAAATTCCTCCTTCCAGTTTCTTTACCTCTTGTTACAGTCTAAACTTTGTATTTTATTAAGTGATATTGTGGCTGACACTGACTGTACCTTACAATGTTTATCCCCTGAACAATGTTTCAAGTACCTCTACACAGTCCGTTGTCAGACCAAGGTCTAGTGTCCATAATTACCTGCTCTCCGGTAGGTATCACCATTCCTGCGTCGCTACACAGCACTAAGACACAGTTGTAACACATCACACCATGATGTCTGTAATGGTAAAGGTCACCCCATGACATATCTATGCAGGCAAAGAGGGGAGGCGGAGGTATAGCACCAACCCATTCGCAAATTTGGGGCTAGAAGGGGGTGGGTGGTCAGCACCAAGCCCCGGCCGCTTTACCATCGGGAAAGACCCGGTACCCATTGTACAGGACGCTGGGTGGGCTTTGGGGCCAGTCTGGACGCGTGTGGAAATTCTCGCCCTGTACCGAGATTCGATCCCAAGACCCGCCCAGCTCGTAGCCTATAATATCTGTACATAGGGAGAATTTAATAACACTAGAAAACACTACTGCAGTTGTTGAGATCTGCGCTCTTCTGCGATATTACGCGGCGTCGTGTGGTAGTTTTTTACCGACGTTTCGGGACAACCTGTCTGTCCCACCTTCACGGGCTGACCCGTGAAGGTGGGGTCGAAACGTCAGTAAACAATTACCACACAACGTCGCGTAATATCCCAGAAGAGCGCAGATCTCGTCAACATCGCGGCTGAAACCTGAAATCAAGGTTAATACTGCAGTTACGTTATTGGGAATGTGTGTGTTCGGAACATGTGCACTGAAGACAGTCCTCGCATTTTACGATAAACCGAATGTTCATTACCGTCTTCATAAAAGCCCGCCACGCCACTTCGCCACTTTTTATATATAATGAGGCAGATTAATCCAGTACACAGACTCAAACGATAATTCTTTAAGATCCATTTTAATAGAATTCTCCCATCTACGCCTAGATCTCTCAAGTGGTCTTTTTCCTTCGGGTTTCCCCACCAAAATCTGTATGCCCCCTTCTTGTTCCCCATACTTTCCCATATGCTTCGTCCTTCTTATGCTGTTGGATTGGGTCATTGTTATGATTTTTTTTTAGATATACACCAACAACATGCACAAATTAATAAAGGTGCAAATTGGTGTATATCTAAAATAATAAGAATGCACGGTGAGTTAAGACTAAACATTGTTATGATGTTTGACAATAAGTACAAATCATGAAACTCCTCATTATGCAGTCTTTTCTAGCAGACTGTTACTTCCACTTGAAAAATAACGAAGGTTTTCACGGTTGCAAAGGTTGCTAGTTGGGGTTTGTTAAGTGTTACTTTAATGTGATTACCTGATGATGATCCGTAAGGGATCGAAACATGTAGCTGTGTAAGGTAGAAAAGTAGAGTTCTCCCTAGAACAGGCCATGAAGGCCCAGAGGGGGAGTAGAGGTATAGCTCTACTCTTTCTTTAACCCTGGCACTAGATGGGAGTGGGTGTTCAACTCCACGCCCCCGGCCGCTTTACCCTCGGGAAATATGCCCGGTACCCATTGTATAGGAGGCTGGGTGGGCCCCAGGGCCGGTCTGAACGTCTGCAAAAAATCTCGCCCCCACCGGGATTTTTTTTTTTTTAAATCCTGGGTTTTCCCCTTTGATCCATTTGTACTGTTGAAGTCCTTTTTTTTTGTCCTGCGTGTCACCTTATGTTTCATGCTATCGTCCATACATCTAACACAACACAAACATCCATGCCCCCGGTGGGATTCGAACCCACGATCCTAGTAAGCGAGCGGCCGAAGACCCACGCCTTAGACCGCACGGCCACTGAGATCGGCAATTCGATCCCCGGACCGTCCAGCCCGTAGCGAGTCGCTATACCGACTGAGCTATCGCGGCCCACCATATAGCAGTGCTCAACGTCATATTGTAATATAAAATATTTGGCAAAAGTACAGTGCATATTGTTGGACTGATTGTTGTGTGATTTGATTATCGACAGTGCATGGAATGGACAATGTAAAGTTTAAACAGAAACTTTTAACTTCGCAGTTATAGCAAAATATCCTCGTCGTTGGCTTGAAATTAAATTCTCCTAAATTAATATTTCTACATATTTACTAAAAGTGACAATTTTACCATTACAACCCCTGAAGTGAAGTCACACGCTGTGTAAAAATCCTATGTATATTTTCTCTCACATCGCGCGGGCTGTCGTTTTGAGTTGCTGTAACCTTGGCATAATTGTGTGAATTACCATTCACAATCACGACAGCCTTCGTAATGCATTCATTAATTAGCCAGTGCAGATATCTGGAATTGTGAAGGTGCTTGTATATTAGACAGTCATGCAGTCAGGCACCAAGACTATCGTGTAATCTGCATGTTTGTTTATACAAGAAGAACAATTCTTAATACGCTTTGTACGCAACACGGCATCACAGAACTGTTCTTAATACGCTTTGTACGCAACACGACATCACAGAACAGTTCTTAATACGCTTTGTGCGCAACACGGCATCACAGAACAGTTCTTAATTCGCTTTGTACGCAACACGGCATCACAGAACTTTTCTTAATACGCTTTGTACGCAACACGACATCACAGAACAGTTCTTAATACGCTTTGTACGCAACACAGCATCACAGAACAGTTCTTAATACGCTTTGTGCGCAACACGGCATCACAGAACAGTTCTTAATTCGCTTTGTACGCAACACGGCATCACAGAACAGTTCTTAATACGCTTTTTACGCAACACGGCATCACAGAACTTTTCTAAATACGCTTTGTACGCAACACGACATCACAGAACAGTTCTTAATACGCTTTTTACGCAACACGGCATCACAGAACAGTTCTTAATACGCTTTGTGCGCAACACGGCATCACAGAACAGTTCTTAATACGCTTTTTACGCAACACGGCATCACAGAACTTTTCTAAATACGCTTTGTACGCAACACGACATCACAGAACAGTTCTTAATACGCTTTTTACGCAACACGGCATCACAGAACTTTTCTAAATACGCTTTGTACGCAACACGACATCACAGAACAGTTCTTAATACGCTTTGTACGCAACACGGCATCACAGAACTGTTCTTAATACGCTTTGTGCGCAACACGGCATCACAGAACAGTTCTTAATTCGCTTTGTACGCAACACGGCATCACAGAACTTTTCTTAATACGCTTTGTACGCAACACGGCATCACAGAACAGTTCTTAATACGCTTTGTACGCAACACGACATCACAGAACAGTTCTTAATACGCTTTGTACGCAACACGGCATCACAGAACAGTTCTTAATACGCTTTGTGCGCAACACGGCATCACAGAACAGTTCTTAATACGCTTTGTGCGCAACACGGCATCACAGAACAGTTCTTAATACGCTTTGTGCGCAACACGGCATCACAGAACAGTTCTTAATACGCTTTGTGCGCAACACGACATCACAGAACAGTTCTTAATACGCTTTGTGCGCAACACGGCATCACAGAACAGTTCTTAATACGCTTTGTACGCAACACGACATCACAGAACAGTTCTTAATACGCTTTGTACGCAACACGGCATCACAGAAAAGTTCTTAATACGCTTTGTGCGCAACACGGCATCACAGAACAGTTCTTAATTCGCTTTGTACGCAACACGGCATCACAGAACTTTTCTTAATACGCTTTGTACGCAACACGGCATCACAGAACAGTTCTTAATACGCTTTGTACGCAACACGGCATCACAGAACAGTTCTTAATACGCTTTGTACGCAACACAGCATCACAGAACAGTTCTTAATACGCTTTGTGCGCAACACGGCATCACAGAACAGTTCTTAATTCGCTTTGTACGCAACACGGCATCACAGAACAGTTCTTAATACGCTTTTTACGCAACACGGCATCACAGAACTTTTCTAAATACGCTTTGTACGCAACACGACATCACAGAACAGTTCTTAATACGCTTTTTACGCAACACGGCATCACAGAACAGTTCTTAATACGCTTTGTGCGCAACACGGCATCACAGAACAGTTCTTAATACGCTTTTTACGCAACACGGCATCACAGAACTTTTCTAAATACGCTTTGTCGCAACACGGCATCACAGAACAGTTCTTAATACGCTTTGTCGCAACACGGCATCACAGAACAGTTCTTAATACGCTTTGTACGCAACACGGCATCACAGAACAGTTCTTAATACGCTTTGTACGCAACACGGCATCACAGAACAGTTCTTAATACGCTTTGTACGCAACACGGCATCACAGAACTGTTCTTAATACGCTTTGTACGCAACACGACATCACAGAACAGTTCTTAATACGCTTTGTACGCAACACGCAATCACAGAACAGTTCTTAAACCTTTGTGCGCAAATGGCATCACAGAACAGTTCTTATACGCTTTGTGAACCGGTATACAGAACAGTTCTTATGTTTGTAGAAACGATCACATAACAGTTATTAATAGCTTTGTACGACGGCATAAGAACGTTTTATATACGCTTTTGTAGGCAAGGAACACGGCATCACAGAAAGTTCTTAATACGCTTTGTGCGCAACACGGCATCACAGAACAGTTCTTAATTCGCTTTGTACGCAACACGGCATCACAGAACTTTTCTTAATACGCTTTGTACGCAACACGGCATCACAGAACAGTTCTTAATACGCTTTGTACGCAACACGGCATCACAGAACAGTTCTTAATACGCTTTGTACGCAACACAGCATCACAGAACAGTTCTTAATACGCTTTGTAGCGCAACACGGCATCACAGAACAGTTCTTAATTCGCTTTGTACGCAACACGGCATCACAGAACAGTTCTTAATACGCTTTTTACGCAACACGGCATCACAGAACTTTTCTAAATACGCTTTGTACGCAACACGACATCACAGAACAGTTCTTAATACGCTTTTTACGCAACACGGCATCACAGAACAGTTTCTTAATACGCTTTGTGCGCAACACGGCATCACAGAACAGTTCTTAATACGCTTTTTACGCAACACGGCATCACAGAACTGTTCTAAATACGCTTTGTACGCAACACGACATCACAGAACAGTTCTTAATACGCTTTTGTACGCAACACGGCATCACAGAACTTTTCTAAATACGCTTTGTACGCAACACGACATCACAGAACAGTTCTTAATACGCTTTGTACGCAACACGGCATCACAGAACAGTTCTTAATACGCTTTGTGCGCAACACGCACCACGCGCATCGCCCCCACAGAACAGTTCTTAATACGCTTTGTACGCAACACGGCATCACAGAACTTTTCTTAATACGCTTTGTACGCAACACGGCATCACAGAACTTTCTAAATACGCTTTGTACCCAACACGACATCACAGAACAGTTCTTAATACGCTTTGTACGCAACACGGCATCACAGAACAGTTCTTAATACGCTTTGTGCGCAACACGGCATCACAGAACAGTTCTTAATACGCTTTGTGCGCAACACGGCATCACAGAACAGTTTCTTAATACGCTTTGTGCGCAACACGGCATCACAGAACAGTTCTTAATACGCTTTGTCGCAACACGGCATCACAGAACAGTTCTTAATACGCTTTGTGCGCAACACGGCATCACAGAACAGTTCTTAATACGCTTTGTACGCAACACGGCATCACAGAACAGTTCTTAATACGCTTTGTGCGCAACACGGCATCACAGAACAGTTCTTAATACTGCTTTGTACGCAACACGGCATCACAGAACATTTTCTTAATACGCTTTGTACGCAACACGACATCACAGAACAGTTCTTAATACGCTTTGTACGCAACACGGCAACACAGAACAGTTCTTAATACGCTTTGTGCGCAACACGGCATCACAGAACAGTTCTTAATACGCTTTGTACGCAACACGGCATCACAGAACAGTTCTTAATACGCTTTGTACGCAACACGGCATCACAGAACAGTTCTTAATACGCTTTGTACGCAACACGACATCACAGAACAGTTTTTAATACGCTTTGTACGCAACACGGCATCACAGAACAGTTCTTAATACGCTTTGTACGCAACACGGCATCACAGAACAGTTCTTAATAGCTTTGTACGCAACACGGCATCACAGAACTGTTCTTAATACGCTTTGTGCGCAACACGGCATCACAGAACAGTTCTTAATACGCTTTGTACGCAACACGACATCACAGAACAGTTTTAATACGCTTTGTACGCAACACGGCATCACAGAACAGTTCTTAATACGCTTTGTACGCAACACGGCATCACAGAACAGTTCTTAATACGCTTTGTGCGCAACACGGCATCACAGAACAGTTCTTAATACGCTTTGTACGCAACACGGCATCACAGAACAGTTCTTAATACGCTTTGTGCGCAACACGGCATCACAGAACAGTTCTTAATACGCTTTTTACGCAACACGGCATCACAGAACTTTTCTAAATACGCTTTGTACGCAACACGACATCACAGAACAGTTCTTAATACGCTTTGTACGCAACACGCATCACAGAACAGTTCTTAATACGCTTTGTACGCAACACGGCATCACAGAACAGTTCTTAATACGCTTTGTACGCAACACGGCATCACAGAACAGTTCTTAATACGCTTTGTACGCAACACGGCATCACAGAACAGTTCTTAATACGCTTTGTACGCAACACGACATCACAGACATGTTTGTCTTAAAACATAACTTAAAGAAGAAAATGGCATAATGCGGATAGGGATATGTCGCAGCCTTTGTGAATGCGGTAATGAACCTTTGGCTTTCATGTATGTGTGTATGTGTGTGTGTATGTATGTATGTACTTACGTATGTAGTATGTATGTATGTATGTACGTATGTATGCATGTATGTATGTGTGTATGTATGTGGATATGTATGTGTTTATGTATGTGTGTATGTAGTGGTGGCAGTGTGCTGTTTGTATTGTTAATCTCGGTACTGCACGGTACTATGTGTCCAGCTTCACTCCCCGGCTGCTTCATGAGTCTCAGCTCGATCCGTATGTTTTGGAGAAGAGAAATGTCTCATATTTCGTGGTAAAGTGAAACAATTGGCCATAAGTTATGTTATTTAACGGTTCTCCATATGCAGCGTTGTTGTTTAATTGGAACCGTGATACAAATAGCCAAACTTAATTTTGTCAGAGTAAGATAAGAAGTTGTCGCCCTCGGTGGACTAGTGGTTAGCGTGCTCGCCACTGGACCCAAGGTTCGCGGGTTCGATCCCGACCGAGGTCGATTTATTTTTAAGGGTGATAAAAATCCGGAGCAAAACTTCCTTCGGAGAGGAAGTAAAGCCGTCGGTCCCATGTCGTAGATTTACGGCATGTAAAAGAACCTTAAGGGCATGAATTTAGAAATTGAGAAATTTCAGCGGCCATTTCTCACCCAAAGTCTCCTGATTGACTGCTAGATGGCTCTGGCAGTCACATCAGGATTGAATAGAACTTGTGCGGTCAGTGGGCTGGTCACTCACTACATTAACGCACATGACCATAGAAACCTCCGAAAGAAGGCCCCTATGCTCCGCGTTGGAGCGACAGGAACAAACAAACAAGATAAGAAGTTTGTGTTATAAATATGTACTTGATGATTTTAAACTTTGTTCACTTTTCAAGGACAGAACAAATGTTGTAGAGACGGTGAAGTGTGTTCGTTTGTTCTCGATTATGCCTGTTCACGTTCCGCTATGACTGTTTTTTCTCAAAGGTCTAAAAATATATGCAGGAACAGACATCTCGTTTTATACAGCACTTAATTATTCAGTTTTTTTTTTCCTCCCTGTCAACAGAGCTGAGCGACATTTTAGGGAAACAATTTAAGAGAAGAACTTTAATTTTTGGAAGAATAATTTCCTAGCAGGTGTTCGCCGAGTGTTTGTTAAGCTGCAGGCAGAGATCAAATCATCGTCTGCGACTCACTGTATCAAGATGCCTCTCTGTACAGCCAGAGTCTATTAGACGCAATATACGGGAGCGAATCAACGGGTTTATTCTCTGAAACTAGTTAGCCTTTCCAACTAAAATACTTAAAACTGGAAGGTTTGGTGTAATAAAGTTTAATGTATTTTATTATTCTTCTCTTCTTCGTCACACTGCTGAGTCGGGTTGCGTGCCGAAGGCCGTACGAGGTCACGAAGCGGTGACCCACAAGAGGATGGGTGTCCGTCCGTCGTCCGGGGTGCAAATTCACGTTGAAGTGTTTAAAAATAAAGAGTTCACGGAATGAATGTCACATATTTTAAATAGATTTAGTTTGGTTGCCTGAACACCGTAGTGATTCATAGTAGAATACTCATAAATTAACTTCAAGGCACACAGTAATTCTTGAAAAGCTAATAGTCGCGTATCTGGTCAAGAAATTCCCCTCTCTCGTGAAACCTGAAAGTTCATTGCTGTTCTCTAAAGAGCCCGTCGTAAGCCAGATGAATCCAGTGCACAAATTCACACTATTTTTTCATGAAGATCCTGTTTAGTACTAGTCTCCTACTAGGTCACGTTCTCCCAAATAGTCTCTTTCCCTTTTAAGTCTTTCGACTTATAATTTTCAACGTTGTTCTTATCTCCCTTGTGTGCTTCCTTCTCCGTCCCATGCATCATCCCCCATTAGATGAAGCAAATAATATCACATCTAACACTACAGTTCATGAAGTTCCTTATTTGTGTAATTTGTCCCTTTTCTTCTGCTTTGTCTGCTCTCCCTCCTCCTCCTCTTCTCCTCTTTCTCCTCCAAACAAGGTTTTGAAATTTTAACAACGTTTTTACTGAAGAGTAAAGTCTCCTGTAATAGAATTCCATATCAGTTGGTAGTTATCGATGTTTCACAGCAGCGTTCTGCTTCCATCTTCAGGGTAGTTACAGAGATATAGGTTCCGTGGGAGAACTGGTTGCATTATGTGGGGGAAGAGCAGGTTAGGCGATTTTAAACGGCTAAGAAGACGGAAATATCGACCTTGCCATGGGTCGAACTCCGGTACTTCAATCCAGCATTCAGCCTAGTCGTTAGAATTAGCAACGTATCAGGCTCACATTCTAACGCAAATACACAGTACAAGCATTAAGCCTGCCTACCTCGACACTAGGTGGGCCGGGATAGCTCAGTCGGTATAGTGACTCGCTACGGGCTGAACGGTCCGGAGATCGAATCCCGGTGGGGGCGAGATTTTTCGCAGCCGTCCAGACCGGCCCTGGGGCCCACCCAGCCTCCTATATAATGGGTACCGGGTCTCTTTCCCGGGGGTAAAAAGGCCGGGGCGTGGAGTTGACCACCCACCCTCATCTAGTTGCCAGGGTTAAAGAAAGAGTAGAGCTATACCTCTACTCCCCTCTGGGCCTTCATGGTCTGTTCCAGGGAGAACTTTTACCTCAACACTAGGTTATTTTAACTAGGTGACAGTGATGACGGTTCGCTTGGACAATAGCTTACAGTTCTATAATTTAAAATTTCTTCCGTGTAACTTACTTGGTTTGCCTTAAGATGGAACCAGCAAACTCCTCTGAAAGTTTGGTAACTAATCATTATTTGACACAGCGTTTATCTTAAAAGATTTAAGTTTTAAAATTTTGGGCCATTATGAAACTTTCGAGGTTAAAGTTGATTTTCTTCGCATTTGTCGTTGGCATGTCAAAGTCTGCCATATCATGAGGGCTGTGAAATAGAGTCCTTCGTTGATATCTACGTGGAAGGCTTCTCGATGCATGTTACTTCCGAGTTGACTTGATAAACTGAAAGCTATTAAAATATTATCATTAGATATGTTAGCAATGAATAAATTAACCGTACAGACTTATATTTGATATTATGTTGAGAACCGAGTCATTTAACTGGTTACATTATTAATGTGGGGCACGCGGTGGCGCAGTTGGTTGAGGCACTGCGTTACAAGCCGGAAGGTCGCGGGTTCGATTCCCGATGGTGTCATTGGAATTTTTCATTGACATAATCCTTTCGGTCGCACTATGGCTCTGGGGTCGACTCAGCCTCTAACAGAAATGAGTACCAGGAGTATTTCCTGGGGGGGTAAAGGCGGTCGGTGCGTAGGGCTGACAACCTTACCACCTTCATGTGCCGAATGTCTAGAAATCTGGGAGCCTCAACCACCTGGAACCCTAAGGGCCTGTCCAGGCCTGTAATGGGATTCCTTTAACCTTTACCTTTACATTATTAATGTAACTGTGTAACTGTAATAACGTAAATGTGAGCTTGTAACTCAGTCACTATAAGGATTATGTTGTGAGATAGATTGCAGTATCGGAGTTCAATCCAGGGTGAGGCAGATGTGTGTATCTTCTTTACCGTTTCCATACTGGCCCTTAGGATCACTCACGTTTCCATACTGGCCCTTAGGATCACTCACATTTCCATACTGGCCCTTAGGATCACTCACGTTTCCATACTGGCCCTTAGGATCACTCACGTTTCCATACTGGCCCTTAGGATCACTCACGTTTCCATACTGGGCCTTAGGATCACTCACGTTTCCATACTGGCCCTTAGGATCACTCACGTTTCCATACTGGCCCTTAGGATCACTCACGTTTCCATACTGGCCCTTAGGATCACTCACTTTTTTCCATACTGGCCCTTAGGATCACTCAGTCTCCTGACATCTGCGCTCTGCTGGGATATTACGTATCGTCGACTGTACGCTGCGTAATATTCCAGAAGATCGCAGATCCCATCAACAGCGCGACGGAGGCCTAAAATCATGGCACCCAGCCTCCTATTAAAAGAGTTCTGCGGTTTTTTACATCAGGGTTAAAGCGGCCGGGGCTTGACGCTGTCCACTTACCTGTATCTACTGTCGAACTTTAAGATAAATGGGAGCTATTCTTCCAGAAAGAGGACAAGGCGTATGGTCGAATACAATGCCACCTCTCATTCCATCACTTCTCCATACTCATTCATCTATCATCCGGAGGACTGACAATGGGTCTTTTAGATGCAGTGGTTACACAATGCGTCCATCCCATGAAGAGTTTGAAATAAAGTAAGATAAATGTAGGAGTCATGTGGTGAAGTGTTCTTGATTATGGTTGACTGTGGTCAGTTTTCAGTATTGTACTGTTTTGGTGCTGAGATCGGTGTGCTGTCATTATGTAAGCATGCAGTGTGCTCATCAGCTCGGAACACACATGCCTGTTGACGTACCTTCTCATGTGTTTGGCATACATCCCAGCCTGTTTGTCTTCAAGACTGTAATTTACTTATTACACTTAATAACACTTCTTCTTTTTACTCTGCTGTTTATTTTACGTGGAACAGATGGTGAAGGTGATAAAAAAGGGTTCGAAGAACGGAATTAAATATCCAAGCTCTAGCCCGGAAAGGAGATGTTTCGTAAGCAAAATTCAGCTGCCATTTCTCACCCAAGTCTCCTGATTGACTGCTAGATGGATCTGGCAGTCATATCAGGATGAGTAGAAATTGTGCAGTCAGTGGACTGGTCACTCACTACAGAATGCACACTTCTAGACCAAGAAACCTCTGAAAGGAGGCCATATGCTCCGCAAGGAGCGACAGGAAGTAACTAGCCCGGAAAGGGGGCGGCGAACCCGACGTTTCTTGTCTGTCACCAGTAGTGGCTCATCTGTTCTGTATCGCACATCACTTTTTTTTAAAGGCATATTTCATTGTAGGCACGAACATACAAAAATAGGCCTGGCTTGGAATTATAGGAAGGGAAATGGCAGCTTTGTCTGAGAAATTGTTAAGTGTGGAGCACTGTGAAACCTTAGTGTTTGACTAACTAACAAACCAACCAAGTAAATAAGTAACTAATTTTTATTCTTATTATTTTGCGTTTTTTATCGTATATTAATACAGAGTGGTTCAAGTGTTCAATTGTCACATTATGTTTATAACATATTGCCTATAGTGTCAAGTGACATTTGCGCCACCCTGTATAATTAAAGCACTAGGCTTTGGAAGATGTTTTTCTTCTGTCCTCAGGTTTAACCTGTCTGGTGGACATCTTGGAAAGAGCTACTATCGATCACTGAACACGGTCGTGAATTGAACCCTGAAGATATGTGCCTCAGAGAAAGTTTTGTCCGTGTGTAGTAAAGTGAAATGGTAGAAAGTGAAGTTAGCGCTGTGAATGCCATGAAGGCATATAGGGGGAGTAGAGGTGTAGCTCCACTCATTATTAACCTGGGCAGAAGATGGATGTGGGTGGTTCAAGTTCACGCCCCGGCCGCTTTACCCTCGGGAAACAAAACAGATCCCCGTTGAATAGGACGCTGTTTGGGCCACAGAGCCGCTCTGGACGGTTTGGAGAAGAGAGGAATTTTTGCCCATGACAGGATTCGAACCCCAGACAGTCCATCCTATAGCCTCGTCACTATACTACCTGGAGGTATTAAGAAGAAAGAATGAATGCAAAGATTTTAAAATGAAAACTGGACCAACTCCTTGATTTTAGGCTTCCGCCGCGATGTTGATGAAATCTGCGGGTCTTCTGGGGTATTACGGCGTCGTGTGGTAATTGATTACCGACGTTTCGGGACAATCGTGATGATGGGACCGATACGTTGTCCCGAAACGTCGGTAAACAATTACCACACGACGCCTTGTAATACCCCAGAAGACCGCAGATTTGGGCCAACTCCGAAAAATTAAACAAAGTAAGAGTCCTCAGTCATTTTTCACACTGTTGACACCGTGCATCTTTCGTCATATTAAATTAAGTTATAAACCAACCGATGCACACTAAAACCACTTTTTAAGTAGCTTTATTATAAAATTGTTAAAATTGTACCCCTACACGTGTTTCGATCCTAGGATCATCGTCAGGGGGGTTTATTGCTAAAAGCTACAGTCACTTCAAACACATGATTTAAAATATTCTATCTGCACTTTGAAACATAAGTTAAAATCTTGTAAATCTCTAAAAGTTGTAAAATTATAAAAGCACTGTAGATGGTAGATTGTGGAACTGCTGGCGTGTGGGATTAAAAGCTGTAAAATAAACGATTTTGTAAGTAATATAGAATTTGTAAATATCGATAAGTAGGATCGAAACACGTGTAGGGGTACAATTTTAACAATTTTATAATAAAGCTACTTAAAAAGTGGTTTTAGTGTGCATCGGTTGGTTTATAACTTAATCCTCAGTCGCTGTTCGCACACACGTACACACCCAGTGTAAAGCGAACCGCCGAACGTGTCGCCAGCTTTGCACTGACAGACAGGTCCATCGCAGCACCGCTCTCTCGTAATGATGTGGAGTTAACACGGCACGATGAAGACGCACTTTCTCACTGACTTCACAGCCAGAAACCCGATCCATTCGAACTCACTCGGCACCTCACCATTATGGCCCATATCTTGTCTTCTTTACGCCGCGCTGCCATTGTGCAGGTGGCATTGAAAATACCTGTGGCCAGTGGCGGATCACGAATTTTACAGGCCTGTTACCTACAGGCGCACTAACTGCATTATTCAACAACATTTAAACAAATAAGTGCTGACTATCTAGTCATCTGTGTAGTGACGTCGTGTTGTCTGGTAGGTAAGTACCGACGTTTCGGAAGAGTGCTACCTTCGTCTTTTTTTCATGACGCACCAGCCTCTCACTGTCGAGGCTTCACGATCACACTCAGACACACCACACTCGGTAGGACTCCCCTTGACGAGTGATCACCCGACGCAGAGACCTCTACCTGACAACACACAACACTCAGAAGAGACAGACATCCATGTACCCGGCGGGATTCGAACCCGCAATCCCAGCAAGCGAGCGGCCGCAGACCCATGCCTTAGACCGCGCGGACTCTTCATCTTTAGAACATGAATTTTCATCGGCATGGAATTTAATAGCCGTATAATTAGCAAATAGGTGACTTAACGTGGATTAAATTTCCCTAACCTGTTGCCTGACTGGCTGATTTATTGACTGATTGATTGATGAGTTAACTAACTAGCTAAGTCTTTGGCCGGCTGTTACGACTTATATAATTATTAATCAAATAATGAATTTACTGACTCACAAAGTAATTAGGTACTTACGTAATAATAGCCACATTACTCAGTCTCTGGTTAATGGGATGATTCCTACGAAACGTCCTTCTGTGGCCAGTCAATGTATTTGTGTGATAAAACACTGATAATCAAGATATTCAATATCTACCCACTGTTTTGTATGGCTGTGAAATATCGTATCTTATTCTCAGGAAAAGGAGTTTTTAAATAAGTGTAAAAAAATGATATGGAACGCATTGCGATCTATACTAAATTAATGAAGAGACTTAACTCAGTCTTTTGGTCATGCTTTTAGAGTTGAACTAGTTGTTAGTTGCTTGGGAAAGATATAAACTGTAAAAAGTGTTAATTAATTATTTTATTCCAAAAAATGCAGTACAGTATTTTAGTGTTTTCTTGTCCCTACTTACGTTTCGGCTCTCCTTGTGCCATCCTCAGGGGTGTCGTTGAGAGTTCACAATTTTCAAATGCATCCAATTCCACTATATAAATTCACTATCACTGAATATCACTTATCTAATATGTAGGGACAAGAAAACACTAAAATAGTGTAGTGCATTTGTTGGAGTAAAAATAATTAATTATTAAAATGCACGATATATATAATATAAAGTTTGTAAAAGTGTGTTTGATGGCTTTTTATATAGTGCTAGCGTTATGGAGAAAACTGCCAGTATTGTAACATAGCAGCCAGTTAGAGAGCAGGTCTTTGTGCATTTAGTGATGTGATTACTACTGGCAGCTTCTTCGGAAAAACTCCCTTATTTGTGTCAGCCTTAAGCATAGTGGTTATTATACAGGGTGCGTTTTTTCCTGCTTGACCGAGAAGTAGTGACCACACAATCGGTTGCCGCTTCTCGGTCAATCAGGAAATGGTCCACCCTCTATATACCTCCTGCTTTAACATTAGTATAACTTGGTACTTTGCCCACACGCTGCGTTTATATGTCGTATAATTCTCACACTAAACTGCGATTATTTTGTTAAACAGCATTAACTGGCTAGAATTTATACTGAACATACATTGCGTAGGAACTGAATTTTTGTGTATTTAGGTCCAATGCATGATTTGTCTGGGCATTTTGAGATTTGTGGTGGACAATGTAGCACTCAGACAGGTTCTCTCCCAGTACTTCAGTTTTCACCTGTCAGTATCATTCCACAAATGCTCCATATTCATTCATACATCTACCACAGACGCTGTATAATGTTTCTCTTCCAGTACTTCAGTTTTCCCCTGTAAGTATCATTCCACCAATGCTCCATACTCATTCATTCATCTACCACCAACGCTGTATAATGTTTTCCTCCCAGTACTTCAGTTTTCACCTGTCAGTATCATTCCACCAATGCTCCATACTCATTCAATCATCTACCACCGACGCTGTATAATGTTTCTCTCCCAGTACTTCAGTTTTCCTCTGTAAGTATCATTCCACCAATGCTCCATACTCATTCATTCATCTACCACCAACGCTGTATAATGTTTTTCTCCCAGTACTTCAGTTTTCGCCTGTCAGTATCATTCCACCAATGCTCCATACTCATTCAATCATCTACCACCGACGCTGTATAATGTTTCTCTTCCAGTACTTTAGTTTTCCCCTGTAAGTATCATTCCACCAATGCTCCATACTCATTCATTCATCTACCACCAACGCTGTATAATGTTTTCTCCCAGTACTTCAGTTTTCACCTGTCAGTATCATTCCACCAATGCTCCATACTCATTCATACATCTACCACAGACGCTGTATAATATTTCTCTTCCAGTACTTCAGTTTTCCTCTGTCAGTATCATTCCACCAATGCTCCATACTCATTCATTCATCTACCACCAACGCTGTATAATGTTTTTCTCCCAGTACTTTAGTTTTCCCCTGTCAGTATCATTCCACCAATGCTCCATAATCATTCATTCATCTACCACCGACGCTGTATAATGTTTCTCTCCCAGTACCTTGGTTTTCCCCGTCAGTATCATTCCACAAATGCTCCATACTCATTCATTCATCTACCACGAACGCTGTATAATGTTTCTCTCCCAGTACTTCAGTGTCCCCCTGTCAGTATCATTCCACCAATGCTCCATACTCATTCATTCATCTACCACCGACGCTGTATAATGTTTCTCTCCCAGTACCTTGGTTTTCCCTGTCAGTATCATTCTACAAATGCTCCATACTCATTCATATATCTACCACCAACGCTGTATAATGTTTCTCTCCCAGTACTTCAGTTTTCCCCTGTCAGTATCATTCCACCAATGCTCCATACTCATTCATACATCTACCACCAACGCTGTATAATGTTTCTCTCCCAGTACTTCAGTTTCCCCTGTCAGTATCATTCCACCAATGCTCCAAACTCATTCACTCATCTACCACCAACGCTGTGTAATGTTTCTCTCCCAGTACTTCAGTTTTCCCCTGTCAGTATCATTCCACCAATGCTTCATACTTATTCATCCATCTACCACCAACGCTGTATAATGTTTCTCTCCCAGTACTTCAGTTTCCCTGTCAGTATCATTCCACCAGTGCTCCATACTCATTCATACATCTACCACCAACGCTATATAATGTTTCTCTCCCAGTACTTCAGTTTCCCTGTCAGTATCATTCCACCAATGCTCCATACTCATTCGTACATCTACCACCAACGCTGTATAATGTTTTCTCCCAGTACTTCAGTTTTCCGCTGTCAGTATCATTCCACCAATGCTCTATATTCATTCATATATCTACCACCAACGCTGTATAATGTTTCTCTCCCAGTACTTCAGTTTTCCCCTGTCAGTATCATTCCACCAATGCTCCATACTCATTCATACATCTACCACCAACTCTGTATAATGTTTCTCTCCCAGTACTTCAGTTTTCCCCTGTCAGTATCATTCCACCAATGCTCCATACTCATTCATACATCTACCACCAACGCTATATAATGTTTCTCTCCCAGTACTTCAGTTTTCCCCTGTCAGTATCATTCCACCAATTCTCCATACTCATTCATACATCTACCACCAACGCTATATAATGTTTCTCTCCCAGTACTTCAGTTTTCCCCTGTCAGTATCATTCCACCAATGCTTCATACTCATCTGACCACTTGCCTGCATATATTGTCGAGGTTAAAGATGGGTGGATATATACGTCCACTTGTCCATATACCTTTATGGCGTGGTGGTAAATTAGAACTGAGACAAATTGAGAGTTCTGTTGATATAACGTATGTTATGTGGTATTTGTTTCAGTATTTCAATTTCTCTTTCTCTCTTTATTCCTTTCTTTCTGGAAACATTCGCAAATCATGCCCTCCGCCAGATTTGTGTCCAGTAGCTCATGACGAGAGCAACATTCGCTTCTTGCTTATTCTTCTTAAACGCTTTATAAATGCTTTCTGCTTCAATGTCAACTCGTTGCTTGTAGCCAGCAGCGAACTCCACGCTGTAGTGCAGTGATGTACTGGCTTTTGTGGGTGTCTGGTCGCCGTCACTTGGCCATTTTCCTGCAGATCGAATGTTGAAATAGCTACATATCTGCGCCCCCCCCCTCCCAAAGTTATGAATGCTATCCACACTCTTTGTCGCCCTCGGTGGACTAGTGGTTAGCGTGCTCGCCACTGGACCCAAGGTTCGCGGGTTCGATCCCGACCGAGGGCGATGGATTTTTAAGGGTGATAAAAATCCGGAGCACCACTTCTTTCGGTCCCATGTCGTAGATTTATGGCATGTAAAATGGCATGAATAGAACCAGAACCATAAGCAAAATTCAGCGGCCATTTCTCACCCAAATCTCCTGACTGGCTGCCAGATGGCTCTGGCAGTCACATCAGGATTGAGTAGAACAGCGCGGCCAGTGGGCCGGTCACCCACTGCCATAAATGCACAAAGACCAAGTAACCTCGGAAAGAGGAGGCCCAAGCCCATATAGGGCTGTCGAGCCATGGTTATTATTATATTATTATTATCCACACTCTTTCCAGATTGAACATTTGCTGAGAGCCAATTGTATTTTGAAACTACAGTCTTTTGGGGTGTGAAGGCACTTACTGGCTTAGTCATAAGGGTGGAATGTCGAGAAAACAGGTCCCTTTCAAATTCGGTACCAAACTACTAAACTACACGGGGTCAAATATCAGAAGACTCTGCAGTAAGACTATCTAATGGCACAAATGTACTTGCTGCCCTTGAGCTCAGAACACGAATTCTGAAGTTTAGTCAAATTTCGTAAGAGCAGTATACCGTAAATTTATAAAGAATGTGTCACTGTACGAAGTATTTTTGGCTTCCTAAGGGCCGGTACTAGCCTTATGTTTCGTTATATTGAGGACGTTTCTCCAGTTACAAGGCTGTGCATAATATTTATATATGATTGAAAATAAGTTGGACCAGAAATAATTGAATGTCACATGGCCTTATTTACGATGCACTCAGAGTATTTTGCTGAAAAACTTAGAAGACTACAGATGTTTTTAATACGGCAGACGTTAGAGCTGTGCATTTTGTGAATACGAAGGCCTCAACTACAGGCAGACAGACATTCCGTTACAAACAATAGATAACCACACAGTACCTTCCGGGAATTTGATAGCCTCCTATTTGGCCAATATTTCACCTGCATTTTATAAAACCAAGGCGTTCGTCACTGTCCGTAATACCCCACAATTGATTCTTGTACTAACTTAATTCGTGAGTCGCGATAGCTCAGTCGGTATAGCGACTCGCTACGAGCTGGACGGTCCGGGGATCAAATCCCGGTGGAGGCGAGATTTTCAGCACCCGTCCAGACCGTCCCTGGGGCCTACCCAGCCTCCTGTACAGTGGGTACCGGACCGGGGCGTGGAGTTGAACACCTTCATCAAGTGCCAGGGTTAAGGAAAGAGTAGTGCTACACCTCTACTCCCCTCTAGGCTTTCATCGCCTGTTCTAGGGTGAAATTTAACTTTACCCTTACTAACTTCATTCACACTTTTCAATCCTAATTCTTTACACGCATTCAAATATTACCCTCCCGTTTACGTCTTGGTCTTCTAACTGCTCTGCATTCTTCAGGTTTTACCACTAAAACCCTCTTTGAATTACTTTCTGTCACATGCGTGCTACATGCCGTGTCCCTCTCATCTCTCTTGATATGATATCCTATCAATATTTGACGAGGAATATATATCATGCAGTTCCTCATTACGCAATTATCTCTATCCTTCTGTCCCTTCATTACCCTTAAGGCCAAATATTCGTCTTATTACCCTACCCTAAAACATTCACAATATATAGGCCTATTCTTACCTCAATGTGAGTGACCAAATTTCACACCCATACATCGAACTGTGCTTACTTACTGCATAAACTATTTAACAACTTTTTATCAAATTTTGTTACAAATTATTCGAGCACAAAATGTGTTTATGTTTTTTTTTTGGCGCTACAGCCCAACTCGGGCCTAGGCCGCCTCATTGTTGAGGTTTCTAGATCACACATAATTAGACACACACACACACGGTAGGGCTCCTCTGAACGAGTGATCAGCCCGTCGCACAGGCCGTTACTTACACAACACACAACAAACACACGAGACGAACATCCATGCCTTCAGCGGGGATTCGAACCCGCGATCCCAGCAGTCGAGCGGCTGCAGACCTACGCCTTAAACATTGTCAGGAATGATAATATTGTTCTTATGGGAGATTTCAATGCCGGGGTGAGACAGAGAGTGTTACTGACATCGATTGCTTTGAGGCATGATGAGCGCACTTGACTTCAGATTGGATTTACAGACCCTTCAGTGGTCATTGCAAAATGTTTTACGTTTCCGTGTTGATTTACTTACAATAAAGACCCTGTTGTGGCCACACGGTCTGAGGAGTGGGTCTGCGGCCGCTCGCTTGCTGGGATTCTGGGTTCGAATCCCGCCGGGGGCATGGATGTCTGTCTGTTGTGAGTGTTGTGTGTTGTCAGGTAGAGGTCTCTGCAACGGGCTGGTCACTCGTCCAGAGGAGTCCTACCGAGTGTGGTGTGTCTGAGTGTGATCGTGAAGCCTTGAGTGTTGTGTGTTGTCAGGTAGAGTTCTTTGTGTCGGGCTGATCACTCGTCCAGAGGAGTCCTACCGAGTGTGGTGTGTCTGAGTGTGATCGTGAAGCCTTGAGTGTTTGTGTGTTGTCAGGTAGAGTTCTTTGTGTCGGGCTGATCACTCGTCCAGAGGAGTCCTACCGAGTGTGGTGTGTCTGAGTGTGATCGTGAAGCCTCGATAATGAGGAGGCCTAGGCCCCACTAGGGGCTGTTGCGCCATTGGAAAAAAAAAATACCCTGTTTTCCTACGTATACAGGATGGGTATTTAGGCGAATTACAGAAAATAACGAATAATGAGGAGCAGGGGGCGAAACAAATCGCAAAAAAAAAGAAATGGCACTGCAGTGTGAGTATGAATTTGGTTTATTAACAATTATTTTGAATATAATATAATACAGTACAGAATTGTTATGTAAAAGGTAACGCAATCCCTGGACAGGCCCTTAGGGTTCCAGGAGCTTGAGGCTCCCAGATTTCTAAACAATCGGCACATGAAGTTGGTAAGGTTGTCAGTCCTAGGCAACGGCAGTCTTTAGCCCCCAGAAAACATTCCTGGTACTCATTCTTTTTAGAGGCTGAGTCGACCCCAGGGCCATAGTGTTACCGAAAAGATTATATCAATGAAAAATTCTAATGACACCATCGGGAATCGAACCCGCGACCTTCCGGCTTGTAGCGCAGTGCCTCAACCAACTGCGCCACCGCACTCTCGCACTTTTTTTTCCGGCGGATGCAGACTTGCTACGCGATAAAGCTGCTGTGTGCAGGGACACGATAAAAGGGACATCCTATAGTTCATATTAAAGGAAGGTTTTTATGTTAATATAGGCTATTTATTTATGTAATTTACATTGACGTACTACCAGGAAATGTTAAATTTAAATGTCGACATCAGTAGCTATATAAAGTAAAGGTAAAGTTCTCCCTAGAACAGGCCATAAAGGCCCAGAGGGAGAGCAGAGGTATAGCTCTACTCTTTCTTTAACCCTGGCACTAGATGAGGGTGGGTGGTCAACTCCACGCCCCGGCCGCTTTACCCCGGGAATGACCCGGTACGCATTGTACAGGAGGCTGGGTAGGTCCCAGGGCCGGTCTGGACGTGTGCGGAAAATCTCGCCCACACCGGGATTCGATCCCCGGACCGTCCAGTCCGTAGCGAGTCGCTATACCGACTGAGCTATCGCGGCCCAGTAGCTGTATATATATATATATATATTTGTCCTATTCAAAAACAAAAATTATCTTAAATCAGAAATACAAATTATTTTAAGCGAGTTATCACGCACGTAACATAGACCGTTGTGACTCAGGAATGTCTTCACACCGCGTAAGCTCACAGTTAGATACTGTCGGATAAAGTTCATCCCTCTTGACCAGTCCGCCACTGCACCGCGCACTCGAGGTACGAGCAACGTCAGTACGTGGGAAACTTCTTCTTCTGGCACGCCTGTACAGAGAGATGCGAGGCAGGAGATAAAATCTCTGCGTCACGCAGTCGAAATAACACTGTCACCCTCGGAAAGGCCTATCGGGGTTCCCAGACTGCTTTACTGCAAGTATATTTCTAACACATGTCGAAGTGCGTAGCGGCTGACAGATCTTGCCTCTTGTAAAAAGTTGTGTAATGGAGATACTGTCAGAATAGATCGTCTGAGTTTCTACTGGCCGATTACACCGTGAGAATTGGTATATAGCTATCATATCACGTCATTCGAGATATGGGGTTCTCGTAGCGGTGTTTGCTGAAGCATGAAGTCTTCTGGAATATTGTGCTGTCTTTGGGTAAATGATTCCTTTGAAACTTCGGGGAATATTTGCCCAATGACAGCGTCACATCTGCCGTCTTCTGCAGTGGTCTTAAAGATAGAGTCTTCCCTGTCCTCGCTATGAAGGCACAGAGGGGGAGTAGAGGTATAGCTCCACTCATCATTCTTAACCTCGTCACTAGTTGGAGGTGAGTGGTTAACTTTACGCCCGGGAAAGAACCCCAGACTCGGTCTGGCAATTTTGGAGAAAAGTTTCTTCCTCCTCTGAGGATTCGAACCCCGGACCGTCCAGCCCGTAGTTTCGTAGCTATACTGACTACGTTACTCTGTCTCCTGTAGTGGTAAAGTGCGGGTCGAAATTGTGTGAAGATTGCTGCCTTCTGGGCCGTGTGTTCAGGATTGCAGGCTACAGGGTGTTACGTGCCAGGAGACAGTACTGTCTACAGTCACAGCCCTGAGAGCCTCAGACTTCAAATTTATTAATTTTTGCTTCAAACCTCTTTTGAGTTTTATGCCTTATCTCAGCCTGCCTATAAACTGTACAGCAAAGCAGTAAAAGGTAGATCAAGGTGAATTTAAACTAATTAAACAATTACGCAATTAACGTCGTTCCTGAGGGATGCCGGCACGGACGGAACGTGTCACAAGGTCACGTGACATGAAATAAGATGCCGCACAGGTTTGACCGTCCATCCTTCCTTGAATTTTTCGTGCTTCAGCCTCTGAAATTGAAATTCAGTATTTCCTATCTTGATGTCCTTTCTATTTAGTAATTTCTTTCACATTCGTGAGTTTGACAACTGCAAGATGTCTTATCATAAAGAAGCTCGTATCTTCTACAGAACGTTCAATACAACGAAAAGCTATCCATATACAGACCTAGACAGGCCCTGAGCGCTTTAGAAGGTTGAGGCTCCCTGAATTTCTTGAAAGTCGGCACGTGAAGGTGACAATGTTGTTAACCGTACTCACCGGCCGTCTTTACCCCCAAGGAGGTACTCCTGGTACTCATTTCTGTTAGACGTTGAGTCGACCCCAGGGACACAGTGCGGTCGGAAGGATTATGTTAATGAAAAATTCTAGTGACTCCATCGGCAATCGAACCCGCGACATTCCGGCTTGTAGCGCAGTGCAATAAAACCCCGAATATTTATGACATATGAAAGCAAAACAGTTGAAGTTGTTACTATTCCGTCCCCATTGATAAAGCATGCGTTTAGTTACGCATATATATACTTCATGAGACTGATTGCCAAACGCAGTCTATTGTCAGAAAGCGGCAAATACCTGTACTTCGGTAGACATTGCAACTTTGGCCTTTATTGGTAACGTGTTATATCTAGGTACAGGCGTCGTTTAATTTATAAAGCTGTCTTCCAAGAACGTCTCAAAGTAACTCATTTTATCCACCAGAATTCCCAAATAGTCTGCCCTGGGAAGCGAACCTAGGACAACGGCAGAGAGAAATTAGCGATCAGTAATATTAGGCCGATAATCTGCCATAACTTCTGGTCCATATAGGTAATGTTGCGAGGCTCACAGTAAGGGTGTGCCACGTTAAAATACAAGAATGCAGGCGTTTCTTCCCACACATAAGGTTTTCCTTTGAGTTGCAACGAGTGTTACTGCCAGACAGAACAAGTAGCTACTGTGGACAGCAGGTTGTAGCTCGGTGACCCACAGTTGAGGAATAAATTGTCACCTGAACACGGCGGAACGCGTAGTAACAAATCACGGTGGCCTCTAAAATTTCGTTCAGTTACTCCCCATAATCCCCCACCTCCCGCCGTAATATAATGGGATCGCTGTGTATAAGTTAGGGAATTTTATTTGTATAGCTGAGTCGTGACGGGAATTTTAACTTACTCGAGTCGTTTTCTTTCACAACACTCTGGCGGCAGTGTTGTGTACTAATCAGACATTTTGACTTACGTGGCTTCTTATATTACAATTAACAGTTTTGATTACAGGTCAGTGGAAATATGCAGCAGTTGGCAGTTTGAGTAACAAACGGACGAAATTTATTGTGAAGGAAGCAGAGAGAGACATCATAATTTGTGACTTTTATGTCTTTCGAGCGGGTTCTGGTTTATTCAAAAACTCTGTCATAAACTCAGACTCTGTAGTGTTGAATGTTAGGATAATCAGTGAATAACGAATTGGAAGGGATCTGGAAGGGAGCGGTCGTGGCCAAATTTTAGTTGCTATCCTGACTTTTTCCTGGAGAACCCAACAAATCCAGGAAATTCATCAGGATGGCCGTAGACCCCTTGAATAAAGGAGCAGGGATAAGGTAGTCGGTATAGCGACTAGGCTACGGGCTGGAGGGTTTGGAGTTCGAATCCTGGTAAGGTCAAAAGACTTTTCACTTCTCCAAAACGTTCAGACGGGCTCTGGGGCCTATCCAGATGGTTGCAGCGGTTTTTTTTTTTTGCCGGGAATAGAGCGGCCGGAACGTGATGTTTGCTACTCACCTGCCTCTAGTGCCGAGGTTAAGAATGAATGCAGTGGAATGGGAGAGCGTCTTTACTGTTTAATGCTCGATTACAAGTCAGAAGATTGGTAGGACTCTGTAGCACGGATAAGAGAAATACGTGAAAAATTGTTGTTGAAATGCTTTGTGGAAAATTTGGTGTTGTGGTGTTGTTGGTTATGACACCGTGTAGTGTTGTGAGATGGTACCACCGTTGGGAGGAATGCACTGTCTACATTTTGAAAACTTCTATCCTCAAGATGGCTTCAGTATAATAGCTTTTATTTTAACCAACACATGCACTACACCTTTGTCGTCATATATACCCCTACATATGTTTCGACTACTTATTAGTCATCATCAGGGGGATCAAAGTATATAAACACAGACTACACATCCACTATAATAGTTGGTTCACATTCAATGTTAAAATAAGTTGAACTATGTTCACTATAAAAACATGTAGCGTTTATGCTTCAGTGGTTAAAATATATAAGTGCGTTTGATTTCCTTTTTGGATTAAAACGTTTAAAATTATTTAAAATTATTGGCAGCTGGTCTTGTTTCCTTCTCAAATGGCTGGAGAATTTATCTGTGGCGTGTTGTTGTGCCGTGTTCTGTAGGCTTCGCCTGATGGCTGCGTTGATCCCCCTGATGATGACTAATAAGTAGTCGAAACATATGTAGGGGTATATACGACGACAAAGGTGTAGTGCATGTGTTGGTTGAAATAAAAGCTATTATATAAGACAGAATGCACTGTGAATATAATGTGAAATTGGCTTCAATATGTTTCTTCAAAACGTCGGTATCCATCTACCAGATTGTACGGTGTCATAACGTAGAATACGACAGCCTGAAAGCGTAAAATAATCTAGTTTGGAAACCTGGACGAAGAAGAAGCACTTGGTGTAGATTGACGCAGATGCGAGGGTGGATAATATGTAGAGAGATCCTTAGAGATCCTTAGAGATCCTTAGAGAAGAGTTCCTAAGCTCATGAAGCAGGCTTCTTATTATACTGTTTGTTTATTGGTGTCATTGTTCTTGTTAGACTTTATTTATGTGAAGAAATGGTTTGGTCGCAGGTTCTATATACGCCGTGCCATGGCTCAGGCGGTTAGTCGCCGGCCTCTTACCACGGAGGCACGGGTTCGATCTCAGGTCAGTCCGTGTGAGATTTGTGATAGACAAAGTGACACTGTGGCAGGTTTTTCTCCGAGTAGAGTGGACCCTCGAACTTCGAACGGTTTGATGTTCGAACAACTTGAAACTCGAACAAAAAATTCGAGGAAAATCCGGTTTTGAAACTCGAACAAAAACTCGAAAGTCGAACAAAGAATCACGTGGTCGTCACGTGGTCGCCTTCTCTCTCTGCTTGGTCCAGATGAAAGAAGGGTAATTCACCTTCCAGTGAACAGTAATATCCCTTCTACTATTATTATTGATTGGTTATTATACAATATTTTATGTATGTACTATTATAAATAAAAATTTTCAATTATTGAAATTAAATATACTTGTTTTATCATTATGGTCTTTTGAAATAGACACTTAAAATGTTTTATATTGGGTAAATTTTGGGGGTCTGGAACGGATTAATTCAATTTACATTATTTCTTATGGGGAAATTTAACTCGAAAGTCGAACAACTCGAAAGTCGAACAACTTGAAAGTCGAACCGTCTCCTGGAACGGATTATGTTCGAAGTTCGAGGTTCCACTGTACTTCGGTATTCCCCTGTCAGTATCATCACACCAATGCTCTATATTATCTTCATCGGCACGTTGCTGTTATCAGAAGGACAAGCGGGCGAAGCCTGGAAACATTCTAAAAAGTAATGCTCTTTCGGAAGTTGCGGAGAATTATATAGATAAGTATTTTCACTTTTTGGATATAACGCTGTGTCTTTGGGCGAGTACTTTCACTTTTTGGATATAACGCTGTGTCTTTGGGCGAGTACTTTCACTTTTTGGATATAACGCTGTGTCTTTGGGCGAGTACTTTCACTTTTGGATATAACGCTGTGTCTTTGGGCGAGTACTTTCACTTTTTGGATACAACGCTGTGTCTTTGGGTGAGTACTTTCACTTTTTGGATATAACGCTGTGTCTTTGGGCGAGTACTTTCACTTTTTGGATATAACGCTGTGTCTTTGGGTGAGTACTTTCACTTTTTGGATATAACGCTGTGTCTTTGGGCGAGTACTTTCACTTTTTGGATATAACGCTGTGTCTTTGGGCGAGTACTTTCACTTTTTGGATATAACGCTGTGTCTTTGGGCGAGTACTTTCACTTTTTGGATATAACGCTGTGTCTTTGGGCGAGTACTTTCACTTTTTGGATATAACGCTGTGTCTTTGGGCGAGTACTTTCACTTTTTGGATATAACGCTGTGTCTTTGGGCGAGTAATTTCACTTTTTGGATACAACGCTGTGTCTTTGGGCGAGTAATTTCACTTTTTGGATATAACGCTGTGTCTTTGGGTGAGTACTTTCACTTTTTGGATATAACGCTGTGTCTTTGGGTGAGTACTTTCACTTTTTGGATATAACGCTGTGTCTTTGGGCGAGTACTTTCACTTTTTGGATATAACGCTGTGTCTTTGGGCGAGTACTTTCACTTTTTGGATATAACGCTGTGTCTTTGGGCGAGTAATTTCACTTTTTGGATACAACGCTGTGTCTTTGGGCGAGTAATTTCACTTTTTGGATATAACGCTGTGTCTTTGGGTGAGTACTTTCACTTTTTGGATATAACGCTGTGTCTTTGGGTGAGTACTTTCACTTTTTGGATATAACGCTGTGTCTTTGGGCGAGTACTTTCACTTTTTGGATATAACGCTGTGTCTTTGGGCGAGTACTTTCACTTTTTGGATATAACGCTGTGTCTTTGGGCGAGTACTTTCACCTTTTCAAAAAACCGTAGAGCCTTAACACTGCTCAAAATACTTACCTTTACCAAGTCTTTAGGTCTATACACTGAAGATATGAATGTGAAAGGCTTCTAAGGGAATGGTAAGGTTCTTGTCAATATTATTTGCGTTAAGAATGTCCGGTAAATTTTATGTATTATATCTTCATAAATAAAACCAACACAATGCAGAAGTAACAACACATTTAAAAGTATGGTCTTTCACTACTCCCACATGTTTCGGCACTTCTGTGCCAGCTTTAGGTAGTCCATGCACCAAATTTAAAAGTTGCTAATGTGTAACAGACTACGTCCGTAATACTAATTAAATATAGCATTCAACAGTTAATTTCTAAGTGCAGGGTGGTTAATGTATAAACATATAGTACATAATATATGTATGTAATGCTTTTATATTATGTTATAATGTGTTCATATTAACCACCCTTCACTTAGAATTTGGATGCTCAGTGATGTATTTAATGAGTATTGCGGATGTAATCTGTTACATAGTACCAAATTTGTTGTATGAACTCCCTGAAGATGTCACAGACGTGCCGAAACATGTAGGAGTAGCGAAAGACCATACTTTTAAATGTTTGTAACATGTGCATTGTTTTGGTTTCATTAACGAAAACTAAGCAAAATGCACGGAATGAAAAATTTTACAGTATTTTATATCTTCTTTGTCTTCTCTTTACAGATTCGCTACATTGGATGGTTGCCCCATGTGGGGTGTACCCGGACAGCAATTTTCTCTTAGATAGAAGTCATGTGTCGTGACCCAAACTACTTTTTTTTGGCCATGATGTGTCAACTTTTAGAGTTGTGTCCTGCGCAGTACCTGGATTGGTCTGTGGGTAAGTTCGCAGTGCATTCTGGTTCCACCAATGTGGCAGAGGTCCTTGTTAGTTCACGCCGAAGAGACAGTACAAACCTGAGCATTCCTAAGCTACTCTTTGGTAGTTATTATTCCTCAGGGTTAACTGAACCAGAGATGGAATCGTATAATTATGTTAATAAATATACATGGCTCATTGACATGTAAAGGGAAAGTTGTGCATGTGAAATCCATCTGGTGATTAGTGCCATTTGTCAGATATTGAAAATGCGATATATATATGATAAACAATAACCTGGTTTAGAAACTCCACAATCTTTTTGAAATTGGCAATTGCCTTCTTTTTGTTTGATGAAGATCGGGATATTGCTACTATTTCTGGCTTACTGCCAACATATCTCGTCCTATTGGCTAGCTACAACTACTTCCTAAACTACTATTGCCCTCTATCGGCCTAATGGAACAACATCTTTTATAGATATCCATTAAATTGTTTAAATTGACACTGTTCAAAGTTTTTTTATATTTTGTTCCAGTGAAAGTTTGTTAAAGGTTTTTCACATTAGACTTGATTATAAGCAAATTTGTGAAAGTTGCGTCTTTATTCTTTTTTTGGTATGACTGGCAAAGTTTCAGGGTCATCACTTGAAGAGACGTCGCTTTTCATCTGAATGGTTGCCCATTTCCGTCTTTCGCAAACAAGTCACTAAATTTCGAAGCGTTTTTACGGCATAGAGAAGTAATGAAAGTTGCTTCTGAGCATTACATTCTGCCAACGAACTGTTTAAATTCCATTCGGAGTTACACAGTGCAGGCATGGCAAACTGACACAGCTATCGTTCTCAACAAATGTTTTCCAGAGTCTTTGTTTGGCTCATGCAATTTTATGCAATACTAAAAGTGAAATAATATCAAGATGAAGTAACAGAATTCGATTAAGTAAGATGAAGTAACGTATTCGATGAAGTAGATGAAGTACAGAATTCGATAAGTAGATGAAGTAACGATTCGATGAAGTAAGATGAAGTAACAGAATTCGATGAAGTAAGATGAAGTAAAGAATTCGATGAAGTAAGATGAAGTAACAGAATTCGATGAAGTAAGATGAAGTAACAGAATTCGATGAAGTAAGATGAAGTAACAGAATTCGATGAAGTAAGATGAAGTAACAGAATTCGATGAAGTAAGATGAAGTAACAGAATTCGATGAAGTAAGATGAAGTAACAGAATTCGATGAAGTAAGATGAAGTAACAGAATTCGATGAAGTAAGATGAAGTAACAGAATTCGATGAAGTAAGATGAAGTAACAGAATTCGATGAAGTAAGATGAAGTAACAGAATTCGATGAAGTAAGATGAAGTAACAGAATTCGATGAAGTAAGATGAAGTAACAGAATTCGATGAAGTAAGATGAAGTAACAGAATTCGATGAAGTAAGATGAAGTAACAGAATTCGATGAAGTAAGATGAAGTAACAGAATTCGATGAAGTAAGATGAAGTAACAGAATTCGATGAAGTAAGATGAAGTAACGAATTCGATGAAGTAAGATGAAGTAACAGAATTCGATGAAGTAAGATGAAGTAACAGAATTCGATGAAGTAAGATGAAGTAACAGAATTCGATGAAGTAAGATGAAGTAACAGAATTCGATGAAGTAAGATGAAGTAACAGAATTCGATGAAGTAAGATGAAGTAACAGAATTCGATGAAGTAAGATGAAGTAACAGAATTCGATGAAGTAAGATGAAGTAACAGAATTCGATGAAGTAAGATGAAGTAACAGAATTCGATGAAGTAAGATGAAGTAACAGAATTCGATATGAGAGTAAGAATGATAGTGATAACAGAATTCGATGAAGTAAGATGAAGTAACAGAATTCGATGAAGTAAGATGAAGTAAAGAATCGATGAAGTAAGATGAAGTAACAGAATTCGATGAAGTAAGATGAAGTAACAGAATTCGATGAAGTAAGATGAAGTAACAGAATTCGATGAAGTAAGATGAAGTAACAGAATTCGATGAAGTAAGATGAAGTAACAGAATTCGATGAAGTAAGATGAAGTAACAGAATTCGATGAAGTAAGATGAAGTAACGTATTCGATGAAGTAAGATGAAGTAACAGAATTCGATGAAATAAGATGAAGTAACTTATTCGATTTTCCAGACGTTTTGAAGTTACATAACAGGAAAATGTACATTAATGCTTTTCACTTAATAATATTAACAGTCGTCACATTTAGGCGGCATTCACTGAATAATTTAACAGCGAATCAGTGGGGGGGGGGGTTGGGTGGTGCAAACAATGTAATAAAAACAAGGCTGTTCCATAACTATGTTTTGTAACATGGTAATTTTTTACGGTGTGGAGTTGTTAGCACCTCGCCCAACCCCCAAACTGGACGACGACCCCTTGTCGGCTGTCCGCGACTGCTTATTCAATGTATTCGCAGCTACCCTTCATATCCGCAGGCCGTTCCTCCATCCGCAACCTGAGGACGCGCCATGCCGTGGTGACAGGGACCAACTTATCGTGGTGACAGGGACCGACTTATCGTGGTGACAGGGACCGACTTATCGTGGTGACAGGGACCGACTTATCGTGGTGACAGGGACCGACTTATCGTGGTGACAGGGACCGACTTATCGTGGTGACAGGGACCGACTTATCGTGGTGACAGGGACCGACTTATCGTGGTGACAGGGACCCACTTATCGTGGTGACAGGGACCTACTTATCGTGGTGACAGGGACCGACTTATCGTGGTGACAGGGACCGACTTATCGTGGTGACAGGGACCGACTTATCGTGGTGACAGGGACCGACTTATCGTGGTGACAGGGACCGACTTATCGTGGTGACAGGGACCCACTTATCGTGGTGACAGGGACCTACTTATCGTGGTGACAGGGACCGACTTATCGTGGTGACAGGGACCGACTTATCGTGGTGACAGGGACCGACTTATCGTGGTGACAGGGACCGACTTATCGTGGTGACAGGGACCCACTTATCGTGGTGACAGGGACCCACTTATCGTGGTGACAGGGACCTACTTATCGTGGTGACAGGGACCGACTTATCGTGGTGACAGGGACCGACTTATCGTGGTGACAGGGACCTACTTATCGTGGTGACAGGGACCGACTTATCGTGGTGACAGGGACCCACTTATCGTGGTGACAGGGACCTACTTATCGTGGTGACAGGGACCGACTTATCGTGGTGACAGGGACCGACTTATCGTGGTGACAGGGACCGACTTATCATAACTTCCTTAACTATGCAAATTGTAGTTCAGAAATTTGAGAGTTACGCAAGCAACTTGTTACCTCTGTATGCACGTACGTATGTGTGTATGTATGTGTGTGTATATATGTACGTATGTATGCAAGCATGTATGCATATATGTATGTATATATGTACGTATGTATGCAAGCATGTGTGCATATATGTATGTATATATGTACGTATGTATGCAAGCATGTATGTATGTTTGTATGCCTGTTTCTATGTGTGTGTATATATGTATGTATGTATGTATGTGTATGTATGTAATATATGTATGTAATGTATGTGTGTATGTAATGTAATGTATGTCATATGTATGTATGTATGTATATATGTATGTACGCTAATTACTCGCACGGTGCAGCCAGTATGTTACAAGTACCTCACTTCCCGTTTCACGACGCACGTTTTCCTCCCACAAATGCCGCTAAGAAACATGCAGCATGTCAACAGCAGACACAAGTAGGCACTGACAGCTTGCGTCATGCCACTGGCAGCGACGTACAGGCAGTGTGTTAGTATCGAGCCCCCTCCCCCCAAGAAAGTCTCATGAAATAAACTGTGAACTCTTATAGAATACGGGCCGCGATAGCTCAGTCGTTATAGCGACTCGCTACGGGCTGGACGGTCCGGGGATCGAATACCGGTCGGGGCGAGATTATCCTGGGGCCCACCCAGCCTCCTATACTATGGGTACCGGGCCTCTTTCCGGGGGGTAAAGCGGCCGGGACGTAGCGTTAACCACCCACCCCCATCTAGCGTCGAGGTTAAAGAAAGAGTAGAGCTATACCTCTACTCCCCCTCTGGGCCTTAATGGCCTGTTCTAGGGAGAGCTTTACCTTTACCTTTACTCTTATAGAGTAAGACAAGTGTAACACGTTGTGTGTATCAGTTTGTGTTGAGGTTACTGGCAGGACATCGCGTACTGTGTTGTGTTATCTGAACACAGAGACCACACCGAGTAACACAGCTAGTGGTAACACCACACAACACCGCAACACCGGAACGTATTCGTCTTTATACCGTGGTGATTCAGTGACTCAAGTAGCTGAATAACTATATAAACCCATAAAGTACAGTGGTAAGAGTATATACCATACCGTTTAACATTAAAATAATCAGCTTTTTGTCTGTAGAATTTATATACAGGGCATACACAAAAGAATGGTGCGGTTTTAATAGTGTTCACTATTAAAACCGCACCATTATTTTGTGTATGCCCTGTATATATTATTTCCCTGTTATTTTCAGGATAAACTTAATACTTGCAATAATATTCTGTCGGGCTTCCAGCCGTGTCAGGTGGTTGAGAGGCGCGTAAACCAAAGCTGGATGTTCCCTGATGCCGAGACAATAGACGACCCTCGAAAAAGGTCAGCTTATTCGCCTTTCAACCACCTGACGCCCCTCGCAGCCCGAAAGAGTTCTGTAAGAACTCACAAACTTTACTTCCATATTGTGCGGGTTTCTATTTCGTCAGTTTTTGTGTTATAAATTAGAATTGAATATATTGAATAAATAAAAATTGTCCCTCCGGCCGGTGTATAACTGCGGCAAATTTTATTGGTAATCAATTGGATGTTTTCAGAAGGCAAATTGTCACACTTAGTCAGATGTGATAATTTATTGTATTATTTTAAGGTGTTTTTAATAATTCTTTAAGTAATTTTTATTTGTTTGTTTGTTTGTTTTGGTTGTGTTTGTTTCATTTGTGTCCTGTTTATTGTCCGTTGTTATTTGTGTTTGTATGTTGTGCTGTTTGTGTAATTGGCCTTCTGGCTGTTGACTTGGCACATTAATAAACTAGAATTGAATTGAATATTATTTTGGGTTTATTATTGAATGCTCTGCAGTTTCTGTTACGTCAGATTCGTCAGACATAACCTCAAAGTTTCGCACCGTCGCCATATTTGTTGTTATCGATCCGTAAACAATATTTCATTTTAAGTTCAGTTATGTTTATGTTCTGTATTCGTACCGAATTTTGCACGCCTAGCTCCGACGTTTCAACAGTTCTCGCCACTAAACCGAAAAGTAAAGAAGATCTGTACGCTACCGCCGTGATGTCAATTTACATTCAACAAAAAAAAAACAGTATTGTAGCTGCCTCCGAAACGTCGTGAAAGTCAAGTATGCCCCATATAAAGTACAATTTCTAAAGTAACTTTCTTGTACGTTTTGGACTTTCCTGTGTCTGCCGGGAGTGAAATAAGTTGGCTTATATTACCTTCCATCTGCGATTTGGTTTTCCAAATTTTTCTGTTTCTAGTAATTTTTATTTCCAATCAAAATTTTTTATTTTATTTAGTGTTCCGTCTACAATTTCGCTAAAAGATCTACGCAGTGGCAAGAGAAGCGAGGCTCCCGTGTTTCTGAAGGCGATACACGAAAGGTTGCTAGGCCACAGTTAGTGTTTATCCCGAGGAAGTGTTGGAGTAAAATAAGTGGTTATCTGGCGTCTGGGTCATGACACTGTCAGCGCATCGCTGCTGGGACAGACATTATCTTGGAGAGAGATATGAGAGACGAAGGATCCAGCATTGAGCTGCTGCAGAACACGTAATATAGCAAGGGTGGCCAGCTAGACGAGTTTCGGGAGTCGCACTTTGCCATGTCTTTGCTCATCAAAAACGTACGGTAGCAACACAGCTCACTGCCTCACACAACGCGGCCAGCGCTTCCTATTAGCGACACGAGGAAATATTGTTTGTTGGGAAATCCACCAGATGCACTAGTGGTCTGTTGTACAGTGTTCTTTATGAGAAATATGGGTTATTATTTGTCACAGGCAACTTGCGCGAGCCGCACCAGTGACGTGCGCACGCCACGTATGGGCACCCCTGTAACATAGCATGTATGATAGTTGGGGTTTCGACAATTTGGCCTGATTCTATTGAAATCTGTTACATTGTTCTGGGGTGTAAGTGTGTAGTTTGGTAAATATGCGGGGTCTTCTGAAATATCAGTACCTGTCTACCAGACTAAACGATGTCCCATCCCAGATTATTGTAATATTAACACCCACCATCATGTGAACTTCAAATTTCACATAAGATGCAGTTAAATGTATTTACATGCTTTTCATTGGCTTTTGTTGCAACTGACTACACAAACACTTGTTGGTTTCGTCATGTCTGTCCGTCTGTCCTCCTGTAACATTGCCCGAACTGCCGCCCCGATTTTAATGATCAGACTCGATATAGCAGTCGACTTACAACAACAATATGGCTGACTGCTCTTGAACTTCAGTTTGGTGCATCTGATCAAAAGTTCCCGAACTCCTAGGGAACGCAGTGAAAAATATACTGTATAGTTGTTCTTGATCTTAATATAGTAGGACATTATGAAGGCGTATGGGGGAGCGTAGAAACTGCCTTCTGAAACACATGATTGAAGGAAAGTTAGAAGGAAGGATAGAAACGACGGGACGACGAGGGAGAAGACGTAAGCAGCTACTGGATGAGGAGAGGAATATCGTACATACAATAAAAAGAAGAAAGGCTAACTGGATTGGTCACATCTTGCGTAGAAAATGCCTTCTGAAACACGTGATTGAAGGAAAGTTAGAGGGAAGGATAGAAACGACGGGACGACGAGGGAGAAGACGTAAGCAGCTACTGGATGAGGAGAGGAATATCGTACATACAATAAAAAGAAGAAAGGCTAACTGGATTGGTCACATCTTGCGTAGAAACTGCCTTCTGAAACACATGATTGAAGGAAAGTTAGAAGGAAGGATAGAAACGACGGGACGACTAGGGAGAAGACGTAAGCAGCTACTGGATGAGGAGAGGAATATCGTACATACAATAAAAAGAAGAAAGGCTAACTGGATTGGTCACATCTTGCGTAGAAACTGCCTTCTGAAACACATGATTGAAGGAAAGTTAGAAGAAAGGATAGAAACGACGGGACGACGAGGGAGAAGACGTAAGCAGCTACTGGATGAGGAGAGGAATATCGTACATACAATAAAAAGAAGAAAGGCTAACTGGATTGGTCACATCTTGCGTAGAAAATGCCTTCTGAAACACGTGATTGAAGGAAAGTTAGAGGGAAGGATAGAAACGACGGGACGACGAGGGAGAAGACGTAAGCAGCTACTGGATGAGGAGAGGAATATCGTACATACAATAAAAAGAAGAAAGGCTAACTGGATTGGTCACATCTTGCGTAGAAAATGCCTTCTGAAACACGTGATTGAAGGAAAGTTAGAAGGAAGGATAGAAATGACGGGAAGACGAGGGAGAAAACGTAAGCAGCTACTGGATGATCTTAAGGAAAAGAAAAGATACTGGAAATTGAAAGAGGAAGCACTAGATCGCACCCTGTGGAGAACTCGCTTTGGAAGAGGCTACGGACCTGTCGTAAGACAGACTACAGAATGATGAATGGGGGAGCGGAGGTTTAGCTCCACGCATTTTTACCTCGGCTGTAGATGCAGGTGATTGGTCATCTTCGTGTCTTAGACTTTTAATAGGAGACCGGTTGGCCCACAGACCCAGTCTGGACGCTTTGGGGTAGAGGAAAAGCTCTTGAAGCTCCTTGGAAAGTTTGGTGTCCAGCCCAACACTGTAAAGACGGAAGTATTCCTCCGCAGGGTTTATTGCCGTGTTTACAAGAGCCTGCTACCGGACTATATTCTCATCAAAATGAGTCCGTGTTAGACTTTAGGTTTCCGCCGCGGTGTAGGTTGGCAGTTGTTTACCGACGTTTCGGGACAACTTATCGGTCCCATATTCAAGTGTTATGTGTTTCAAGAAGAAGACTTTTTGGAATGATTGACCTCTTAAGATGGGAGCGATAAGTTGTCCCGAAACCTCCAAGAAGAACGTTTATTGGACTGTTTTGACTCTTGAAATTCAGACCGATACGTTGTCCCGAAACGTCGACATACGCCACACAACATCCTAAAAGAGGAGAGATAAGACCTAAAATGATTCTAGTTTACATAGTCACACTCCACTACTCCGAGGATATTAAACTTTCCTGTGTCTTCCGATTCCAATACAGGCTTCCTGGAACTGGTCTGTCCGTCTTTTTACAGGTCTGCCAACGTCTCTATTTCCCGTCGTAGCATATACACGTATACAGTACTTTTTGGAATCGGTATATCTCCATTATGCCGATCCCAGTAGCCGCGCGGTCTAAGGCGTGGGTCTGTGGCCGTGTGCTTGCTGGTATTGTGGGTTCGAATGCCGCCAAGGGCATGGATTTCTGTCTGTTGTGAGTGTTGTGTGTTTTCAGATAGAGGTCTCTGTGTGGGGCTGATCACTCGTACAGAGGAGTACTACGGAGTGTGATAGTGAAGCCTCAATACTGAGGAGGCCCTGGCCCACTTGGGGCTGTTGCACAGTTGGACAAAAATTAACTCCATCATTCCACAAGATCATGCAAGTTCCGCCGATGATCTTTATGTTTTAATTATGAAATATATATAAAAAACGTATTATTTTGGACGATGAATTCGATCGTAATATTTGTTTCCATCTACGGGTCGCAGAAGTGTCATCTCTGGCGTTTCTGTTCCGATGCAAGATAGGTACAACTCAGTTTATTAGGATCAGTTTTAATGGTATTCTTTCATATATTTCAAGATTTTCTGAACTGTCTCTATGTTTCTTGTTTCCAGACCAAACTTCTGTAGGCATTTCTTATCTGTCTCGTACAAAATTCATCCTCTGACCTTTTCGACATCTTGATTTGATGGAGGGTACAAATTGTCTTATGTTCATGCTTTCTCCTTCGTAGAAAATATTATACGTAAGAGAAGATAAAAGTAAGAAAGGATGAAAGAAAGAATGAAGGGGAAAGGAAGCAAATAATGGGAGGAAGAAATCTGCTGCTCTTATGTCTGAGGCTAAAAACGTGCTACGAAATTGCGTGTCTTATAGCCTGATCGTTTTATAACGCACAGATAAGTCGTCTCTCGTATTATTTTAAACTATTTTTGTCTTCAAAAGAAGAACACACCACAAAATAAATACCACTAACCACGCAGACAGGAGACAAGGAGGTCCTAGCAACACATAACACACAGATAACTGGAATACACGCTGAAAATAGGACCACGCTGCCATTAATTAATAATTATACTATAGAGGGTAGTATAATATACTAATTGATTTTATTGTAATTTTTTTAAATTTAATAACTTTTAGCAAACAATACCACTAATTTTACAAAATTTTATACGATGTGGTAACAAATACTGACTCACTGTTATGACGTAACCAAAGAATTGGTCTATGTAAAAAAAACTCACTTAAAATACCCCCTGATGATGGCAGAATAACTGCCGAAATGCGTATTGGGGCATCGTAATAATGAAGAAAACAGTGAAAAAACTGTCTTAGTGCAGTTGTTGGTACAAATAATTCAATTATTTTTGTCTTATTTAACGACGCTCTCAATAAGATCATATAATTGAGATCTGCACTCTTCTGGAATATGACGCATCGTAGAGTGGTAATTCTGTACGGATGTTTCGGGACAACCTATCGGTTCGATCTTCAAGGTTCAAGGTTTGTCCCGAAACGTCGGTACGTAACTAACACTCTACGCTGCCTAATATCTCAGAAGAGTGCAGATCCCATGTACATCGCGGCGGGAGCCTGAAATCAATCAAGATCTTATGACATCAGTCATCGATAAATGAAAATAAGTATGTGATATTGGTGGAAGGATACTGGCAGGGTAAACAACTACTTGTAGAAAACCCCCCGTTCCACTACCACTTTGTCCACCATAAGTCCCACGTGAATTGATCTGGGAATGATCATGGTCCTCCGCGGTTAGAGGCCGTTCACTAAACCATGCGAGCCCTGACGCGGTCTCGTAGTGTAATTGGTTAATTAGTGGCATCATGCGGAATCCTCAGCTGCTGCCACAGTTTTAATTTAGCGCAAGAGAATTTGTACAGAGACAGCGGCTAGATGGTGCGATAACGTTAATAGATCTACATAAAAACATCTCTGAAAGGAAACAGCTGTAACCATGTTCTTCAGCAGAACGCGATCTTTTGAATGATTTGTGACTGGTTTCTGAACTTGTTTGGAGCTAAGCAATTAATTTATGTCGCACCCGGCCGTCGGTGACCCTAAAGCAGGAGGAAAGCTATCAATTTTGATAACTACACACGTAGGAGTGAACAGAGGGTCACATGCTTTGGCTGGGCAGCTAGGGAGTCGTCGTCGCCTTCCTAAGAAGGAAGAACTCTTCATGGGTAAAGCAGACCTAAACAAGCTTGAGGTCATCTGCAGCGTGACGCGGGCACAACTGTGAATCCTGCCTTCACAGGCTCGCACAAGTTCCCGTGTAGCGCAGTCGGTGTAGTGACTAGGCTACAGGATGTAGGATCCTGTTTTCGAATCCTGACAAGGGCAAGATATCTTTATTTTCTTCAAAACGTCCAGACCGGCTCTGGGGCCTACCCAGCCTTCTAGTTAATGGGTACCGGCCTTTTTTTGCTAAGGGTAAAGCGGCCGGGATGTGAAGTTGACCACTAATCATCTAGTGCCGAGGTAAAAGGTTAAGAATGAGTGGAGCTTTACCTCTTCTCCCCTATAAGCCTTCATGGCGTGAACAGGTGGTTGGTGCTCATATGACTGTCTTGTTTATTATATTCTGTGTGATGATAAATATGCATGGATGTTTAGGAGGAACTTTTGGTACCTCTATTGAGCTAGTTTCACGTGGACCCTGATGTATCATGCAGGCCATATATCGGTATCTTTATCGAACATTCAGGTTCCGTAAAACGTTGGGAATTTCTTGACTAGTTTGGGGACCTTTAGTTGTGTCATTGTCATTGGTGTATATTTCGAGAGCCTTAGTTCACATTTGCGTAATGTGGAGACAAAACCTGACACCATTTCTGTGTTTGTACATCATTCGACGGGGTTCTGCGAGATTGACTTTGAATGCATGCCTTATCGGATAATGTTTAAGCGTTTAACATTGCCTTGTTAAAGGTAAACCCATTGTGTTGTGAAACGATCAATTGATAAAGGTGACTATGAAACAACGCAGTAAGGATATGTACATGACATATATACTTGTACTTTGTTTTTATGTTTTCATACGAAGCCTAATGATTGCCCTTTTGGGCCGAAACATGTACCTTATTGGTAACAATATATTGCTATAACATAAATATACTTATGTTTGATGGCGATCTTTACAATTCAATCGTTAAGTCTTTAGAGGTTATTTGGTTGCTATATGTACCACCAGGTTTAATATTCACAAATTCTACGTTCTGCCCACACAGATGTATATTTATGTTTTGTGTGGATCTCAGAACAAACAGCGATTATTTCACTGTACAACATTAACTGACTGGTTTGTATAACTGAGACGGAGTGTGTTTACTGCGCGGTACGGACTGTATTTATGTGTTTTGTGTGGATCTCAGAACAAACAGCGATTATTTCACTGTACAACATTAACTGACTGGTTTGTATAACTGAGACGGAGTGTGTTTACTGCGCGGTACGGACTGTATTTATGTGTTTTGTGTGGATCTCAGAACAAACAGCGATTATTTCACTGTACAACATTAACTGACTGGTTTGTATAACTGAGACGGAGTGTGTTTACTGCGCGGTACGGACTGTATTTGTGTGTTTTGTGTGGATCTCAGAACAAACAGCGATTATTTCACTGTACAACATTAACTGACTGGTTTGTATAACTGAGACGGAGTGTGTTTACTGCGCGGTACGGACTGTATTTATGTGTTTTGTGTGGATCTCAGAACAAACAGCGATTATTTCACTGTACAACATTAACTGACTGGTTTGTATAACTGAGACGGAGTGTGTTTACTGTGCGGTACGGACTGTATTTATGTGTTTTGTGTGGATCTCAGAACAAACAGCGATTATTTCACTGTACAACATTAACTGACTGGTTTGTATAACTGAGACGGAGTGTGTTTACTGCGCGGTACGGATTGAATATTTAAATATAATTAAGGTTAATTTTCGTCTTTATAGGGTTAATTACCTTGAAAACGGAGAGGCTTGCGGACAATGAGACTCGAACACAACGTTTTTTACATGCCTCTCTGAAACTTTTGTTGTCTTTGAAAAGAGTTTTGACTAGGTGTTTCCAAGGTGCACACAAACGCAAGTATTGTCTTCTTAGTGTCGCCGAATTTTAAACAAAATTGGAAGCTGTCTGTAAATTTCAGTAAGGTTCTTCTTCCAATGTCTCGACAGCCCCTTGGGGGCCTAGGCCGCCTCATTGTTCGAGGCTTCACGATCACACACTTTAGACACACCACAGTCGGTAGGACTCCTCTGGACGAGTGATCAGCCCGTCGCAGAGACCTCTACCTGACAACACACAACACTCACAAGAGACAGACATCCATGCCTCCGGCGTGATTCGAACCCACAATCCCAGCAAGCGTGCGGCCGTAGACTCACGCCCTAGACCGAGCGGGCTCTGGGATCGGCGTTCAGTAAGGTTACCAGTCTCAATTTCATTGATTCCATTTAACTGTTCTAGAGTTGTTTCATGTGGACATAGATACGGCGGAACCGTTCTTAGCTTGACCTTGAAGACGAAGGCACTACGAAACTTCGGGGATTATTTAAACTATCCAACAATGTTGCATTAATATTCCAGAAATTTTGAATCTTCATGGCACAATTAGTAGGCGGATATTTTGTAACTTTTAAATGTGCTGTCACTAAGAGAACAGGCAGGGTTGCCACTTTTTGGGCCAGATATGATCACAGGCACTCCAGAATAATAAGCAGGAATGCCAACTACTGTATCCTAACAATGACTACATTTCCGTACGCAGCCCAAGCAGTAATACGAATGATACACTAGCAGCATCACAGCCACCTTCAGTGTATCTTGCCTCGCGGTCTATTAGTTCAGCTAATCTGTTTCATGTGCGGTTGATCTGACAGATATCATGCACCCACGATCAAACACGCACTTTGCTCCATTCCTCCCCCCTAACTGCGCTGAAATCACCCTCTCTGTAAGCGGAAATACGGGAACTGTGTGACTGCAACGTCGATCCCATTGGCCGCGGCAGCTCGCTTCCTGGGATTGCGTTTTCGAATCCCACCAGGGGGGTATGGATGTCTGTCTCTTGTGAAGTGTTGTGTGTTGGCAGGTAGAGGTCTCTGCGACGGGCTGATCACTCTTCCAGAGGAGTCCTACCGATTGTGGTGTGTCTAAAGTGTGTGATCGTGAAACATTGATAATGAGGAGGTCATGGCCCAGTAAGGGGCTGTTGCGCCAGTGGAAAAAAAATGACTCCATTGCAGTCGTATTTGTCGTCATTACCAGGCTGCCATAATTTTTCTGTGTTAGTGCGTCCTGAAGCCCCCCCCCCCTCCCCCGCCACTGCTCCCATCAACTCCACGAACCGTAAAACAGGAAAAAAAAATGACTAACAATATTTTTCTGCCCACTGCTCCCCGATATACGGAAGATCATTGCTTCCTTTGAAGGTACCCAGGCTTGGCCCACTTGTCCTGATAAAAGTAGTATTAAGATGAAGATAAGTTCTTAGCAATGGTGGATTGATGCTAACAAGTGAAAAAAAAGAGTAGTACTGGGAGAAGAACCTGTCTTAGTGCAACTTCATACAGGAAATACCTCACATTTTACTGTAACCGATCTTCCGCTTTGAGAACCGGCGACTAACATCCACAGCAATGGCACGCTCTACGAAGCGTGAAATTTATCGTAATAATATATAAAAATTGTCGACCTCGATGGACTAGTGGTTAGCGGGTTCGATCCCGACCGAGGTCGATGGATTTTTTAAGGGTGATAAAAATCCGTAGCACAAATTCCTTCGGAGGGGAAGTAAAGCCGTCGGGCCCATGTCGTAGATTTACGGCATGTAGAAGAACCTTACGGGCATGAATAGAACTAGTAATGCTCGTAAGCAAAATTCAAAGCGGTCTTTTCTCACCCAAGTCTCCTGACTGCCTGCCAGATGGCTCTGGCGGTCACATCAGGATCGATAGAACAGCAGCGCGGCCAGTTGGCCAGTCACCAACTGCCACGAATGCGCACGACTCAGTAACCTCGGAAAGAGGAGGCCCGAGCCCATATAGGGCTGTTGAGCCATGGTTATTATTATTACTGTAATATATAAAAATTAATGTCCTGCCTTATATAAAATGCAGTGCATCTCCATTGCAAAGACCAGCCAGTTAGTGCTGTAGTGACATACGTGTAATGGCTGTTTGGTTTGAGACTCACACCAAACACGCAAACACACTGTGTGATCAAAACGTTACAGCAGGTTGCACAAAGAGTGTAGTTGCTTTTTTACTTAAGGAACTTCCTGTACGTTGGTTTATTCTGTGACATTGTGTAGTTACTGTGACTGAGGACCAAGAAATGTTTCTCAATGCAGTCTTCAGGTACGTGGCACGATGTTTGCAATCGATTATCAATATTTCTATACACAATACTGCTAACATGTTAATGAAACAGAGACAGTACGTTCCTCCGAAACGTTGGTAAACCTCCGAAGATTACACGAGGTCATACCCAAGAACACGGCAGTATTTGTATTAACACCGCGATGACTCAAAACATTGGTGGACAAATCCCGGGCGTCTGGTCGCCCGGAAGGCCCAGTTTTTTCTAATATTTTCAGCATATTTACAAAGTTTCTTTTTTCTTACATAGAAAACTGTGCATCATCTCTCATGCGCTGACAGAAAGCGCCAGCTAAAGGTGAGATTCTCTGGTAAAGGTAAAGTTTCCCTACATCAGGCCATAAAGGCCTAGAGGGGGAGTAGAGGTATAGCTGTACTCTTTGTTTAAACTCGGCGCTAGATGGGGTGGGTGGTCAACGCCACGCCCCGGCCGCTTTACCTCTGGGAATGACCCGGTACCCAGTCTACAGGAGGCTGGGTAGGCCCCAGGGCCATTCTGGATCGATGCTGAAAATCTCGCCCCCATCGGGATTCGATCCCCGGACCGTCCAGCTCGTAGCAAGTCGCTATACCGACTGAGCTATCGCGGTTCTCGAGGTTCTCTGGTCTCTCCATAATTTTGGGTCTTCAGTATAGAACGTGATTTATGTAAGTCTTCTGGGGCCTAGAATGGAGGTGGCTCTAGACTTTTGGAACATCTTATGTCCCTGGCTTAAAATTCTGAAATCATACATGGAAAGGAAATTGCCAATAAATATATTTAATTGAACGGAAGTTTTGAGAATCAGATTTTCTGCCTTTTGGTTTTGTCTGTTGATGTTTTATCGGCGAGGATGAGACGGACGGTCCGGGGATCGAATCCCGGTGGGGGTGAGATTTTCAGCACCCGTCCAGACCAGTCCTGGGACCTACCCAGCCTCTTGTACAATGGGTACCGGGTCATTCCCAGGGGTAAAGCGGCCAGGGCGTGGCCTTGAGCACCCACCCCCCATCTAGTGCCAGGGTTAAAGAAAGAGTAGATTTATACCCCTACTCCCCCTGTGGACCTTCATGGCCTGTTCTAGGGAGAACTTTACCTTTAGTTTACCGACGAGGATTCACTACACGTACACAGACCATAAGCTAACGGTGTGTAACAACTTTTTAAACAATCACGTCTTGTAACAGGCGGCTGGTGGCCCAGTGTTACCTCCTCTCTTTTCTGTAGCCATTTCCCTATAAGCTGATCGTACTCCACGAATGTTTCTTGGAACCAAGTAACAGGTAATGGGCCTCATTCTCTTCATAAATCACGCTATATAATTTAGAAATACCAGGAAATCAGTAATGACTGAACGCAGCATTTGCTGTCATTACATGATGTTACTACAGACCTACTGTGGAATTAGGCCCTCGTTACACCAATATTTTGTTGGACACTGGCCATTGTTTGAGATGTGTGTTACTTTATACACCTGACGTTTCGGCAGTCGCCGTTAAACGTCATCTTAAGGCGACTGGTTGTCATACAGACGGATTTATTATTAACCAGTTAATACAACTAACCAAGTAGACATTCATGGATCACAGAGAAACATTTACTATTTAGACTTTGCTACATGTTTCGGTCTTCTCCACCATCGCCAGGGATATCATTTAATGCTTACAAGAAGATACACAAGACTTTACATGTTTTGAGTGCAACAAAATAAATAAGGAAAATAAATCATCTCATTATCATCACATCTATCACATATCATCATTTCTCACACCATCTCATCATTTGCTACATGCAGTTGGGCATTGCCCTTCAGTCTCCTCCTCCAGAAGTCCCTTTATTGGTCTTCCCTGGTTCCTCCTGCCTTTTGGTGTGTAGTTTTTTGGAAAAGAAAAGAAAATATGTAATTTTAAACACCCTGTATAATAGTCTTGGTAAAACTGGAGTACATGGTAAAAATTTATTGCAAAATTATCATTGATGTTTAATTTTTAAAAGGACCGGGTTCGTATGGCGCTTATTTACCTATAGGGCGGTAATCATGTGGTATTTGTAATGCAAATGTGCTGTGTTTTCTGAGAGGTACGAAGTGCAAAGTACTAAACAGATGCACTGTATTTTCTTGGATGATTGTTTGATGTTTATGTTTCGATAATTCAAGATATTTGTGATTAAAGCATTTCAGGATGTAGAAAAAGCAAACAGCAAATACATATAACGGAAATGCAATATGCGACCTTTTAGGCTTTCGCAGCGGTGGAGTCGAGGACTTTGTCAAAAGGTGTGACGTGTCGTCTTATAACGTATGAAAAGAAATTCAACGTGTTTTGTTATTGCTTCCGAGTCTTCTTAAATAATTTGTTTAATTTATGTACCTGTCTGTATTTTCTAACCTTTTTTTCCTGTGGTGAAGGGCCCCGCAGCAGATGCTACTGACGCACCGCAGCCTTAAGGCTTATTGTGCAACCCTGTGACGAAGATGAAGAAAAAGATGATCAGTTTTTTTTTTCATTTTTCCAAGTAATGGAGCACCGGTGGAATTAAATTGACAGGGGAAAACCGAAGTACTCGGGGGGGAAAAACCTGTCCCAGTGCCACTTTGTCCACCACAAACCCCACATGGGCTGACCCGGGATCGAACCCGGGCCTCCGACTCCGCATTTTGATACAGATATATTCAGATAACTTGATATCTAAGCTCCCTAACACGGCAGACAGCTGTAGTCGGCACGGTCCGGCCGCGGCTTGGCTCACGTCGGCATTGCCAGGCAATGTTATACCTGTTCCAAAAACATCTACTCTGTTGAGAGTATGAGTGCGTTGTCTGTAGCAATGAAATCACTTATCTTAAGGTTAAATGTTACGTGTTATGTTAGAAGGGCCCGTGCAAGAAATGTTTGACCCTCCAATTCGCTCCATTGCTTAAACGACACTGCAGGGTCCTGCTAGTTATGAGACAATGTTTTTGAAACGGAGAGAAAAAAGTTGAAGCTGCGTGCGCAGTGCTTCCCCCCTGACCAGCTTTTATCTTCACCCCCGCGCTAACAGGTATCAAGTTATCTGACGAGGACAGTATTTGTATTTACGTCAGTAACACAAACTGCGAATAATGTATGTTTATTGTCCCACAAATATACACATTTATTCACTGTTAATTGTGTAACACAGTGCTACATGTTTCGAACCTTATCCCGGTTCATCTTCAGGGACTTCAGTAATTTAAATTATAATGATTATTTTACATCAATGGTACAATTTATTGATGTAAAAAAAAATCAGTGTAATTTAAAACACTGAAGTCCCTGAAGATGAACCGGGATAAGGTTCGAAACATGTAGCACTGTGTTACACAATTAATAGTGAATAAAATGTACATTTGTGGGACAATAAACATAGAAAATAAAATGTACGGTCTAAGGCTTGGGTCTGCGGCCACTCGCATACTAGGATTGCGGGTTCGAATCCCACCGGGGGGCATGGATGTCTGTCTGTTGTGAGTGTTGTGTGTTGTCAGGTAGAGGTCTCTGCGACGGGCTGATCACTGGTCCAGAGGAGTCCTACCTAGTGTGGTGTGTCTAAAAAGTGTGATCGTGAAGCCTTGAGTGTTGTGTGTTGTCAGGTAGAGGTCTCTGCGACGGGCTGATCACTGGTCCAGAGGAGTCCTACCGAGTGTGGTGTGTCTGAGTGTGATCGTGAAGCCTTGAGTGTTGTGTGTTGTCAGGTAGAGGTCTCTGCGACGGGCTGATCACTGGTCCAGAGGAGTCCTACCTAGTGTGGTGTGTCTAAAAAGTGTGATCGTGAAGCCTTGAGTGTTGTGTGTTGTCAGGTAGAGGTCTCTGCGACGGGCTGATCACTGGTCCAGAGGAGTCCTACCGAGTGTGGTGTGTCTAAAAAGTGTGATCGTGAAGCCTTGAGTGTTGTGTGTTGTCAGGTAGAGGTCTCTGCGACGGGCTGATCACTGGTCCAGAGGATTCCTACCGAGTGTGGTGTGTCTGAAGTGTGTGATCGTGAAGCCTTGAGTGTTGTGTGTTGTCAGGTAGAGGTCTCTGCGACGGGCTGATCACTCGTCCAGAGGATTCCTACCGAGTGTGGTGTGTCTGAAGTGTGTGATCGTGAAGCCTTGAATGTTGTGTGTTGTCAGGTAGAGGTCTCTGCGACGGGCTGATCACTCGTCCAGAGGATTCCTACCGAGTGTGGTGTGTCTGAAGTGTGTGATCGTGAAGCCTTGAGTGTTGTGTGTTGTCAGGTAGAGGTCTCTGCGACGGGCTGATCACTGGTCCAGAGGAGTCCTACCGAGTGTGGTGTGTCTCAAAAAGTGTGATCGTGAAGCCTCGAAAAATGAGGCGACATAGGCCCCCAAGGGGCTGTCGAGTCATTGGAAAAAAAAAAAAAAATGTCTTCAGATATACCATGACAGTTCGTTTCCATACTATTTGCAGTTTATCCTTTACAGCCGTTCTACCGTTCTTTGCTGTGAAGACTATTGGTTTTCGCAGATCATAATTAAATAAACCAGCATTATACTCACGTTAACTATACCTGTCTATGGATATTGTACGTTGTCAGAAAAAGTCATTAGCCGTATAATTTTATCTTATTAGGTATATTAAAACAAACAAATCCGCTTGCCTGCACATCGCCATGCCTCTCGTGTCTGGAGGTCTAGGAATTTAATGTATTAGCTAGCTTTATACTTAATTATTCTGTTAATTTATTATTACGTAGGAAATTAATTAATTAGTTGGATAGATAATTAGTGACATAACTAATTCACGTATTAATGGTTGTCTTGTTGTTTCAACTGTTTAATTAGTCCTTTGTTGCTAGTTATTTAGTTAACTAATTAGTTTGTTATTATGAGATTTGAAGTTGGTATTGGGTTAGGAACTTCTTAGATGTGACGCCGTGTAGGTTGTATAAGTACCAATGTCTCGAAAGAGCCTGCTGCCTCCGTCTTCTGTTGAGACTGAAGATGGAGGCAGTATTTTACTCCGAATCATTGACGGAAATCAATAACAATACACGGCGTCATATTTCAGAAAATTTTGATCACAACCTTTCGGCAGACTGCTGATAAGTGTAGATCCATCATCACTAATGCTTGAGGCTCGGCCCGGGTTTCAGGAAGACAAATGACGTGGCCTATTAGACATTAGACACTGGGTCTGTCAGTTTCCTTGCGTGACTGTTTTTGTGAGCATTTGAGTCCGGGGTCGAATGATGTCGCCGGAACGTAGGTTGGGAAATCCTGTAGATGAAATATTACGACCTCGGGGGATTTCTGAGACTAACAAGTTGTCTTTGATTTACGTCGCATTGACATAGTGATGGATATCGGAGCCACCGCGCTCAAACAGCGTTCAGAAGCAACAGTTCTAACTCCTCGTCTGGGAGTTACAGAGTGGAAACTTGTTACTCTGCTTAATTAAGTTCCACGCTATAAACATGTATGGATGGAGTGGAGGAATGGCGTCAGGCATTCTTAAAGTCGGTATTAGATGCAGGTGATTGGTCAACATCAGGTTCCGGCTGCTTTACCACCGAGGAATGGGCCCCCGTTGACTCATAGCCGGTCTGGAACCTCTTGTGAAGAGCAAATTCAGTGCCTTTCGGGAATCGAACTGCAGTGCCTTGATGGTAGATTTCATAGCCTTGTCACTACACTGACTGAGCTAACCCGGTTTCTTATACACTGTACGTCCACAATACTTGCGCCCTTCACTGCGTGCGAATTGTTCACCTATTATCGTTTTAAAGAGAAAATTTCGGCTTTAAAACAGCACTGTTTCTGATGGTTGGCCGTGCCAAGGCTCAGGCGGTTAGTCGCCGGCCTCTCACCGCGAAGGCCCGGGTTCGATCCCGATTCAGTCCATTTGGGATTTGTGGTAAACAAAATGGCACTGGGACAGGTTTTTCCCCGAGTACTTCAGTTTTCCTCTGTCAATTTCTTTCTACCGGTGCTCCATTACTTGGAAAAACGAAAAAAAATTAATCATATTCATCGTAGGGTTGCACAATAAGCCTTAAGGCTGCGGTGCGTCCGTAGCATCTGCTGCGGGGCCCTTCACAAAAAAAACGGTTGCCGTTTTTAGCGGTGTTGAACCTCTGTCGCCATTGTCAGACAGTCAGCTAATTTCTGTTCATCTGTATCCTTAATCTGTCACTTGATTCATTTATGCAGTTGGTTTGTTAGTCATCCATGTATTCTGTCGTAGTTTGAAATTCTAACAACAGTGCGTGTAAAGATTATTATTTTCTGTGTTATGCCTGGTAGAAATTTACCGACGTTTCGTGTGAATGTACCGCCCTCATCTTCATGGCAGAAGAATATTCTTCTACCCTACCTTCGTCTTTTACCATGATGATAAAGGCAGTATTTTTTTCCCGAAACGTCGGTAAATATTAGCGTGACTGCACTTCGACGCATTCCGCAAAATGTTAATATGCGGTTATTGTATTTCTTAATAACTCCACGTTAATTAGTCATTCGGTCAATCAATAGAGAATATCGGTCTGTCATTAATATTAGTGATAGTAATGGGGTTATGTCTGTCTGTACACTGGCGACGCATGCGCTAAAACTGTTTTGGATTTACACGTAGAGTCGTGCAGTGAATCTACATATTTCCCGGGCAAGGAGCACATTATGATAAGGCAATGGTGTGGTGCGTAAGATGTGCATGCGTACAGTGGTGTGGTGCGTAAGATGTGCATGCGTACAGTGGTGTGGTGTGTAAGATGTGCATGCGTACAGTGGTGTGGTGCGTGAGATGTGCATGCGTACAGTGGTGTGGTGCGTAAGATGTGCATGCGTACAGTGGTGTGGTGCGTAAGATGTGCATGCGTACAGTGGTGTGGTGCGTAAGATGTGCATGCGTAGAGTGGTGTGGTGCGTAAGATATGCATGCGTACAGTGGTGTGGTGCGTAAGATGTGCATGCGTACAGTGGTGTGGTGCGTAAGATGTGCATGCGTACAGTGGTGTGGTGCGTAAGATGTGCATGCGTACAGTGGTGTGGTGCGTAAGATGTGCATGCGTACAGTGGTGTGGTGCGTGAGATGTGCATGCGTACAGTGGTGTGGTGCGTAAGATGTGCATGCGTACAGTGGGGTGTGGTGCGTAAGTTGTGCATGCTTACAGTGGTGGTGGTGCGTAAGATGTGCATGCGTACAGTGGTGTGGTGCGTAAGATGTGCATGCGTACAGTGGTGTGGTGCGTAAGATATGCATGCGTACAGTGGTGTGGTGCGTAAGATGTGCATGCGTACAGTGGTGTGGTGCGTAAGATGTGCATGCGTACAGTGGTGTGGTGCGTAAGATGTGCATGCGTTACAGTGGTGTGGTGCGTAAGATGTGCATGCGTACAGTGGTGTGGTGCGTAAGATGTGCATGCGTACAGTGGTGTGGTGCGTAAGATGTGCATGCGTACAGTGGTGTGGTGCGTAAGATGTGCATGCGTACAGTGGTGTGGTGCGTAAGATGTGCATGCGTACAGTGTGTGGTGCGTAAGATGTGCATGCGTACAGTGGTGTGGTGCGTAAGATGTGCATGCGTACAGCAGAGATCAGACACGACATGACAGCATTTACTGAACGGAAGAGACGAGATATTATGTTATGTCTTTCGTAGTGTGTTTAGCGAAGATGTCAGTGGCTAGAAGATACAGTGGAACTCGGTTATAACGTCATGAAAGGGACTGAATACATTGTGTCGTTATAAACGAGTGTCGTTATAACCGAGCAGAATAGTGTTATGGTTAACAGTGAGGAATTAATTGGTACCACAGAATATCGAACGTTATAGACGAGGTGTCGTATAAACCAATGTCGTTATAACTGGGTTCGATTGTACTTGGGTCTAAGAGGAGGTAACACGGGGCTGGAAAAATTTCATAATGAGAAGCCTCGTGATTTATACTCGTAATTAATATTATTATTATTATTATTATTATTAATTTGAGTTCAGGTGTTACAGTGCTTGCGAGTGCTTACCGATTAACACCGGTAACCAGCTATTCCTGTGATCGAATGAAGGAAGACGAAAGGGACGAGACATGTTGCAGGTGTGGCAGACAAGAGAAATACATACAGAAATTTGTTGAGGAAACCTGAAGGAAAGAGACCACTTGCGAGGCCTAGGCTGAGATGGGAGGATAACATTAAAATGGATCTTAAAGAAATAAACTGGATAAACGTAAATTGGGGTTTTATTGCTCAGGGAAGGGAAAAAGCGGTAATGAACCTTCTTGTTCCATAAAATGCAGGGAAATTTTTAATTATCTGAGGAACTGTTAGGTTCTCGAGAAGTACTCTGCTCCGTGGAGTTAGTTACCACTTCTAAGCCTAGGCTGAGAGGGGAGGATAATATTAGAATGGATCTTAATGAAATAAGGACTGGATTAATCTTGACCATGATAAGGACACGTGGCGAGATTTTGTTGTTACGGCAATAAACCTAAACTGTGAGCAATTTCTTGATTGGCTGAGGAACTGTTAGCTTCTCAAGAAGACTGCTCCAAGGAGTTGGTTCTTTAGTCATTTCGCTAGTTATTAGTTAGTAAGCCGATTCCAGTGGCCGTGCGGTCTAAGGCGTGGGTCTACGGCCGCTCGCTTACTGGGATTGCGGGTTCGAATCTCGCCGAGGGCATGGATGTCTGTCTCTTGTGAGTGTTGTCTGTTGTCAGGTAGAGGTCTCTGCGACGGGCTGGTCACTCGTCCAGAGGAGTCCTACCGAGTGTGGTGTGTCTAAAGTGTGTGATCGTGAAGCCTCGAAAAAATGAGGCGGCCTAGGCCCCCAGGGGGCTGTAGAGCCATAGGAAAAAAAATTAGTAAACTATCTAGACCATATTGTGAGCTTATGTGAGTATGCGGCAATAGTAGAATGGTAATTCACAGGGTAAAACCGAAGTACCGGGAGAAATTCCTGTCTAGACACGAGTTCATGTACCACATATCCGATAAGTACTGCCCTGGGATTGCATCCGTTCCATCGTGGTAAGAGACCGGAGAGAAACTCCGGAGTTTATTACAGTCCCCGTATTCAGAGGTGTGACTTTGACTTATCGGTGCATTCACCACAGAAAGAACTCATCCGGCTGGACACTGAAGCCCATGCCCAGCACTGAACACAGTGTTTCTGGTCTCAGTAGTTTCTGTTATCTCTCCACGTCACCCCAGTCTACATGTATTGCCCGCCAGTACATCAGTGTTTACCCGCATAAATAACGCGAGATGCATCTTTGCCCGTCTGTGTGTCACTGGGCGCTTTGTAAAGGCTTATCGCTGTCTTCACTTTGGGAGTAATCCTCACAGCATTGCTACGTATCTGGTTAGTGTCAAGTGCTCTTCATGCGGCAATAGACACAGTTGGCCCACGTGTACTAGTACAGCTAATGAATTAAGGCAGAAATAGTGACTATCTCCACGGAGCAGAGTCATTATTCAATAAGCTGCTAGTTCCTCGGCTAGTCAAGAAATTCCCAGCAATTTGTGGAACCTGAAGTTTCTTTACCGTGTTCAAAACAGCCCGCCATTCGTCCCTATCCTGAGCCAGATCAATCCAGTCCACGCCTGTCGTCATATTTCTTGAAGATTCAGTGTAATATTAACCACCCATCTACGACTAGGTCTTTCAAGTGGTCTCTTACCTTCAGGTATCCGTACCAAATACCTGTAAATGTAGAAATGATATAGAAGTAAATTTTGTGTTGGTTGTTTTGTATTCAAAACTTGTCTTTTGCCCCAATTTAACATTCAGTCACATAGTTTAAATAATAAGTAAGGAGTTACTAGCTGAAGTCATTCATCATTCCTTCCTAAAGCACACGCCTCTAATTCTGTATCGTTATTACACAGTGTAATAAGTACAGGGCACACACAAAAGAATGGTGCGGTTTTAATAGTGTTCACTATTAAAACCGCACCATTCTTTTGTGTATGCTCTGTACAGTGCCGATCCCAGTGGCCGCGCGGTCTAAGGCGTGGGTCTGCGGCCGCTCGCTTACTGGGATTGCGGGTTCGAATCCCACCGGGGGCATGGATGTTTGTGTTGTATTAGTTGTAAGGACGATAGCAGGAAACATAAGGTGACATGCAGGACAAAAAAAAAAAAAAAGGACTTCAACAGTACAAAGGGATCTAAGGGGAAAACCCAGGAATTAATACAAAAAAAAAAAATCCCGCCTAGGGCATGGATGTCTGTCTGTTGTGAATGTTGTGTGTTGTCAGGTAGATTTCTCTGCGACGGGCTGATCACTCGTCCAGAGGAGTCCTACCGAGTGTGGTGTGTCTAAAAAGTGTGTGATCGTGAAGCCTCGAAAAAATGAGGCGGCCTAGGCCCCCAAGGGGCTGTCGAGCCATTAAAAAAATACAGTGACCAAGGCACAGGCTGGGCAATTCGATTCCAGTGTGGAAGAGATTGTCTCTCCCCCGACACGACCACATCTTCTCTGAGATCCACCCAGCTTTCTGTTCATGTGTTACCAGAAGTTCCTTTGCTGGAGGTAAAACGGCCGGGGCGTGAAGTTGATCATTTACACCATCTAGTGCCGAGGTTAAGAATGACTGGATTTACACCTTCACGCACCCCTGCCTTCACAGCAAACATCTAGTATTATTTTATTTTCGTAAAGAACTTGCTAGGCTTTTAGCGTAGCTAATCTTCATAGGAGAATCTTTTGGGTTTTGATACCATGTAGAATTGTAGTGTGACACGGACGTTTCGGAAGAACCTTCTGTATTAATGGCTAAATGAAATAGTTGGACGTAATTCCTTAAACAGTAAATATAGAGGGAGCATGTCACTCCGAAACGTCGGTGTCAACTCACGAACCTACACGTTGTCAAAACCCCAAAGAGTCTGATCTGCACATGTGTACCAATTATTTATGTTAGCAAATAGCGGCATGCGGAAATGAAACAGAAGTGGTTGAACCTTGTGTGGCCAACAAGGTGCGTAAAAAAACGCACCTGAAATGGAACGGGTTATGTTGGGCTGCGGGTGACCTTGAAGGTGAAGCCAAGATTTTGATGTTTGTATGACTGTGCATATTGTTCTGTGTTAGTTTGCATTAGCAACGCTACGACAAGTTTTGGAGTAGCTGAGAAACTGTTAGCTTCTCAAGATGAACTGTGTTCCATGGAGTTAGCGTGCGAACTGTACCCAGTTCTAATTCATTACGCATTGTTGACGGCCGATATTTTCAGCGCGGTAAATCAGTTTGGTCCTAATCTTTTGTAACAGCTTGGCGCGTCCTCAAGTTGCGGATGGAGGAACGGCCTCCGGATATGGAGGGTAGCTGCGAATATACTGAATAAGCAGTCGCAGACAGCCGACAAGGGGTGGTCCTCCAGCTTAGGGGTTGGGCGAAGTGCTAACAAGGCCTCGCCCTAAAACCTTACGGTGTATCGAAACATTGCACAGGGCTTCGGACTTGGACCAATCCTTTGGTACAACACAAGCAGTGGAAAAGACTTGAGATTTGGCACGTGGAATAATGTGGGTCTTCAAGAAGTGGGATGGGGAGAAATGGACTGGATTAATCTGGCTCACGATAGGAACAGGTTGCGGGCGCTTGTGAATGCGGTAATGAACCCTCGGGTTCCATAAAATTCGGTGAATTTCTTGACTAGATGAGGAACTGTTAGCTTCTCAGGAAGTACTTTGCTCCATGGAGTTGGTTGGTTGGTTAGTTAGTTAGTTACTGTTTCGTAAGATAGGCCAATCGCCGCGCTAGCTATAGGTATGGTAATCCAGTAATCACTTGATATCTGCGCTCTTCTGGGATATTACGCGGCGTCTTGTGGTAATTGTTTACCGACGTTTCGGGACAACGTATCGGTCCCATCTTTAAGAGCCAAAAAGTCCCTTCTTGGACTTCTTGACTCTTGAAGATGGGACCGATACGTTGTCCCGAAACGTCGGTAAAGATTACCACTCTAAACTTACGACTAGAAGAAAACGCCCAAATACCACAAAAATAAAGAACAAGAAGATAAAACCACATTGACATTACAAGTTTTAATAATTTAACAAAAATATTGGTCTCGTAAGAAATCAACTTTTAAAACTTCAGAGGAAAGGTGGTACCTTCTTTCGAAACGTCAGTAATCAGTAACCCAGTAACACGGCGTGACGTATCAGAAGACCTGTGTAAACGTCGAACCTCGCAAATGAAGTGTGCTTCTTTCTGCAGGTCTTTGTGTTCTGGCAACCTGGAGGCGACAGACGGTGTCCACACACTTGAGCAGGACTTTTCTTTTATCCACATCTTGTAGGTTTTCACTGGTCAGGGTGTCTAGGTCTATTGAAGATGTCTTCCAGTCAGCCAGTGGAAGGACAGACTTTGTTTCGTCTCAAAAAGTGAAATGCAACGGTTGGAAATGTGTAAAACACATTGTCGTGTTGAGGCTCTGTCAGCTTTCAAAAGTTACACAGTGCCAGTAGCAGGTCTGTTCTTACAATGCGGTCAGCAAGCAGGGGGTCGCAAAATGAAGTTCCTTTCATGAAAGACACGACTATTCTTTAAGGTTGGTAGCCCTTTTGAATTACAGGTTTTGGGATAAATACTAGAATAAAAGAAGAAACTAAGAATAAATAACTGGGTAAAAGAAAAGAATTGTGATAAAAGGTTAAAAGCGAGTGGCACGCGTGGTAGACTGTTGATGGTACAAAAAACATTCCAAGCCTTTTATGGTTACCGAAATGTCATTACCGTATTCAAAAGAGACCGCCACTGATTTCTATCTTGAGCCGGTTAAATCCAGTGAACAAACATCCTGTTTCGTTAAGACACGTTGTAATTATTTAGACACAGATGTCACTGTAGGCTGTACATCAGCTACAATCAATTTGACGCTTTCCATCCCGTTGTGTATATAGACTTACATAAGTAACACTACGTGTTACGTCTGACACAAACTGTATTTATTAATATTTTCTCAAACGCTACATGTTTCGATTAAGCTGATGATCAGATTTTTTTATATAAAAACTTAAAACTCAAAGTAGAAGTGTAATTTTTTTTTTTTTTTGCATTTTTGCCTTCAGTTTTAAGTTTTTGTATAAACAAACATCAGATGATGATCAGCTTGATCGAAACATGTAGTGTTTGAGAAAATAATAACAAATACAGGTTGTGTCAGACAGAATACACAGTGTTATTTATGTAAATCAACTACAATGTTAAAAATTTTACCATTTTATCCATTGACTGTATGTATGTGTTTCGTGTAATTCTCATGATCAATAGAGATTATTTCTGTAACAACCTTAATAGACCTTGGTTTCAGGCTTCGGCCGCGATGTTGATGTAATCTGTGGTCTTTTGGGTAATTACACGGGACGCCGTGTAATTACCCAAAAGACCACAGATTACAACCTTAATAGAGTTGTCATTTTAATGGATACTGACTATATTCTGTGCGAGGTCCGACGAACTTTGTTTTTCTATGTAATCTGGGTGCATGTTAGGTTTCAAATTTTTAAAATCATCGTCCCATGTACGCTCTGTCACTCTCACAAGTGGCCCCATCTGTTTCTGTTTTTAAACTATAAATTTGAATGAATTTCTCTCCTTTCCTGTACATGATATATTTCCAGGATAATATTTGTTGTAAGGTATGAATCATAAAGCTCCCCATTGTGTAATTTTCTCAAGTTAATTTTGTTTCCTGTGTTTTTAAGTCCATATAGTTTGGTCTCAGCAATTCGTCTAACAAAATGGCCGTCGTCTAACAAAATGGCCGTCGTCTAACAAAATGGCCGTCTTAGATCAGTGCCATTTATCACAGGCAACCTCTCGTCACTCAGGCCCCGGGTTCCCTCTCAGGACAGTCTGTGTTTGTTTGTTTTGTAGTGCACACGGAGTGGCATTCGGACGGAAGCAGTCCTGTTTTCCCCTGTAAATTATCAGTCAACCATTGTTTCATATTCATTTACCGTCATCATTATTAAATGTAGACCTTGGCAGTATCGCTAAATGAACTACAAAATTTTGAAAGAAATATTGGTTTTAAAGGTAAAGTTCACCCTAGAACAGGCCATGAGGGCCCAGAAGGGGAGTAGAGATATAGCTCTACTCTTTCTTTAACGTCGGCGCTAAATGGGGGTGGGTGGTCAACGCCACGCCCCGGCTACTTTACCCCCGGGAATGACCCGGTACCCATTGTACAGGAGGCTGGGTAGGCCCCAGGGCCGGTCTGGACTGGTGCTGAAAATCTCGCCTCCACCGGGATTCGATCCCGGGACCGTCCAGCTCGTAGCGAGTCGCTATACCGACTGAGCTATCGCGGCCCATAATATTGGTCTTATTGATGTTAATAAATTAAAAAGTTTGACAGGGCACGTTGCAGTTTCATACTAATTCTGCTGAAGTTCTGTCAAAATCAAAAAAATTAATGGGAGGGCGGCAGGACGGAAGACACGCATGGTGACGTCGTTTATCGTATGACGTCATTCTGACGTAGCTTGGGCTGCGGTAACATCTGATTAAAAAACGGGCACTGGAAAGCGAATTTTGTAAATCTGTTAGTAGGTGTAAAACACGTAACGTCAGGCGTCTTAGGAAAGAGATGCAGCGAAAAGCGCAGGACTGGGAGGAAACCCTGTCCCAGTGACACTTTTTTTCCACCACAAATCCCATAGACTGGTCTGGGATCGAGTCCGGGTCTGGGCGGTGACAGGCCGGGGTTTTTTTTTTTTTTTTTTTTTTTTTTCGTGGTGAAGGGCCCCGCAGCTGATGCTACGGACGCACCGCAGCCTTAAGGCTTACTGTGCAACCCTGTGATGAAGATGAGCAGTTTTTTACCAAGTTTTACAATTCATGGAGCACCAGTGGAATGAAATCGACAGGGGAAAACCGACAACTCGGAGAAAAACCTGTCCCAGTGCCACTTTGTCCACCACAAATCTCACATGGACTTGACCTGGGATCGAACCCGGGCCTCCGTGGTGAGAGGCCGGCGACTAACCGCCTGAGCCATGGCACGGCCCACCGTATGTTTGCAGTAAGCCAGTCTATTGGCAGATGAGGTGTGTCGATGCGTGTGCAGATGTGGCTACAGCACATCGGGGGAAGTACATGTTGTCCAAATTGGCACCTTCCCAGCCTTGTTCCATACATCCGACACAGTGGCGTAACGCGTAACCTTCCATTTCGACGAAAACAGCATTCAGCACGATTCGTGTCTGCAATTATTGAATGCGGTTTCGCAAAAAAAAGTCGCCAACACACAAACAGCCGGAAACGCGTGGATATCGTAACGGTCAAGAAATTTGTTTCGTTTCTTAGAAATTTTTGGAGTTGTGATTCATCGGGAAACCTGAAGGGAAAATACAATTTGGAAGAGTTGAGCGTGGATATGAGTGTAATATAGGATCATTATTTCTTCTGACAAATGTCTGCTGCCACTTCCTGTCGGCTCGTTTGTCGTATTAACGCAGCCCAGACCACGACCGCTCACACGCCCTGAGTAGTGACGGTAAAATTGACAAACGTTAGTTGTCAGATAAAATACGGATCCTACGTTAGCCTATAATGGAAATTATTAAAGGGACAGAGTGGAAATATGTGGGAGATCTGCGCTCTTCTGGGATATTACGCAGCGTAGAGTGGTAATTCTCTACTGACGTTTCGGGACAACCTATCGGTCCCATCTTCAAGGGTTAAGAAGTCCAAGAACAGAGTACGAAAATGAATGTTTTGGTTCCATAATTTTATTGATTGATTTATTGATTGAGTTTGTTGGTTGCTACGTTTGTTCGGAAAACCTGAGGTTAACAAATTGTTCCGACGACCTAGGCGTAGATGGGAGGATGATATTAAAAATGGATCTTAAAAGCAAGGTGGGGGGAGCTGTTGATTGGATTAATTGGGCTCAGTATAAGGTGCAGTGGCGTGCGCTTGCGAACGTGGCAATGGACCCTCTGGTTTCATAAAAGACGTATAATTTCATGACTAACTAAGCGACTGTTAGCTTCTCAAGGCTCTGATACATGAAATTACAGCTAGTGTACGAGTAAAGGAAATCTCTCTAGAACAGGCCATGAAGGCCCAGAGGGCGAGTAGAGATATAGCTATACTCTTTTTTTAACCTCGGCGCTAGATGAGGGTGGGTGGTTAACCCCACGTCCCGGCCGCTTTACCCCCGGGAAAGAGACCCGGTACCCATTATATAGGAGGCTAGGTGGGCCCCAGGGCCAGTCTGGACGCGTGCGGAAAATCTCGCCTCCACCGGGATTCGATCCCCGGACCGTGCAGTCCGTAGCGAGTCGCTGTACACAATGTCGCAAATAAGTAGTCAATCGAATCGATATGAAATGGATGGGTTAAAACCGGGCAAGTTAACATCTATCACTGAGCTAACCTTTCAGTTAGAAACTGACAGTGGCAGGAGGGCCGGAGACGTGTAGCAGTGACATTCAAACCAAACAACTACATTTTTTTTGCGTTGCATTTACCGTGCATTTTTGCGTAATTAAACAATTTATACCAACAAATGCACACAGACATACAATGTCAATGGTATATTTTATTTATAGTCTACCCCAATACGTATTTCGGCGTGCTTACATCGCCATCTTCAGGGGGTCGTTGAGGTTTTTTTTAACATAGACCAATTTTCATAAAATACATCGTAACAGCCATAATTATGTATAATAATGTTACAATATTAATCAATGATTGTACAATTTTTTACATACAGTGATCATTGATTAACATTGTTATACATAATTATGGCCGTTACGGTGTATTTTATGAATATTGGTCTATGTTAAAAAAAAACCTCAACGACCCCCTGAAGATGGCGATGTAAGCACGCCGAAATACGTATTGGGGTAGACTATAAATAAAATATACCATTGACATTGTATGTCTGTGTGGATTTGTTGGTAAAAAAAACTGTTTAACTACATTTTTGTTATTGGTGTAAAACTTCCGGCTGACCACAGCGCGTGCTGCTTTACCCAACCCTTCATGGGCATCACCTGCCTCAAGTTCGAAGCTGACCTCCTGCAGAGTTGTCTCTACCCCCTTTTAACCATTCAACCCCCCCCCCCCCCTCTACACCCCTCCCTCCCTTTCCACAGCATGGCCAACGAAGGTAAAGGCCATCATCGTGACACCCACGTGGTGGTGGTAGTTCGTGGCTCGTCCGCTACGAGCACTGGCATCGGTTTACAGTGACCGTGTTCTTGTTGTCGCTTCAGTCGCTGGTTTCGGTCGCGCGCCGTGTGGTTCGTCGTTCGTTTGACATGCGCGTCGAGAGGACACCTGTGGCATCAGAATTGTGGCAATTGTGTTAAGGCCTCTTGTGACCGAACCACAAGTAATCTAAAAGTTACCACGTGGGGATTGAGAAGCTACGGTTGTTGTTATCAAGACACTGTTGTCTGCAGACAGTGATGTTGTACTGGTAATAAACAGTTTGTATTGTGGAGCCGCCTGTAGTGAGGGTGGTGTGGGTTCGTTTCTTTGGGTGGGTTTTGGTGTTTCAAGTGCTTGCATGAGGCACGGGCTTGGCGCTGTGCCGCTCGCCGGAGTCGTGGCTGTTACTGCCCGCCGTCTTCTAGCGGACCGGCCGGCAAGTTGTTTTCGTTGAGACCATCGCACTTGGAACTGATGGGAGTTTATGAGGACGTCCAGCCCGGGATGCATTGGGTAAGTAAGTCCTGTGTGTCTTGGCACCCCCCCCCCTCCCCCCTGGGTCGCCCTTCGTGATCATCATTACGAAATAAATTTTTTGAGACCACGTTGTATTTCACCGTGCAACTTGACATTAATTTTTCAGTTTTTAAACCAACGAATGCACTTCATATTTTCGTATTTTGTTCAATTCACCCTACACATGTTTCGGCCGTAACTCTGCCATCATCACGGTACGTTGATAAGTTCACTTCACTGTTCACCGGTCCATTTGGTATTATCACAGAACCGTTACACTGTTTGAGGCTATTATTTACATTGACAATCACCAGTTCACAAAATTTCTTCAAGTTGTTTCTTGAAATGTCTTGGTTATATAGTATATAGTATATAGAAGTGTATATAGTATATAAATATATAAGTGTAAAGTATAGCACTATAAATTGTGAATATAGAGAATAATTTTAACAATTTCAACAACTTCCACGACACAGCGCTCTATATTCACAATTTATAGTGCTATACCTTACACTTCTAACGCAACATAAATACTATATACACTTATATTACATATACTTATATAACTATATACTATATACACTTATATATACTATATACTATATACACACAGACATTTCGAGAAAAAGTTTGAAGAAACTTTGCATATCGGTGATTGCCAACGTAAATAATAGCCTCAAACAGTGTAACAGTTCTGTGATAATACCAAACGGACCGGTGAACAGTGAAGTGAACTTATCAATGTACCGTGATGATGGCGAGTGACGGCCGAAACATGTGTAGGGTGAATTGAACAAAATACGAAAATAAAAGCTCATTCATTGGTTAAAAAAACTGAAAATTGTTTAAACCAATTCTTGGTCGTCATACTTTTGGCTATGTTGGTTATATGCCAGTTTTATGATGCTGTATCAATCTTTGGCACTTTCGTTAATATTGACTGGGTTATGTTTGTAGGATTATGGGTAGTGCATAGGAGGGGGCACGTGTTATCAGTTGCAGTATTCGCCTATATCGGCTGGGAACACTGTAGACGTAATTCGAACCTGGTACCTCAATGCACTTCGTACCTTATCTCCATTACGAAAGACCACTCGGTTAACGCTGTTCTGGGCAAAGATATTTGATTGTGAGAATCATACGGAGTACACAAGTACACGGCTTGATCAGATCGTAGAGGGATTGTTAAAGCAGACGATGTTTTACCGCTAGGTTATAAAAGGGTAGAATGCGAACTGAACACTGTACCGCTTTGTTATTTTGCTGTTACTTTCATCACATACACAGTTCTAATTTGACCAAAAACGTGTTTGTTGACTGTCTCTTGTATTGTCTTCTTCAGTACTTTACGAAGAATTTAGGAATAGAAGTCTTTTGTCGTAAGCATTTAACGCCTTATTTTACTTAAAATGAAATTAAAACCAACTTGATGCACAATCACTATTAAAAAAACTTTAATAGTAGATTAATTAACCCGACACGTTTCGGTCAGGTACCTGACCATCTTCAGGGGTATACTACATTTAATTTGCGTAATCCTATGTTAAACACACATAAGATATGAGCCTAAAAGTTCTCGTCTTATATAAAGTTTTCACAAATCACTAAAAATCACTAAAACTTCTCTAAAATAGTCAACACTTACAATCCCGCAACAGTTCCACCCTTCATAAAACCCATAGCAATTTAATTTAATTTAATTTATACAAGATGCACGGTGAATACAATATTAAATAAATCCTTTTTTTTACTGTTTTGCAAATTGTCGACCTTATATACTGGCCTTTCTGAATGGTTATACAGTTTTCATTATATGACGCTGCATAATCACTGAACTATTCTAGGCCGGCTAGCCTTAACAAGCATGTACGAAGCGTCATAATTTGAACGCTCGGTACACCAAGTTCACAATAAACCCTGAAATGATAATAGATTTTTTTTTTCGTGGGGCAACAACCCCTAGTGGGCCAGGGACTCCTCATTATCTAGGCTTCACGATCACACTTTAGACACACCACACTCGGTAGGACTCCTCTGTACGAGTGATCAGCTCGTCGCAGAGACCTCTACCTGACAACACACAACAGACAGACATCCGTGACCCAGGCGGGATGCGAACTCGCAATCCCAGCAAGCGAGCGGCCGTAGACCCACGCCTTAGACCGCACGGCCACTGGGATCGGCAATAATAATACAGGGCATACACAAAAGAATGGTGCGGTTTCAATAATGAATATTATTGAAACCGCACCATTCTTATGTATATGCCCTGTATATGCTCTGTACTAAAAAAAAAGATCTTTGACAACTTGGCAATAGTTTATTATATAAACGTGAATTATTTACACATATAGGAATAATTTTAATAACTTTAAAATATTAATTGTAATAATAACAAATGCTGGTCCTAATACTTGAACAGCAAATGAATGTAGATAGACCTAAAGCATACGGCCTGTGAATCCAAGTGTTGCAGAGTAGTCGTGTAACAGACACTATAGGAGAGAGTTCGAAATCTGCGATTAACTTACAATAAACGTAACATTGTATTGCGTTATAGACTGGCGATTTATACAGACAAGCAGGGCCCGCCTTACGCCGATTGGACCGATTTGACGCAATCCGGACCACCTCGCTTACGGGGAACCCCCTCTATCGGGGGATTCGCGCAGTAGTAATTTTTAAAAAACGATAAAATTATTACCATTTTAATTTTTCAACCTAACTTACGATAAGCTACCAAAAAGCTAGTCCCCTTAATTTTTTTTGCTCTGCACATTTTCTCACCTCGTCAAGCAATCATAAGCATAATCATTCTTTTTTATTTTACAGTCTACGCACTTTTCATCATCGGTAAACAAATAAGTAAACAAACTTACGCACAGTACACGCTTCATCACGGTCCATACGCACCGTGATCACGCGTGTACTGTAGTCCAGTTCGTAACAGACGTGTAATAACACAAATCAAGTCAAAAATCCGTCCAAACACAACTAAATTCCATTTATTTAGAACTACATGTTTCGACGTATTTCTGACGATCCTCAGGTTCACAATTCGTGTTTAAAACATATTGTGGAAGAAAGTTTTAATAGCATTTTATTGACTTATATTCCTCTCTCAGTATGTTTTAAACACAAATTATGAACCTGAGGTCGAAACATGTAGTTCTGTATAATAAATGGAAATTAGTTGTGTTTTGACGGATTTTGACTTGATTTCTGTTATAAACAATACGATGAGATGACATATTTTTTTTAAAAAATACGTGTAATAAATAACACTGCCCCCCAGTTACGAGCGTAAGCAAAATTTGGATTACCTCAAGATAATTTCGAAACTTTTCAAATTTCGGGACGCTTTTTTCGCTGCGAACACCGACAGGTTATTTCTTTACTGGAATCATGACTTATTGTTATCGGAATTACAAGAAATACATAAATATAACGTGTGGGAAGAATGCAGAACTTTATATTTTAAAAGCAGAATGTTCATGTAGTTAACAACTACACTTTCAAAGTGTTAAAGTAACCTGGTTACTATATGTACCACCTGCTTTACCATGAAGAACTTGGATCTCTCTCCACGCAGTGTGTATGTTTATCATGCTTATCGCATGATAAGTAAACTGCGATTATGTTTCAAAATGGCATCTAGCAGTTGGTATTTGTAGTGGAAACGCAGATTTATTTGGTGTAGGAACCGACGTTTAAGTGTTACTTAGATTGGTTTCAGGCTTCATATTTTTAAACCGGGAGTGTACAAATTTTCCAAAAACCTAGGAGCCATCTCAAAATTCTAGGCGCCAGAAGGGTTACATGAAGCAAGTTTCATACTGAGGGCCCACAAATATTAGGTGCCACCGTATAAAATTTATTCGCCTGGGCGACCTGGCGTCCGGGATTCCTACAGCCCTGGTTTACACTATCTCTAAATTGTGAGGTTCTAATAGCCGCGTGGTTGAGGATTTAAGTCTTGTGGGATGTGATGCTGTGTTGTTGGGTAAATAGTTCCCGACGTTTCGAAAGATTTTGGCGCTTTCATATTTAGGGGCTAAGCAGCACAAGAAGAGGTGTGGACTGCTTAACTCTGAGGATGGAGGCGCGACTATCTTTCGAAACGTCGGGAATTATTTACACAACAACACATTGTTACATCTCAGAAGACTTATCTTCAGCAACACCGCGGTGAGGTCAAAATGTCACAGCAGCTCTCGTATAACATTTGGGAATATGTCCCATGTGAGATTTACCACTTTCACTTAAAATAATTCACGTAATAACTTACTGAAGTTTGGCGGACGTTTCGTGCTACACGCACACATGTCACTCCCTTTGCTTTCGAAATGACCGGTGACGGAATTTGCAAGCCCAATTCGAAATTTAGCAAATTCAGATTTTCTATAATCTCATGCTTTATGTAAAGTAGATCAAAGTTTGTGAGCTCTGAATACACTTGGAGGAGACAATGAAGATTAGGCCTTTGATATTTTGGAATATGACGCCGTGTAGTTTTGTTAAATACCAAAAGTGTCGTAGGAACCCACTGCTTTCATTTCACCCCAAATCTTCTGCATTGAAGATGGGTGAATACGATATAGGTAGCAGTTTAGTCCGAAGTGTTTTGAACCTATAAGCCAAAGAACACGGCGTCACATCCCAGAGGACAGTACACCAAGTCCTTGTTATACGCCTTTTTTTTTTCTTTTACGTCCCTTGCCAATTTACACTACTTCTTAATTTGCGTTCTCTCATTTTCGGTTTAACGCCTTTTTCTGGTTTATTTGCATTTGTCTTTTTTTTTTTTGATGGGAATATCATTTTTGATTTACTCCCACTTTTTCAGGAACACAACTGTGGCGTAAAACAAGGCCTTGGTGTATTTTGTTCGTTTCGTTTTACGTTTCTTGTGTTGGGTGTCTCTACAGGGGCATATGAAAGTGCCACTTGTCTGAAGCTGGATTATGTTGCGTAGCTTTGTAGGGATGCGGTGCTGTTGGTCTCAATGGCACAAAAAAAAACTTTTTTCTCTCTCTCTAAAAACGTTTGTAGTAAGAAATATTTTTCCCCCATGTCGCCCCAAAATGTCAGGTGCTAACGCTGTCTGCTTAGGACTTGTAACTATAAAGACGTTTTTGTCAAGAACCTCCACATTTTATAGCTAAGATCTACGTTTCCTGATCTAATCTGTTACGAGGGCCCAAACTCAACAGCGTTTCTCGCAATGAATGTCTACCTACCGCACGTATGTCTGCCATTCTCTTTATTTTATGTCCGCTGCAGAGTGAGAGATAGTCACCCTCTAATCACCATCCCCCGGGACTGTTTATGCGGAGGAGTAAATCAAATAGGGGTTCAACAATTTTAGGCATGAATTTTGTATAGTTAAGATAAAACTCCAACAAATGCACAAATTATAAGGTGCAAATTTGCTCCCTATATCATGATTTACCCTACGCGTTTCAGCTCCTCATGAGCCATCATCAGGGGTTATTTTCTCTATTATAAAAGGTGCTTTACAAATGCTGCATCTGTGGATGGCACTTTTGATTATGCACTATTTTGGGCATAAGACACTTGTTCATAAGTTAAAAAACACACACGAGTCATAAATCAAAGTTAAAATGATGGTTTGTTAAAAAATCTTGTTAAAAGCACTGTTCACTGCGTCTATTGTATAAAAAATTGTTTGCACTTCTAAAAGTTACAGTAGATCACACACTGCACCGTGCTGGTTGCGATGGACTCTGACGTGTACCGCAGTAGTGTGTGATCTACTGTAACTTTTAGAAGTGCAAACAATTTTTATACAATAGACGCAGTGAACAGTGCTTTTAACAAGATTTTTTAACAAACCATCATTTTAATTTTGATTTATGACTCGTGTGTTTTTTAACTTATGAACAAGTGTCTTATGCCCAAAATAGTGCATAATCAAAAGTGCCATCCACAGATGCAGCATTTGTAAAGCACCTTTTATAATAGAGAAAATAACCCCTGATGATGGCTCATGAGGAGCTGAAACGCGTAGGGTAAATCATGATATAGGGAGCAAATTTGCACCTTATAATTTGTGCATTTGTTGGTGTTTTATCTTAAATAATAAAATGCACGGTGAATTAAAACTTAAAATTTGTATAGTTAATTAATTTTTTTTTTCCTATGGCTCGACAGCCCTATATGGGCCTGGGCTTCCTCGTTCCGTCGAGGTTTCACGATCACACACATTTGAGACACACCACACTCGGTAGGACTCCTCTTGACTAGTGATCAGCCCGTCGCAGAGACCTCTACCTGACATCACACAACACTCACAAGAGACAGACATTCATGCCCCCGGTGGGATTCGAACCCACGATCCTAGTAAGCGAGCGGCCGAAGACCCACGCCTTAGACCGCGCGGCCACTGGGATCGGCAATTAATTAATATATAGGATAATTTATTAAGTAATATATAAAAATCTATTTCTTATCTCACAGCAAAGACACTGCGTTTGCATTACGAGCACTAATATAATGCTGCTTAAGGAAATAACTGCCTTTTAATACAACTAACTTACGAAACACATTAATTCCCTGTCTGGACAAAACACAGTTTTTAAATGTTGAAAGATGTGACACATAGGGCTAACCACTCCGTCTCGAACATTTACATCAATTTACTACGAGTAATCTTTCTTCTGCTTATTAATTTAAGGAAAACGGGGCTTTCATTATATGACGCTGCGTATCTCTGTTTTAAACGCTGAACTAGTCTAAGCCTGCTCACTTTTATAAGCGTGTTCGGGGCGTCATAATTTGAGAACTGCTTACTGAGGGAATTGTGGCTTGAATGGGAAGCAGACTCACAATATACCCCCGTCTCGTAAGAAAGTGATAAGACCCAAACTATAATTAGCAAGGTATTTTGGGCGGATTTTTTTTAGCCTATGACGTAACTTTCATATTCTGGTGTTGAGATGCAGGGTGATTTTGGGGGACACATTTAAGCGGGGGAAAAAAAAATCAATTTCGTGAAGCCGGAAATACGGTATATTTTAGGTAAACGAATATTGGTAAATGTATGAGTATGTAATGAACCATATGGGAATTTTTGGATGTTCAAAATGTTTGGGAAAAATTGGAGTTTGTACTGGAGTTGGTGTCATACAGCGTGGAAACTCGTGCCATTATTATTTTCGAAAAATATGTTTCCATCCAGTTACATAGCTTTGTGGACCGCGCAAACCCGAAGGGACTTATGCTTTATGGTTCGGCCCGACTTGACGGTAGCAGCACCCGACTCTTGCGGCTGAATGCGCTCTCGCCAACGTGCCCAGTAAAAAAAAATAGTTGTCAGTTATTTTGCGTGTTGATAAAAGTGGTTTCCTACACAGGTGTTTGAAAACGGAGTATTCAAGAAGATGTTAGGATGAGGGAAATGCTTTAATGATAGAGGAACTGTGCGAGTTATGCAGGTTCACATTGTGTTACAGGCGCAGTGAAGTGTGGGAGGTTACACTGGGCTGAGTATGCTGCTAAGTTGGGAGAGATAATGTGTTAAACGTTTTGCGCGGGTGTGTCTTGGAAGACATCGACTTGGAAAACAGAGAAAGAAGGTTGAGAGTTTGTAAGTTGGATGAAACTGGCTTAGGATCGTGTCCAATCACAGGATTTGATGTTTAGCAGTCTTGGATTTTCAGGTTTTGCTACCAGAAACTTGGTTGTCAGTAGAAAAACCAGAAAGTTAGTAGATTGATTGCGAATTAGGAATATATTATTAACATGTTAAGAAACCAGAATTACGGTAATATTTACGATGGTGATAATGATTCATTCATTCTGTAGTCTGTCTTACGACAGGTCCGTAGCTCTTCATTCTGTAGTCTGTCTTACGACAGGTCCGTAGCCTCTTCATTCCGTAGTCTGTCTTACGACAGGTCCGTAGCCTCTTCATTTTCCTGTAGATCTGTGTCTTACGACAGGTCCGTAGCCTCTTTCATTCCGACAGGGCTGTCTTACGTACCAGAGTCCGTAGCCTCTTCATTCTGTAGTCTGTCTTACGACAGGTCCGTAGCTTCTTCATTCCGTCAGTCTGTCTTACGACAGGTCCGTAGCCTCTTCATTCTGTAGTCTGTCTTACGACAGGTCCGTAGCCTCTATCGATTTCCGCGAGTTCTAGTCTGCTTACGACAGGTCCGTAGCCTCTTCCAAAGCGAGTTCTCCACAAGGTTGCGATCTAGTGCTTCCTCTTTCAACTTCCAGTATCTTTTCTTTTCCTTAAGGTCATCCAGTAGCTGCTTACGTCTTCTCCCTCGTCTTCCCGTCATTTCTATCCTTCCTCTAACTTTCCTTCAATAACATGTTTCAGAAGGCAGTTTCTACGCAAGATGTGACCAATCCAGTTAGCCTTTCTTCTTTTTATTGTATGTACGATATTCCTCTCCTCCTTCACTCTTGTAATACTTCTTCATTTCTCACACGATCGGTCCAACTGATCTTCTCCATTCTTCTCCAGCACCACATATCAAAACTTTCCAGATACTTCCGATCCACTTTCCCAAGTGTCGACGTTTCAGCACCACACAAAGCTACGCTCCAAATGTAGCACTTTAATGATTACAATATTTAAATAAGATATACAATATTTAGAAGGTAAAATTCACCCTAGAACAGGCAATGAAGGCCCAGAGAGGGAGTAGATATATAGCTCTACTCTTTCTTTAACCTCGGCGCTAGATGGGGGTGGGCGGTCAACGTCACACTCCAGCCGCTTTTACACCGTGAAAGAGACCCGGTACCCACTGTACATGAGGCTGGGCGGGCTCCAGGGCGTCCACCGTCTAGCGTGTAGCGAGTCGCTATACCGACTGCGTTAGGCCGGCTTACATAGGGTATGTAGCCTCGCTTAATTTTAAACTTTAAGTGCTCAGTTCCCGGCGTATATCTTACACGGACAGTTCACCGTCGGATATAAGAGTGCCATCAGTCAGAATATATCCCAATAAGGCACACTGGCTACTAAATGAAACACTTGCTTTGACATAAGGGAGACCCTGCATTTTGCCACACGCTGGATTTATAAATTAATTGTTACCATAATAAAACTTGTTATTTATATAGATAATATATGTTTGTAATTGAGACGTATTGTGATTTCTGTGAGGTATAAATTCGTAAACAGCCGATCCTAGTGGCCGTGCGGTCTAAGGCGTGGTCTGCGGCCGCTCGATTACTAGGATTGTGGGTTCGAATCCACCGGGGGGCTGGATGTCTGTCTTGTGAGTGTTGTGTGTTGTCAGGTAGAGGTCTCTGCGACGAGCTGATCACTCGTCAGAGGAGTCCTACCGAGTGTGGTGTGTCTAAGTGTGATCGTGAAGTCTCGAAAATTGAGGCGGCCTAGGCCCCCAAGGGGCTGTCGAGCAATTAAAAAAAATATATGTTTGTAATTGAGACGTATTGTGATTTCTGTGAGGTATAAATTCGTAAACATTAGATGAATTTCAGGCTTATAAGGGATGATGATATAATGCTAATACTAATAATGTGGCTGTAGGTGTCATGTAGCATTCTTGCGAACTTCTGTGTTGGTAAAGTAGTATAATTTGTCCAGTCTTTCTATTAGAGTGTAATTAAATGTAATCAGACTTCAGGAATGCGAGTGTTAGTCTTACTGCATAGAGATGGAATGCAGTGTTCAATTGTCATTGTTGTAAATGGGAATCCACGCCTGCTTGGTACTTAATGCTTATACCGAATTTCGTACATTCATTGATCTGTAGAATACAGATTTAAACGCAGGTGCGTACCCAAAATTTTTTGAGAGGGGGGGGGGGGGCTGACCCTGAGACTATATAATTTATATTTGATTTTAAAAATTATGTTATAAAAATCATGTCGTAAGTACAACATAACACTGTTTGCAACTGCACTTATATACATATAAATATAACCACATGATCCATGAACTCAATCACAGTGTCCACTATCTTCTTGTTTTTTTCAAAATTCTAATGTACTAGTCATCAGCCGATTTCAGTGGCTGATTTTGTCTGAAGGGGAAATCACGTAAAACTTTTGATGTAATATCCACAAAATCTGTGTTTCTTTAAATTTAGGTTTTTAGGAGTTTGGGGGGACTGCAGCCCGGCAGCCCCCCCCCCCCCCCATTTGGGTGCGCCCCTATTGAAACGAACGACCGTCGCCGTCCTCATACCTCTGATTCTTCCTGCTTCCCGACAGGATTTGGTAGACTGAAAGGTAGCGTCTACTGCGTAATAGACTATGCGATCCTGTTTGTAAATATTCTCTGTTGACGAGTTCATGCTAATTCCTGCGTATCAGTCTTGCTGGAACAGAGTTTGACGCAACTGGAGTTTCATATTCGTCGGTAAAATATTCTGTTTAACGGTGTGAAGTTCGTACAGGCTCGAACGGTTATGAATTAACACTATATAAAGGGCATACACAAAATAATGGTACGGATTCAATGTGAATACTAATGATAACCGCACCATTCTTTTGTGTATACCCTGTACATTTTGAACACGTGTAAGTTAAATGCTGCTGCCGCAATCGTCCGGTATTTTGTTTCGTCACACAGTCGCTGAAGTGTCATCCGTGACGTGTACATAACACAGTTCTGGGGACACAGCCAGTGTATCCGAAACGTCGGTGTATATATCTACAAATCTTTACAGCGTCACATTCTATAAAATCATAATCATGAGCGTGATTGTGATTAACCTGTGACGAAACGTCGTAATATGTAGGTTTATTGGGCTTTGTTGTGAGTAACAATCGATTAAGTTGAAATCTGAAACTGCTACAGTTATCTAAACTGACTGATGTAAGTGTCTAGAGTTTAACTGGATAATTATTTATCGGAACGGGAAGTGTTTAGGTTAAATGTGGCAGATAATGACAAACGCACACGCACTTACGCACAGCTTATATTCAATACAGACTATTCCTAAGTCTTACAGTCTTCGAGACAATTTAACAAAGTGAAATGTACAACGACAGTTTTTACTCAATGCTTACCCTCCTCGAATTTTGTTTTGTGTTATACAGGCCTTGCAGTGTGTCGAATCCAATAAAATGCATTGTCTTTGTTAATACTAATTTATTTAGCGACGGTGTGGGTAGCTCAGGTTATACGTGTAGTAAAATAGGGTGATTAAAGAAAAGTTGCCCCTGTCCAGGTCACGAAGGCATATTGGGTGAGTAGAAGTATTGCTCTACTTATTACTTAACCTCGGCATTAGATGGAGGTAAGTGGTCAGCTTCATGTTCCGGCCGCTTTACCCCCGGGAAAAACTTTGGTACCCGTTGAATAGGAGGCTGGGTGGGCCCCAGAGCCGGTCTGGACGTTTTGGAGAAGAGAAAAATCTATTTTCTTTATCGGGATTCGAACCCCGACCTCCAGCACATACAATAGTTACTGTACCGACTGAGCTACCCTGGTTACCGTGTTAGGATGACTGGTGAATAATAATTTTGGAGCTGATGTGGGAGGCAGCTACCGTGCATTAATTTAAGGTATTGTTTTGGATCTGCTTGGAGGGACTTAAGAAAACTACGAAAAATACAGTCAGGATAACCGGCCATCGGTTGTGAACCCTGGAGCTTCCGAATACGAAACAGACATGTTAACTTTTGACCCCGACACTTGGTGAAATGTCGTCATATATTCACTGTTCGAGGATTAACCGATTAATGCCCAGTGATAGATATTTACCACCTGCTGTAACCTTTAGAGTTTATACAGTTTCTATAAAGTGTGTGCATTTGTGTGTCCCGTATGGTTCTCACCATCAGCAGTTATTTGCTTGAGAGCGTCATGTAACTGGTCTTTATAATGCAGATGCGGTGTTTTCTGTAAGGTAGGAACTCACTTTTTGTGTATAATTTAGGTACTGCTACAGGGTTTTCTCCCAGTACTTCGCTTTCCCCTGTCAATATCGTTCCACCAATGCTCCACACTCATCTTCATCTTAATACTGCTTTTATCAGAAGGACCAGCGGGCGGAGTCTGGGAACCTTCGCACAAGGAATTGCTGTTTCGAACATCAATTGACGTTGTACAAAAGAATGCATTCAAATTGTTTTGTTCTTGCCTTAAGTAGATAAATATGAAAGTGACTGTCAGATATTTCAGCCCCATATCAATTGTGTGAAATTTCAACAAATCACTTTTCCCAAAACCCTAAACACATTGCACACTGCACCATTTTACATCATCACGCACGTTTTGGTGTCGTGCAAACACCGCTGTTCTCTGCACGTTGCTTATGTAGCAAACACAGCTGTTCTCTCCACGTTGCTTATGTAGCAAACACCGCTGTTCTGTCCACGTTGCTTATGTAGCAAACACCGCTGTTCTCTCCACGTTGCTTATGTAGCAAACACAGCTGTTCTCTCCACGTTGCTTATGTAGCAAACACCGCTGTTCTGTCCACGTTGCTTATGTAGCAAACACCGCTGTTCTCTCCACGTTGCTTATGTAGCAAACACAGCTGTTCTCTCCACGTTGCTTATGTAGCAAACACCGCTGTTCTGTCCACGTTGCTTATGTAGCAAACACAGCTGTTCTCTCCACGTTGCTTATGTAGCAAACACCGCTGTTCTGTCCACGTTGCTTATGTAGCAAACACCGCTGTTCTGTCCACGTTGCTTATGTAGCAAACACAGCTGTTCTCTCCACGTTGCTTATGTAGCAAACACCGCTGTTCTGTCCACGTTGCTTATGTAGCAAACACCGCTGTTCTCTCCACGTTGCTTATGTAGCAAACACCGCTGTTCTCTGCACGTTGCTTATGTAGCAAACACCGCTGTTCTCTCCACGTTGCTTATGTAGCAAACACCGCTGTTCTCTCCACGTTGCTTATGTAGCAAACACCGCTGTTCTCTGCACGTTGCTTATGTAGCAAACACCGTTGTTCTCTCCACGTTGCTTATGTAGCAAACACCGTTGTTCTCTCCACGTTGCTTATGTAGCAAACACAAGACATTACAATCCATGTCATAACATATCCTTTAAATTAACTCTTTATTTAAATTTCAGGATATCGTAGAAACCCTTTAACATATAAAATCTGAAGAGTTAGTTTTTATCTCGGAATACATTACCGTTTGAAACTGTGTTATTGTATCGATGCGAGACATGGCACTGTCATGTGACGTGTTGAAAATCATATTCCGCTCCATCTATAGCTACTGTGACTTCCACACAAAACCTTTCCAAACATCTGTACGTTTTTTTTTTTCAATGTTTCGACAGCCCCTTGGGGGCCTAGGCCGCCTCATTGTTCGAGGCTTCACAATCACACTTTAGACACACCACACTCGGTAGGACTCCTCTGGACGAGTGTTTAGCTCGTCACAGAGACCTCTACCTGACAACACACAACACTCACAACAGACAGACATCCATGTCCTAGGCGGGATTCAAACCAACAATTCAAGTAAGCGAGCGGACGCAGACCCACGCCGTAGACCGCGCGGCCATTGGATTTGTACTTATACACAATGTTATAGAACTGAAGGAATAAAATCAAACCACAGTCTTTCTTAAGAGACAGCTTGATAGGCGCTTTCGCAGTTATAGACTTCGCAATGCCGATCTGTTTGACTGCTTCATAACGACAACTGCCATCTGGCGTAACTGTCACCAACTAATCACTCACTGACGCACTCGCGAACTAAGAGCGTTATATAATGTAGATTATTAAACCAGTGTTTATTCCACTGTTTCTTTTGTTGGTCTGCGGAGTTTTTCTGTTTTCTTCCAAATAGAAATTTTCCTCTAAGATGGCTGTCAGCTGAGATGTCCCTTCGAATGGAAGGAACCAAGGAACGCGGTTAGCTGTCTCAACTACAGTGCAGTGACCAAAGTACCGACCTCAGTTTTCCTGAAGTTATGGCACCACCTTCGTTCGAAGGCTGTCAGCCTTATCGAATTTGTATTTGTTGCTGCAATTTCCTGTGTAGTGACCAGGCCACGCAGTCGGTATAACGACTCGCTACGAGCTGGACGGTCCGGGGATCGGATCCCGGTGGGGGCGAGATTTTTCGCAGCCGTCCAGACCGGCCCTGGGGCCCACCCAGCCTCCTATAAAATGGGTACCGGGTCTCTCTCCCTGGGGTAAAGCGGCCGGGACCCACCTCCATCTAGCGCCGAGGTTAAAGAAAGAGTAGAGCTATATCTCTACTCCCCCTCTGGGCCTTCATGGCCTGTTCTAGGGAGAACTTTACCTTTTACCAGGCCACGGGATGGACGAACAAGAAATCGTTAAATTTTAAGTAGGGGTAAGAGATTTTTGGCTCGTCAGAAGAGAACACATAGGAGGGTTCTGGGGCCCATCCTATCCGGTGGGTAAAGCGGTTTCTTTCTCTGGGGGGAGGGGGGTACATCAGCCAGTGGCGTGAAATTGACCATTTCCCTCCGTCTAGTGGCCAGGTTAAGAATGTGTAGAAATATATCTCCATCTTTTCCTGTATCTTAGTAGAACATCTGTTCTCTGTATTCTTTGTACACTCGTGTTTACTCACAAACGGCCCGTTTAAAGGCCACAATTTTCGTCTCCGCACTTTAGCTTCCACCCCATAACCAATTGGCGCAGACAGAGACCTTCCGCCGTGTACCCATTGTTTTTTTTGTATAACCTGACGATGGAAACAGCAGGTTCTTCTGAAACGTCCGTGCACGTGTACCGGACTTACGTCATTAGATCTCAGAAGACATTGTCGTAATTTCAACCGAGACAATTCCAAATCTCAGAAAAGTTTCTCTCTTCTCTGAATTTTTTAAATTACAGGAATTTCTATATTTTATTAAGAACTAGTGAGGTAGATAAGGCCCCTGCAGACGTCGCGGCGCCAGGGGGCGTGTGTCTGGTGGGCCCTCACACTTACAGAATACTAAAATTTGTGGCTTCTTTCGCACTGGATTCCATTCTTCCGAAGGAAAGCAGCATTGTGGATCTCTGTTATGAGACCTGGGATTAAGTTCGCTAATAATTATCGGGGTCCCGATTATCGATTCGGGGGGGGGGGGCTAGTTTTCTACGCCTCTGTTAAAAAAAAGTAACCTTTTCGCCATTTTCACATTTCTATCAGTGTCACTGTACCTGTGGACTCAGACTACACGATTGCAGACTGCAGCAATCAGTCTCTGGTTGCTGCAGCCGAAGACCAGGCAACCTGTAACACACCAGGGGGAGGGGGCATTATTTGAGGCAGGGGGGGGGTGTGGGTCTGTAAAGTGAATTACTTTATAACTAAATGAAAATGACTTTTTTTTTCTTTGTTGCGTAAATGCTTATATAATGTGTCTGTCATAGTTATTGATTTCCTTCAAGTGATATGTATGTTTTTACATTTCTTAATTACGTCATTACGCAGTGCATGGCGCCGACAGGGCATTTACACAAATAAAATGCCAGAAAATTACGAGATAGTGGAACAACCACGATGGAATAGCATGTTAAATCCGGGGCATGCTTTCTACTCTTGGAATTGTCAAAATATTTACGTATTTCAGTATTCTATACGTAAAATTAACTTTCATTACTCAAAACTTCACTTTGACCTGGTATTTTTTATGGTTTCTCTTGCTGTAATGCAAGAACCTAGTGTTGGTCATTGACGAGTGGCTGAAGGCTGCAGAAAACTGCATAGTAAGTTTATTGTCCAACAAATATACACGTTTATTCACTATTAATTATGTAACACAGTGCTACATGTTTCGAACCTTATTCTGGTTCATCTTCAGGGACTTCAGTAATTTAAATTACATATATTTAACATCATATTTAACATCAACTGAATTCTTCTTATAATGAGAAATGTTTCAGACAAAAGTTGTACATAAAATCAAAACACACATTTTATGTTCATAACTTTTTCCCGAAAATCGTGCCGTTTATGAGATAATGTGGAAAAATATGGTACAGCCATACAGGTCACATATGACAATATAATACTGCGCATGCGCTTTTCATGCCGGATAACTAAGGCTACAGACACACACTCAGAATATGTAATACTTATTGCTTTTCACAGTCAACAATTCTTACGCGAACGCGCCTCAATGTCACGTTATAGTACATTGCCTGTCTTGTTACAAATAGCAGCATTACGTAACATTTCAAAGCTTATACAAACTTTAAAACACGAACGTGAGAGCTGCGAGATGTTAGGTTTTCACAGCGGCGTGTCTGAAGACTCCGTTCTTTCGGGATATGACGGCTCGTCGCTGGGTAAATATTTCCCGACGTTTCGAAGGAAAATAATGCCATCGTTGTTAACGGTCTGCAGGTCCGATAACCTGACGAATTTATTGGACAGAAGGTGGTGTTATGATGTAACACCTTTCTGTTTAACGGACAGACGCAGCATTCTGAGGCTAGGTAACGGCAGGACGTCGTCGGGACGCAGTACTCAACACTTCATTGTATATTTAATTGATTATATCCGATTATTTTTTTGTTATTTTCCTCCTGTCGCCCCTTGCGGAGCATATGGCCTCCTTTCAGAGGTTTCTTGGTCTGGAGGTGTGCATTCCGTAGTGAGTGACCAGCCCACTGACTGCACAAGTTCTATTCCTCCTGATATGACTGCCAGAGCCATCTAGCAGTCAATGAGGAGACTTGGGTGAGAAATGGCCGCTGAATTTAGCTTACGAAACATTTCTATTCATGCCCGTAAGGTTCTTTTACATGCCGTAAATCTACGACATGGGACCGACGGCTTTACTTCCCCTCCGAAGGAAGTTGTGCTACGGTCGGGATCGAACCCGCGAACCTTGGGTCCAGTGGCGAGCACGCTAACCACTAGTCCACCGAGGGCGACTATATCCGATTACCATCGTGAATTGTAACGTTTTAAAGACAGGATCTTGAAATGTACTTACAGTACGTCGGTCCCTCGAATTCGCTTCCTGCTAACCGCACTGGTTGTCCAATTAAAATCAAGACTATATTGTCGTCTGTCTCATAATCAGTAGAGACATAAGGCGAACCTTTCCTGTTCTACCGTAATGTTGTTAGCAGATAGACTTTGAAGTTGTGACAAACAGGAGCAGAATATGGTAACAGTTTTTTTACGCACCCAGTGACTAACGCTACTACATAGGCCATTTCAGAAGTGTTGTGTATGATTTCGCCATAATCACCAGAACTGCTGGAGCGTGGTGCCATTTTGCTCCAGGACAACGCAACACCTTATCGCCATCGTGATGTGCAAAATGTGGTGCAACGTTGGGGCTGGAGGTGTTGGCAATCTCCTACTCTCCACATTCGCCCATGTGATTATTGTTGTTTCACTGTGAAAAACTGTTTGGGAAACATTTATCGGATGACGATATCAACACTGCTGTCACTGCCTCTTTAAGGCGTCCGAGCTAGGACGAATACAGAGCTGCAATTGGTCGTTTACCACGTAGATGGGAAAATTGTGTGGACATTGCTGGTGATTACATTGAGTAGAGGACATATGGGTATACATTCAGGGATATCAATAGTATTTTTATATAGTATTTTGTTATTACAATAAAATCATACACAAAACTTATAAAATGGCCCCAGTATTTTAAAATTTTGACTTTAACTTATATGATAAAATTATAAGTTTTACAGTTTTACAATATTTTACAAATTCAAATGTTTTGTAACTTATTACTGGGACAAATGTGCTCTTCGGGCCCTTTTAACATGCGAAGTGAGGTGTAGTAGCTTGTTACCCCCCTGAAGATGGTCTACGGACCGAAACACGTGTAGGGGAATGCATCGATATTAATAAAACTATAAAGTAGTTTATGTTTGTGCATTTGTTGGTTAAACTGAATAGTAAATAATGGTAACAGTTTATCTCTAGATTGTTGCACCGTGTGACGTAATTTGGTTTAAATGTAGACAGAAAATACGGCAAGAAATGATCGTCTGATTTCTAGGAACGCTAGCGTCTTGCTGTGCGCTAAATGTGTCTGTCTTTTCGGATGTTTTCAAATTATGAAAGGCATTTTTTTTTTTTAGAAATGCTGGTTTTGTTCTCAAATAATGTTTGCAGATTCGCTGATATTATGTTCTTAATAGATTTATGCTCCATGTTTAATAATTTTGATGACCAGAAATTTCGCGTTTAAATTTTGTGAGATGAGAATACTGAGAGGTCAGTAATTATAGCCTGGCGAACGGAACAGAGCAATGTTCTCACGTGTCATTACTGAGGACACGTGTTTAAAGTTTTTACGGTGCGATTTCAAATGTACGTTGTCAGTATAGCAGTCTGCGTTCACCGTTCGTCGGCCCATCTCTGCCGTCGGAACGCAGCGCCCGTTGCCCGCCGCGCGGCATGATCTGGCACGCTGACTGCATGCAGCTGCGCCACTCGCAAAACGTCGCCGCCACAGCATTCTGTGTAATACCTGCAGTATTAAGGGTTGATGGTACCTCATTTTGATTCATTACATTAACCCGATAAAGCCTAACATTAGCCTGTATTATATTTAAAAGATTCAGCTCGTACCGCGCTGTAAACACTCTTCTTGATCATAAATTCCAGTCACTTAATGCTCTATAGGGAAATAATCGCTGTTTGTTCTGAGATCCACACAAAACACACAAATACACTGTGTGGGCAGAACGTAGAATTTGTGAATGTTAAACTTAGTGGTACGTAATGTAACCACTGAGATTATTCTGAATTATATTTAAAGATTCAATCCGTACCGCGCAGTAAACACACTCCGTCTCAGTTATACAAACCAGTCAGTTAATGTTGTACAGTGAAATAATCGCTGTTTGTTCTGAGATCCACACAAAACACATAAATACACTGTGTGGGCAGAACGTAGAATTTGTGAATGTTAAACTTAGTGGTACGTAATGTAACCACTGAGATTATTCTGAATTATATTTAAAGATTCAATCCGTACCGCGCAGTAAACACACTCCGTCTCAGTTATACAAACCAGTCAGTTAATGTTGCACAGTGAAATAATCGCTGTTTGTTCTGAGATCCACACAAAACACATAAATACACTGTGTGGGCAGAACGTAGAATTTGTGAATGCTAAACTTAGTGGTACGTAATGTAACCACTGAGATTATTCTGAATTATATTTAAAGATTCAATCCGTACCGCGCAGTAAACACACTCCGTCTCAGTTATACAAACCAGTCAGTTAATGTTGTACAGTGAAATAATCGCTGTTTGTTCTGAGATCCACACAAAACACATAAATACAGTCCGTACCGCGCAGTAAACACACTCCGTCTCAGTTATACAAACCAGTCAGTTAATGCTGTACAGTGAAATAATCGCTGTTTGTTCTGAGATCCACACAAAACACATAAATACAGTCCGTACCGCGCAGTAAACACACTCCGTCTCAGTTATACAAACCAGTCAGTTAATGCTGTACAGTGAAATAATCGCTGTTTGTTCTGAGATCCACACAAAACACATAAATACAGTCCGTACCGCGCAGTAAACACACTCCGTCTCAGTTATACAAACCAGTCAGTTAATGCTGTACAGTGAAATAATCGCTGTTTGTTCTGAGATCCACACAAAACACATAAATACAGTCCGTACCGCGCAGTAAACACACTCCGTCTCAGTTATACAAACCAGTCAGTTAATGTTGTACAGTGAAATAATCGCTGTTTGTTCTGAGATCCACACAAAACACATAAATACAGTCCGTACCGCGCAGTAAACACACTCCGTCTCAGTTATACAAACCAGTCAGTTAATGTTGTACAGTGAAATAATCGCTGTTTGTTCTGAGATCCACACAAAACACATAAATACAGTCCGTACCGCGCAGTAAACACACTCCGTCTCAGTTATACAAACCAGTCAGTTAATGTTGTACAGTGAAATAATCGCTGTTTGTTCTGAGATCCACACAAAACACATAAATACAGTCGGTACCGCGCAGTAAACACACTCCGTCTCAGTTATACAAACCAGTCAGTTAATGCTGTACAGTGAAATAATCGCTGTTTGTTCTGAGATCCACACAAAACACATAAATACACTGTGTGGGCAGAACGTAGAATTTGTGAATGTTAAACCTGGCGGTACATATAGTAACCACTGGACTTTAAACTAAATGACGCAGTCCGTTGCAAATAGTGTGGACAACTAACAGGCAAAAGTCGCAGATGTTCAATTTTGATACTTCGCGTCTCTGAAGCCACCTAGATTGATATCTCAGCTACCAAAGTATGTAAATGTGTGTTCGTTGTTCGTACGCTTGTCTTGAATTGTTTGGGCGGCGCGATGTGTTGCGATAACCACAGAACACTTGCTGACACGGCGGATTTACGATACGGAATTAATAACTGTGTTATGCAGGTGAAGACAGTGACATTGTTGCATTGTCTTATGTGCGTGTTGAGGTGCATTTTGCTGCAGAACTTTTGAAAGCTACAATTGAGAATGGACAGTTTGCGGATGATATTTCACGACTTGAGGATATTTACAAGGAAACGATAAACAGTAACGGTTTGTTGTATTTGTTATTTTACTTATTTATGGTTTATTTAACGACGCTTTCTGTAGCTGAAACTGTATAGCGGCTAATGTTATAGTGATCAGTAAATAATGTATAGCGGCTAATGTTATACTGATCAATAAATAATATATAACGTCTAATGTTATACTGATCAATAAATAATGTATAACGGCTAATGTTATACTGATCAGTGAATAATGTATAGCGGCTAATGTTATAGTGATCAGTGAATAATGTGTAGCGGCTAATGTTATACTGATCAGTAAATAATGTATATCGGCTAATGTTATACTGATCAATAAATAATGTATAGCGGCTAATGTTATACTGATCAGTGAATAATGTGTAGCGGCTAATGTTATACTGATCAGTAAATAATGTATATCGGCTAATGTTATAGTGATCAATAAATAATGTATAGCGGCTAATGTTATACTGATCAGTGAATAATGTATATCGGCTAATGTTATACTGATCAGTGAATAATGTATAGCGGCTAATGTTATAGTGATCAGTGAATAATGTATAGCGGCTAATGTTATACTGATCAATAAATAATGTATAGCGGCTAATGTTATACTGATCAATAAATAATATATAACGTCTAATGTTATACTGATCAGTGAATAATATATAACGTCTAATGTTATACTGATCAGTGAATAATGTATAGCGGCTAATGTTATACTGATCAGTGAATAATGTATATCGGCTAATGTTATACTGATCAATAAATAATGTATAGCGGCTAATGTTATACTGATCAGTGAATAATGTGTAGCGGCTAATGTTATACTGATCAGTAAATAATGTATAGCGGCTAATGTTATAGTGATCAGTGAATAATGTATAGCGGCTAATGTTATACTGATCAATAAATAATGTATAACGGCTAATGTTATACTGATCAGTGAATAATGTGTAGCGGCTAATGTTATACTGATCAGTAAATAATGTATATCGGCTAATGTTATACTGATCAATAAATAATGTATAGCGGCTAATGTTATACTGATCAATAAATAATATATAACGTCTAATGTTATACTGATCAGTGAATAATATATAACGTCTAATGTTATACTGATCAGTGAATAATGTATAGCGGCTAATGTTATACTGATCAGTGAATAATGTATATCGGCTAATGTTATACTGATCAATAAATAATGTATAACGGCTAATGTTATACTGATCAATAAATAATGTATAGCGGCTAATGTTATACTGATCAATAAATAATATATAACGTCTAATGTTATACTGATCAGTGAATAATATATAACGTCTAATGTTATACTGATCAGTGAATAATGTATAGCGGCTAATGTTATACTGATCAGTGAATAATGTATATCGGCTAATGTTATACTGATCAGTGAATAATGTATAGCGGCTAATGTTATACTGATCAGTGAATAATGTATAGCGGCTAATGTTATACTGATCAATAAATAATGTATAACGGCTAATGTTATAGTGATCAGTGAATAATGTGTAGCGGCTAATGTTATACTGATCAGTAAATAATGTATAGCGGCTAATGTTATAGTGATCAGTGAATAATGTGTAGCGGCTAATGTTATACTGATCAATAAATAATGTATAACGGCTAATGTTATAGTGATCAGTGAATAATGTGTAGCGGCTAATGTTATACTGATCAGTAAATAATGTATAGCGGCTAATGTTATACTGATCAATAAATAATGTATAACGGCTAATGTTATAGTGATCAGTGAATAATGTGTAGCGGCTAATGTTATACTGATCAGTAAATAATGTATAGCGGCTAATGTTATAGTGATCAGTGAATAATGTGTAGCGGCTAATGTTATACTGATCAGTAAATAATGTATATCGGCTAATGTTATACTGATCAGTAAATAATGTATAGCGGCTAATGTTATAGTGATCAGTGAATAATGTGTAGCGGCTAATGTTATACTGATCAGTAAATAATGTATAGCGGCTAATGTTATAGTGATCAGTGAATAATGTGTAGCGGCTAATGTTATACTGATCAATAAATAATATATAGCGGCTAATGTTATACTGATCAATAAATAATGTATAGCGGCTAATGTTATAGTGATCAGTGAATAATGTATAGCGGCTAATGTTATACTGATCAATAAATAATATATAGCGGCTAATGTTATAGTGATCAGTGAATAATGTATATCGGCTAATGTTATACTGATCAATAAATAATGTATAGCGGCTAATGTTATAGTGATCAGTGAATAATGTGTAGCGGCTAATGTTATACTGATCAGTGAATAATGTATAGCGGCTAATGTTATAGTGATCAGTGAATAATGTGTAGCGGCTAATGTTATACTGATCAGTAAATAATGTATATCGGCTAATGTTATACTGATCAATAAATAATGTATAGCGGCTAATGTTATAGTGATCAGTGAATAATGTATAGCGGCTAATGTTATACTGATAAATAAATAATATATAGCGGCTAATGTTATAGTGATCAGTGAATAATGTGTAGCGGCTAATGTTATACTGATCAGTAAATAATGTATATCGGCTAATGTTATACTGATCAATAAATAATATATAACGTCTAATGTTATACTGATCAATAAATAATGTATAAACGGCTAATGTTATACTGATCAGTGAATAATGTATAGCGGCTAATGTTATACTGATCAGTAAATAATGTATATCGGCTAATATTATACTGATCAGTGAATAATGTATAGCGGCTAATGTTATACTGATCAGTGAATAATGTATAGCGGCTAATGTTATACTGATCAGTGAATAATGTTTAGCGGCTAATGTTATACTGATCAGTGAATAATTAATTGTAAATTATGAAGGCGGTCGAGATCCTGGCCTCTTCTGAGGTACCTCTCCTGAATTTAGGTGCTACTGAGGAAACCGACGAAAGACCCCGGTCGGGATAGTCGGTATTCGGTCCGTGATTCGAACCGGACACTGCAGAAGTGTTACCGCTTGAGACAGCCTGCTCCGTAAGTCTGTCTCTGTTAAGGTCCATTTACATACACCGTATTTACTGTCCTCAGCATGTTGAGGCCAGTATCGACTTCGCACTTTCATTGTAAGTGTTTTTCATTATGTGACGCTGCGTAAACCCGTCATAAGCGTTGAACCAGTCTAGATTTGCCCGATTTGACAAGCACTTTCGTAGCGTCGTAATTTGATAACTGTATTTTATCTGTAACCTTGTTTTGTGACATCTCTTATGCGTTGTGTCTTTCAGAATATGGTTACTATTGATAGATTTCTTGATTCAAGTATGACCAGCCGTATTGTTAATCCTGCCTGTATCTGGTAGGTACGTATTGATAAAATCTGAAATATTTTAAACACCATCAGTTTTGTTGTTACAGCAATATTTACCTTACTTTATCAATATTTATTGTCAGTATTGTAATACTGACAGTTATTACTGTCAGTATTACAATAATGACAATAATATTGATAATGTAAAACTTTATTCTATTTTCACCGTGCATTTTTCGAGTCTAGACAGTGTTTTTCACCAACTAAATGCTCTTGTTATAAAAAACACTAAAATATTCTAAAACTGTTTTATAAAAAGCCCCGACATGTTTCGCTCATTAATGAGCCATCCTCAGGGGGTCGCAACTGACTTTTCTCAAAACACGTACATATGTTATTCCTCTGTAGAGGTGTTTTGAGAACAGACAGTTGTGACCCCCTGAGGATGGCTTATTGTGAGCCGAAACATGTCGGGGCTTTTTATAAAACAGTTTTAGAATATTTTAGTGTTTTTTATAACAAGTGCATTTAGTTGGTGAAAAACATTGTATATACTCGAAAAATGCACAGTGAAAATAGAATAAAGTTTTACATTATCAATATTACTGTCATTATGGTAATACTGACAGTAATACTTAATGTCATTATTGTAATACTGACAGTAAGTATTACTTATAACAGGTTTTGTGTACGTAAAATACAAGCGTTATATTTATAAAAAATAAACTTCACGTTGTATTAACCGTGCATCTTATTACAATTGGTAATATTTATTTTCATACCAACTTATGCACAAAATCTTACAATATAATTAATTTAATTTACCCCTATAACGTATTTCGGCGTTTAAATCGCCATCTTCAGGGGGGAGGTCACAGTGTTAAAAAGCATAGATTATACATCCATTGTATACGCATTATTGTATAATTAATAATATTGTAAGATTTTGTTCATAAGTTGGTATGAAAATAAAAACTTACAATTATTAAAAAAAAAATAAATTTCTTGGCGTTGTGACTGGCTTATATTCATTGCCATCTGGCTGACGAAGTTAAGAATGCGTGACGCATTGCCCCGACAGCCTTACGCATTTTCATGGTGTGTTGCGTAATTAACCACAGGGAGAACTTTTTAACTCGTTTTTAAGTTTGCATGCCTAACTTATTTATACGGTTTCATTATTACACGTCAGATGTTTCAATATAAACAGTACGTACATTTTCTTATAAGCGTGCGATAAAAACACACATTTTGTTTACATGTTGCTTGAAGTGATAAATTTGCAAGTCACTGAGTATATACAGGTTATACACAAAAGAATGGTGCGGTATCAATTGTATTCACCTTTGAAACCGCACCATTCTTTTATGTATGCCCTGTATATAGTTCATGCATTTAATGACAGATTGTTTAAAATACAGGGCATACACAAAAGAATGGTGCGGTATCAATTGTAGTCACCTTTGAAACCGCACCATTCTTTTATGTATGCCCTGTAAATAGTTCATGCATTTAATGACAGATTGTTTAAAATACAGGGCGTACACAAAAGAATGGTGCGGTATCAATTGTAGTCACCTTTGAAACCGCACCATTCTTTTATGTATGCCCTGTATATAGTTCATGCATTTAATGACAGATTGTTTAAAATACAGGGCATACACAAAAGAATGGTGCGGTATCAATTGTAGTCACCTTTGAAACCGCACCATTCTTTTATGTATGCCCTGTATATAGTTCATGCATTTAATGACAGATTGTTTAAAATACAGGCATATACAAAAGAATGGTGCGGTATCAATTGAATAAACCATATAAACCGCACCATTCTTTTGTGTATGTCCTGTACAGGATGTATGCATTTGTCTGTTTAACTGCCGAGGATTTAGATGCAAGCTCATTTTAAGTAAGGGCTGATGTGTTAATTATGGTGAATGTTAAAAGTATGGGCTCCTGGTTCTGTGCATTGCCACCATTTAATCAGCTTCTTCTTGAGAAGCTAAAAGGTCCTCAGCTAGTGCAAGAAATTCCCCGCGTTTTATGAAACCCGAAGTTTCATTACAGCATTCACAACAGCCCGCCACCTGTCCCTATCCTGAGCCATATAAATCCAGTCCATCCCCCCCCCCCAATCCAACTTCTTGAAGATTCATTTTAATATTATCTTCCCATCTACGCAATGAGTTTGTTAGATCTGTTATATTTCGTTAGTTAAGTCTCCTCGCCTTGACTATGTTCAGACATAATTTCTAAACCTTACCCCATTGTACAATATATTTAGTAGAAACTGTTGTCAAAAACATTTCATTAATTTTATACACCACATCAATAGAAAATTGTAAGTAACAATACAGGGCATACACAAAAGAATGGTGCGGTATCAAAAGTGAATAAAAAATGTATTTCTCACCTTACACGGGCACAACATACACCGTCAGCGGCGGCAACTGTCCAAGTTTCTCATTTGGTAATTACAATCCTTCAATGTGTGCACCCTGGGTCACACGACACACATCCACACGGTAATCAAACTCATCCCAGACCCGGTGTAGCATGTCCGCTGTAATGGCCTGCAGTGCATGCGTTATCCGATCACGAATTTCATGGATGGACGTGGGCAATGGTGGTATATAAACGCTGTCTTTAACAAACCCCCAAAAGAAAGAAATCGCACGGTGTAAGATCTGGCGAACGGGGTGGCCAAGGGAGAAGGTTCTTGTCTCCATTTGCAGTAGCACGTCCGATCCAGCGCATTTCCCCTAAACTGGCCCTGTGGCCACGCAGTAAGCATGAGAAGCGAACTGCTGGTAGCGCATGAGAAACTTGGACAGTTGTCGCCGCTGACGGTGTATGTTGTGCCCGTGTAATGTGAGACATAAATTTTGTATTCACTTTTGAAACCGCACCATTCTTTTGTGTATTACCTGTGTTTGTTATTATATGTACTTGGTTAAACTTTAACCCTAATATACACATGTAAAATAGGGTTTGTATTCTGGAAAAAAAAAAAAAACTTACCCCATTAAATTGTTTATAACAGAGAACAGGGTGCAAACTTTGTAGATGTTTTCATAAATGTAGGTCATTTAGATATATGTATTTCGATATATTTTAGCATAAAATTCTACTTGCCCAGTGCGCACTTACTGGCGCTATTAGTGCTCAAAACCTGAGAAATTCGCACTGCCACTGTGTTAACCCTTTGAAGATGAAGCGTAAACTGTTTCATTTAAAGACCCAGTTCGTACCGCGCAGTAAACACTTTTCATCTCGGTTACAAAAACAAATCAATTTATGTTATACAGGGTATACACAAAATAATGGTGCGGTTTCAATGGTGAATAAAGGGAAACCGCACCATTCTTTTGTGTATACCCTGTATAAGGCAAAAGTCGCTGTTTGCTGTAATATAAATACAATACACATAAATACATTGTGGGCAGAACGAAGAATTTGTAAATGTTAAAACTGTTGATGTATCAAGTAACCGTTAGGCCTTAAAAGGTTAATATTTTTGACAGCATGGAATGAGAGAAGTGCAGAGCTGAAGTATCATCCTGTAGCATGTTGTTCGCGGTACAGTTTATGAAAAATCTGTCAGGTGAGTCGAAATTTATTTGTTGAGCTGACAGGGTCAGACACTGACACGGTATGGTTTTTTTTTTTTTAATTCAATTTAAAATCACCCAAAAATTTTCTGCTTGATATTCTACGTGTCGGCTTCCGGAGGCTCTCTGCGTGTATTTGTTTTTTCGATATTTTGTCTACACGACCATCCCATCGTATATTCTTTACCTTTTTTACCTTCACAGTATTTTCAGCGACGTTTTTCTAATTTTCTGTGCTTTTAATTTCTTTTTTGTGCCCAAACACTTTTCTAGCCATTTATTCTCAAAGACCTGCAGTTAAAATTTGTAACCGGCGGGGGAGGGGGGGGGGGAGATATTTTTCTCTTCTCTAAAACGCTCAGACCTGCTGTGGGGCCCACCCAGCCTTCTATTCAGTGGCAACCGGGGTTTATTGCCGGGTGGGGAAAAAACTGTCGGATCGTGAAGCTGACGTTGCACGCCCCCCCCCCCCCCAATACTGACGAGTATAAGAATATTTGGAGATACATGATCTCTCACCCTCATATGTCTCCATGGTCTTAATTAAGCACATATACAATTTTGCCCTACCTTGACGTAAGATACCGCGTTTCACAACCATACAAAACAACAAGATAAACTTAGTGCTGTTTTGTCTATGGCAGATACAGGGGGGCAGTATCGGTTTCTGAATTCTTTTAAGTCGACAAGTATGCCAAAGTTTGATGATTCCTTCATTTGATTTTGTCACAGTGCGACTAATTATTTTCCGAAATTTTTTTAATTCTAAAAACATTCCATATTTTTGTTAGTTGTTATAGTTATCATATATTTTGATGTAGTCTCATGTTGATATGAAATTTTAATTCTAGCGAGTACTTTTCTTCTTGTTGCGATTTCTTGTGAGTGGTTTTGTTAGATTTGGGTATGTGGTTGTGAAACACCGGTTGAAGATTTAACGGGCCAATTTGACAGTTTCATCTCCAGCCACGTTTTCCACAGATCATCCTTCCATTGTTCCATTGCTACACTTTGAGGGACTCTTTGATGTAAAGATTTCACTGAATATTCTAAGTAAATTTTCTATTAACAAATTTCGAAGCTGTATTACCGACTGAAGCAGACACACCTCTCTCGTAGCCCTTTATTTGTGTCACATCTGTATATACAGAGTGGCGCAGAAGTCACTTGATAACACGTTCTTTAACAACAAAAAGGCCTTGTCAAGTGACTCGTGGGACACGCTTTATATTCTGATGAAGAATGTGGCCTACCTAGGGCACTTAATATAACGTATAGCCTCTTATTAAATTATCCATATATCAACAACAATTTTATTTACCATATAATTGCTTGTGTTCATAAAGTTGGCATATTATGAGTAAGGCACGACTACAACTTGGGCCTGTGCCACTACAAATTACAGTTCGGAGATAAACAGCGTCCTCTAATGAATTAGGAGCCTTTAATTGGGTTTACGAAACAGTCAAACTATACTTGATATGTAATATTGAGCTTGTGTTATTTATGTGGGACTCATTGAGTTAGGTTGCTTAAATATTCATTTATTAGTTCAAATGTAATTTAATCTATTGAATGATAAAATTCCTGTTAGTGGCAGAATTCAGTGCCTGCCTCACAGAAGACACAGCTTCTGAGACCAGTTAATTCTGATTTGGAAAATAATCGCTCTTTATTTTGGGAATCATTCGAAACATTTAAATACAGGGTTTGGACAAAATTCAGTTCTTTATGTCGAAGTACGTGGTGCATATAGTAACCACTCTGCTTCTAAATAGTACGTTTTATTATACTTTGTGAATCGAGCCTGTTCGATGACACTTTCGCTACAGAAACAGGGACTCTTCTGTTTGCCACCACGCCCAAACCAACATTTAAATACAGGGTTTGGACAAAATTCAGTTCTTTATGTCGAAGTACGTGGTGCATATAGTAACCACTCTGATTCTAAATAGTACGTTTTATTATACTTTGTGAATCGAGCCTGTTCGATGACACTTTCGCTACAGAAACAGGGACTCTTCTGTTTGCCACCACGCCCAAACCACTTTCACTCTAGTTCTGAGTTTTTGAAGACTTGAAGCTTTATCTACCATCTTTACACTTTGTGTATTCTATCCTATTAGCTATGATTAGTCGCTAATTTATTTTCTTGTGTTAGTGAACACGTTAGTACATAGCTTCTCCACTTCTGGTATATTTTCGTCGTTTTCGCATCTGTAGAATTCTTTCCTTAAAAAAATGACGAAGAAAGAATTTTGCTAGTGAAATTGCCATTATCTATGTGTGCGTTTTGCCCCCCATTTCAACTTAGGAAGTAATTGACATAGTTTCAGGAACGACAGTGTGAACATTGTCATGTTGGACGACACCCAGACGCTCCATTTCTAATTTCCTGCAGTCAGTAGGCCTAATAAAATGGCGATAGCGTGAGCGCCAACAGTCCTGCTGACGTCGACGTCTGTGCAAGTGTTGTGCGCAACTCACTACATAGTTATGGGAGCGAACAATGTTCCGGACAAAAATTGAAGGGAACAAGACGGGCAACATACGTGTAACGTAATATTGAGGCGCGTTCGCGTAACCGTTGATGTCAGGGAAACAGAATAAGTATTACATATTCCGAGTGTGTGTCTGTAGCCTTAGTTATACAGCATGCAAAGCGCATGCGCCGTATTATATTGTCATCTGTGCCCTGTCTGGCTGTACCATATTTTTCCACATTATCTCATAAACGGCACGATTTTCGGAAAAAAGTTATTGAACATAAAATGTGTGTTTTGATTTTCTCTACAACTTTTGTCTGAAACATTTCTAATTCTAAGAATAATTCAGCGAGATATTATCATAAATGTACATAGGTCTTCATGTAAAGTGCCCGGTATTCTTGTCATAGTTACATCGAACTTGAATTTTCTAGACATATTTTCGAAAGAAAAAAAATCGTTAAATATCAAATTTCGTGAAAATCCGTCCTGTAGGAGCCGATTTGTTCCATGCGAACAGCCAGACGGGGCAGACAGACACGAAGCTAATAGTCGCCTGTCGCAATTTTGCGTTCGCGCCTTAGAATGGAACACACAGTTCATGCTCTCTACAGGTTTTTGTGTACGTCTTACTGTTTCTGATATAATTAACACTTAATTAACGTTGGGTTTTAAGTTTCAAATAGGCTACTGCCTGTTTGAAACTTAAGGGGTGGGGTTGGGTGTAATTCATAATACCCTTAAGTGCATCTACGTCTGTTCGGTGCACTGAGGCCGCAATTGAAGGACGCTTGATAATACTCTCATGGAAGATTTCGACCACTGCCAGTCGGATCAACGGTTGCAGTTGGTACTTGTGAAATGATGTTTGTTAGAGCGTCACAGTTCATGTGCAGTATCTTGTAATCGCAGTCTGACCGGTCACCCGTAACGTGCTTCTGGACTTTCAGCAGGATCAAAGTCACAGTCCAGACGGTCGGACGGTAATGGCGATGTGAATGTGATTTATTTCAAGTGTTCTGAACAATTTGTCTCTCTGCGCCTGTAAAATATGTCTCCCGATATCGCCCGTTAATGACGAACAGTGTGTTGGCAGACAGTGCTACTTGGTACTTCCCCACTGTAGGTTATCATAGCGCCGTTATGTTCGTATTTATACTTCATAGCGGTTTTATACGTGTTTCTTGCATTATTATGTGTAAAGCATTAGCTGTTCTAAAAGGTTTTGACGATGGCATATGATACTGCGAAGCACTTGTTACTGGGACTTTGTGCATCGTCTTTATTGTGAATAAAATGTAAAATATAGAATATATAATATAAATATATAAAAATATGAAATATATATGATATAATATGTAATATATTGTATATGATACTGCGAAGCACTTGTTACTGGGACTTTGTGCATCGTCTTTATTGTGAATAAAATGTAAAATATAGAATATATAATATAAATATAAAATATATATAACTATAATATGTAATATATATTTATATATTTTACATTGTATATATTTTATATTTTATTCACAATAAAGACGATGCACAAGTCCTAGTAACAAGTGCTTCGCAGTATCATATGCATCGTCTTTATTGTGAATAAAATGTAAAATATATATAAAATATATATTACATATTATATGTTATATATATTTTATATTTATATATATTTATATTATATATTTTATATTTTACATTTTATTCATAATAAAGGCGATGACAAAGTCCTACAAACAAGTGCTTCTCGCAGTATCATATACAATAATTACATATATATATTATATATATTACATATTATATGTTATATATATTTTATATTTATATATATATTTATATTATATATTTATATTTTACATTTTATTCATAATAAAGGCGATGGACAAAGTCCTACAAACAAGTGCTTCGCAGTATCATATACAATATATTACATATTATATCTTATATATATTTTATATTTATATATATTTATATTATATATTTTATATATTACATTTTATTCACATTAAAGACGATGCACAAAGTCCTAGAAACAAGTGCTTCGCATTAGCTCTTCTGTCTAATCATTTGAAGTACAAAGACAAATCAAAGTACTTTGCTAGCCAACGCTCCTCAATGTCCGTTAGAGTATTGCTGTGTTTGAAGGCTCCCAGGCTTCACCTGCTTGTCTTATAAGAGCAGTATTAAGATGAAGATAGCGTGGAGAGAAACTCTGCATTTTACGTTACTTGCACCGTACATTCTTTTTGATTAAAATAAATCTTACTCCGACAAATGTACAGTGTGTACATTTATCGGGGTAAGATTTATTTTAAACTCTGCATTCTGCCCACACAGTATAAGTTACAGAAATTTCCCGTTTTATTAAACAGCGATGTTTCTTCCTGTACAGTGTTAACCGGCTAGTCTGCATAGTGGAGGTGCAGTGATATAACTAACTAACTAACTAACTCCATGGAGCAGAGTCCTTCTTGAGAAGCTAACAGTTCGTCAGCTAGTCAAGAAATTCCCCGCGTTTTATGGAACCCGAAGGTTCATTACCACACTCACAACAGCCCGCCAACTGTCCCTATCCTGAGCAGTGAAATAGGAATGTCATTTGTATGTGTTAATTAGATGAAGTTGTGCTTCAAAGGGTGAATGTAGACACTAGGTGAATGTAGACACTAGGTGAATGTAGACACTAGATGAATGTAGACACTAGGTGAAGGTAGACACTAGATTTTCACTGCACTGTAGTTCATATAGGCCGTCATTTCATCGGACTGTATGTTCGTGCCTCTGAATTTATTTATATAGATTTTGTAAAGTGGGACTGAGCAGGAATTAGCACTACATAACGACTGGCGTGTTCGGTCGTTATGCTGCAACGATGTCGTCCGCTGTACTGCGAGCCGTCCCTGAGATTAAAAAAACGCCCTGTATAATAAAGATTTTTAATGTACACAATGAAAGGTTTCCACTTTAAGCATGGCACCCTGTATGTACCGCAATATTTACATATTTATTACGTAATTAAGAGCTTCATAATGTATACTTTTCAGCAAGTAACATCTTACCGGAGAGCTCATCGCTCCTGCGCCAAAGAGTTTGGTTGCCATATGCAACAGACGTGTAATTGTATTTATATAGACCTACACTTACTGTATGCTATGTTTTTGGAAAGTCAGACGATAAACGAATCCTGAATTGAATAACAAGAGAAAAATTTCTACTTTTACTTTCCTTATACACAATGTTTTGTTACTTTCCTTACCATATTTGCGCAGGATTAATTACCAGCTGTTGTTTTGTGCTCGTATCTTGGAAGAAAAACTTATTTCATTCTCTGGGACTAAACCGTAAGCAAGCTGCTGACAAAAGAACGAGCGATTGCGAAAACTTGGGCATTGATGACAATGTGCTAGTTTAAGTAAAATCTGTTATCATCACGTAAAAAAAACTGATATTTTGTAATATTCCTGTTTTTCCGTTCAGTTGTAGTCGGAACGTCGGTTTTCCATTTATTATAACAATATGCATCAGAATGCCACTCTCATAAAATCACTTTCTGTTTTGTACCGATACGTTGCTCTAATAAAGATCATTATACAGCTGTTGAGATACAGTGCCTGTAGAGATTAATGATACTAATGTCACCACTTTAGAGGATGGTTCTAAATCCACAGCTGTTGAGATACAGTGCCTGTAGAGATTAATGGTACTAATGTCACTACTTTAGAGGATGGTTTTAAATCCAACAGCTGTTGAGATACAGTGCCTGTAGAGATTAATGATACTAATGTCACTACTTTAGAGGATGGTTTTAAATCCACAGCTGTTGAGATACAGTGCCTGTAGAGATTAATGATACTAATGTCACTACTTTAGAGGATGGTTTTAAATCCACAGCTGTTGAGATACAGTGCCTGTAGAGATTAATGATACTAATGTCACTACTTTAGAGGATGGTTTTAAATCCAACAGCTGTTGAGATACAGTGCCTGTAGAGATTAATGATACTAATGTCACTACTTTAGAGGATGGTTTTAAATCCACAGCTGTTGAGATACAGTGCCTGTAGAGATTAATGATACTAATGTCACTACTTTAGAGGATGGTTTTAAATCCACAGCTGTTTAGATACAGTGTCTATAGAGGTTAATGATACTAATGTCACTACTTTATAGGATGGTTTTAAATCCACAGCTGTTGAGATACAGTGCCTGTAGAGGTTAATGATACTAATGTCACTACTTTAGAGGATGGTTTTAAATCCAACAGCTGTTGAGATACAGTGCCTGTAGAGATTAATGATACTAATGTCACTACTTTAGAGGATGGTTTTAAATCCACAGCTGTTGAGATACAGTGCCTGTAGAGATTAATGGTACTAATGTCACTACTTTAGAGGATGTTTTAAATCCAACAGCTGTTGAGATACAGTGCCTGTAGAGATTAATGATACTAATGTCACTACTTTAGAGGATGGTTTTAAATCCAACAGCTGTTGAGATACAGTGCCTGTAGAGATTAATGATACTAATGTCACTACTTTAGAGGATGGTTTTAAATCCAACAGCTGTTGAGATACAGTGCCTGTAGAGATTAATGATACTAATGTCACTACTTTAGAGGATGGTTTTATATCCACAGCTGTTGAGATACAGTGCCTGTAGAGATTAATGGTACTAATGTCACTACTTTAGAGGATGGTTTTAAATCCAACAGCTGTTGAGATACAGTGCCTGTAGAGATTAATGGTACTAATGTCACTACTTTAGAGGATGGTTTTAAATCCACAGCTGTTGAGATACAGTGCCTGTAGAGATTAATGGTACTAATGTCACTACTTTAGAGGATGGTTTTAAATCCACAGCTGTTGAGATACAGTGCCTGTAGAGATTAATGATACTAATGTCACTACTTTAGAGGATGGTTTTAAATCCAACAGCTGTTGAGATACAGTGCCTGTAGAGATTAATGATACTAATGTCACTACTTTAGAGGATGGTTTTAAATCCACAGCTGTTGAGATACAGTGCCTGTAGAGATTAATGATACTAATGTCACTACTTTAGAGGATGGTTTTAAATCCACAGCTGTTGAGATACAGTGCCTGTAGAGATTAATGATACTAATGTCACTACTTTAGAGGATGGTTTTAAATCCACAGCTGTTGAGATACAGTGCCTGTAGAGATTAATGATACTAATGTCACTACTTTAGAGGATGGTTTTAAATCCACAGCTGTTGAGATACAGTGCCTGTAGAGATTAATGATACTAATGTCACTACTTTAGAGGATGGTTTTAAATCCACAGCTGTTGAGATACAGTGCCTGTAGAGATTAATGATACTAATGTCACTACTTTAGAGGATGGTTTTAAATCCACAGCTGTTGAGATACAGTGCCTGTAGAGATTAATGATACTAATGTCACTACTTTAGAGGATGGTTTTAAATCCACAGCTGTTGAGATACAGTGCCTGTAGAGATTAATGATACTAATGTCACTACTTTAGAGGATGGTTTTAAATCCACAGCTGTTGAGATACAGTGCCTGTAGAGATTAATGATACTAATGTCACTACTTTAGAGGATGGTTTTAAATCCACAGCTGTTGAGATACAGTGCCTGTAGAGATTAATGATACTAATGTCACTACTTTAGAGGATGGTTTTAAATCCACAGCTGTTGAGATACAGTGCCTGTAGAGATTAATGATACTAATGTCACTACTTTAGAGGATGGTTTTAAATCCACAGCTGTTGAGATACAGTGCCTGTAGAGATTAATGATACTAATGTCACTACTTTAGAGGATGGTTTTAAATCCACAGCTGTTGAGATACAGTGCCTGTAGAGATTAATGATACTAATGTCACTACTTTAGAGGATGGTTTTAAATCCACAGCTGTTGAGATACAGTGCCTGTAGAGATTAATGATACTAATGTCACTACTTTAGAGGATGGTTTTAAATCCACAGCTGTTCTGTGACAGTTCATAACACTTTGTACACTCCTGTTCTTGGTAATTATTTATGACACGGTCGTCGTAGGAGTAATTGTATTTTAAGTTTAGTGATACAGCCGTTTTGCAAAGTTATCGAGTCATGATCCGTTGTTGAAAGAATTTTGATTTAAGTAATATGTAAAGTAAAGATAAATTTCGCCGTATAACAGGCCATGAAGACACAGACGGGGTGGAGGTATAGCTGTACTCCTTCTTTAATCTCGATGCCAAATGTGGGTGGTCAACGCCACGCCACTGCTGCTTTTACCCAAGGGCAGCAGACCCGGTACCCATTGTACAGGAGGCTGGGTGGTCCCCAGGCCCGGTTTGGATGGGTGCTGAAATCTTACCTCTACCGGGGTTCGAACCTCGAAACGTCCAGCCCTTAGTGAGACGTTGTACCAACTAAGCTATCCCCCCCCCCTGCCCACAAGTAATATACAGTGGACCCTTGAACTTCGAACGGTTTGATGTTCGAACAACTTGAAACTCGAACAAAAAATTCGAGGAAAATCCGGTTTTGAAACTCGAACAAAAACTCGAAAGTCGAACAAAGAATCACGTGGTCGCCTTCTCTCTCTGCTTGGTCCAGATGAAAGAAAGGTAATTCACCTTCCAGTGAACAGTAATATCCCTCCTACTATTATTATTGATTGATTATTATACAATATTTTTATCTATGTACTATTATAAATAAAAATTTTCAATTATTGAAATTAAATATACTTGTTTTATCATTATGATCTTTTGAAATGGGCACTTAAAATGTTTTATATTGGGTAAATTTTGGGGGTCAGGAACGGATTAATTCAATTTACATTATTTCTTATGTGGAAATTTAACTCGAAAGTCGAACAACTTGAAAGTCGAACCGTCTCCTGGAACGGATTCTGTTCGAAGTTCGAGGTTCCACTGCATATGCTATCCAAAATTTCGAAACTTTTCCTTGTATTGTAACCATTTTTGTGTGTTTAGCTTTCCTAATATATATATATATATATATATATATATTTATGTACTGATATTGTTATTGTGCTACTGGACTTTGAGTTCAGATGTACAGGAAAATATGTTTTTGAGTCTAATTGTAGAAGAAATACGTTCATAATGAAATTCTTCTAAGCCTTGTCTGTCTGTCTGGATCGAATGTAACCTCGTGAAGTTTGCTAAGTAACCTCAGTGCACTTTGCGCTCTGTTTTGCAGTATATAAAATTTACTGTAAGCCTACATGTACAGAGGTCGGGGATCAAATTGTTTTTAAATACATTTCCTTGAGTGTCAGTCCAAGGTTCTGTGTTTTACACATGTCTGTATTTAGTTCTCATTTATTTGTACTTTATTTAACGACACTGTCTGTAACTCAGATTATATTGCGTCACATGATCCGATTATGGCGAGTAATAAATTGGACACGATGTGCAAAGTAACTGCCATGGCCTGTTTTTTTTTGGAGAGCTGAGGAAAACCATGAACAATCTCAGACAGGTTAGTGGGGATATGAACGGATCAAAAAGGCAAAGGTTGTCCTTATCCACGCCATTAAGTCGTATACGGGGAATAGAAGTATAGCTCCATCCATTCTTAAACACGGCCCTATATGAAGTTGTCATCCTCACGCCCCGGCCGCTTTACCCCAGGGAAAGAACCCCGGTACCCGTTGAGTAGGAGACTGCGTGGGGCCCCAGAGCCGTTCTGGACGTTTTGGGGAAGAGAAAAATCTCGTGCCCTTGGTACAAATCGGAAGCTTTTCCGTTTGATCCAACGTATTCTTGTATGGCGCTTCGACCTGTTTTCGGGCCATGGCCTCCCCGATCTCCTTCCTCCAACCTTCTCTGTTCCTTGCTGCCACCTTCCCGTTCTGTCTGTAGAGCATATATACGACATCCTTCCATCTACCTCTAGGTTTTTCCACAGACCGACTTCCTCGGAAACATCCATTATGTTTTGGGGATAACAGAATTGTCCGTCCTTACTGCGCATGCGCAATAGAATATCTACAAGTCATTGAGTAAAGGCATTAGGCTTTTTTTTTAAATTGGCTTCGGTCATTTTCCTTAACGTTTTTCTCAATACATAATTCAGAAATAAGGAGTCAGTCTCCATACGCCTGTTGTAACCTACGCACTTTCTATAATGTTTTTAAATAAGCAGGTTCTACAAGTACGACATGGAACACTTTACAATCTTCATGGTATAGCTCACTTCATATAGGGACTAGGCTACAGACTGGACGACCAGGGAATCGTGGTTCGATTCCCAACGGGATGAAAGAGATATTTCTCTTAACCATAGAGTCCAAGCTGGCCCTGGGGCCCACACAGCCTCTTATTCAGATCGTGCCGGGGGTTGTTTTCCTCATGGATAAAAGAGCCCGGGTGTGAAGCTGACCACGTTCATCTAGTGCCGAGATTAAGAATTGGTGGAGCTATATCTCCATTCTTCCATATAACTTAATGGCCAGATGCTTAAGCATGTGGCCAAATTATTTCATTCATTTGTTTCGCTTTGCAAAAATGAAAACGTGAGCAGGAAAAATTTTTTTTTTTTCTTTCGCACTTTTTTATTGTCTTCGGTCTTCGGCTACCGCGAAGATAGGTGGAGGAGATTGCACCGACATGTCGGTACATTTCTACCAGTCTGCGTTGCGTCGTATTTTGTAAGACGTTAGCCTTCTATATAGGGTGTTTTCCCTCATCAAAGGGCAGCTCATCCCCCTTGAAGACATTCATCTGTTTGGCGGAAAGCTCATGTGACGTGTTTAACAAACATTGCGCCCTCGCAGAGCACTGTCGGCACTTTGTTGTCCCTTCAGTGCGCTCATTCCGTTTGTTTCCAAGTTCTATCCAGCTAAACAAAGGCGCTCAGAGCCCATGCCTAACTACAGAACCGGCTTCCGGACTCGCGATTAAGGCAGGAAAGACCAATATTTTAATTGGTATTCTCAAAGAAGTAAACAGAATTAACCAACAAATTAAAATGTGGGTGTAAGAAGAGTGGTAACAACTTTACGAAACTTGTTAAAATTACTGACGATCAAATACAGGGCATACACAAAAGAATGGTGCGGTTTCAAAAGTGAATAAAAATTTATGTCTCACATTACACGGGCACAACATACACCGTCAGCGGCGGCAACTGTCCAAGTTTCTCATGCGCTACCAGCAGTTCGCTTCTCATGCTTACGTTCACAGGAATGTACGAGTGCTTCTCAATCGTGTTCTTCCACAGAGCTGGATCGGACGTGGTGCTGCAAATGGAGACAAGAACCTTCTCCGTTGGCCACCCCGTTCGCCAGATCTTACACCGTGCGATTTCTTTCTTTGGGGGTTCGTTAAAGACAGCGTTTATGTACCACCATTGCCCACGTCCATCCATGAAATTCGTGATCGGATAACGCATGCACTGCAGGCCATTACAGCGGACATGCTACACCGGGTCTGGGATGAGTTTGATTACCTTGTGGATGTGTGTCGTGTGACCCAGGGTGCACACATTGAAGGATTGTAATTACCAAATGAGAAACTTGGACAGTTGCCGCCGCTGACGGTGTATGTTGTGCCCGTGTAAGATGAGAAATAAATTTTTTATTCACTTTTGAAACCGCACCATTCTTTTGTGTATGCCCTGTATATTAGTTTGCGTGATTTCAGGCTTCCGCCGAGGTGTAAATGAGATATGCGCTCTTTCGGGACTTCACGCAGAGTTGAATGGTAGTTTCGTACCGACGTTTCGGGACAACCTATCGGTCCCATCTTCAAGGGTCAAACAGTCTTGGAGTTTGTTTATTGCAAGGATCGGAGGAAAGGCACTGCTTCTGAAAGTTACAGGACGTGGTCCGTATACTGTATTAGCTAGTCAGCCTTAAAGGGTTAACACAGCTGAAGTTTCATACACCGCTGTGTCCGGTTTTTTTATAGAAATTATTATTTTTTAATTTTCAACTCTCTGCTATTATTAATTATATTTATATAATTAGTAATTGTTATAGTAATCTAAATAGTACCATTAATAGTCATATGTGTCTTATATTGGGCTTCTATTTATAAGCCGATCCCGGTAGCCGTGCGATCTGAGGCGTAGGTCTGTGGCCGCTAGGCTTGTTGAGATAGCGGGTTCGAATCCCGACGGGGCATGGATATTTTTCTGTTATAATTACTGCGCATTGTACGATACCATCTACACCTACACTGAGTATGTAGAAGAAGTCAGAGTAAAAAAAAAATTATGAGCGTAACGTAATGTGTTTTAGTGGGCATGGTTAGGGATTTATTTAAATAGACAGCTATTTAAATTTTGTATGATATATATATATATACATGTGTAATTGCAGTATTTAGATTTATGGTCGTTTTTAGGTGCAGTACTTTTAAGTACTTGCTTAAGTAGTTCATTAATTGATACAAGTTACTTACGCCGCTGAAAGTTTTCACTTTGAAATAGATGAGATGAATTTAGTTCCTAAAGCAAACGAGTGAATGTAATTTATTTAATGAACGAACTCAAAGCTTTTACAATCTGTTAATTTAACAAAAGCAGCGTATGCCCGTGAATAGTATATATATATATACTTAATATTGTTTTCACCGTACATCTCGTATATATCAAAAACCAAGACCAACTAGATGCACAATCACTATTAAAAAACTTTAATAGTAGTATTACATTAAACCCGACATGTTTCGGTCAGGTACCTGACCATCTTCAGGGGTACACTACAATAAAATGCGTAATTCATATGTTAAACACACTTCATATGTGAACCTATAAGGTCTAGTATATATATATACAATATACAATACATATAATATACAATATAAGAATTATACAATAACAGTGTTATAAGTTATATAAGGTGGAACTATTTTGGGATTACAAGTGTTGACTATTTTTTTAAAAAAGTTTTTAGTGATTTTTAGTGATATTTTTAGTGACTTTTGAAAAACTTTATATACGACTAGACCTTATAGGTTCACATATCTTATGTGTGTTTAACATATGGATTACTCATTTTATTGTAGTATACCCCTGAAGATGGTCAGGTACCTGACCGAAACATGTCGGGTTAATTAAACTACTATTAAAGTTTTTTAATAGTGATTGTGCATCAAGTTGGTCTTGGTTTTTAATTAATACTGTATTCATTCATTCATTCATTCTGCAGTCTGTCTTACGACAGGTCCGTAGCCTCTTCCAAAGCGAATTCTCCACAGGGTGCGATCGAGTGCTTCCTCTTTCAATTTACAGTATCTTTTCTTTTCCTTAAGGTCATCCAGTAGCTGCTTACGTCTTCTCCCTCGTCGTCCCGTCATTTCTATCCTTCCTTCTAACTTTCCTTCAATCACATGTTTCAGAAGGCAGTTTCTACGCAAAATGTGACATAGTCTATATGAATATTATGTCTGCTTTAGGTACAAATGTTCAAAGGATAAAACTTAGATGAAACTATGAGTAATTTTATCCCTTTCACCGTAATTAACCTTGCTAGTATTTATTTTAAATTATTACAATTAAACACATGAAAATTATTTATATTAAGGATTTCATCCCCTGTTAATACTTGCGACATGAAGCGTTTTTATTTTTTTTTTTCATGAAGGAAGTTGCATGAAACTCTGTAACTTACTTTACCTCGTTCCCCCTAATGGCCCTTTCAGTTATTAAGTTGAAACATTTACAGGGTCCACATCGAACTGTGTCATGCTAAGTTTTGTGTAAACTCAGGTTTTAAGGACTTTTAGCTTTTCTTTCATGTGGAAGAGGTAATAGGAGATCATTTTGAAAACGGGTTAATAAAAATTTATTCCATTTATGTGGTTTTTTGAATGAAATATGAAGTCCAAATGCTTGTTTTTTCGCCGTTAAACGTTTACTGTCTCGTTATTTTCTCAGACACATATTCACATCAATTTCACATGGGGCTTTATATTTGAACATTCTAAATAATACTAAGATTTCGAAAAAAAAATATAGTTAAAGAAAAGTCGTAGCTGGTATAACTTATCACAGAATTTTTAAAGATGCACGGGGAGAATTTGGTATACAAAATAGAGATGAAGTATTACAGTCTTTCTATTTTATGGAGGCCGCTGACTTTTTTGTTGCGCAGACGTGGTCTGATCCACTCTCATTTTACGCTGAAGGGGAGGTGACTACTTACGTGACGAGTCAAATGTAGAGAGTTTAATGCAGCGACATTACCGAGCATAAAAACATTTGTCATTACATGTTACTTTTAGTAATTATAGTAAAATAAGATTTCGACTTAGTCAAATAAGAGAGTAGTGATCAGTCACAAATATAGTGATGTAACACGAGAATAAGCCTGCTTGGTATCAGACGAGTTCATGGTAATTAGAATATTAATGTTTCCCAACAGATGTGTAAGGGGCTGTGCTGTAATACAGGGACATTATTTTATATGACCAACATCGTTTTTCACTTCCTATTGCTTGGCTTATTGTATAAATCTGCCCACGCACGCGTTGGGATAAAGGTGGGAAGTGAAAAAGATATTGGTCAGAAAAATGATGCCCATGTACTGTAGCCATTTCTGAATGTGTCTGACGCAACCTGCGTTAAAAGACGTGGCGGTAACTAAGCGATGTAGGTGACAGGCAAGTTGTATTTGCCAGGCACTGTGCTTACTACAGAGTGGACAGTGTGCTGTGACATTAGTCATTCCAAACGCAACGCAGATTATCAGAATAGTGACAACACCGCAGTTTGCACATACTTTCCACTCACATTATACTGTTGCCAGTTTTCTTACGTACAGTAGTAGAAGGCGTGTAACTGTCGCCCTTGTTACACTATAGTTAACATGATGGCCGTCAAAGAGCGGTGTGACGAATTTGCTACGTGTGATTCATCTGAGAGTAGCGGATTAGGTGTGGTGGAGGGGGAAGGGAAGAATAAAATTGGTTTCTGCGTCGCAGCAGAAACTTAAATGGAACCAGATACGGATATCTGACCCCACGATTTTCTTTTCCACAAGTCTCCTTTATTATCCTTCAGTGCGCAGTTTACCGGCCTCCATAAAATAACAGGACTGCATGTTAGTGTTTCTTCGTAGTCATGAACAGCCAGTGGCTTCCGTTGTCCAAACACGATATTATACTTCAGTGCGCAGTTTACCGGCCTCCATAAAATCACAGGACTGTATGTTAGTGTTTCTTCCTAGTCATGAACAGCCAGTGGCTTCAGTTGTCCAAACACGATATGCTTATCATATACAGTGAGAATTTTCCTTATTACAACTAAATGACAAAACAAGCTTCATTATCGGTGATACTTTATTAAATATCGGGAGAATTTGTTAGTACCGTGTGAACTGACTGTAATGTTAAAACATTATGCTGGAAACGAGCACATAAGAACAATCAAACCTTTGTCGTGACATACTTTATTAAATAAGGCAATTATATACCCGGAACACAAAGTGTGCAGTCTATAATTTTGTTTTCTGTACAGTGTGACGTCACTTCATTAGGCGAGGTGAATATTTAAATACAGTAGCATCTTACGTTTTTTTTTTCTTTAGCACTCAGACACTATGAATGCAAAGTAGATATGAAACTGCTGTATAATTCTCCAATTACTGGGAGGTTGATTTAATATCTTATAACTTCCAAAATAACGGACTCGTGCGAAGACATGGCTAGCGTCAGCCTATCTGATTTATGTCTCAAATTAGTTCTTGGATGTCGGTGAAATCCAATGTGGGACATGTACACTAAAAATTATTAGGTCAATTGCATTCTGCTGCAGATTGGGTCATCTGTGCCACTTTATAGAGTACACGTGACGAGTTTCACGACTTTTTTTTTTTTTTTTTTGTGGTGGTGGAGCCATCTGTGGAGAATTGTTACAACTGTGGAACGTGTATCTTATTTGGTGACGAATTTTTAATTGCCGTACCGTGGAATAATTTGCCATGAAATTGGGTAGCTTTGTCCTGTATGTGCATAAAAATATGAACGGAAACTGTATGAAATAAAAGTTACAAATATAGATTGGGTTGGAACCGACTCACGGTTACAAGTATTCTAAAATGTGCAAAGTTCTTTGAAATTTTCTGTGATTCATGTGTGATTGTCGTTCAACCATTTAGGTTTGGAACATAAATCGATGATTGTTTTACAACTCCGTATCGCAAGGAATTTGTTGATCAATTGCACTTGTCTGGAATTTCTCTGATGTCAATAAAACCCATGTTCATAAACTATTCTCAAATTTGCGCCATTAGAACTGAGTTATTTCAATTCATTTTCAAAAACCTAAGTCACAGAATCTTCCATCAGCAGTACATACGCTCGTGTAATTTCCTTATACGTGTGTGAGAGTAGATTCCACTTCTGCGCGGCTAAATAACCACCATGAAATAACAGTACTGTATCACATTTTACAGATACAGTGGACGCTCGAACTTCGAACGGTTTGATGTTCGAACAACTTGAAACTCGAACAAAAAATTCGAGGAAAACCACAGATTTGAAACTCGAACAAAAACTCGAAAGTCGAACAAAGAATCACGTGGTCGCCTTCTCTCTCTGCTTGGTCCAGATGAAAGAAGGGTAATTCACCTTCCAGTGAACAGTAATATCCCTCCTACTATTATTATTGATTGATTATTATACAATATTTTTTATGTATGTACTATTATAAATAAAAATTTTCAATTATTGAAATTAAATATACTTGTTTTATCATTATGATCTTTTGAAATGGGCACTTAAAATGTTTTATATTGGGTAAATTTTGGGGGTCTGGAACGGATTAATTCAATTTACGTTATTTCTTATGTGGAAATTTAACTCGAAAGTCGAACAACTTGAAAGTCGAACCGTCTCCTGGAACGGATTGTGGTCGAAGTTCGAGGTTCCACTGTATATGCTATCCAAAATTTCGAAACTTTTCCTTGTATTGTAACCATTTTTGTGTGTTTAGCTTTCCTAATATATTTTACTATTAATAGTAATTTAATTTTGTAACTTTTGTCAGAAGAATTTTTTGGACCTGTGTTTAAGAGAGTGTTTGTGTTGCAGTAACATACCATTGGGCTGTAAATGAGCGTCACTGGGCTGCGAGTTGTCCAGTAATTGACCACGTGAAATCTTTGTACAATTATGTAACATTCAGTGACAGTTTATACTGTCAGACATACATTCCGTGTCCTAACAACGCGATACCTGATGCTGGGAACTGCTGTAATGCTCTTGGTATCAGTTAATTTCTGGCATGATAAATGCATGACTGATGACATTTGCGATTCCTTTCTGTGCCCCAAGTCTTGATAAGACGGGTCAGCTTGTATCTCCGGTCGGGTGAACGATCTCCACGACTGCTGCAACTGTGTCACTACTATTGGATACCGCAGTCCAGGCTTTGCTAAAATACAGACGAACCCGGTTATAAGAACATCGGTTTATACGACACCTCGTCTATAACGTCAGATATTCTGTGTTACCAATTAATTCCCCACTGTTAACCGTAACATTATACTGCTCGGTTATAACAACACTCGTTTATAACGACATAAAATTTTCAGTCCTTTTCATGACGTTATAACCGAGTTCGACTCTATATTTAATTTATTTGTTTATTCTGGGCTTTATTTAACGACACTTTTGCCACAGTTTGTATAGCGGGAACTGGGATATATCAGTATTGTGACTATATTAGGGGCTGAACGGGTGAGGAATTTGTGTTATACCCTGAAAATGGCGGCAGTTTGTACCCTCTAAACAGTGTCGAAGCCAGCTCTGGGGCTCACCTAGCTTCGTATCCGATTAGTACCAGGGGCTCTTGCCTCCGGCCGCTTTATCCCAAGAAAAAAATAAAGCCCTGTCTGGGTGAGCCCCAGAGGTGGTCATGACGCCTTGCAGTAGTCAAAAATGTCTTGCCTTCACCGACAATCGAACCCCGATTCCCATGTCATTCAACCGACCAATCAGACCTATGTTTCTTATTCATTTAGTTTTTTCTCAGTATTTTTAACACTGATCCAGACGCTTTAATGCCTCGGTGGACTAGTGGTTAGCGTGCTCGCCACTGGACCCAAGGTTCGCGGGTTCGATCCCGGCCGAGGTCGATGGATTTTTAAGGGTGATAAAAATCCGTAGCACAACTTCCTTCGGAGGGGAAGTAAAGCCGTCGGTCCCATGTCGTAGATTTACGGCATGTAAAAGAACCTTCGGGCATGAAGAAGAACCAATAGTGTCCGTAAGCAAAATTCAAAGCGGCCATTTCTCACCCAAGTCTCCTGACTGCCTGCCAGATGGCTCTCTCATCAGGATCGAGCAAATACTTGTGCGGGCAGTGAGCCGGTCACTCACTGCAGAATGCACACTTACCGACCGGGAAACCTTCGGGATGAAATCCCAAAAGAAGGAGGCTCTGGCCCACCTCGGGCTGTAACGCCATGGAAGAAGAATAAGAAGAAGAAGAAGAAGAAGATTGACTGCTTGAGGCACGCGTCGAAGTAGAGAGGAAACCAAAGTTGAACATACGCATCGCTCGGTAAACCGCACTGTACGCTTCCTGTAATACCGACGGACTGAGACCAGTAGCGCAGAATATGGTGGAACGATGAACAAGTGGAAAGAGGTAAAAAAGGTAAAGTTGTCCATGTCCACGCCATGGAGACATTTAGGGGAAATAGAGGTATAGCTCCACTCATTTTTAATCTTGGTACTAGATGGAGGTGAGTGGTCAATATCACGCCCCAGCCGCTTTACCCCTGGGAAATATATCCGGTGACAATTGAACAGAGGCTGGATGGGCCACAGAGATGGTCTGGACGTTTCGGAGAGTAAGAGGGAATTATCTTCGGCCCGCTGTGACCTTGTGTTCAATTTAGGACGTTCAGAACAAGTTTCTGTTCTTGTTACAGTTCAGCTATTGTAAGGATCAGTAGCGGATGGAAATTTTTTTTTTTGTGGGGGGGGGGGGCACTCCCATGAGGCGCGTTGGCGCCTTGCAAAGGCGTGTTTAATGAAAGTTGTCACTCTGTGTACAAATTTCTGCACATCTATTAGGGCCCGTTCACAAAAGACTTGTCAACACGGAGCCATAATCCACACCCTGTCATCAGCTCCTGGTTTCTGCTCTTTTTGAGTTACCACCTGGACCTGACCAGTTTATTGTCTACAGTTTAAGCTTATTGTACGGCGTATTTACCAGAAAATATGACAGCTTTATGAGGCCAAGGAAAGAAGTCCTGTGGACGGGGGGACAGGCGACTGTCGAGGGTACTCTGTATCTGCTGCTGTGTATGCCATGAACCCCATCTGAAGAAGAAGAAAGATTGCAAATGTTGTACTCCGCCTCGGAGTACACAGACTTGACTAAGTCATTTTTTTTTTGCTTTCAGAGTGCCCTACGATTTTACGATACATGAGTAAATGTCATTTCTTTATTCTATAATTACCGTGCATTTTTCACAATTATTGTTAATTGTTAATTGTACATTGGTCATTGTATAAATGTTAAATTTATACAATGACCAATGTATAGACATGTTTTTATACAACCAAGTTTTCTGACACCCCTGAGGATGGCTTCATGAGGAAACCGAAACATATGTAGGGTTTTACTAAAATATTTTAAGGAACCATATAGTGTTTTTTAAAATAAATAGTGCATTCAGTTGGTGACTTCACAATAAATGTCATTTCATTCACGTGTGTAAGACAAGTATGCTCTTCCTCACGCGATTTTCACGAAAGTGCAGATATGATACACCAAATTTCACTCAAATCGGAAAATACTTGCCGGAAATACGGATAGAAATTCATTTACGCTTCTAAGTAAAGTATGTCCTTCACTGCGCCGATTTTCACGAAACTCCCAATCATTCGATAAGATTTTTGTGAACATCTCCTTTATCGAGTTTTATCTATATCGGATGAAGACGTTAGAAAATAGGGAATACATTTCATTTACTCCCTGAAGTATCGCTTTGACTCCACAAATTTTCACTAAACTCACAGTTCCACCTCAGTGGCGTTAAGATGTAGATCGTTTATACGGAATTTCACCAAAATCGGTCAAGAAATCCGCAAAGCGCAGGTAGAAATTCATTTACGTCATTAAGAAAAATGTGATTCGTATAGCTGATATTCACGAAACTCGCGCTTACTGGACAACTTTGGAAATAACTACTAAACCGAATTTTATGAAAATTCGGCAAATGGTTTATTGGCTTATACAGGGCATACAAAAAGAATGGTGCGGTTTCAAAATAATTCACTATTGATACCGCACCATTCTTTTGTGTATGCCCTATATTAGGTTACAGGGCCTTAACATAGGGCGTTGTTTTTATTTACACACATAGTGGCGTTTAAATAGGAGAAGGACAAGACGAAGTAGAGTAATAGATGGAATTCCGGCAGAAGGAAGATCATTTTTATGTCATTTAGCTAGCGGGGCTTCGGCCTCAGCAAGCTGCGACATCTGTGTGGTAGAACTGAACTAGCGCTTTACAGGTTTAAACGAGCATCTCGCGTTTCGCTATTAGTCATTCCTATGTTTTGGTAACTACTGACGTCTGAACGTGGCGTGAAACCGCTTTTATAGTTTGTATAACATCAGATGTCAGTGTGTAAGGTTCATTTTGTAGAAACATGACGACAGGTGCCTGCGCTGACACTCGCTCTGTGTAGCAAGGTGTGCGTCGTGACACTGTGATTTTGGCGGGCACGAAACAGGAGGGACAGATGGCACGTAACGAAACTGTCGGCGCAGAATAGGATGACAGATACTGCCGTCACGACTGTGGTAGCTAACACTGTCCGTAATTTAGCAAAATATCGTAATAAATTTTAAATTTCGTGTGTAAACATTGGTTTGTACATACCGTTTTTTTTAAAGCATTCTTGAACTATAAAATAAAGGAATGTACGGTCGATTACAAATCTGATAGTTATTTAATATACAGGGTATACACAAAAGAATGGTGCGGTTTCAATGGTGAATAAAGGGAAACCGCACCATTCTTTTGTGTATAACCTGTATAATGTACTACATGTTTCGGCCTTTGTTGGCCACAGTCAGATGTATAAAATAACGGAATATTTAGAGGAACGGATTATTGCAACAGTAATATTTATTGGATATCATAAGATATAGTTCTTTACATTGGAAATGAGAATTTATAAAGAAAAATTTCGTATGAGTTTTGCTTTTACCAGCCATTGCACAGCAGTTCTTTTTTACTGCTACATGTTTCGACTAACCATAGTAGCCATCATCAGGGAGTCACTTTTTACAGACATGCACAATGAATGATAATACATCAAAGAGAAACTAATAAAGACAGCTGCAGCTATCTGGTTTAGTAAAATATGCATGATCCACCAACTAACACCTAAATACATAAACATAACAGTGAATGGTAATAGTAAAACAACTACTGCTGTACATATTCATGTATATATTACCATTCATTGACATACTGTACGCTGCGCATGTCTGTGAAAGGTGACTCACTGATGATGGCTGCATTAGGTAGCCGAAACATGTAGGAGTTAAAAGAATTGTTGTGTAGTTGTTGGTAATAATAAAAAAAGCAACTGCGCGGGATATGTGTAACATTAAGCATAAAACGTTTCGTATTTCTGATATCTTACATATTTTTAAATTATAGAAGAGTTTATAGTTTGAAATTTCTGTAGCCAGTACACTTTTTGAGGTTTGTATATTAAGTTTAATTGGTGGTATTTCTTTAGCGTAGAAAAATTTATGGTAATAGTTGTAGATTGATTATCATTCACCAAAAAATGCACAAAGATAATTTTTCACTAATTACTTTATTAAAGGATTTCACCCTATACTATTTCGGCAATTTATATTGCCATCTTCAGGGGGTCATTTTTTGGTTTGTACATAGACCAAGTACATATGTCAATATTGGTTATTATACCATCTATAAAATTGTATAAAAATTGTGTAAAGTTGTATTATAATATTAAAACAGTACTAAAATAGCTTGTTAAAATTGATAGTAAGACAGTATTAAATTACATTTTGCGGTAAAATTCGTAATTATTGGCAGTGCGGTCCGGTATGTTGTTGTTGTCGGATATCTGTTAAAATATTACATATAATTAGAGTCATAATTACGTTGCTTATATTAGTGTGTTTGTTTTCGTAAGCTTTTTAGTTGAGTGCGGACATACCTGTGTGTGTTGCTGTGTGGAGGCACCTTCTCCAATATTGACATATGTACATTGGTCTATGTACAAACCAAAATTACCCCCTGAAGATGGCAATATAAATTGCCGAAATACGTATAGGGGAAATCCTTTAATAAAGTAATTAGTGAAAAAAAATTATCTTTGTGCATTTGTTGGTGAATGATAATCAGTTATATAACGATGCACGGTGAATACAAGTGAAATTCAGCTGTGGATTGTTTATCGTGGTTTAGGATATGTCTTTCTTGGATGATTATTGGTTCCAGATTTTTGGATTTTTTTGCTGACTTGGAATGTGTCTTGGTCATAACGGTAGTATAATGTGGATTTTGTGGGAGAGAATATGTGGATGTGGATGAAGGTATGTGTCTATTAATGTGTAGAGGTGTGGGGTACTGCTTGTGTTTGTTACTGTTAACTTAACGTACGTACGTCAACACGAAAAATGGTTACAGAAATTTCACTATAGCCGAAATACGAAATTGTTCTTTATAAATCCTTATTTACACTGCAAAGAATAAGGTCTTATTTTGTAATTTGAAAATTACCTTTGCAATTATTCCTTCTTCTAAATATTTTGTGATTTTGTATACCTAATGATGGCTAAAAAAGGGCCGAAACATGTAGTATATAACTTTCATTGTATTTAGAATACGAAATAGGACCTACCACTTGCGATGCCTTGCTCGCTTGCCAGTTAAAGTTGTTATTAAAGGATGCTGTAGACTTGGATTAATCTGGCTCAAGATAGGACCCACTGGCGGGCTGTTGTAAACATCGAAGGCTCCGTAAAAAGGCTTGTAATAATTTTGACTACCTGAGCGACTGTTAGCTTCTCAAGAATGTCTGTTAGTTCAGTTCTTGTTGGGATTTGTGGTGGACAAAGTGGCACTGGAACAGGTTTCTCTCCTAATATTTCGGTTTTACCATGTCAGTAGTATTCCACCAATGCTCCACACTCGTTCATTCGTCTGTCACCGATGGTGCATAATCTAAGCAATGGACAGCGTCGTTAAATAACGCATTTAGGACAAAGAAATGTTTCGTGGAAGTTGTTTCAAATTAATAAGAGTGACGGTACGAGTTATGATGGTATTCGAGTAACTGTTGTAGTAACACCAGCACTGTCCGAAGTTGTACACGCAACTAGTGCGCAAAGTGTTTTCGCTACGTAGTTCCTATCTCCGAGTTACGATGCAGCGCTGTCAGAAACTCCACAGACATTCCCATCTTAGCCTTACGTAACAAATGAGGAGACTTTCCTGAATTTTCAGTGGCTGTTATACCAGTTACGTAATGTAGTATGTGCTTATACGACTTTGTAGCTGATATCTGACCTTCACATCCAAGAAATCGTTACGAAATGGGCGTGTTCGGTGCAGCTTCCACTTGTCACATTGAGCTTTGCTTCACTTCACTTCACTTGATACGAATTGGGAAATATACGCTTAACGTAACACTTCTGCTGCGTTCTCTCTGTTATTTATTGCCTCCAGGTTTTCATTTCTTCGGTGCCAAATTCTGACTCTTCCTTAAAAACAGCAAAAAGCTGATACCTGCGAGTATTTTAAATGTCTTTCAACGTGTTTACACATCACTTTGATCTTCTCAGTGTCCTAGCAACAAATGTATATTCGATCACTTTCGATTGTAGTGCTGTTGCTAAATACGTAGACTTGTAGTGTATAGTAGCATTGAAGAAAGAAACTTCATAGGCATATTTTAATAAATCATTAATCTAGAGGAATAAAATCAAATCTCTTCAGTGCAGTCTAAACGCAATCAAGACTTCCATGTGCTTTTCTTTGAGATGATGGGTAGGCCTATTTACACCAGAAATTCTTGAATCTTCGTGTAAAGTGCCGTTCTGTTTGTCCGTTGTTAACCAAAATCGAACTGGCTCTACAATTTAATAGTAAGATTTCAGAATGTCGAATTTAATGACAGTTTAGTCCGTATCTATTTTTTATGTGCGTACAGACTGACGGGCGGACATTTTTGTAGGCACTTTACTTAATTGTATGTCCAATTTGTACTCCTCTGGTAACGAATGGGAATAGGCTGTAACCTATCACATTAAGAAACTGTACATTTTGACAGTGTGTTTATCCTATGTGTCGCACATGGTTCAGAGTAACGTCGATGACGAAATTTTGAATTCAGACGTTTGTGACCTTCATGGAGGAGAGTCCATCTTGAGATGATGAACATTATTGTGGTCTCAGCCGTCACCGGTGGGCTGCGTTGTGAACCGGAGGATTCATTACACATTACACTGTTTGAGCCTCAGGACATTATAATATTATTTTGGGGGTTTTACAGGTTGGGGGCTGGGCGAAACGGTAACAAATTGTCACTGTAAACATGAGCAGGGGGCCTCGGACTTGGGACAGTTCATGGAACGACCGAAGCAATGGAAAATGGACTTCAGAAAACCTAGGTCTAGATGGGATAATGATATTAAGATTAGTCTTAAAGAAGTGGGATTTAGGGGACGTGGTCTGGATTTAACTGGCTCTGGATGGGGGTGGCTAGCTCTTGTGAACACGGTAATGAACCTTCGGCTTACGTAAAATGCTGGGAATTTCTTGACTAGCTGAGAAACTGCTAGCTTCTCAGGAAGGACTCCGCTCCATAGAGTTACTTATTATGTAATATTGTTCACCATCTACGTATAGGCGCCAGAAGGGGTCCGTCCTCTGAAGTTCTCAGAATAACAAGTTACGCAATTTTGTATTTAGATGCGTGCTACCTGCCGTGCCCATCGCATTCTCCTTAGTTTAATCGGCCTATAGGATTTTAGGGGCGTACACGTAGAGAATTATTGCCGACGACTTTCAAATCACCAGAAAAAAAGAAATTTACCAACTCATCGGTGGATCGTGAATGGAGACATCAGGTCCCTCGGAAACGTCGCAACGTGTTTACTGAACAGCACGGTGTCACATTCCAGAAGACCTCGAGTTTAATTATCAGAATTTGACAGTTTGTACATTCGAAAACAGTGGCGTAACAAAGTGCGGGTTGCTCCTTTTATATTTCGCTCGAAATTTATTACCTGGCCGTCAGTTCCTGCGGAGAAATGCCCGTCAAGAGACGAGAGTCCATTCAGTCGGATAATTAGCGATCTCGTGTGGACTTTGTATGTCGCTGTGTTCTTTATATCGTATCGTTAATGACTACATGAGGTGCATATACTGCAGTTACTGACAGCTGCTGGTTTTTGTGGCAGTTCGATTGAAAACCTCGCTGCTAGCCTGTCTTACTCAGTTCTACATTTGCGTATCCGCCTCACACGACAAGATACAGGATATACACAAAAGAATGGTGCGGTTGCAATAGTTTTCACTATTGAAACCGCACCATTCTTTTGTGTATACTCTGTATAACCGGCTGTGTATGCGTGATCTCATGTGTTATACACGGCCATTCATTTAGCTTTTAAAAGTCTAGTGGTTACTTGACTTACCGCTAGGTTTAACATTAAAAAATTATATGTTCTTCCCATAGAGTGCATTTGTGTTTTTTTTGTATGGATATTATAAAAAATAGTATTATTTCTCTATACAGTATTAATTATTGGTTTTATAACAGGCGGAATGTGTTTACTGCGCGGTACGAATTGACTCTTTAAACATCTTTCAGTTTCGTCTTACTCTGTGACGGTTTAAGACAAATTGCAACAAATCGCATTTACCTACACGAGATGACGCCTATATCTATATTGTGGATATTACCACCTTATGAGGGATACCACGGGGTCCTTTGACCAGGGCCTTACTTTAGAGGAGGTCCTTACATTATGGGGATGAGAACTTTAAGTTCAAAATAAATTTCACCCTACAACAGACCTTGATGGCCCAGACGGGGTGTAGAGGTATAGCTCTACTCTTTCTTTAACCTCGGCGCTAGATGGGGGTGGGTGGTCAACGCCACGACCCGGCCGCTTTACCCCCGGGAATGATCCGGTACCCATTGTACAGGAGACTGGGTCGACTCCAGGGCCGATCTGTACGGGTACGAAACAACACCCCCGCTCCACCGGGATTCGATCCCCAGACCGTCCATCCCGTAGCGAGTAGCTATACCGACTGAGCTACACAGGACTACTGAGGAATTTAAGAAAAGTCGAAAACTTGGGATGTACTTTTAAGAACTGTCAGATGGTAAGCAGGAGAAAATTTTTCAGTCGATTACCCCATTTCTGGCAATTGTACGTCACATAGCTCCGTAAAACCGTAATTATAAAGTAACCAGTGTAATGTCTAAGGCAGAAGTATAATAATAATAATAATAATAATCATATTATTATTATTATTATATTATTATTAACAGAAAGTACAACATGCTGTAGAGAGATTGCCCTATGTTCTGAGTGTAGTTGGTGTGGTTGAGGTCTTCGCTATGTTGGGATGTTACACGAAATAGGCTGGCTGTTGGTTACTGACGTTTCGGCATAACCTGTCTGCCACTTCTTTCAAGAGATGTTGTGTCCAGAAACCTCTGTAACAAGCCACCAACCTACACCGCATTTTAACACCTCACAACAGCGTATGTCTCGGCTACGCTACAGCGGAATTCTCAAATCTCAAAGGGCTTTTTGTGGCTCCTGTTTCGCCATTATTATGTGCTGTCCGTTTTTTAAATCTCACTGACTTGTGACATCCGATTTGTCCCTGCGTGTCCAGTTGTATTATATCAATATTCAGTGAATTTAAATACGTTTCTTTTCGAATCCTACAAATAGCTCAAGGACTACGTGTCTGTGTCGTTTCGTAACATTTGTCGTTTCAGGAGCAACGTTCATTTTGTTCCCAAATGGCCAAGGCTTTCGCTCTGCAGTCATCCATCATGCGTCTCTGTAGAGTGTCGCGTCCTTCGTCAGGACTAGTTGATAGGAGTCAGGAAATGGTAACGGTTGTGGCAGGTTCGTACTGCTGAAGTCTCTAGACCAGTGGTTCCCAAAGTGGGCGGGTACCGCCCCCTGGGGGGCGGTAGGATTACCGAGGTGGGAGCTAATAGGTACGAGAGGTGGAAGGGAGCGCTGTTATTATCACAGGGGGGCGCTAGTAGACAAGTAGTGCATTTATTTTTATAATAAAAATTGAAATAAAGTAATTTTTGTGTTAAAAATTAAAAAATGAAATAAATTTGTTAGTATTTTAATTTATGAATCTTATTCAAGCATATATTTTTTTAAATAAACTATTGCTAGATGAATTATTGTTAATAATAAAAAATATAATAAATTTTAATTTATTAATTAACACTTAAAGTATTAAGTTTAACTCTTATAATTTTATTTAAACGATTTTTTTAAAATATAAAACAAAAGTGGAAACAAAGGGCATTTATGTTTTTTTAAAAAGGTAGGGGGGCGCTCTGGGTGTGTATATGGAACCAAGGGGGGCGGTGGACCGAAAAAGTTTGGGAACCACTGATCTAGACAGTATAAAAGCCACTTCTATTTAATTATTTCTAAAAATCCAAGACATACCGTGAAGTGTATTGAACCGCCATTTCAGGCTTCCGCCGCGATGTTGTTGAGATCTGCGCTCTTCTGGGATATTACTCGGCGTCGTGTGGTAATTGTTTACCGACGTTTCGGGACAACGCGTCGGTCCCATCTTCACGGGTCAAGAGTTCTAGTCCGAAACGTCGGTAACAATTACCACACGACGCAGCGTAATATCCCACAAGAGCTCAGATCTTAAGTACAGGGCATACACAAAAGAATGGTGCGGTTTCAATAGTGATTCCTATTGAAACCGCACCATTGTTTTGTGTATGCCCTTATATTGAACATAAGCATGGGATTAACTTTCATCTACGACTTTCTTTACATAGTTTTCATTTCCGTAAGCGTGAGAATTTTAGAGATGTTTTAATGAAGATTTTTGTTCTTTTGGATGTGGCGCGTCAGCAGACTAGTACGATTACCAGTCTACACGGCGTCATGTAATTAATGTAACAGGAGATGGACACAGGGTTTGACGTAAATGTCAGATTTTAATTCAAATTTTAATATATCTACGATGGGGACAGGTGGCGGGCTGTTGTGAGTGCGGTAATGAACCTTCGGGGTCCCATAAAACGCGGGGAATTTCTTGACTAGCTGACGACCTGTTAGCTTCTCAAGAAGGACTCTGCTCCATGGAGTTAGTTAGTTAGTTAGTTTGTTTGTTGTTAGTTATGTGTCCACTGATTTTAGTGGAACTCCAGAATATTAAATCACAAATTACACACCAACAAAATGCACTATATTTTCACTTTTTATTCTTCAACCCCTACATGTTTTCAACCTTTACAAGGCCATCTTCAGGGGGCTCGTAATGTACATTTACTTTACATCCATTGTTTATGTCTGGTGTATTATGTTATACAGGGCATACACAAAAGAATGGTGCGGTTTCAAAAGTGAATAAAAAATGTATGTCTCACCTTACACGGGCACAACATACACCGTCAGCGGCGGCAACTGTCCAAGTTTCTCATGCGCTACCAGCAGTTCGCTTCTCATGCTTACTGCGTGGCCCCGGGGCCAGTTTCTCAATCGTGTTCTTCCACAGCGCTGGATCGGACGTTGCTGCTGCAAATGGAGACAAGAACCTTCTCCCTTGGCCACCCCGTTCGCCAGATCTTACACCGTGCGATTTCTTTCTTTGGGGGTTCGTTAAAGACAGCGTTTATTACCACCATTGCCCACGTCCATCCATGAAATTCGTGATGGATAACGCATGCACTGCAGGCCATTACAGCGGACATGCTACACCGGGTCTGGATGAGTTTGATTACCGTGTGGATGTGTGTCGTGTGACCCAGGTGCACACATTGAAGGATTGTAATTACCAAATGAGAAACTTGGACAGTTGCCGCCGCTGACGGTGTATGTTGTGCCCGTGTAAGGTGAGAATACATTTTTTATTCACTTTTGATACCGCACCATTCTTTTGTGTATGCCCTGTATATCACATATAGTCAAGTTTCATATTACAGTAATTTACAATTTTGTTTTTAAAATTTCCTGTAATATGAAACTTTACTACATGTGGTATATAACATAATATACCAGACAACAATGTATGCAAATAAATGTAGACTACGAGCCCCCTGAAAATGACCCTGTAAGGGTTGAAACGTATGTAGGGGTTGAATAATAAAAGTGAAAAAAAATATATAGTACATTTCGTTTGTGTGTAATTTGTGATTTGTTAAAAGATACACGCTGTACATAATATAAAATCCAGAATATGAAATTACACGGTAAATGCCTTAGTGAGTCGTCACTACGGGCAGACAAATATGGCGAGAATAATCGGCGCATTTTCTCGGCTGTTATTTGCCAACGAGCCCAAAAAAAAAAAAAATAGTTCAAATAGAAACGAGACGAATTTCTCTCTCGTAGACGGACGTCGCAAACTTTCTTGCACGTGACGCGCGGGATTACGTAAGAAGCAGACAAGTACCGACATCGCTGTGTCGTTTTGTTCAAACGAGGTGAAATTGCAGGAATTCAAACACGTATTAATGCTGAAGACAGAAAGCATGTCACGTACAGTTTTTGACAAACAGTTGCAAGTTTGGTAGGAAGAAATGGGAATGTGGTCACTGCAGTGGGAATGTGGTCACTGCAGTGCGTAACCTAATATCCAGGCTTCACTATATATGGCGCGTGATTCTGAGGTTTCTAATGGGATTAAGACCTCAATAAACACCGGAAACATTTGCTACTCTTTCGTAATCCACCATTTCTGCACTCTGCCCTCATGTAGCTACTGGTTACAGTTACGTGTACCTACACCACGTGGAAGTTCGCGCCGAAAACGGTCGGTCATAGCGACTCGCTACGAGCTGGACGGTCTGGGATCGAATCCCGGTAGGGGCGAGATTTTCCTCACCCGTCCAGACCGGCCCTGGGGCCCACCCAGTCTCCTGTACAATAGGTACGGGTCATTCTCGGGGGTAAAGCGGCCGGGGAGTGGCGTTGACCACCCACCCCCATCTACGCCGAGGTTAAAGAAAGAGTAGAGCTATACCTCTACTCCCCCTCTGGCCTTCATGGCCTGTTCTAGGGTAAAATTTACCGTAGTTTACCTTTACCATTGTTAACAAATTTAGATGTACCTATTACCCCGGTTTGTATTGTATCAGCTTTTTCCTGCAGAGTATTGCCTGTCGGTAGCAACACTCTTCAGTATAGCAACTAGCTACAGGCTGGATAATCCAGGGTTCGAACCCCGGTAGAGGCAAAATACTTTCTGTTCTCCAAAACCGTCCACTCCGGCTCTGGGGCCCACCCTGTCCCTGTTCAGTGATTCCGGCGTTCTTTCCAGGGCTTAAAGCGGCGTGGCAGTAAGTGGCCAAAGTGATCGTTCCGTGATTTCAGGCTTCCGCTGCGATGTTGATGAAATTTGCGCTCTTTTGGGGTATTACGCAGCGTCGACTGGTAATCCTTTACCGACGTTTCGGGACAACGTATCGGCCCCATCTACAAGGGTCAAAAAGTCCCAAGAATACCCCAGAAGAACGCAGATCTCGGCAGTGAAGTCACTCTGTCCGTTCTGCAAGTTTATTACGCTTAATTTAGTTATTCTCCGGATTATCATCTTCTCGATTTACCGCCGTACCGCGTGGTAAGCAGGAGTTCAGTGTAACTTAATAAGTAACTAAGTTCATATGAGAATTACTCACGACCCGTAAGTTAAGACTATTCTTATAATCTAACAGGATGGTGCGCGAAAGAATGGGTTTGTATTCAGAGCTCGTTCAGGAAGGCGGGTGACAATGTGTATCCTAGCAACCAGCGTGGCTGGAATGTTACGCTGCGAACAAACCTGTTCTGCGACTGCGCGAAGCGACGCCTTGTAAAGCAAATGGCGTGGCAGGCGTGGAAACTGAACCATAAGACAGAAATGCATGCCATTTGGTACAGCCAGCATCACGGTGTATGGAACAAAGTCATTCTTCAGTAGCTACTGGTCGCTCAGATGGTCAATAAATTTCCTGCCTTGTATGGATCCAATAAGTTTATTACCGTGTTCACGGCAGTTTCTCTGCTGAGCCAGATAAATCCAATCCTGGCCTATTAATCTTATTTATTTCAAATTTATCTATCGACGCTAGGTTGGAAAGTTACTGTGGCGACAACCTCAAAACGCATTTTTAAGACTAGATGTGGCCATGCGAATAATTCGTGCGTAGAAACAGTATAACATTTAATCAACAGAAACTAAAGCATCTTAATCTTAATAAACATTAAACATTGAACGTACTAGTGTCTGATGATTGGTAAATTTTTTTCGGAGACCAACGCATCATAAGCAAAGAGTAAATAAGAAACAGAACGTTAAGAATTGACAGTGCTGCCTCAAGCGGAGGCGAAGGGAAGTACATGAAATGTTAGCCTCCGTTTGAGGCAGCACTGTCAATTCTTAATGTTAGTATTTTTGTTAAATACAATTTTTTTTTTGAGAATTAATTAATAAGAACAAAAGAGATTGCCGTCAATGCCGAATCATAAGATTTATAAAAAGTCTTTCTTGAAAGGATCCTTTTTGTTAGTTCTGTAGATCATGATTTTGCAAACAGAGCTTACCGTATTTAATATTGTTTTCACCGTACATCTCGTATATATCAAAAACCAAGACCAACTAGATGCACAATCACTATTAAAATACTTTAATAATAGTATTACATTAAACCCGACATGTTTCGGTCAGGTACCTGACCATCTTCAGGGGTATACTACATTTTATAAAAACATTATACACGACTAGACTTTATATGCTCACATCTAAGTGTGTTTTACATATGGACATAGCATTTTAATGTAGTGTACCCCTGAAGATGGTCAGGTACCTGACCGAAACATGTCGGGATTAATGTAATACTACTATTAAAGTTTTTTAATAGTGATTGTGCATCTAGTTGGTCTTGGTTAAAGCTGACCGTATTGATATATGTGGTGATGATGATTATACTCGTCTGCACTCACGTCTTCCATGTTGTCTGTTCCGTGAATATTAAGGCGGCAGATTTCTTCAAAATTCGGTGTATAATCTGCCATAATGCAGGGGCAAACCCCCAAAAGTGGAGTCCATGCCATAACACCATGAAACCCCTTTCTTCTTTCCAGTGAGTGATACACGCTTCGCTCCTCTTGACTTCCTTGATTTATTCACCACATCCGTTTACTGAGAATAGGAATATGAATATTTATGTCCTCTAGGAGGCGGCGTAGCTCAGTCGATACAGTGACTAGGCTACGTACTGGACAACCGTGGGATCGTGATTCGATTCCTGGCTAGGGCAATATATTTTTCTCTTTCCACAACGTCCAGACCGGCTTTGGGGCTCATCCAGCCTCGTATTCAATGGGTAGGGATACCGACAGCTCTTTTCCTGGCGTAAAGCAGCCGAGGCGTCAAGCTACCCACTTACCCACTTCTAGCGTCGAGCTTAAGAATGAGATACCTCAACTCCACCATACGCCTTCATGGCTTGCATAGAACAGTTCTGAGTTTATGTTAGTGTCTTCTGGGATGTGACGTGTTGTGGGTCTGGTAGATATATACCGACGTTTCGGTGCAAGCTGCTGCTTTCATCGTCACGGTGCTAACTGTCGTATTTGCTGTTTGTGGGAATTGATTGGTTCTGAAACAACGCGGAGTATGTGCTGTGAAATGTTTGATTGTTCTTCTGAAACAACGCAGAGTATGTGCTGTGAAATGTTTGGTTGTTCTTCTGAAACAACGCAGAGTATGTGCTGTGAAATGTTTGGTTGTTCTTCTGAAACAACGCAGAGTATGTGCTGTGAAATGTTTGGTTTGCTTCTGAAACAACGCAGAGTATGTGCTGTGAAATGTTTGGTTGTTTCTGAAACACGCAAGTTTGCTGTGAAATGGCTTGTTCTTCTGAAACACGCAACGTATGTGCTGTGAATGTGTGGTTTCTGAAACAACGCAGAGTATGTGCTGTGAAATGTTTGGTTGTTCTTCTGAAACAACGCAGAGTATGTGCTGTGAAATGTTTGGTTGTTCTTCTGAAACAACGCAGAGTATGTGCTGTGAAATGTTTGGTTGTTCTTCTGAAACAACGCAGAGTATGTGCTGTGAAATGTTTGGTTGTTCTTCTGAAACAACGCAGAGTATGTGCTGTGAAATGTTTGGTTGTTCCAACAGCATTTGACAGACCACCATACCTGCGGTGTTAGCGCTCAAGAGGGCCTGTCAAAATGTTACTCGTCCATTGTGCGTGGACCTCGGTGCGTCAGACAGAGAAGACGAGGACGGACGGACGGACACGGTCAGACATAATTTGCGAGAACCGTTGTTAGCTATCTGCGATCTAAATGCTCGTTCCCCACGCCACAGATCACTACGAACTGAACAAGCATATCGCAACCACAATGCGACCATCATGACAAGTTTTTATATTACTGTTTAAAAGAAAACCTTGAATGGGTCAAGACTTATTTACCTGAAGAGTTTGACACCTCGCGCTAAAAGGACATCAGTGCTCGCCGAACTCATCTCAGTTATTATTATAGTGAGTAGACGCATGACCCCGGACTAGTAGAAAATATTTGGTGATCAGTACAGATCATTAAGTTCCTCGTTATGTAGTCTTCTCCACTCCCATGTTACCTCGTCCAACTTGGGTCCAAATATCTTCCTCAGCACCCTTTTTTGTCGAACACGCTCAGTCTATGTTTTTGTCTCAATTTGAGAGACCAAGTGTCACACCCACATTGAAAAAACTGGCAAAACATACACAAATAATAGCAGTTATCATAACCCTACTTTTATACTTTTAATATTTCAACAGATAACTGGAATACACGCTGGAAATAGGACCACGCTGCCATTAATTAATAATTATACAGGGCATACACAAAAGAATGGTGCGGTGTTAATGGTGTTCACTATTAAAACCGCACCATTCTTTTGTGTATGCCCTGTACTATAGACGGTAGTATAATATACTACTTGATTTTATTGTAATTTTTATAAGTTTTAATAATTTAATAACTTTTAGCAGCTTAACAGTACCACAAATTTTACAAAATTTTATACGATGTGGTAACAAATACTGACTCACTGTTATGACGTAACCAAAGAATTGGTCTATGTAAAAAAAACTCACTTAAAATACCCCCTGATGATGGCAGAATAACTGCCGAAATGCGTATTGGGGCATCGTAATAATAAAGAAAACAGTGAAAAGAACTGTCTTAGTGCTTTTGTTGGTACAAATAAATCAATGGCAACATTATAGTTCAGTGTATTTTGATAGTATTAATTTTTGGATAGCAAAATATAATAATAATAATAATAATAATAATAAAAACGTAAAGACATATTCGGCACCGAGTGGTAACTGGCATTCCCGGAGTTAAATATGCACTTAATTCCTTCCTGCACGTAGTTTTATTTTGTTTACGGTTGTTATTAAATGACAGCTTCTTCTTCTGGGATGTTGCGCGGCGTAGATTAGTTATCGACGTTTCGGGACAACCTATCGGTCCCGTCTTCAAAATCTTGGACTACTTTACTCTTTAAGATGGGACCGATAGGTTGTCCCGAAACGTCGTTAAGTACCGGTGGAAAGATGTCTTTTACACCGCTGCGGAACCCTGAATTCACGCATTATTATCAAATATTTTATGCGTGATCGTACTGCCTCCATCTTCATGGTAAGCATGAGGCAGTATTTTTCTCTGAAATGTCGTTACAAACCTACCAGACAGCACGGTGTCATAATCCATAACGTCGCAGTGTGAATCTTCACCACGGTTTAAACCCCCAACACTCACGGTCTGTGACAAGTTAGTGTACTGCTGCGGAGGTATTCAAGGGGTGGTCCTTTACTTTAGGGCTGAAAACCCCCACATCTTTAAAATACTTGGAAGGTTTCGGATTAGGTCGGGGGGGGGGGGGGGTTTTAGAAGGATCTAGGAGACTTTTGAAGGACAGGCTGTGTGTCCAGTGGCGGGTTCTGCTACCAGACAGTTAGTGGCGTTCATATGTTTACGGTGTGAAATTATACCAGGACTATGGTGGGCATCTCCATCGTCTGAGATATACAGGGTATACACAAAAGAATGGTGCGGTTTCAATAGTTTTCACTATTGAAACCGCACCATTTTTTGTGTATACCCTGTATATATATAATGTAGGCGGATACGACGTTTCGGAAGTTAGCTTTATTCTGTTTCCAGATTTATTAGTTTTAAGTAAAAATTTTATTGCTCTTTAAGATATCCGTAAGTATTGTTTAAACATTTTTTCAGCATTGATGACAACAAACTTTCCGAAAACTGTAATGGAGCCAACTTTTGATACGTCTGTTTATCAGGTGAACAGCATTAAAGACGTTTCACCTGTTAATATAGTGAATAAAACTTTACCATATACCTTTAATATATCCGTGAAATATATTGCTATATATGTCTTGTTTCGGTTTCAGCTGGGTTTCAGGTACTTGGTAAGATACCTTGATATCAGTGTTCCGCCGCGATGCTGATGATATCTGTGGTCTTCTGGGTTATTACACGGCGCCGTGTGATAATTGTTTACCGACGTTTCGGGACAACGTATCGGTCCCATCCTCATGGGTCAAGAGTCCGTGAGGATGGGAATGATACGTTGTCCCGAAACGTCGGTAAACAGTTACCACACGACGCCGTGTAATAACCCAGAAGACCACATATTTCTTGATAAGATAATTTGCCTTGCACAATCTTTGTTATATCAAGCAGCGAGCGCGTTTTGGACAAATCTGAAATTCGAAATAAATATTAGATTTTCAACGAAATACATACATACATAGAAATTTGAGGTCCTCACGACGATCGTTATGAAGATCGCTGCCTTCTGGTATGTGACGCCTTGCAGTGTGGTAGAAATGTTTCGACGTTTAGGAGGAACCTACTGCCTCTATGATCAGTGTAGGGCTTGATAATGGAGGCTATAGGTCAGTATTGCAATGTCAGACATCTAGGCTATGTATTTTATATAAATGCCTTAACCCAGTGGTTCCCAAAATGTGCTACGCTGATCCCAAGGGATCCGTGACCAGTTCCATGCGATCCGTGGATACATTTCTGTAATGGCTACTTTGAAATTGACTTATTTTTTAAATAAAGGAATAATTTTTGTTAAAAATAATCGCTGAACTGCTTTAATTGGTGATGTGTTTATATCGTATGACCATTAGAATGTCTAATTAAGAAACGCCTCTACACGAAGCGAACGATATTCGTTTTAATTAAGGTCAAATCATGCAACGCATTGTTACGTGTGCTACTGTTGTGTATCTGTAGCTATCTGAAGTCAGTTCGGAGATATAAATTTTGTATTTTGGATACATATCATACGGACAGTCTATATGTACGTGAGCAAGGATGTGAGGATCCGTGGTTATTTTACGAAGCCAAAAGGGATCCGTGAGCAGAAAGGTTAGGGGAACACTGGTTTAAAACTTCAAACACCCTGCGGTTTAAATTCCGACTGCCCATGACGGAAGAGTGTTTAAATTGTAGCACCCTTAAATACATACGCGATCGTACGGTGTACCGAGGCCGACGTCGTGTGAAGAATTAAAGGCCCGTACAGTGCACCTAGACCGGCATTGAATGGTTAAATATTTAAGTAATATCATAGGCAGGAAATCAGAAACAATGTTAATATACATTAGATTAATAGATTAATTAGATTAATATACATTATATATATATACATATATACATATTCAGTCCGTACCGCGCAGTAAACACACTCCGTCTCAGTTATACAAACCAGTCAGTTAATGTTGTACAGTGAAATAATCGCTGTTTGTTCTGAGATCCACACAAAACACATAAATACAGTCCGTACCGCGCAGTAAACACACTCCGTCTTAGTTATACAAACCAGTCAGTTAATGTTGTACAGTGAAATAATCGCTGTTTGTTCTGAGATCCACACAAAACACATAAATACAGTCCGTACCGCGCAGTAAACACACTCCGTCTCAGTTATACAAACCAGTCAGTTAATGTTGTACAGTGAAATAATCGCTGTTTGTTCTGAGATCCACACAAAACACATAAATACAGTCCGTACCGCGCAGTAAACACACTCCGTCTCAGTTATACAAACCAGTCAGTTAATGCTGTACAGTGAAATAATCGCTGTTTGTTCTGAGATCCACACAAAACACATAAATACAGTCCGTACCGCGCAGTAAACACACTCCGTCTCGGTTAGAAAAACTACTCATTTAATGCATTATATTATTACGTTACTGAATTATATGGTAAGGTTCAGTTCGGACCGCGCTGTAAACACACTCCGTCTCAGTTACACAAGCCAGTCACTCAATGCTGTACATTCAAATAGTCTCTTCCTGTCGGCTCAATCATCGGCCCAAGTGGGCCCAATACTACAACTTCCTACTCTTTTTTTTTGTAGTTAACGGATGAAGGTACCGTGCTGGTACAACGACCTTACTAAAGAGGGTATCAGCCTACAGTCAGGCTTTACGCGATGCACACAATCACGTTGTGTCCACGTTCAAGAATTGCAGACATTTGGTCACTTAACAAATCACGTCCACGTTAAGATAGCGCATCGTGACTATCGCAGCCCATAATTTGGGGGGCTTTTGACGTCATTTGATGACAGACGCTTCATGCACTTCGCAGCCAACCGGCAGTGGCTGATGGGAGGATCATGCTAAATCTTTATACCTGTTTCACATCGCCCGACAGCTCAGTGTAGGCTGCAGACAAAAGCACTTAACTCACACGCTGACTCTAAAGAATTCGTAAGTTTTCCGCGTTTTATAAACACATCTGATTCAATACGTAACAACCAACTAAATACACATTCATTTAAAACTATTTTATAGTTTATTAAATTTCCCTAAATTTAGCGGTATTTAAGGGAATTTAATAAATTATAAGACAGTTTTAAATGAATGTTCATTTAGTTGGTTAAGTATTGAGTGAAAATGCACGGGGAAAGTAATATATATAAAACATCTGATTCATCGGTGACTAAGTTTGTGATATTCAGGGTTATGGCACCGTGTAGTTTGGTACTGGTTACCAGTGTTTTGGAGTAATTGCTGACTCCATTTTATACCCTGAAGATGGAGGCAGAAAACTTATGTACTGTTTGAGCAACATGTATTATTAACTGACTTTAATGAGATTTTTAATTTCTAATGGCGGTGACTCTGAAGATGTCCGTTATGTGACGCCGTGTAGTCTGGTACATGTGCACTGACGTTTCGAACGAACCTGCCTGATGATGAAGGTATTATGTTTTTATGAAATTACGGTACATATGTACGAGACTACACGGCGTCGCAACCCGAAAGACAATGTTTTTTTAAATTTTATATTGATATTATTGTGAAATTTTTAGTTATTATGTGTTTTCATGTCGCTTTCAATATGCCTTATCTGTTTGAACTTTTGAAAAGATTTTTCTAATCATATTCGCATTTTCAGTATAAACTTGAGGTTTGGCGCACTGCTTGTCGAATCACTCTGTACAGGGTATACACAAAAGAATGGTGCGGTTTCAATAGTGAATACTATTGAAACCGCACCATTATTTTGTGTATGCCCTGTATATAATCTCGTGGTTTTACAATGTGTTGTCAACATTGATGCAGTTACTGTAATTCTTGAAAAGCGTGACATCAGACAGCTGCACTTTTAAGGAAAGTTGAACCGCCTTCTGGTATTAAAGCCATGTTGCTGAACGCAGCCTTTCGATCAGACGGGGTCCAGTTAACTTTAGGCTCAACTTTAGCAGACGTTCACTTAGAAACGTGTTCTAAACTCAGCTGATTAGCATTTGAGGGCACGAGGAGGATGTCAAACACCTATATGTCCTCCGTGGTAAAGTTATTCCTAATTTTTTAGACACTGGATTATCACAAACAGCAGAAAGAAAAGATATAGAAACGACATGGAATTTAAGGCCCTAATTTGTATTCTGAAGATGGAGGCAGTAGGTTGTTCCGAAGCGCTGGTACTCATTTATTTGTATGTGATTTATTTTATGTCACTCGATGTTTTACATGGTGGGGAAACATGAAGGAAAGTGACCACTTGGAAGACCTAGCTGTAGATAGGAGGATAATATTAAGTAAGCTATTAAAGAGAAAGGATGGGTGTGCGTGGCCTTTCTTGATCGGGCTCTTGTTAAGGACAAGTGGCGGGCTGTTGTGAATGCGGTGATGAACCTTGGGGTTTCATAACATGGACGGATTTTTTGTTTTAGCTGAAGAACTCTTGGCTTCTGAATAAGGACTTTTCTCCACGGAGTTAGTCAGTTAGTTAGTTGGTTAGTTAGTTGGTTAGTTATTCATTTAACTAACCAGTTAGTATCTGAGACCAGGAGTACACAAATTGTCCAAAAATCTAGGAGCCACCTTAAAATTCGAGCCACAAGATTGACATGAAGAAAGTTCCACACTGAGGACCCACAAATATTAGGCGCCACCGTACAAAATTTAGTCGCCCGGGACCCGGTACAACATCGGAAAGCGCTGTCGAGTTCAACTCGACATTGGATCAATAAGGGTTAAGGGCATCACAAATTTAAAATCCTTCCCTACTGGGCAGTAGTTGGAATTTAAAGTTCACCGTCTCTGAAAGGGTAAGACGTAGTGATAACTAACTGTGCGTGATAAGACGTAGTGATAACTAACTGTGCGTGATAAGACGTAGTGATAACTAACTGTGCGTGATAAGACGTAGTGATAACTAACTGTGCGTGATAAGACGTAGTGATAACTAACTGTGCGTGATAAGACGTAGTGATAACTAACTGTGCGTGATAATACGTAGTGATAACTAACTGTGCGTGATAATACGTAGTGATAACTAACTGTGCGTGATAAGACGTAGTGATAACTAACTGTGCGTGATAAGACGTAGTGATAACTAACTGTGCGTGATAAGACGTAGTGATAACTAACTGTGCGTGATAAGACGTAGTGATAACTAACTGCGTGATAAGACTAGTGATAACTAACTGTGCGTGATAATACGTAGTGATAACTAACTGTGCTTGATAAGATGTAGTGATAACTAACTGTGCGTGATAAGACGTAGTGATAACTAACTGTGCGTGATAAGACGTAGTGATAACTAACTGTGCGTGATAAGACGTAGTGATAACTAACTGTGCGTGATAAGACGTAGTGATAACTAACTGTGCGTGATAAGACGTAGTGATAACTAACTGTGCGTGATAAGACGTAGTGATAACTAACTGCGTGATAAGACGTAGTGATAACTAACTGTGCGTGATAAGACGTAGTGATAACTAACTGTGCGTGATAAAACGTAGTGAGAACTAACTGTGCGTGATAAGATGTAGCGATAACTAACTGTGCGTGATAAGACGTAGTGATAACTAACTGTGCGTGATAAGACGTAGTGATAATTAACTGTGCGTGATAAGACGTAGTGATAACTAACTGCGTGATAAGACGTAGTGATAACTAACTGCGCGTGATAAGACGTAGTGATAACTAACTGCGTGATAAAACGTAGTGAGAACTAACTGTGCGTGATAAGACGTAGTGATAACTAACTGTGCGTGATAAGACGTAGTGATAACTAACTGTGCGTGATAAGACGTAGTGATAACTAACTGTGCGTGATAAGACGTAGTGATAACTAACTGCGTGATAAGACGTAGTGATAACTAACTGTGCGTGATAAGACGTAGTGATAACTAACTGTGCGTGATAAGACGTAGTGATAACTAACTGTGCGTGATTTCAGGCATCCGCCCCGATGTAGATGAGATCAGCACTCTTCTAGGATGTTACACAGTATCGAATGGTAGTTCTTTACCGACGTTTCGGGACAACCTATCGGTCCCATCTTCAACGGTCAAGCAAATGGGACCCGATAGGTTATCCCGAAACGTCGATACAGACCTACCGCTCCACGCTGCGTAATATCCCAGAACAGCGAAGATCTCAACTAACTCCATGAAACAGAGTCCTTTCTGGGAGGCTGACAGGTCCTTAGCTAATCAAGAAATTCTTTCGAATTTTCCGGAACCCAGAGGGTTCATTACCGCATTCACAATAGCTCGCCACCTGTCCCTGTCCTGATAAAGTCATATTGATCGTACAAATAACGATACATATAGAAACGAGTTATGAATTTACACTGTAATAATTTATTTGTAATAAGTATTGGTCGTTTTTCTGAGAGTTTTAGCAGATCTGAAACATCTGATTTTTTTTTTTCTCGGAAAAATCATTTTCACCCTGTGATCGTATTGAACAGGAGCGTTTGAGGTGAGATGCGAAGTTTGAAGCTGTAATGGAGCTAAGTGATAACAGTACGAAGTGACACCGTGTTTATCGTAGGCTGTTAATCCCTACAAACCATCATGACGTCACATCCCACAAGATCAGAATCTTAATAATTCAGACTCGTGTTTCTCTTCTAACGCCCCCGTATATTGCTTTCTGCTTCGTTAGCTGCCTAAACGTCAAAAGATAATATTACATCCTGGGTTTCTACACGTCAAACCTGTTTTTGGTTTACCTAAAAGAGTTATTGTGAAGGAAGCAGGAAATTCTGTTTTAGATACAAGTTTCTATTCCAATTATATCTTCAAAGATAACCTTCCTCAGTCATATGTTAGAATTTAAAATTCGGTATTTCATTTTACGCCCCTTGAGTGATGATCTGATCATCAGTGAACAACGTCCTGTCAGGCACCATAAGATGATGATATTCTCTGATCTCACGCAGTCACCACAAGATGATACTCTCTGATCTCACGCAGGATAAACTGGTAGAAAACGAGATAATGAGGAACCAGCTACCTCGTGATTTTAGGTTTTTCGCCGCGGTGTAAATGAGATATTAGCTTTTTGGGGTGGGATTTTACGCGGCGTAGGTGTCGTAGTTTCTTACCGACGTTTCGGGACAACCTATCGGTCCCATTCGTAAAAAAAAAAAAACGCAAATCCCAACCAGATACCTTCATTTTCAGGGACTGGAATGTATTTTGCAGGTATTAAAAACAGCTGCTCTGTTTCACCTGAGGATGGAAACAAATCCAATAACCGAAACGTTGCTCGGTCTTGATAACTGGGCGGTGGACACAGCGTTTCAAGCACGCCTGTATACCTTGCAGTTCGCTATTATTCATTGCATGCATGCAGTAGATGAACAAATCGCATATATATAAGAACGTGTCTGTCTGTCCGTCCGTTTAAACTCAAAAACTGCTTTATGAAATCCCAGACAATTTTAATTTAATATTTTCATTTTGGGGTCACCCAAAGCTGATAGTATATAAGATCCTACATTCCGTAATAACAACATGGCGGGCGCACGGATTTCTAAGGAGAGAGCGATCTTAGCGCCATTTCCGTCATTCCAGTAACTAAACTAGTGAATAGTAACTGTTCATTTGATGTTTATTTTACGATGCTGATGATAAGACTTAGGATGATTAGTGAATAAGGAATTTTATAAAATGTGGAACGAAGCAGTGATGAGGTAGACAAATAGTCTCGGCATTTGCCTGCAGGAAGTGAGGTACTTGATGACAAACCTCAGAATTAGCGGTTTAAGGACCAAGACTTGAACCCGTGACGTCCGGTTAGGAAACAAGAATGTTAAGCAGGCAATGATCATAATAATAATAATAGTGGCCGTAGGACGATAATCTCTGTTGTTGTAGTACTACTACTACTAGTAGTAGTAGTAGCAGCAAGTTGTAATTAACCCTTTGAACATTAAGATTAACCTGGATTATAATTAAAGACCCAGTCTGTACCGCGCAGTAAACAACTCCGTCTCAGTTATACAAACCAGTCAGTTAATGTTGTACAGTGAAATAATCGCTGTTTGTTCTGAGATCCACACAAAACACATAAATACACTGTGTGGGCAGAACGTAGAATATGTGAATGTTAAACATGGTGGTACATATAGCAACCACTGGGCTTTAGAGGGTTAATATACATTGTACATAAATACAGTTCGTACCGCGCAGTAAACACACTCCGTCTCAGTTATACAAACCAGTCAGTTAATGCTGTACAGTGAAATAATCGCTGTTTGTTCTGAGATCCACACAAAACACATAAATACAGTCCGTACCGCTAAGTAAACACACTCCGTCTCAGTTATACAAACCAGTCAGTTAATGCTGTACAGTGAAATAATCGCTGTTTGTTCTGAGATCCACACAAAACACATAAATACAGTCCGTACCGCGCAGTAAACACACTCCGTCTCAGTTATACAAACCAGTCAGTTAATGCTGTACAGTGAAATAATCGCTGTTTGTTCTGAGATCCACACAAAACACATAAATACAGTCCGTACCGCGCAGTAAACACACACCGTCTTAGTTATACAAACCAGTCAGTTAATGCTGTACAGTGAAATAATCGCTGTTTGTTCTGAGATCCACACAAAACACATAAATACAGTCCGTACCGCGCAGTAAACACACACCGTCTTAGTTATACAAACCAGTCAGTTAATGCTGTACAGTGAAATAATCGCTGTTTGTTCTGAGATCCACACAAAACACATAAATACAGTCCGTACCGCGCAGTAAACACACTCCGTCTCAGTTATACAAACCAGTCAGTTAATGCTGTACAGTGAAATAATCGCTGTTTGTTCTGAGATCCACACAAAACACATAAATACAGTCCGTACCGCGCAGTAAACACACTCCGTCTCAGTTATACAAACCAGTCAGTTAATGCTGTACAGTGAAATAATCGCTGTTTGTTCTGAGATCCACACAAAACACATAAATACAGTCCGTACCGCGCAGTAAACACACTCCGTCTCAGTTATACAAACCAGTCAGTTAATGCTGTACAGTGAAATAATCGCTGTTTGTTCTGAGATCCACACAAAACACATAAATACAGTCCGTACCGCGCAGTAAACACACTCCGTCTCAGTTATACAAACCAGTCAGTTAATGCTGTACAGTGAAATAATCGCTGTTTGTTCTGAGATCCACACAAAACACATAAATACAGTCCGTACCGCGCAGTAAACACACACCGTCTTAGTTATACAAACCAGTCAGTTAATGCTGTACAGTGAAATAATCGCTGTTTGTTCTGAGATCCACACAAAACACATAAATACAGTCCGTACCGCGCAGTAAACACACACCGTCTTAGTTATACAAACCAGTCAGTTAATGCTGTACAGTGAAATAATCGCTGTTTGTTCTGAGATCCACACAAAACACATAAATACAGTCCGTACCGCGCAGTAAACACACTCCGTCTCAGTTATACAAACCAGTCAGTTAATGCTGTACAGTGAAATAATCGCTGTTTGTTCTGAGATCCACACAAAACACATAAATACAGTCCGTACCGCTAAGTAAACACACTCCGTCTCAGTTATACAAACCAGTCAGTTAATGCTGTACAGTGAAATAATCGCTGTTTGTTCTGAGATCCACACAAAACACATAAATACAGTCCGTACCGCGCAGTAAACACACTCCGTCTCAGTTATACAAACCAGTCAGTTAATGCTGTACAGTGAAATAATCGCTGTTTGTTCTGAGATCCACACAAAACACATAAATACAGTCCGTACCGCGCAGTAAACACACTCCGTCTCAGTTATACAAACCAGTCAGTTAATGCTGTACAGTGAAATAATCGCTGTTTGTTCTCAGATCCACACAAAACACATAAATACACTGTGTGGGCAGAACGTAGAATTTGTGAATGTTAAACATGGTGGTACATATAGTAACCACTGGGCTTTAGAGGGTTAATATACATTGTACATAAATACAGTCCATACCGCGCAGTAAACACAATCCGTCTTGGTAATATAAACCAGTCAGTTAATGTTATGTAGGGGAATGATCTGCCAAGTCCCTTCTTCGGCTAAATTCCCCCCCCCCCCCCCCCCGATATACCGGTTTGTAATTGGTCGGTTAACGGATCAGTTGCTACAGTTCATTAAAGCAGTTCGACAGAATAACATTGTCACTGACAAGGACTGTACAGGAAGCGGCGCGATGTCAGTATCCGGTTCCCCCCCCCCCCCCCCCCCCGAGATAGTATCCCCAAATTCACTTATCTGCCCGGACTGTCAGATCATTCCGTATGTGCGTTGTGACGCTTTGGGTGTAGGCGTCTATATTCAGGGTCCGGGTTATAGTAGGCAATTGCCGGGTTCCAATCTGGACAAGGACGCCGATAAATATGAGTATTTACGCAGTTTTCTTCATCCGCTCTGTCTGATTCCGGTAACCACAGTTAAGGTCGCCCACTCGTCTTGTCCAGAGTGGGCTACATAATGTCAGTCAGCACCTGACGCAGTAAAGTTACGTAACAAGTGTAGAAAAACTAACACAGGATATAAAATGAGGTTAGTTTTCTGTTTTTACAACGCTTTAGTCGTGTTTCGGCCAAAAACTAACGCCATCTTCAGATGTAGAGAATACAGTTTTTAAAGGATTCTTAAAAATTACATTCTGTGCGTGGATATATGATGTGAAGATTGCCCGACAGTTCTAGACGGACACATGTACTGTAATTGTAAATTTGATAAAGCAATGCCACACTGCTGTAGCCCTACTCTCCAAGTTATTGCACCTAATTATCGTCTATTTCCTAGAAACTGCACCTGTCTGCATGGTTACTATGTTTCCTTTAGCAGTTTGTACGTAATTCCTTAGAATTTATCTTGTGGTAGTTTTTTTTTCTGTTCATATCATCGTACGGAATCTCTTACACGCGGTAACGCGTATTGTAATTCTAATTACACAGAAGATGGAGTTAACATGTCTAGGGAGCATTTAAAATTTTTTTTTTATCTCTCGGACAGGATTATGCAAACTGCTTTGTTTCTTACATTGTTTAGGTGATTTGTTGGCTACTGCTTTACATTTGTAGCGAGTTTTGATAGACAACTCGACATACTTGCTCGAGCACTTTGAGATATTCTCATGAAGGTCAGACAGAAGAAGAGTTCCAGCTCTTTGTGGGTTGTCGCTTTTAATTAAACTGGATGTTAAGGTGACTGATTACTTGTAATTCTGTTGTTACTTTGCCCACAACATATGTTGCATATTATTTTACTGAACACAGTTCTTCGCTTCTATATAATCAGATAACATGACGCCGTGTATTTTGGTATATTTGCGCCAATATTTTGGATGATCTGCCATCTTCGTATTCCGTTATACAACGTGACGTGACGTCATATTTACTGCATTGAGATCATCAGTTCTCATATATACGACACGGTTTGCAATCTGTGGCGAGACAGATATAACCGGGTTCGACTGTACCTTGCATTGGAAGATGCTTTATCGCTATTAATTTTCCAGCTTTTTTAGTATAGGCCAGGGGTCGGAAAACATTTTTTTGTAAAGGGCCAAATAGTAAATATTTTTGGCTCTGCGGGCCAAGAGGCAAACTCGAGGATATTTATGTAGTTAGGCCTACTTAAATAACAAGAAAAAGACAAGTTTTCACAAATGTATTGAACAAAATGTAACGTAATAATAATAAATAATAATAATAATAATAGGCTACAATTGTTTGAAATACAGCTCTACTAATGAGAAAATGGAATGGCTTTTTTTTGAGATAACATTTCACCAAATTGGGGTTCAAAGTCAGTACTCCCTATCATCACAATTGATTGCAAATGTTCACTGGAAACTCTGCCGAATTATAACCGCGTGGCGTCACAGCAGAGGCCAGCAAGCAGCGTGCGAAATGCGAAGCTATACGACCGCCACATACGGTTCCGTTATAGCGCGTACTTTGAAATTTTAAACAATCTGAAAATGTAGAATCCATTCTTAGCTCGCGGGCCGTACAAAAAAGAGGCGGCGGGCCGGATTTGGCCCGCGGGCCGTAGTTTGCCGACCCCTGATATAGGCCATTAGAAAGGTCTGCGTAAAGCAGAAGGGAGTGAAATTGAATGTCACACATCAGCATCTGGTCTTCTAAGTTGTTGTTGGTAATTTATTGGGTGACAGCGTGCGTAGTGTAAAGGAGAGCACAGAGGCTTTGTAAGGAGGTGGCTTGAGAAGTAAGTGCTGAGAAGACTAAGTACTTATTCATATCTCGTGAACAGAATGCAGGACGAACTCGCCACATAAAGATAGCTAAAAAATACATTAGAACCCGGTTATAACGACATCGGTTTATGCGACATCTCGTCTATAACGTCAGATATTCTGTGGTACCAATTAATTCGTCACTGTTAACCATAACATTATATTCCCCGGTTATAACGACATCGGTTTATGCGACATCTCGTCTATAACGTCAGATATTCTGTGGTACCAATTAATTCGTCACTGTTAACCATAACATTATATTCCCCGGTTATAACGACATCGGTTTATACGACATCTCGTCTATAACGTCAGATATTCTGTGGTACCAATTAATTCGTCACTGTTAACCATAACATTATATTCCCCGGTTATAACGACATCGGTTTATACGACATCTCGTCTATAACGTCAGATATTCTGTGGTATCAATTAATTCGTCACTGTTAACCGTAACATTATATTCCTCGGTTATAACGACATCGGTTTATACGACACCTCGTCTATAACGTCAGATATTCTGTAGTACCAATTAATCCCTCACTGTTAACCATAACATTATATTTCTCGGTTATAACGACACTCGTTTATAACGACACAAAATATTCAGTAACTTTCATGATGTTATAACCGAATTCTACTGTACTTTAAAAATGTGGTAAATTCAAATATTTGGGAAGAACATTAACAAATGATTTTTTTTTTGCACAACGATATTAAGAGCAGATGAAATTAGAGGAATGCCAAACACCGATCCCTCCAGTATGTCATGTCTTCCATTTGGCTTTCTGATATCTCAGGATTAATATACAGTGGACCCTCGAACTTCGAACGGTTTGATGTTCGAACAACTTGAAACTCGAACAAAAAATTCGAGGAAAATCCGATTTTGAAACTCGAACGAAACACTCGAAAGTCGAACAAAGTATCACGTGGTCGCCTTCTCTCTCTGCTTGGTCCAGATGAAAGAAGGGTAATTCACCTTCCAGTGAACAGTAATATCCCTCCTACTATTATTATTGATTGATTATTATACAATATTTTTTATGTATGTACTATTATAAATAAAAATTTTCAATTATTGTAATTAAATATACTTGTTTTATCGTTATGATCTTTTGAAATAGACACTTAAGATGTTTTATATTGGGTAAATTTTGGGGGTCAGGAAACGGATTAATTCAATTTACATTATTTCTTATGGGGAAATTTAACTCGAAAGTCGAACAACTTGAAATTCGAACCGTCTCCTGGAACGGATTGTGGTCGAAGTTCGAGGTTCCACTGTATACAGAACTGCAATTTTCATACTTGTTTTATGGGTGTGACATTTGTGTCTTTGACATTAGGAGAAGAACGTAGGCTTAGGGTGTTAGATAATAGGATACTTAGGCAGATATTTGGACCTACGAGGGGCGAAGTGATAGGACATTGCAGACAATTGCACGGCGAGAATCTTAAATGGAAGAGAATGAAATGGACGGGACAGTCCGCAGGTGTGGGGAGAGGATGGGTGTGTAGAAGGTTTTGATGGGGGAACCACAAGGAAAGAAACAACTTGGACGACCTAGTCATAGATGGGACTAAAATATTAGAATGAATTTTAAGGAAACGGTGGGAGGGCGTGGACTGGATTAATCTGGCTCAAGACTTGGACAAGTGAAGGAAGTTTGTTAACACGTTAATGAGCCTTTGGGTTCCATAAAATGCGAGGGATTTCTTGACTAGCTGAGGAACTATTAGCTTCTCAAGAAGGACTCTGCTCCGTGGAGTTGGTTGGTACCTTGCACTGGAAACGTATGAGTGAGTAAACGTCATTTCAAATTAATTCTTGACCTCGAAGGTAGATGGAAGATAGAGGTTACTCACGCTCCGACCGCTTTAGTCCCCGCTATAAGGATGTGTGGCTCTCGTAACCGGTTTTATGGGATGGATAAGGGAAACTAAACCACCCCTGCAGGATTCGAATGTGGTTATGAGTCAGATGGTAATTTATTGTTAGAGTACTTTTCTATAACCCTGTACAATTGTTGGTACGTGTCTGTAACACGATGTTATTAAACGTGTCAGTAACAATATATTATTACACGTGTCAGTAACACTGTCAGTAACATGATGCTATTACACGTATCAGTAACACTGTCAGTAACAATATATTATTACACGTGTCAATAACAGTCAGTAACATGATGCTATTACACATGTCAGTAACACTGTCAGTAACAATATCTTATTACATGTGTCAATAACACTGTCAGTAACATGATGCTATTACACGTATCAGTAACACTGTCAGTAACAATATATTATTACACGTGTCAATAACACTGTCAGTAACATGATGCTATTACACGTATCAGTAACCACTGTCAGTAACAATATATTATTACACGTTGTCAATAACACTGTCAGTAACATGATGCTATTACACGTATCAGTAACACTGTCAGTAACAATATATTATTACACGTGTCAATAACAGTCAGTAACATGATGCTATACACATGTCAGTAACACTGTCAGTAACAATATCTTATTACATGTGTCAATAACACTGTCAGTAACATGATGCTATTACACGTATCAGTAACACTGTCAGTAACAATATATTATTACACGTGTCAATAACACTGTCAGTAACATGATGCTATTACACATGTCAGTAACAGTATCTTATTACATGTGTCAATAACACTGTCAGTAACAATATCTTATTACACGTGTCAATAACAGTCAGTAACAATATCTTATTACACGTGCCAGTAACACTGTCTGTTACACTATCTTATTACACGTGACAGTAACACTGTCAGTAACATGATGCTATTACACTTGTCAGTAACACTGTCAGTAACAATATCTTATTACACGTGTCAGTAACACTGTTACACTATCTTATTACACGTGACAATAACACTGTCAGTAACATGATGCTATTACACTTGTCAGTAACACTGTCAGTAACATTATCTTATTATACGTGTCAGTAACACTGCCAGTTACACTATCTTATTACACGTGACAGTAACACTCAGTAACATGATGCTATTACACGTGTCAGTGACACTGTCAGTAACATGATGCTATTACACGTGTCAGTGACACTGTCAGTAACACTAACACTGTGTTGCAGCAGCAGCACGATCGCTACGTTGGCCCGGCGCACGACCCATCCCGCGACTTGTCTCCCAACCTGCCGATCCATTCGTGCGACTCCTCGTCCATGGGCGACGTGGAGCCTAGCAACGGCAGCACCAGCAACTGTAGCACCCCCAGCACCCCCAGCAGCAGCTGCGCCCATCACCACCACCATCACCACCACCTCCACCGGCCTCTACCGCCATGCAACAACAACTGCGACACAAGCCTGTGCAGAGCCCCATTCGATGGCCCTCGGCAACATCGCGGGGGGCCCAGCGGCTCCTTCGGCGCCTGCGACGCCTTCACCCCTCCGCTGCTACATCCCAAGGCAGAGCAGCATGCCAACCCGGGGACACCGCCGACGCCACCGACATCGGCCGATGACGTGGTCGTGTGTGCGGGTTGTGGTCACCGGATTTCCGACCGATTTTATCTTCTGGCCGTGGACCGACGCTGGCACGCGTCCTGTCTGCAGTGCTGCCAGTGTCGACAGCCGCTGGACGGAGAGACAAAGTGCTATGCCCGTGACGGCAATATCTACTGTAAGAAGGACTACTACAGGTAGGATATACTGCAGGCAGGGCATACTGTAGCTATAGCAACATTGCTGTAAGAAGGGCTACTGTAGGTAGGGCGTATATAGCTATTGCAATCTACTTAAGAATGAATACTATAGGTAGGGCATTATGTAGCTATTGCAATATCTACTGTAATAATGGTAAGTGTAGGTAGGGCGTATGTAGCTATTGCAAATCTACTTTAAGAATGAATACTACAGGTAGGGCATTATGTAGCTATTGCAATATCTACTGTAATAATGGTAAGTGTAGGTAGGGCATATGTAGCTATTGCAAATCTACTTTAAGAATGAATACTACAGGTAGGGCATTATGTAGCTATTGCAATATCTACTGTAATAATGGTAAGTGTAGGTAGGGCATATGTAGCTATTGCAAATCTACTTTAAGAATGAATACTACAGGTAGGCATTATGTAGCTATTGCAATATCTACTGTAATAATGGTAAGTGTAGGTAGGGCATATGTAGCTATTGAAAATCTACTTTAAGAATGAATACTACAGGTAGGGCATTATGTAGCTATTGCAATATCTACTGTAATAATGGTAAGTGTAGGTAGGGCGTATGTAGCTATTGCAAATCTACTTTAAGAATGAATACTACAGGTAGGGCATTATGTAGCTATTGCAATATCTACTGTAATAATGGTAAGTGTAGGTAGGGCGTATGTAGCTATTGCAAATCTACTTTAAGAATGAATACTACAGGTAGGGCATTATGTAGCTATTGCAATATCTACTGTAATAATGGTAAGTGTAGGTAGGGCGTATGTAGCTATTGCAAATCTACTTTAAGAATGAATACTACAGGTAGGGCATTATGTAGCTATTGCAGTATCTACTGTAATAATGGTAAGTGTAGGTAGGGCGTATGTAGCTATTGCAAATCTACTTTAAGAATGAATACTACAGGTAGGGCATTATGTAGCTATTGCAATATCTACTGTAATAATGGTAAGTGTAGGTAGGGCGTATGTAGCTATTGCAAATCTACTTTAAGAATGAATACTATAGGTAGGGCATTATGTAGCTATTGCAATATCTACTGTAATAATGGTAAGTGTAGGTAGGGCGTATGTAGCTATTGCAAATCTACTTTAAGAATGAATACTACAGTAGGGCATTATGTAGCTATTGCAATATCTACTGTAATAATGGTAAGTGTAGGTAGGGCGTATGTAGCTATTGCAACATGTGGGGCATTAAGGAAGAGGAGAAAGATAGGAAGAGCAAAAGTAGAGGAGGACTACGACGACGAAGAGAAAGAGTGGCATAGGAGAGGGAATGCGATGTAGAAGGATGAATGATGAGGAAAAGATGACAAAAATGCAAGACTAAGAGGAGTCCAAAAATAGAATGTGGACAAAGAAGACGCCTGTACCCCTAAACCAGAAGTAAATTCCCCGTATCTGTGTGGGCCCATTGTGCAGGCAAGCACCACTGCAGAGAGACTTCGATCTGGGCCCGATATTGACATTTACTTCCGCAGAGCTCGGCGGTGGTCCCGTGTGCTAAACGGCAGATAGCATCGTGTGTGTGGTCGCACGACTGGCCCGGGGCGCGCCTCTTTGTTCTCTGTCATGTCTTTATTCGTCCATTAGCCATCAGGAATTGAGCCTCGTGCCGATGTTATCGGCATCCTACAAACACAGCAATTTGATTGATTTAGACGTATTATTTGCGACAGTTCGCCACGGTCGAAAGGGTAACCTTCGGTTCAGAGGGTGTTTAGTAGGGTCTGTCCAAGGGCGGGGACGGGGGACGCAGTCAATAAATCAGCAGGCACCTATTATTATTATTATTATTATTATTCGCCGATCCCAGTGGCCGTGCGGTCTAAGGCGTGGGTCTTCGGCCGTTCGCTTACTAGGATCGTGGGTTCGAATCCCACCGGGGGCATGGATGTCTGTCTGTTGTGAGTGTTGTGTGTTGTCAGGTAGAGGTCTCTGCGACGAGCTGATCCCTCGTCCAGAGGAGTCCTACCGACTGTGGTGTGGCTAAAAAGTGTGATCGTGAAGTCTCGAAAAATGAGGCGGCATAGGCCCCCAAGGGGCTGTCGAGCCATAAGAAAAAAAAATATTATTACTCCTTACCACCTCTATGCACTGTATTTACAATTACATATACAAAACAAACCATGTCTCTACGGTATACAATGTTACAGCTATTCTGTAGTTACAATTTACGCTACATGTAATGCTATTTCCCACGCTCCATGTTCTGTACTTTACACCAGTACTTCCCGCAGTAAGTGTGCAGTGCCAATATGGCTGTTGTCTGTAGTTCCTTGATGTCGTGCTTTGGAGGTACGTTGCTGAGGTATTTTGTGAGTGATTTTGACATGGTTACAGTTGCCTCTATTATTAATGGTATCACTTTTGTTTTTACATCCCACATGAGCTGTATTTGTATTGTAAGGTATTCTATTATGCAGTAAGTGTGCAGTGCCAATATGGCTGTTGTCTGTAGTTACTTGATTTCGTGCTTTGGAGGTACGTTGCTGAGGTATTTTGTGAGTGATTTTGACATGGTTACTGTTGCCCCTATTACTACTGACATCACTTCTGTTTTTACATCCCACATGCACCGTATTTATATTGCAAGGTCTTTATATTTTAGGATCTTCTCATCTTCAGCCTGATCACATGTCTGTCTCCTCCAATTGCAATATCTACTGACAGACATGTTCCTTTTTTGTTACCACGCATTATGATGTCCGGTTTATTGTTACGGATGGTTCTGTCGGTTTGCACTTGTTCGTTCCATAATATGGTTACCTTACCTTTATTACTTGCTACCATCAGTAATTTCTCCGAGAGGATACTGTCAGCAGTAACGTCGGTAGCTCAGTTATCACCACTCATCAAGATACTCTATCGTCACTAGAGTTGACAGCACATCAGTCGGTTCTCGTTGAATCTTGTGGGGAACGGAATGAAATCTCGCGGAGAGAGAGCAGGGAAGCTGAAGAGGAAGCAGTCTGCACGAACCCACGAATCGCCCCAGGCTTCCTCCTAGCTATGGTTTTTTACGGTTACAAACAAAACTTTTGTAATGATTGACCGTGGGTATGATGTGTTAGCGAAGTTGTGTTTGTGGGGCCGAGAGAGATGTCGCTAGTTGCAGCAAACAGCGAAATACAAGTTACAAGTTTGTCAGTTGGAATGATGTGTAAGGAGGCTGTTTGAACTGAAGAAGATGCAGATTATATATTCGTGGTACTTGTTACTCCGTCATTAACAAATCAATTATGTTAGTACAAGGATCAGTGGTGTTAGTAGGGTCAGTGTTATCACGTAATCTGTTAGACAGATAACCGAGTTCGGAATTATACGCCTCTCAAACTTAATGTTGTGGAACTTTGTATTATACAGGGTTATTCAAAATGATTGTCGGGGTTTTAACAACTTGTCATATACAATACACTTGAGATAGGAGTATATGTATTTTTTTATTTAATAGAACAACACCCCAAGTTTTTGTGACACACCTTACAGGTGCTCTATATGTGCACCCTTTGTGATTCTACAAATATCAACACGATAATCGAGTTCGTTCCAAACTTTTTCTAGACGGCTTACCAGTGCTTTTCCTTCTACACACGCACCCTGTATCTTGAAACTGTGCATACCACCTTTGAATGGAATTGTCAGATGGTGGTTGTTTCCCGAATTTGGTGCGGAATTGCCGCTGGACAATTGTAACTGACCGACATTCATGAAATGTAAGCACACAAAACGCCTTCTCACTGCCGTTCACCGCCATCTTAGTAAACTGCGCTCCAAGCGGAGAAATGTATAACTACTGCACACCGCACATCATAAAAAAAAAAGAAACTTTGAGAATTTCTTGATCCTTCGGTGCAACTATATACTCCTATCTCAAGTGCATTGTGTATGACAAGTTGTTAAAACCCGACAATCATTTTGAATAACCCTGTATATACCGTGCATTTTTGATAATTAATTTGATTTCAATCCAACAAATGCACTACACTTTCTTTCAGTGATTTCTTGCCCCTGAGGATGGTACAAGGTGTGCCGAAACATATGTAGGGGTAAGAAATCACTGAGAGAAAGTGTAGTGCGTTTGTTGGATTGGAATAAAATTAATTAACTAATGTTGCGGATTTGGGGTGTTCTTTGTGGTGAATGTAAAAGTTACGGATTTCCGGGTTTTGAAGCGGGTACTTCTCTACCAGATTATACGGCGTCACATTCTAGACGATGATAACAGTCTTGATAATTTGTTTGGTTGTTAATTACTTAAGTTACTGAATTTCTTTTGGGACCCTTTTTTAGATAAAATAATACAACTAAATCTTTGTGTTTTCTGGAAAGAAAAAGGGCCCTCTCTTGTGTTCAGCTCGGATCTTTGTGAAAGGGTCCAGAATGTCCGTCATGAAGTCTAAATGTATACAGAAAAAAGCCGTTTTATCAGTAGAGGCAGATTTCATCAAGAGACTAAAAGACAGAAGATTTTCTGACTTAAAGTTTGTACGTGTTTTTCATCTTTTCCGTCCGTACTGTATGTCCCACCCATCTCATTATTTCATCGCTTTAATTTTGGCAAATAATATAAATTTTGAAGCTACTCATTGTGTAATTTTCTTTGCCTTCTCTCTGTAGTGTCTCTTGGTTTAAAATTTCGTTATAGACAGCCTCTCAACATAATCCTGAGCCTCCAGACATAGTGTAGAATCTCTAAGCGTTATATAGATCCTTTTAAAGGTCATACATATGTTGTAAACGTAATTTATAGCCTTAGAAACTTATAGAGCCTCTAAGAGCGTTATAGAACTCCTAAAAATTTAGTATGGAGTCTCTAAACGTAATATATAAACTGTAAATGCATTATAAAGCCTAAAACATAGTTAAAAGCCTCCAAACTTAGTGTACAGCCTCCAAACGTAGTTAAAAGCCTCCAAACTTAGTGTACAGCCTCCAAACGTAGTTAAAAGCCTCCAAACTTAGTGTACAGCCTCCAAACGTAGTTAAAAGCCTTCAAACGTAGTGTACAGCCTCCAAACGTAGTTAAAAGCCTCCAAACTTAGTGTACAGCCTCCAAACGTAGTTAAAAGCCTCCAAACTTAGTGTACAGCCTCCAAACGTAGTTAAAAGCTCCAAACTTAGTGTACAGCCTCCAAACGTAGTTAAAGCCTCCAAACGAGTGTACAGCCTCCAAACGTAGTTAAAAGCCTCCAACTTAGTTACAGCCTCCAAACGTAGTTAAAAGCCTCCAACGTAGTGTACAGCCTCCAAACGTAGTTAAAAGCCTCCAAACGTAGTGTACAGCCTCTAAACGTAGTATTTATACAACCTCCAAACATAGATACGGCCTCCAAACGTAGTATACAGCCTCCAAGCATTAGTATACAGCCTCTCATAGCATACAGCCTCCAAACCTAGTATACAGCCTCCATACTTAGTATACAGCCTCCAAACCTAGTATATAGTCTCCATACTTAGTATACAGCCTCCAAACCTAGTATATAGTCCTCCATAATTAGTATACAGCCTCCAAACCTAGTATATAGTCTCCATACTAGTATACAGCCTCCAAACCTAGTATACAGCCTCCAAACCTAGCATACAGCCTCCAAATCTAGTATACAGCCTCTCATCATAGTATACAGCCTCCAAACCTAGTATACAGCCTCCAAACCTAGCATACAGCCTCCAAATCTAGTATACAGCCTCTCATCATAGTATACAGCCTCCAAACCTAGTATACAGCCTCTAAACTTAGTATGCAGCCTGTGAACATAGCCCCTTACTTTACTGTGAGTTCGACGTCGCCGTTGTGTGACGCGGTACTGCCTTCTGCGACTGTTAATTGACTGTCATTTCTGTCACTGACAACAGGTGGCAATGCGATCTGGAGCAGTCACTGTCTAGCGACGTGCACACGTCACAGCTGTAGCACGTGAACGCGTTTTGTAAGTCTGAACAAACCACAACAAGACTAGAAGCTTGAGTACGCGGATTCTAAATCACTGGTGTCACATTAATTTATACCGACCTGTATCATTAGCTGGCGGGCCCCCCCCCCCCCCATTCTCACTGTGTAATAAAAAGTCCTCAGTTGCTTCTACTGCAGTACTGGTGGGAGTGACGCATTAGTCCGACATGCACGAAGATAAATTAGAATTTTATTAATAAAAGTCACTGGCTGTATGTTGAATGCGCTGTGTCGACTTTCAGATGTTTATTTGTGTTTGTCTTGTTCTCCGTCTGAGGACTCTGCCTTTCACTGGTCTTCGACTGTTTTCAATATGCAACAACAGAAGATTGGCGTCTCAATTAAGCGCCTTGGTGGCTTTGGCAGGTAGCCGTGTTTTATTCGCATACGGCCAGTATTTGTGCTTTGCGGATTTAAATGTTCCTGTGTTTATCCAACGAGCTTTTGATTTACGTTTCTCGTGGTTTTAGAATAACAGAAATGTGAAGGTGGCTGCGGGTGCAAGTAGTATTCACTGTGCAATAGACGGTAAAGATGAAAGCGAAGGCTGAGCACGCAGCACGCAGCACGTGATGAGCGGTTGAGAGATAATGATAAGCCATGTCATTTAGACGTCATGGCGGGTGTTGGTGCGCATGCGTGCATCTGGAAACCTTACTTCGACACGCCAACTTTCATTGTTTTTTTTTTCTGTTTAAATCATTCACATATAATTGGAAGTATTTTGTAGGCTCTCAGCGGTTTGTTGGTTGCCATATGCTGTGTGCTACCGGGCGGTTGCGTGGATTTGTTCAAGTACTCCGATGTGAGCACACACAAAAGCATTTTTAAATTAAACTTTTATTTGCTGACAAGAATTTTGACCCTTTAAACTGGAGAGGTTACGCTGTACACCATATGTCTTAGCATTAAGGAAACATGCAGTAACTCAATATACAAACTTTATAATATATATACCGTGTATTTTAATAATTAATTAATTTTATTTCAATCCAACAAATGCATTACACTTTCTTCGAAGACCCCTCCCCCCTGAGGATGGCACAAGGTATGCCGAAACATATGCAGGGGCAGGAAATCATTAAAAGAAAGTGTAATGCATTTGTTCGATTCAAATAAAATTAATTCAATATACAAATTTCTCATCAGTCTAAAGACAACTAAATTCTATTTTATTTAATAGAACGACATGTTTCGGCCTAGGCTAGGCCATCCTGAGGTTTATAAACAGTTTTAAAAGCATATTCAAGTAGAATGTTTGTGAACCTGAGGATGGCGTAGCCTAGGCCGAAATATGTCGTTCTGTTAAATAAAATAGAATTTAGTAGTGTTCACACTGATAGCAATTTTGTGTATTGGGCTGTTGAATAATGCAACGGGATGCGTCACGTTAGAACTACGCAATTGTCCACGCACCGCATGAATGAGTTTTCGTATGATTATATTTCTCTACGAGATTTGGTGTTCATAATGGTGAAACTTAAGCCTCTAATGCCCAGTGGTTACTATATGTACCAGTAGGTTTAACATTCACCAATTCTACGTTCTGCCCACACTGTGTATTTATGTGTTTTGTGTGGATCTCAGAACAAACAGCGATTATTTCACTGTACAACATTAACTGACTGGTTTGTATAACTGAGACGGAGTGTGTTTACTGCGCGGTACGGACTGTATTTATGTGTTTTGTGTGGATCTCAGAACAAACAGCGATTATTTCACTGTACAACATTAACTGACTGGTTTGTATAACTAAGACGGAGTGTGTTTACTGCGCGGTACGGACTGTATTTATGTGTTTTGTGTGGATCTCAGAACAAACAGCGATTATTTCACTGTACAGCATTAACTGACTGGTTTGTATAACTGAGACGGAGTGTGTTTACTGCGCGGTACGGACTGTATTTATGTGTTTTGTGTGGATCTCAGAACAAACAGCGATTATTTCCCTGTACACATTAACTGACTGGTTTGTGTAACTGAGACGGAGTGTGTTTACTGCGCGGTACGGACTGTATTTATGTGTTTTGTGTGGATCTCAGAACAAACAGCGATTATTTCACTGTACAACATTAACTGACTGGTTTGTATAACTGAGACGGAGTGTGTTTACTGCGCGGTACGGACTGTATTTATGTGTTTTGTGTGGATCTCAGAACAAACAGCGATTATTTCACTGTACAGCATTAACTGACTGGTTTGTATAACTGAGACGGAGTGTTTTTACTGCGCGGTACGGACTGTATTTATGTACAATGTATATTAACCCTCTAAAGTCCAGTGGTTACTATATGTACACCAGCTTAACACTCACAAATTCTACGTTCTGCCCACACAGTGTATCTATGTGTTTTGTGTGGATCTCAGAACAAACAGCGATTATTTCACTGTACAGCATTAACTGACTGGTTTGTGTAACTGAGACGGAGTGTGTTTACTGCGCGGTAAGGAACTGTATTTATGTGTTTTGTGTGGATCTCAGAACAAACAGCGATTATTTCACTGTACAACATTAACTGACTGGTTTGTATAACTGAGACGGAGTGTGTTTACTGCGCGGTACGGACTGTATTTATGTGTTTTGTGTGGATCTCAGAACAAACAGCGATTATTTCACTGTACAGCATTAACTGACTGGTTTGTATAACTGAGACGGAGTGTTTTTACTGCGCGGTACGGACTGTATTTATGTACAATGTATATTAACCTCTAAGTCCAGTGGTTACTATATGTACCACCAAGCTTAACACTCACAAATTCTACGTTCTGCCCACACAGTGTATCTATGTGTTTTGTGTGGATCTCAGAACAAACAGCGATTATTTCACTGTACAACATTAACTGACTGGTTTGTATAACTGAGACGGTGTGTGTTTACTGCGCGGTACGGACTGTATTTATGTGTTTTGTGTGGATCTCAGAACAAACAGCGATTATTTCACTGTACAACATTAACTGACTGGTTTGTATAACTGAGACGGAGTGTGTTTACTGCGCGGTACGAACTGGATCTTTAATTCAGGTTAGTTTTTATCTTTAAATTGGTTTTTCCCCCTATCGTTCCACCAATGCTCCATTCTCATATTCATCTACGTGTTACTCTTACCAGAAGGACAAACGGCCGAAGCCTGGGAACCTTCAAGAAAGAAATTGAACTGGTACTATAAAGTGAAAGGCAAAGTTTTTCCTCGTCACACCAAGAAAGCATATACGGGGAGTAGAGGTATAGCTCCACTCATTCTTAACCTCGGCACTAGGTAGAGGTGAGTGGTTAACAGATTTTCATGGCGCACGCACAAAGGACAGATGAATTGGCTGCTGTAGTGTGAAGTTACATCATTGCCTGTAGTTTATTGGGCAGTTGTACCTGAAGGTATCGCGCTACAAGCCGGAAGGTCGCGGGTTCGATTCCCGATTGTGTCTTTGGAATTTTTCATTGACATAATCCTTCCGGCCGCACTATGGCCCTGAGGTCGACTCAGCATCTAACAGATACGATTACCGGGAATGTTTCCTGGGGGGTAAATGCGGCCGGTGCGTAGGGCTGACAACCTTACCACCTTCATTTGCCGATTATCTTAAAATGTGGGAACTTCAACCTCCTGGAACCCTAAGGGCCTATAATAGGCCTGTACAGGGATTGGTTTTACCTGTACCTGAAATTATCATAAGCACAGGCAAAGTCCCGGTGCTTAGTTAAGCACCATGCTTTGTAGGTACATGGGGACAGGCCCGTAGCCAGACCATGAACACAGTGGTTACAGCAGCTTCCAGTGCGGGTGCATATACGTACATACGTATATAATGGTCTGTAATACATACACCCTGTATATATGTTACGTATGCATAAACGTAAAAATCGCCTTTGTCAGGACCACAAAATCAACACTATAATTACATAACGCGCGCTATAACAAAACATCTTGCATATACATACATTTTTCAAAATGAGTTTCCAAACAAGGCGGTTCAGCAGAGGCAACACTTGGATGTGGTACGGTGTCGCACGTCTTTCTAACGGGCTGATCAGCATGTTTGTCTTAGATATTTTGCAAATTCCTATTTTTGGCGCATTGCATCCCCTTGCACCCGGCTACGAGTCTGCATGGGGAGATCGGTACTTGACGGAATTGGGTGGTCAGTTCTTTGCTTTACCATCGGAGAAAGATACACCCGGTGGCTACTGAATAGAAACTGGACCTAATGTTCTGTATCGAAGCTTTGGGGAAGAGAAGTTTCTTCACTCTGTCCGGAATCGATCCACGTCGAACCCCTAGCACGGTTACTGTATCCAGCAGGGAAGGTTAAGGTCCCGACATCACGGAAATGCTGACTTTGTTGCTTCGTCGATTGTATTCTGTAAGATAATGCCTGCGAAGTGCCCGGAAGGCATGTGGCCGGTCTTGCACGCGACTTGACGGCGAGGCTTCCGAGGGAGATCGAAGAGTATGAGTCGGTTATGGACGGCACAGTGGAGGGAACCTGAAACTACACATTACGTCATAGTACTCTGGTGGGGGTAATGATCGTCATCAAATTGAGATGTACTGAAACTAAGATCGTGTTTTTTTTTTGTTATTAATTTCGAAATTGCTGTGTACGTGTGGGAAGAAGAAGAAGAATAGTAAGTGTTAGTATTGTGAAAGTATGAATTCCTGGCCTCAATCATAAACCACTTACATAATCAAATTTAGATCCCAAATTTCTTACTAGCGTAGCGGCGAAATGTCATTGGTGTGTGGGGGGGGGGGGGGGACTTGTAAACAGAATGCCAAAGCATTAAAGTAGGGGTGTAGAAACATGTAGCTCCCTGGTCTCATCTGGCCTTCCGAAATTGTCTCCACCCGAATAAGTTGTCTGAAAAAAAGTAAAGATTCTGTTTTGAGGTCCGTTGTTCGAATCTGTTTCGGGACCCCAATAAATAATGAGTATTTCTGTGTCATGCACTCATTTATGGTATCATTATCATCATCAACTTTATAGTCCACCCGAATAAGTTGTCTGAAAAGTAAAGATTCTGTTTTGAGGTCCGTTGTTCGAATCTGTTTCGGGACCCCAATAAATAATGAGTATTTCAGTGTCATGCACTCATTTATGGTATCATTATCATCATCAACTTTATAGTTCACCGAATAAGTTGTTGAAAAGTAAAGTTCTGTTTTGAGGTCCGTTGTTCGAATCTGCTTCGTGACCATAAATAATGAGTATTTCCGTGTCATGCCCTCATTTATGGTATGATCATCATCATCAACTTTATAGGATCTTGATATCACCATCATTATTTTAATCGTGCTATGTCACTTCGTCCGCGTCGGTTTGTAGAGAGGTCACGTAGGTCATGTATGCAAGGCGAGGTGTTTCTTTCCTATACGAACATCTCCAGTTCTGATGATACCCGTGTGTCACTTCACAGTACATCTCCAGTTCTGATGATACCCGTGTGTCACTTCACAGTACATCTCCAGTTCTGATGATACCCGTGTGTCACTTCACAGTACACTATATGTAACATACTCATGATTTCAGGTTTATTCCGCGGTGTAAAGATCTTCTTTCTTCTGGGATATTACGCAGTGTAGATTGGTAGTTACCTATTAGTTACCAGTCTACCAGAAGAGCGATGATCTCAATTCTTATTCAGTCTCTGATGTTACAGTTTCTTTGGAGATCTGATCTAATCAACGCCATTAGTGGCTTCAAAAACGTATTAGTGTTGCCTCTAAGTTTTATGTTCATTTTCGATTAAAAGCCGTACTTTGTGGTCTAATAGAGTACTGCCTTTAAAAGCCGTACTTTGTGGTCTAATAGAGTACTGCCTTTAAAAGCCGTACTTTGTGGTCTAATAGAGTACTGCCTTTAAAAGCCGTACTTTGTGGTCTAATAGAGTACTGCCTTTAAAAGCCGTACTTTGTGGTCTAATAGAGTACTGCCTTTAAAAGCCGTACTTTGTGGTCTAATAGAGTACTGCCTTTAAAAGCCGTACTTTGTGGTCTAATAGAGTACTGCCTTTAAAAGCCGTACTTTGTGGTCTAATAGAGTACTGCCTTTAAAAGCCGTACTTTGTGGTCTAATAGAGTACTGCCTTTAAAAGCCGTACTTTGTGGTCTAATAGAGTACTGCCTTTAAAAGCCGTACTTTGTGCTGTAATAGAGTACTGCCTTGATGTGACGTTAGTTGCTCGGCATTTTAGATCAGCTGTCATTTGTACGTCGCTATAGTATATCTCAGTAAGCCACAACCGGGTACTTATCATTTGTACGTCGCTATAGTATATCTCAGTAAGCCACAACCGGGTACTTATCATTTGTACGTCGCATATATATATCTCAGTAAGCCACAACCGGGTACTTATCATTTGTACGTCGCTATGGTATATCTCAGTAAGCCACAACCGGGTACTTATCATTTGTACGTCGCTATAGTATATCTCAGTAAGCCACAACCGGGTACTTATCATTTGTACGTCGCTATAGTATATCTCAGTAAGCCACAACCGGGTACTTATCATTTGTACGTCGCTATGTATATCTCAGTAAGCCACAACCGGGTACTTATCATTTGTACGTCGCTATAGTATATCTCAGTAAGCCACAACCGGGTACTTATCATTTGTACGTCGCTATAGTATATCTCAGTAAGCACAACCGGGTTCTTATCGTTTGTACGTCGCTATAGTATATCTCAGTAAGCCACAAACGGGTACTTATCGTTTGTACGTCGCTATAGTATATCTCAGTAAGCCACAAACGGGTACTTATCATTTGTACGTCGCTATAGTATATCTCAGTAAGCCACAACGGGTACTTATCATTTGTACGTCGCTATGGTATATCTCAGTAAGCCACAACGGGTACTTATCTTTGTACGTCGCTATAGTATATCTCAGTAAGCCACAACCGGGTACTTATCATTTGTACGTCGCTATAGTATATCTCAGTAAGCCACAACCGGGTACTTATCATTTGTACGTCGCTATAGTATATCTCAGTAAGCCACAACCGGGTACTTATCGTTTGTACGTCGCTATAGTATATCTCAGTAAGCCACAACGGGTACTTATCATTTGTACGTCGCTATAGTATATCTCAGTAAGCCACAACCGGGTACTTATCATTTGTACGTCGCTATAGTATATCTCAGTAAGCCACAACCGGGTACTTATCATTTGTACGTCGCTATAGTATATCTCAGTAAGCCACAACCGGGTACTTATCTTTGTACGTCGCTATAGTATATCTCAGTAAGCCACAAACGGGTACTTATCGTTTGTACGTCGCTATAGTATATCTCAGTAAGCCACAAACGGGTACTTATCGTTTGTACGTCGCTATAGTATATTTCAGTAAGCCACAAACGGGTACTTATCATTTCCTTGAAGTTCACGGAAGGCGATTATCCTACGTAATATGATATTTTTTTAACGCTTCAGTTGATACAGCGTCGTTAGGTAACCATTTCGTTTATAATTCTTATCGAAAACGTGAATTAAAGGTTTCACTGCTTGACAAAACTATTTTCTTAACTCACGTAAGCCTATGATTTCAGGCTTCGGCCGCGATGTTGATGAGATCTGATATGTTCTGGGATATTACGCAGCGTCGGGAGGTAATCCTTTACCGACGTTTCGGGACAACGTATTGGTCCCATCTTCAGGGGTCAAGAAGTCCAAGCATAAAAGAAAGCCGGCAAGACCTTACGTTGCCTTCCCCTATATAAACTGCGTAACGTCTTGTAGGCTTTCTTTTCTTCTTGTACTTCTTGACCCTGAAGATGGGACCAATACGTTGTCCCGAAACGTCGGTAAAGGATTACCACTCGACGATATGTAGTATCGTAGAAAACCCCAAATATCATCACGTTGGCCAACTTCCCCAATCTCCATAACCTCAACCCTCAAGATCAGACTTATGGGAACTGATGCAGTATAATTTCATAACTACCGACGTTTCAGGAGAACCTGTTACTTCAATTGACGCTGTTCTATCTTGAATAAGAAGGCAGCAAGTGTGTACCAAACTGTACGGCGACACATCTCAGAACTCAGTAAACTTGATACTACAGTCAGAACCACAAACCTTACATTTATTGTCTCTAATGCTTTGCTTGACGTCACTTGCCATTAATAGCCATGTTGCGGTTTTCCCCACCCCTTGTGTTTAAGCAGAATGACTACGATGACGTGACGGTGCCTTGTTGCGATTTAATGACAAGTTCATTATTGCCAGGCGTGATGATCCCAGGCGTTCGCGTTACTCTGTGTCCTGATGGTTTGTGCTTGGCTGCTTGTGGCCACGTAACGATACGTAACAGCTTCTATTTAGAAACACATTTTATTGTAACTTTTTGCTCTATTAAATGTAACTTATCTGATAAAGAGATTCAAATGTTACCAACTTCCATAAACGTCTGTTTTGAGCACACATATAGGAGGGCTAGTCAAAAAAGAGTGAGAATGAATTTATTACTCAGCAAATACGTTAGGCAGAGTCCAACTTGATACGGTCTTTTTCAAAGTAGTCCCCATCGAGCTGTATGCACTTGGTCCAACGTGTCTACCAGTCCTGGAAGACGTGCTGGAACCCATTTTTTGACATCGTCTTCAGAACCGCCTCCGCCCTCTTCAGAACGGCCGTTGAGGAGTCGAAACGCTGGCCCCGCAGCTCCGATTTCAGGCGAGAAAACAGAAAAAAGTCACACGGAGCAAGGCCGGGCTGTACGGAGGGTGCGGCACACATTCGATGTTTTTTCGGGCTAAATACTGGGCAACAACGTTCGAAACGTGAGGGCGTGCATTATCGTGGTGTAGGCGCCAACGAGATGGATGCAGCTCAGGGCGTTTTCGTCGGATGTGTTCGGCCAGGGTCTTCAAAACTGTCACTGCCCGAAAAAACATCGAATGTGTGCCGCACCCTCCGTACAGCCCGGGCCTTGCTCCGTGTGACTTTTTTCTGTTTCCTCGCCTGAAATCGGAGCTGCGGGGCCAGCGTTTCGACTCCTCAACGGCCGTTCTGAAGAGGGCGGAGGCGGTTCTGAAGACGATGTCAAACAATGGGTTCCAGCACGTCTTCCAGGACTGGCAGACACGTTGGACCAAGTGCATACAGCTCGATGGGGACTACTTTGAAAAAGACCATATCAAGTTGGACTCTGCCTAACGTATTTGCTGAGTAATAAATTCATTCTCACTCTTTTTTGACTAGCCCTCGTACTTTGACTGTATTAAAGAATGGTGACTTAACACAGCGCATTTTGTGCTGTTGATCTGCCGTAGCTGGTGGCTTCGTGGTGTCAAGCTCGTTATTCAGTATTGAACGCTGTGTTTAGCGTCGTTACGTGACGGTGCTGTAAAAGAATCTTTCGTCTTCACAGCACTTACATCGTGAACGCGAACGATACAGTCATGTCTTCATTCGGATAACTTTTACGTTTTCTGGGAATTAAAAACTGCATTTATTTCACGTTATGCCATTATTTATTTTACCATTTTAAATTAAGAGAAATAAATGTTAATACGTGACAGCTTATTAAATTATGGGTTTTCTGCAGATTCTCGCACTAAATGCCCGTTTGGTTTATATAGAGGTTACTAAATGTAAGGCCTACCTACTGTAATAGCACCCTCTCAAGCTAAAGTCCTCAAAATAAACATTATTATTATTATTATTATTATTATTATATTATTGCCGATTCCAGTAGCCGTGCTGTCTAAGGCGTGGGTCTTCGGCCGCTCGCTTACTAGGATCGTGGGTTCGAATTCCACCGGGGGCATGGATGTCTGTCTCTTGTGAGTGTTGTGTGTTGTCAGGTAGAGGTTTCTGCGACGAGCTGATCACTCGTCCGGAGGAGTCCTACCGAGTATGGTGTGTCTGAAGTGTGTGATCATGAAACCTCGACGAAACGAGGAGGCCCAGGCCCATCTCGAGCCATAGGAAAAAAAATATATTATTACCCGTTCACATTCCTCAATTCACAACAGTTCAGCTGTTCTCACAACAGTACGGTCTCACTTACCAAGCACTTCTAATTCACTGTTCTGCCAAAAACTTCCTGACTGTACGGCGGCATGTATAAAGTATTACTGCTTTGTGCTTTAGAATATATAGGGCGGAGATTAAGCAGTTTTAAACTGTCGTGTAATTTGTTTGTGACAGTACCGTTGTGGATAGTACTAGTGGTGTTATATAGGCCGTTTACAGTTGCCATATTGTTATAAGCTCTTCTTTCAAGTCTGTATACTTCTGTAGCTTCTCGGTGATGGTGCTGTGAAGGCTGTGACTGTTGGGAATTGCTACGTCTGAAAAAGGTAAAGCAATCCCATTACAGGCCTGGACAGGCCCTTAGGGTTCCAGGAGGTTGAGGCTCACAGATTTATAGATAATTGGCACATGAAGGTAGTAAGGTTGTCAGCCCTACACACCGGCCGCCTTTACCCCCCAGGAAAGATTCCTGGTACTCATTTCTGTTAGAGGCTGAGTCGACCCCAGGGCCATAGTGCGACCGAAACGATTATGTCAATGAAAAATTCCAATGACACCATCGGGAATCGAACCCGCGACCTTCCGGCTTGTAGCGCAGTGCCTCAACCAACTGCGCCACCGCTTGCCCCCAATTGCTACATCTATTAAGTATTATTATTATTATTATTATTATTATTATTATTATTATTTTCCTCAGTGGTTTCATGTGTTGAGCTGGACTTCGGACGTGTTCTGTCTAGTTCTTACCTATTTTTGAAAGAAATAGTTTAATTTCTATTCCCTACAGGTAGCTGTGTTCTGGGGGCTATATATGTTAATTGCTCCAGTTCCAAGAAAGGACAGAAAGTATGTTTTGCTAACCTCACGCCGTGTTTACACGTGTAGGTTAATTATTGTGTTATGTGACGTTGATATGCAGTGAGGCGTACAGAAGGGGAAGTGGTGGCAATATGACGGAGAACAGAAACAGAAAAATGATATGTCACTAGAACACGAAACAGAAGGGGGGTGAAGGTGATGCCCACAGATGTAGGCTTGCGATGCAGAGTGTTTGGAACAGGGATAGCGGACCTTTCCCTCAACTAATGCCGAATTTACTTTAGAGCTGTCTGAGTAGTGATAAAGAGACGAATGTTGGTGGGACAAACTTCGTATCTCACGTGGAAGAAAAACTTAGTCTGAGCGTGTAAGAGAAGAGGGTACTGAGGGGAACATCGGAACGCAAGAGGGAAAAGGTACAGGAGAATGGAGAATAATGGATAATGAGAAACATAGTGGTATCTACTCCTCGCCAAATATTATTATGGATAAGGTGGGCGGGATATGTAGCACGTATGGGGTGGGGGGGGGGGGGTGATAGATACATAAGTACTAGGGGTGCTCAGTGAGCAGTGTTTCCTCAGGTTTTAAATTATAAAATGAGAAATTGCGAATCACTTGTAACTAGGACTTTGTCTATCTTTATTGTGAATGAAATGTAATATATATAAAATCTACGTTTCGGAAGATGGCTCTTCTTCCGTCTTCAGGCGATGCCTACTCAGATGGATCCTGAAGACGGAAGAATAGCAATCTTCCGAAACGTAGATTTTATATATTACATTTTATTTATTAATAAAGACGATGCACAAAGTCCTAGTACAAGTGCTTCGCATATCATATACAATATCATTAATATTTATGTTATATATTCAATTTTATATTATATATTTATATATTACATTTTTCCATAAAGACATGCCAAGTCTAGTAACAAGTATGCATATCATATACAATATTACATATATATGTATATATTCATTTATATTTATATATTCTATAATACATTATTCACAATAACATGCAGTCCAAACAAGTGGTCACAATTCATATACACCGATTTTTAGAATTCATTAAAATGAGAAATTGTTGCAACGTTAGTTGTAGTTCATTTATTTCACTGAAATAGCACTATTTATCAACAAATTCCACACTGATGGACTTGTCCCATCTTGGCACAAGTTCAAACATATCCGTCGGGGTAGAAATCGGTATCTTGCATTCGCAGCGGTTCACGAACAACAGTTGCCACTTTCTCGTTATTTTGGAATGCACATTGAAGTAACACGTGTGAGGTTACCAGTTTCGCAGTGATGGGGAAGTGGAAATAGGTGTTCGTGAATGTTTGCGAACGCAAGACCACGATTCCTAAAGTGACGGTGTTTTTTAAACTTGCATCAAAATGGGGGGAAAATGCAGCGTTATTCTAGGGAAGGATATCGAAAAATAACGATGCACTAGTGCAATAAATGAGCTGCGTTTTACGCTGTAATGGCTTGTAATTTAATTTTGTTATGACCTAGCGAAGCTTAGTTATGGAACTGTTTCGAAATTTTAGTTGGAAACAAAAGATAGTTTTGAAAACGAGCCGTAGAGAAATTTTTAATATCAAAAGTGAATTTAAGTATACAAATTTTGTGGGTGTTCGGCTTAATATGGAGGAAGAGTGAGGTAAAATGGCGGGTTCTTCTGAAAATATTAACATAAGTTGGGGCCCCGTGAAAGGGGAGGAATTTCTTGCTTGGCGGAGTTACCTGGTTATTGAGTTATTTGAACTTTGTGTAAGAATTTCTTCCACGATTCGGTTTTCAATGAATATTTGGTTTCGTGAGGTATGTTGTGGAGAAAAGGATCTTAGGTGTTCACTCCTCTAACTTCGACTTAACGTCTTGCAAACTGAATACAATTTCGGCATGTTACAGCTTAATTAACATTCTGTGTTACGTATTACAAAAGTGTTATATGTTTTCTTGGGGGAAAAAATGTACAGATAGAAGCATTTGTCAGTGGTTCGTGCCTCTTAAACGAATATATATCCGTTCTTTGGGTTCACCGTGACGATGTACGTAGAAAACGAGATAGAAGGATTTCGAAATACTTGCTAGAGGATTAACATGCCTCACGTCGCGCATGCCTTTTGAATTACTGTATTTTACGATTACAAAAATTCCTTATAACATTTTATTGACTCTTCATGTCTGTTCCTCGAAAAAAGCAACTTCATTACGCCTGAGAATACAGACGGTTTGAAGAAAATTTTTTCCGCATTAAATTTTTGACGTTCCGTGAACTAATTAGGTTATTTGCGGCGCCAGTCTGGGTTACAAGTTTTGAGAACGTGTTGTGGCAACACTTCAAGATGTTGCTGTTTGCGTGCTTGAAGTCAGGTGACATCGAGGACAGATCCCTTGTTTGTAGCGTCCATTAGGGCCATTGTTTTCTCTGCTACGCACGCCCTGTGGCAGAAATCACGCGATGGATGCAGTGCTATAATTATTCTAAGTAAGATCTAGGTTTCTAGAATTGCTTTATGGTATCTTCATTTCCTGAGGCTGTAGTCTGTCCTCATGCAAGGCTTTCAACATGCCCTATCCTTTTATTACTGACCTTCGTGCTATTCTCCATAAAAAATTACAAAAATGCTTCTTCTAATGTACACGCATTACCATGTATGTTCCCAAGACACTACCCGCCCATGCATAACACCGTTACTGTAACGACTCTACAATGTGGAGAATTTCCCATACTAATTTGTCGCCTATTAAGGGTCGTAATTTTTCCTCACTTTCAACTCGTCCCAGGGTGACACGCAGTAAAGCACGCTACAGAAAAACATATTTATTATTTATTATTATTATTATTATTATTATTATTACTGCAATTGGGTTTTCACCCGGTGGCAGTAGTCCTTACACTAGTACACACAATACAAATGTTTTCACCCGGTGGCAGTAGTTCTTACACTAGTACACACAATACAAATGTTTTCACCCGGTGGCAGTAGTCCTTACACTAGTACACACAATACAAATGTTTTCACCGGTGGCAGTAGTCCTTACACTAGTACACACAATACAAATGTTTTCACCCGTGGCAGTAGTCCTTACACTAGTACACACAATACAAATGTTTTCACCCGGTGGCAGTAGTCCTTACACTGTTACACACAATACAAATGTTTTCACCCGGTGGCAGTAGTCCTTACACTAGTACACACAATACAAATGTTTTCACCCGGTGGCAGTAGTCCTTACACTAGTACACACAATACAAATGTTTTCACCCAGTGGCAGTAGTCCTTACACTAGTACACACAATACAAATGTTTTCACCCGGTGGGCAGTAGTCCTTACACTAGTACACACAATACAAATGTTTTCACCGGTGGCAGTAGTCCTTACACTAGTACACACAATACAAATGTTTCCACCGGTGGCAGTAGTCCTTACACTAGTACACACAATACAAATGTTTTCACCCGGTGGCAGTAGTCCTTACACTAGTACACACAATACAATGTTTTCACCCAGTGGCAGTATTCCTTACACTAGTACATACAATACAAATGTTTTCACCCGGTGGCAGTAGTCCTTACACTAGTACACACAATACAAATGTTTTCACCGTGGCAGTAGTCCTTACACCAGTACACACAATACAAATGTTTTCACCCCGGTGGCAGTAGTCCTTACACTAGTACACCAATACAAATGTTTTCACCCGGTGGCAGTAGTCCTTACACTAGTACCACAATACAAATGTTTTCACCCGGTGGCAGTAGTCCTTACACTAGTACACACAATACAAATGTTTTCCCCGGTGGCAGTAGTCCTTACACTAGTACACACAATACAAATGTTTTCACCCGGTGGCAGTAGTCCTTACACTAGTACACACAATACAAATGTTTTCACCCGGTGGCAGTAGTCTTACACTAGTACACACAATACAAATGTTTTCACCCGGTGGCAGTAGTTCTTACACTAGTACACACAATACAAATGTTTTCACCCGGTGGCAGTAGTCCTTACACTAGTACACACAATATAAATGTTTTCACCCGTTGGCAGTAGTCCTTACACTAGTACACACAATACAAATGTTTTCACCCGGTGGAAGTAGTCCTTACACAGTACACACAATACAAATGTTTTCACCCGGTGGCAGTAGTCCTTACACTAGTACACACAATACAAATGTTTTCACCCGGTGGCAGTAGTCCTTACACTAGTACACACAATACAAATGTTTTCACCCGGTGGCAGTAGTCCTTACACTAGTACACACAATACAAATGTTTTCACCCGGTGGCAGTAGTCCTTACACTAGTACACACAATACAAATGGACATATAAATATACATAAAAATAACAATACAAAACAAACTATACACAATTACAAAACAAAATACATACAGTAAATAAAAGTACACACATTAGAACACCGTACACACATTACAAAAACATCCACACCTTACAAAAGCATCCACACCTTACAAAAACATCCACACCTTACAAAAACATCCACACCTTACAAATACATCCACACCTTACAAAAACACCCTTACACATACAAAACAAAATACATACAGTAAATACAAGTACACATATTACAACTCCTTGTTGTAATGTAGATAAAGGTTAGACGGTAAGCTTTTCCCTCAGAATGCCATAAAGGCATACAGGGACATTAGAGGCTCGGGAAAAGACGGAGGTGAGAGGTTAACATCAGGCTCCGGGCGGCTGTACCCATAGGCCAGGAACCCCCCTGTTACCAATTAGCTAGGAGCCTGGATGGGCCTCGCAGTCGGTCTTGAAATTTTGGGGACAAAAACGTCTCTTGCCCTTGCTTGGAATCGAACTCTGTGTCATCCATGAGGATGATGTAAATTAATACAAATCAGCATTGTACTACGCATTTATGCACCATATCTTACGTGCCCGCCATGTTGTTTCACAAAAACAATACCTTAATGACATTTGCATGTTTCGCCAAGATATATTACTGTATATTTCAAGGTTTCAAACCAGGTGCTGATTACTGGAAATTAGAAAATGATACTGTGGGATAGCCTCCGGTGGAATAGCTTTCATACGAAGTTTCGTACAAATCAGTCAGCGGGTTTAAAAGTTCAAATGGGACGGACAGACAGACAGAAACAGCGTTGTGGGTTCTGAAGCCTACACCCTTATTCCTTTAAGGGAGGGAATTTGAAAAGTGATTGGATAAAAACGAAATGCTAAATCACAGGAAGAGGTTGTTTTTTTTTTTTTTTTTTTTTTTTTGAGACTGTGCCAGTCGCTTCTCTCCTCATACGAATTACAAAAATCACGTTATTTGCCTACGGACACGCAGGCGTTTTTTTTTTTTTTCCTCTTTGTAAATAGTTTACAACCCATGACGGATTTTGTGCTGAATAATTGAACATATGTTGCGGGGGGGGGGGGGGGGGTTCGTAAAAATGTTTTTCCCCAATTTAAGGTCCGATTTATCGACTAACAAGCCATCGCCAACTTACTGCTGTATAAGTTATCAACAGCAATTGAAAGCCACTTATTGACTGTTCCTTACAACACGGCAATCGTGATTAGGGGTTTGTCTGCGACAGAGTTGTGTTGTGTATGCAAATTTGACAGCTTTGTGGCCTAAGTATAATTGTATGTACGGTCTATTTCCTCACGCATGGAAGAGAAATGTCGTAATACACCGGCAATATCTGAGTTGCTTTGTCGTTGCAATCTGCCAATAATTGTGGGAGCAGACGGAACTAGTCTCTTAGTTCCCATGGGAACTGTTCACATACGTTGTAACTGCTTGGAGAGAACGCGTGATTCAAGTACAAGCTGCTAAGGTTTTGTTTAGCTTTTTAAATTGTACTGGTAACTATATGTACCACCTGGTTTTTAACAACAGAAACACTGCGTTTTGCCTAAGCTGTGTATCTTACTCTTTTCCTGTGATTCTAAACAGAGAGCAAAGCCCCAGACAATGTTACTCGTTTGGTGTTTGTAAAACAGACACTTTGTGTGTTTTGTGACGCAGGGACTGAATTTCTAAGCATTATATAGATGATATATGTGACAGTTCTAAGCTTTGGTACCGAAACTGTACAAAACATGTAGTAACAACTGATATCATTATCTTTATCAGCTTGCTGTCATCATTGTCTTAAACGTCACCAGACTGCTGTCATCATTTTCGTAATCATCGCCAGACTTATCATCAGTCTTTATCATCACCAGCTTGCTATCATGATTATAATCACCGACTGTTCTAATCATATTTATCACAAAAAGCTGCTGTCATCATCACCATACCGCTATCTTCATTATCTTTATCATCACCATACCGCTATCTTCATTATCTTTATCATCACCATATTGCTAACTTCATTGTCTTTAACATCACCATATTGCTACCTTCATTATCTTTGTCATCGCCATATTACTATATTCATTATCTTTGTCATCACCGGTCATCATCCATCATCACCAGACTGTCGTCATATTTATCATAAAACAGACTGCTATCAACATTGTCATCAGACGCTATCTTCATTACCTTTATCATTACCATACTGATATCTTCATTATATTTATCATCACCATACCGCTATCTTCATTATCTTTATCATCACCGTACCGCTATCTTCATTGTCTTTATCATCGCCATACCGCTATCTTCATTATCTTTATCATCACCGTACCACTATCTTCATTATCTTTATCATCACCATACCGATATCTTCATTATCATTATCATCACCATACCGATATCTTCATTATCTTTATTATCACCATACCGCTATCTTCATTATCTTTATCATCGCTATACCGATATCTTCATTATCTTTATCATCACCGTGCTGCTATCTTCATTATCTTTATCATCGCCATACCGATATATTCATTATCTTTCTCATCACCGTGCTGCTATCTTCATTATCTTTATCATCACCATACCGCTATCTTCATTGTCTTTAACATCACCATATTGCTATCTTCATTATCTTTGTCATCACCGGTCATCATCATCCATCATCACCCAACAGACTGCCGTCATATTTATCATAAAACAGACTGCTATCAACAGCACTTACATGTCACGTGACAGTTCTAAGGCCGCTGTTGTCCAGCCCGTAGCCTAGCCACAATAGCAGCTCGGATGTCCGGGGTTTCTTTAATGTTCAATTCCTAGAATGGAATATCCTATCCGAAGCTTTTGTTTGTCCCGTATACTGTTTCACGCTGGACTGCGCATGCGCATTGGGAGCATGATGGGCAAGAGTTCTGAATGTTTTTCGAAGCAGTGACTTTTTGTTGAGGAGGAGGTTGGGAGGACAGGTCGTGAGACTGAGAGAAAGTGAAGCAGAAATCAAGTGATTGGAGATCCGTGTTACGGGGTGATGATGCCAGTGCAGCGTTAGCGGTTGATTTGGGACTGATGCATCAACCCAGTAAACTCTGTTGTGTTCAGACCAACATATGAATATATTGAAGCTGTGTGGCTGGTACTTAATCTCGTAGGGAATTTGATTTTCGCTGTATACCACAGAACGGAACGCAATTGAGATATGACGTCCTGTCGGCTGTCAGTGTGAGGACTGCTGTGTCCTAGGATGTGGCACTGTAGGAACGACTATTTGGAGGAGTAACTCTTCTGCATGAAGATGGAGCAGCACGTTCCTCTGAAACGTCGGTAAATTTGTACTAGATACGGTGTCACATTCCAGAGAGCAGTATTCTTCAAACAAAATAGAGTTAAAACTCATTTAGAAAGAACCAGACCACAGGACGAAAGGTGATGAAATCTCGACACACTTGGTATTCCCTCTGGTACAATGCCTGTTGAAGTAGGAGGTAGAAAATATTTTAATTTTCATGTATAGTCTATATTCTTATAGGTCAAATAAACGTCAATTCAATCAGTATAAATCACGGAAGTTTCGCAGGTTATCGTGTCGTCTTTTCGTTTCTAACACAGGCACAACAGGTCTTGTCTTTTGAGATAAATAATTTCGTATTTTCATCTCGCACCCCATTTCTTCGTTTCATTTAAACCATTCCCTACCCTTATTCGCTTCTTGCTAGATAGTCCCCACCCCGCGTTCCATTTATTTAACCATATATTGAAGGAAGGATATAAGATAAGATTGTAGTGACGGGAAGACGAGAAAGAAGACGTAAGCAACTACTGGATGCCCTTAAGGAAAGGAGGAGATACTATAAATTGAAAGCGGTAACACCGGATCGCACTGATAGGAGATAACTCGCTTTGGAAGAGGCTATAGTCCTGTCGTAAGAGAGACTACGTTGTGATAACATAACCATTTATTTTCCCGTTTATTCTCCATCTTCTTCTCTACATAATATTGTCATATGTACCAGGAATTCAACGTTTTCCAAGAGGTCCGCCTTTTTGTGGACGTAAGCGAATATACATGAATTGGCTTTGACGTGGTTAACTCTAGACTGACTTCTTTGTATTATTATTATTATTATTAGTCTGATGTAATATTCTATTACATTATTTTAAGGTGTTCTTATTAATTCTTTCAGTAAGTCATTGTTTGCTTATTTATTTGTTTTGTTGTGTTTGTTTATTTTGTCCTGTTCCTTGTCCATTGTTATTTGTGTTTGTATGTTGTGCTGTTTCTGTAATTGGCCTTCTGGCTGTTGATTCGGCACATTAATAAACTAGAATTGAATTGAATTGAATTGAATTGAATTGAATTATTAGGCAATTTGTTACACTTAGATGTCACACTTTATTACATTATTTTAAATTGTTCTTATTAATTATCTAAGTTTTTTTATTTGTTTGTTTTGGTTGTGTTTGTTTAATTTGTGTCCTGTTTATTGTCCGTTGTTATTTGTGTTTGTATGTTGTGCTGTTTGTGTAATTGGCCTTCTGGCTGTTGACTGGGCACATTAATAAACTAGAATTGAATTGAATTGAATTAGTAGTAGTAGTATTAGTATAGATAGGGGGCACGCGGTGGCGCAGTTAGTTGAGGCACTGCGCTACAAACCGGAACGTCGCGGGTTCGATTCCCGATGGTGTCACTGGAATTTTTCATTGACATAATCGTTTCGGTCGCACTATGGCCCTGGGGTCGACTCAGCCTCTAACAGAATTGAGTACCAGGAATCTTTCCTGGGGGGTAAAGGCGGCCGGTGCGTAGGGCTGACAACCTTACCACCTTCATGTGCCGATTGTCTATAAATCTGGGAGCCTCAACCTCCTGGGACCCTAAGGGCCTGTAATGGGATTGCTTTACCTTTTTAGTAGTAGTAGTAGTAGTAGTAGTAGTAGTATGGGGTACGGTAGCCGTGTGGTAGTAAAGTCTACATTACAGGTATTCCTTATTGCGATTCGTTGACCTGCTTTAAAGTATATTAATTATAAGTTGTTCTTGTAATCATGGCCGTTGTAACATGTCACGATATTACGCGATGTCACTGCTGTAGGAATCTCATTACGACGCAGTGGCCGAAACTTTGCGGGAAATTTAACACCACGGAGCAGAATCAACAAAGTTATATTAAGTACAAAGGTATAGTTCCACGCGTTATATAGAGGCGAGTGGTGATCTTCACACTCAGACCGCTTTAACCCTCTGGAAGGTCCCCGGTATGGATTTTATATGACGCTGAATGAACGTCAGAACCGGTTTAGACGCAGCGAAGAAAATAAAGATGTCTGTTCCTGTCGGGAAGCGAACTTGCATTCTGGTGGTTAGTATACTTACCGAGGGGGAGTGAATATATCCACAAAAAAATCAGTCCAAGTAACAGGTGTCATTTCGGTGTTGATGTCCGGACATCCTGAACACGAAGTAGAGCCATCTGTATGGGGTTGTGTTTGGTTGGTGTTCCGCTGTCCGCAGTTGGCAGCAGTGGTGTGACTATGGTCGCCGTGTAAACACTGCCCCGTGTTCGTGTCGGTAAGTGGTCCACGTGATGACAGCCTACCCGAACAGTGGGAGCCTCGCTCCATGCGTGTTTACAATCAATTACCTGATGTTCACAATTCTGAGGAATTGCGTGTGGGAAGCAAGTGGGTTACCACGCATGCGCCCTTCCGCAAACATGTGAGAGCGGAACTGCGTACTTTACTTCTTCATGACGACCAACAGACCTCTTTAAAAAAAAAAAAAAAGAAGGAATATGATTAAGGTGAGCGATGGGCGGGACATATAGCACGAACTGGAGATAATAAATGCATACGGGTACAAGACTTTTTATTTGAAGTTCTCACGGCTGTGAGTGTCAAGATTATGGTCTTTTAGGATGTGGCACCATGAAATTTCTTAGATTTTTCCACAATGTTTGTAGCTCTGTGGTGAGACTTTTTAACTGTATTCAAGTAAAGTCTGTAAGCTTAATTGAGCATAATGCCATGGTGGGGGTGCATTTGGTGGAGTGACAATGGATGGAAGTGAATATTTCACCTTCACGCTGCGGCAGCTTTACCCCCCGGAAAGAGCTTCTGGTTCGAATTTGGTGGTCCCAGAGCGTGTCTTGACGCTCTAGACGAGTGAGAAAACTTGTACACATCCTGGGAATAGAACCGTGATTCCTAGATTGTCCACTGCTGCGGCTGATATGTGTTGAGTGACAATGTAATTAGTGTACTGGCGATGGTATAGCGAATTACACGCAGGACTAGTTGCCTTCTGGAGTTTTAAATTGACCCAGTGATTGGGAAGGGCTCTTTATGTGGGATCAAACTCAGAACCTCCCCACTCTTTAACCCGACGACGGAAACATATCTATTTTCCTATATGTTGTGTTGTTCTCTTTGTGGAACACTAGATGATGGACAGAGTCCAGAATCACCAGGCGTATTCCTGCGGAAACTTTTTTTTTTTGAAGGGCCCCGCAGCAGATGCTACGGAAGCACCGCAGCCTTAAGGCTTATTGTGCAACCCTGTGAAGATTATTAGTTTTTTTTCGTTTTTCCGTGTAGTGAAGCACAGGTGGAATGAAATTGACAGGGTAAAACCGAAGTACTCGGGGGGAAAAACCTGTCCCAGTGCCAATTTGTCCACCACAAATCCCACATGGACTGACCCGGGATCGAGCCCGGGCCTCCGCGGTGAGACACCGGCGACTAACCGCCTGAGCCATGGCACGGCCTCAACTGATTAGCTTTCTAGTCAAGATTTTCTAGTTGAATATTAAAGTGATTGATTGAACCAGGCCTTGCACTAAAACGGCCTATTTTTCAGCCTTTTTCATCTGTCAGTGACTGTCTTCCTGTGTCGCAGTATCGTCATCGCTGCCTCAAGCATTGGTTCCTAAAAACCGCACTAAAATTGTGCAACTGACCCTCCTGTAATGAAGATTTACTTTCACAGAATTTTTGGACAAGTAAATTATGTCCCTACGAGAAATAAGGAAGTTGTTGTGATTTCGAACGGGCACTGTCACTTGTGGACCGTGTTTATGAAACATGTTGCGGATTGGTGGTTAAAAAAGGCGAATGCGTGATTCATATTTGGTTCGCAAACGAGACAAGTCGCCGTAAAATACACATGAAACAAACGATTTCATTCTGCTTAATTTAATATTTAGGGCCGGGATAGCTCAGTCGGTATAGCGACTCGCTACGGGCTGGACGGTCCGGGGATCGAATCCTGGTGGGGGCGAGATATTCCGCAGCCGCCCAGACTGGCCCTGGGGCCCACCCAGCCTCCTATATAATGGGTACCGGTTCTCTTTCCCAGGGGTAAAGCGGCCGGGGCGTGGAGTTGACCACCCACCCTCATCTAGTGCCAGGGTTAAAGAAAGCGTAGAGCTATACCTCTACTCCCCCTCTGGGCTTTCATGGCCTGTTATAGGGAGAACTGTTCCCCTAAGGATTACTGTGAAGTGATAATTATGTTGAATGTGTCGGGCAAGAAGGAACATTTTTCTTGACAGCATGAGACAATAAGTGCTTTTTTGTGGTGAAGGGCCCCGCAGCAGAAGCTACTGACGCACCACAGCCTTGAGGCTTATTATGCAACCCTGTGATGAAGATAATTAGTATTTTTTTCGTTTTGCCAAGTAATGGAGCACCGGTGAAATGAAATTGACAGGGGAAAACCGAATTACTCGCGGAAAAACCTGTCCCAGTGCCATTTTGTCCACCACAAATCCCTCATGGACTGACCCGGGCCTCCGCTGTGATAAGTGTTGTTACTAAATGAAATAATTGTCAGCAAGTGTGGAGACTGCATTACTGACATAAGCGTAGGTAACCTTTCCTTTTCGGCAGTTACTACCACATAACGTACGTATCAGTGACTTACAGCGATTTGCTGCATGGATGTAGAAAACGGATGAATTTGTATTCATTTTGTGGAGTCCCGCCAGTAATTTTCTTGAACGAAACAGCTTGATAAACGTAGCTGTGACCGTGTTAATCCTTATATCGTTTCTCTCGATGGTAAGGAAGATAGAGTGCTATCATGAATGAAACAGAAATTCCATAGCCGGAAGTTTAGCGGAGTTACTACGCGGGGCTCATTCTTTGTGGTAGATTGAAAAACCACATTGGCTCAGTCGTTCTGGATACAAACGTGTTTTTTTTCCCTGAAGCTGGAAACAGAATAAATCAGTTTTACTGGAAATTTAAAATGTATGACAAAATGTGAAGTGTAATGCTTGAGTGTTTTTTTTTATCTCGTTAGAGGCTAGCATGAAAATAAATGAAGACCTTTTTCGCAATTCGATAAAGCATGAATAGATACACCACACGTGTACAAACGGTGTCATTCATTTAGTCCCTGAAATGTCGTATGAATATGATGTATTTGTATGCTTTATCGCAGCAAGCATCAGTAGTATTTGCATGGAGACTTGAATGAGTGGACAGGACAGAAGCAACGGTGTTAGTAGACGTGGGTTTTGAGCGACAGAAAACTGTCGAGATACAGAAACAAAAAAAAAAAAAAAAAAAAAAAAAGGAATTCTTTGGCTCCCAACATCTCTTTTCAAAAGATCACAAATTATAGTATGATGTGTGTGTGTTTGTGAATGTTTCACTGGCGTAATGGTAGGTTTGCATCTTCGGATACAACGCGATGATGAGAATTTAAACGGAAGGTTTACATGACTTGTCGGATTATACAGTACAGGAACAACTTAATGGATTCACGTGTTTTATGCTGGAGACTGTTACCATGACTATCCGTCATGGGTAAGCAAACGGGTTGCGTGTTGATGGTTACCGATAAGGCGAATGGCAATCCCCGGAAATTAGCTCTTTCCTTTTTACCCCTGAAGGCGTCAGTGATCCAGGGTCCCAAACCTTTGCTTGGGTGACGACAAAAATTGGTACTAACCGGTGACTGACCTCCAGACATTTACTAAGGGATAATTAACCAGTTTAACTATCACTCTACTGTTCATTTCCTGTTCGCTGTGTTTTAATGTGATCACGAAATGTTTGGGACTAGTGGCTTATTTCCGAGTTTCGCGGTCAAGTGATTAATATTCCTGCTCTCTGTCCAGCAGTTTCTGGGTTCAAATCTGAGCTCGCATACAATCTGTCCTGTCATAGGGGTTTCCTTTCTTCGTCTGTTCGTCCAGGCAAATTCTGGGATTGTGGGACTGTACCTTTGATTGTATTCGACTACTTTCTTGCACAGCTCCTCCAATTTACTATTCACAAACTAAAATACAATGCAGCGCTGAAGAATCCCGAGTCGACGACAGGACTCATGAAAAGAAGACAAAAGTTATATTAAATTCAATATATTTTAGTGTTATTCATCCAGAATAAACCTAAATATTGTAATGTATAAAGCTGTATATCTTAGGTCTTGTCTTGTATGGGTGTGTAACTTGGTTTTACACCCTGAAGAAAGGATAGGCGATATTGATGATTGGAAATAGGGTGCTAAGGAGAATATTTGGAGCTAAGAATGATAAAGAGAATCCGGAGGATGAAGGAGAAATTTACATAACGAGGTGCTTCGTCTATGTTCTGTTCTTCAGTAGTGACTAGGCTACGGGCTGGACGGCCTGCGAATCGTGGTTCGATTCTTGGACAGGGCAAGATATTTTTTTCTTCCCCGCAACATCCAGAACGACATTTGAGGTCACACAGCCTGCTGTTGAATGCGTACTATACGTAAAGCGGCCGGAGCGTTTATCTGACCACTCTCCTGCTACTAGGTTCGTGGTTAAGAATAATTATATGGAGGGTTAATATATTTGAAAGAATGCTATGGTATCTGGTTTCCGGATTTCAACCCGGGACCGTCTGGTTACGGAGCAGGATTAGTAACTACTCCACCGCGCATTTCGTTTAAGTGACTTCTTAGTTTTGGCGTTATGTTTTTTCGCGTTCAAAATGATATACACGACAAGACAGCGTTGTGTCTTCTTACAGCCCTCCGCTTCTGCTTGTGTAGACACTCCCGGACTTACCCAATAGTTACGTTCCGGAAGATCCGGCGCAAGTCGAATTTTTGCGCAACTCGGAACTGAGTAAGCATATGGTCAACTATGTATATATATACAGGGGAGTCCACTTGAAATTCAAACTGGAACACAATGAAACCTGATCGGCCATAGCGTAACCGCTCCGCCGCCTGTGTTATCGCCCAGCAGTATTCTTCCTCCATCTTTAACTCATTGCTCTTTTATTCCCGCGAGGAAAAATTTCTGATATTTCGATTTTTTTTTTTTTTTTACCTTTCTAAAATAACTTTTCTGAAATTACGTGATTCGGGCAGTGACTTAAATGACATGACAGCAAGAAGGTGCTTGGATAAAATGTTGAAATGTCTGATGTTTACCGATATTTTCCTCTTGAGAAGTGTTGACCACAATTCTCCATTTATAGTGCAAAATGCAGGGAGTCTTGAAGGCTTTCGAGGAGTGGTGCTTGGACACAGTGGTCAGTTCTACGAGTTCTTAATGTGGAAGGACTGAAGACAGAAATTTGGAACGGATATCTCAAATGGCAGGAGATATGCGGCCTAAATTCGGATCACAGGTGACACTTTGCTGCGTTCCTTGAAAGGGAGCGGTGGCACTGCGCGTACTTGTGAGGTCACAAGAAACAGGGTGACCGTCAAGTACAGTTACACTCGCTCAAGGGGCCGGAAGCATTACGTTCTAATACACGAATCACTGTTGACAGGCGAGAGCTGATCAGAGAGACAGTTCTGGCTTGTGTTTGCTGTAAGTTTGCTGCAGGAAAGTTGGACTCTTTATTTTTTCCCCCCCTTCTGTCGCTTCATTCTTCTGTTTTCTTCTTCTCTCCTTTGTCTATCCATCCTTCCGTGCCTGTCTTCTGTTTCTCTATACTTCTTTCTTTTTTACTTCCATGATTCTCTATCTCTTTAATTTTTTCTGCTTCAACTGGCTCTATTCTATTTCCTTTCTCTCCTTTTCCACTGTTCCGTGCTTCTGCCCTCCATCTCTCTCTTTTAGGTTCGTTCGCAGAGCGCCTATTGAAGTCGCTCATCCCGTCTGTCCGTCTGTACACATGTAACAGTTGGAGAGCGGCTGAACGGTTCTTCATAAAGTTTTATGTTGTCGAGTTTGAGTCGTAATTGTAAAGCCATTTCAGTTTTGGTTGAAATCGGGCGAACGTAATGGGCACTATATGAAGACCTACGTGCATTACTGCGCATGTCTCTGGTGTACATAGGCCTACATGCAATCCCACGCTAAGAAATAAAAGAAACTTGCGATAGCTTTCGGACTGCATTCAGAAAAGTTTCGTGCTTTGTTATCCTAATGTAGCGCTGTATTGAAATGCGATTTAGACGCTTCAATTTTCATTGTTATTACGCAAAGCGTAAGTTTTGTGCGTGTTTACCAAGAGCGTTATAATCAAAGTTGATCAATTTTAAATATGTTGCTAGGACACTGAGAAAAGAAATGCTGTGTGTTTTGTTTCAACACGTTTGAAACATTTGAAGTTTTCGGTGTTTTACCTTATGTCATTAGTTTTACGCTGTTTATAAGGGAGCGCCAAGAGTCAGCATTGATGAAATGAAAATCTAGGGTCTGTAACAACGAGAGCAGCACAATTATTTCTTTTTCTCTAATTCTTACGTATTTTCCCTTCTTCTTCTGTCGCTTTTTCCCCATTTTTATCCTTCTATTCTGTCTTATTTTCTTTCCTTCTTATATCGTTCTATTTCATTCCCTCTCCTCTTTCTTTCCAAAGGCAAACTTATTCCAAAAAAATTAAATAAATATCCGTCCAAACAATAATGTAAATTCTATTTATTATATAGAACTACATGTTTCGGCCTATCTCAGGTCATCGTCAGGTTTACAATTGGTCCTTAAAACGTACTGAGGAAGAACACAACACTTTCGATGCACGTACAAAGTCGCACGTTGTCGAAACCCAGAAGACTGCAAACCCGAAATTTCCCCACCGTGAAGACGAGAAAACTCACAGTTGCCGGAGAGGTAATTAAAACCGGAGCTGACGTTATAACTTGTCACGCGTGTCTCGTTTTCATGTGAAATAAGAAGAGCATTAATGGTTCCAGCGGCTGCATTTTGCTGGAAATTAAAACGATTTTAGTGTGATAAGTTACGCAATTTGCGCTCCTCCCAAAACGCACAGATAGAGCCAGATCTCAGTCTGATGGCACTGCATGGAGACTTGCTTTCAGTCGCTCTACTTGGACTCGTCCGTCGTAGGTAGTAGAGGGGTATCGGGTTTAGTTGGATACAAGCAGTTACAGAGCTCAGATAATTCTGTGTTTCTCGCTATTAACCGAAAAATATTTGCTGTTTAGATAATACTGGTACCGTACCGTGGTACCGCCCAAAAAGAAGAAACCATGGAGTGACCCGCAATAAAAGACGCGAAATAACGTACAATGTTAAATTAAAATTGAAATTAAAACCAACTTGATGCACATTCACTATTAAAAAACTTTAATAGTAGATTAATTAACCCAGGGTTAATTAATCTGCTATTAAAGTTTTTTAATAATGAATGTGCATCAAGTTGGTTTTAATTTCAATTTTAATTTATAAAAGATGCACGGTGATACAATATTAAATATAACGTACAATGTGTGTAAGTGCGTGTCATAAGAAGCGTTAAATGGAATAACAATAATTCACTGGGGCAAGTACACAAACTGGTGTTTTTGGAAAGAGGGACGACTCTGCTACAAGTATATATTTACTTGCTCCAACTGCCCGTACTGTTACCCCCTACGTCTGTCATACTCCAGGCTGTAAGCAAACAGCCTGCCCGCACAGGTGCTGCTAGATTGCAATCGGACTCCGAACAGTTTTCGCTGTCAAGGTTTCAGACGGAGCTGAGTGTCGCACTGTGGCGCCAGGATGACGGAGGATTTGTGGGGGGGGGAATCCTGGAAGAATAAAGACGTGTACATGTATTGGCCTATACCCTGTTTACCCAAATATAATACGAGAATTTTTCCGAATTAATTATTCCAAAATTGGGGTCGTCTTATAATTGTATACTCAATTAACCACGTTCTGTATTGGTATGTTTTTGAGATATGAATAATGCGTTTGGGGATCATCTTACGTGCGTGATCGCCTGGTATACGGCTAAATACGGTGTATATATATATATATATATATGTTTATGTATTACGCAATTGTGTGATGCTTCCGTTTTGAATATTATTTAGAATTATTAATAAAGTGAAAAATTGAAAGGGTACATTTTGGACTACTTAACTTTTGGATTTTGTTCATATTCTATTGTGCCACTGTTTATAAGTGGAACACAGCCTGTCAGAAACAGACTGAATTTGTTTCGGTCATGTTTACTTTGTATTTTGGAACACAAGACGATAATTAAATTTGAGAGGTAAAACTGGCACCATGCACGTCATGAAGGCGTAAGGAGAAGTGGAGGTATATTCGCAGACACATTCTATAAGTAGGTAGAAATGAGTGATGATTTGATGCCCTGACTGCCACTTTACACCCCGCGGAATAATCCCTCGGTGCCCCTTGGGCCCCATTTATAATACGAACTTCCTCTCAGTTATGCAGGATTTTTCAGGAGTGTTTGACAACAAAAATTTTTGCAGATGGTTGAGTGTAGTCTTTTCCGTAAAAATGCTTTGCCATCTCCTCCCTCCTTACAAATACTTCCTTCATGAGCGCAGACTCCCAACCTTATGGTTTTCTCGAAAATTACGCCGTGTAGTTTCGTTGATAAGTGCCTACCTGTCGGAGAAACTTGCTGTTTTCATTTGTGGGTTCACTCTTAAGTATAGGGCGAGTAGGTTTCTACAAAACGTTTGTACCATCTGCGAAATTACATGGCATCATTTGCCATAAGAACACCAAACCTCATATCCAGAAACACGTTATCCATGAAATAAAATGCCGTTAAAACGTATGCATGTAAACCTATAATAAATTTTATATCACCCTGTATTATGTACCTTGTTTGGTAACCCAGCGGATGGACTCAAGTAAGATTATATTAGCAGATACGAATCTGAAACATCTGACACTTCGAGCTTGAAGTCTTCTTCCTTTTGCAGTTGATTGACCCTCCGCATAAAAACTCAGCGGTCTGACGATATTTTTTCGCTCTGTATTTAGGTCTGCACAATTTCGACCAGTGCTCCACACACATTCATCTTTCACTGATGCTATGTAATCTTAGCAACTGACAGCGTCGTTAATTAACACACTTGAACTCTACCCGGGAGGCGCGAGGTTTGAATCTCTGCCTGAGGCTGGCTTTCCTGGCTGAGTTTTTTCGTCGTTTTCCTCAGACCCTCCAAATCAAAGTCAAATTTCTTTCTAGTTCTTCATAATTTACAATAGCGTTGGAAGCTGTGTAGCTTCCGATACTGACGTCAGTAAATAGTTCACGAAGAAAACAAGATAAAGGACGCTGTACGTTGGGAGTCACGTCAAGAGGAAGACGCTCTGCACGACATCTGTCACTGACGGCTGTACATATAATTACGTTTTGCAAACCACTCGTTACAATGGCTGTCATTCTGCCAATTAGTAACAGTGACTCTGTCTCACTGCCGACAGAAGCAAATTAAAGGATTTTGACATCAAAACCAGGACAACTCACAGGAAGAATCTGTGTTGCCATATTTGAAATACTGCAATCAGTTTAGAGTAACAACTCCGGGAAATGGGGGCGAGATGTTCTCAAGAACGGACTGTAGATTGGAGGTACTGAGAAACTGCCCGCTTGTCCTTCTGGTATAAGTACTGTAGACCCTCGAATTAACGGATCTCTTATGTAACGGATTTCGGAAATAACGGACGAAATCTGTCGGTTCCGAAATTTTCTTCCCGAAATGGGAATATGTGAAATTAGAGGTCTTGACCGTTAATTAACGAAGCGGCCGCTACGTGGCGGACACGGACACACACTCATTCTTTGCTGACACTTTTGGAGGTAGTAGTGTATTGCTGTTTTGATAACCTGGATCGTGGATTTGTTATATTTATCTGAAATTTATTAAATTCCAATTGACGATGGCTTCCAGACAAAGTGCTAGTGTTAGCAGGACAGTTGTGTGCTGTATTGTGTGTATGCATTAGTGTTATACAGTACTGTGTTGATGTTTTGGAGACTTTTTAGGCTATACACACACACGTAATTCGGAAATACCGGACAATCGGCATTTTCGGACTACCCACTACCCCCGTTAATCCGTCAATTCGAGGGTCTACAGTATTTAAGAGGGAATGTAAATATTTGGGAAGTGTAGTGATGGAATATGGGCTGTTGTCGGCATGGGGCAGCGGAAATAAGTGGAAAGCTAACACTGTTTGGGCTGAATTGTCATACTCGTCTAGTATTGGGAGGGCTTCATTGTGGCGGAATTCTGATGTTAATATTTTCTTGCTTGTATAAGGAGCTTGCATCGCAGCGTGGAATTTGGTCACCAGCTGATCGTTTGCTCTAAGACCGGGGAAAGCCACGGAAGACTGTGGGCGATTTGACCGTCAGCAGGATGACCCAGATGCATAACGCTTGGGGAATGAGATGGAAGATTGTGGGTACCTATAGGCAGGGTCGCCGAGAGCGGGATCGGGCCCCGGCGAAAGAAAAAAAATGTTCGGACCCCACAGCAAGGGCGGACCGGATAGAAAGTTTTACACGAGATTTGTATTGATGTGCAAAAAAAAAAAAAAAATGGCATGACTGGTGTGCAAATGAAACGTGGAGTAGGAGAAGAAACTTTTAGTCTTTGGGATCGTATAAAAACATTTAAAGAACTTTTTTTTTTTTAAAAAAGATCTTAATAAAGTCGTGTTAACATGTTATTATAATTGAGCTGCAGTAAAATTCGCAAAATGCAACTTTGCAAATTTTTGGAAATCTTTGCAAATTTCAACACCCGTAAAATGCAACGTATTTAAAATTACTTACAAAATACAAATGCCTTTTTGTGTATTTTCATTAAAATATTTAAATATATACATTTTTATAAGTTTGACGTGATATAATGTTTATTTGAGAACTGAGAGACAATACACCTTTTTAAAAAGCTGCCTTTTTAAAGCAATCGATTCAGAAAAGTTTCATTTTGGGAAATTTGCTGTATCAAAACTTACGCAAAATAGTCGGGCTCCGGATCCCATTCGTGCTATATGCGTCGCTTATCTCATCTTTGATATGGTCATCCCAGCTAATTAATCGAAGTACAAATTATAAATCTGGTAATTATGCTGGAATCGTTTTTCGATTGCCAGCCGGTTCAAAAGATTTTCTCTCCTTCAAAATGTCGAAGCCGGTTTAAGGGCCCACCCAGCCTCCAATGGACATTGGGGAGGGGGTTCTTTACGCAGGTATTAAAGCAGTCGGAGATTGCAGCTGACAACCTCCATCTAGTTCCTATGCCAAGAACTCGTGGCGCAATACCTCCACTTCTCCATATGTCTTCATGGTATTTCTGTGACATTATTCTCCCCTCTTGGGCTTTACGGGTGATCCGGGGTTCGAATCTCGGGAGAGACAAGAGATTTGTATGTCCTCCAAACCGTGTAAATGGGCTTTGTGGCCTACCCAGCCTCCAATTCAATGGGTACTTGGCTACTTTCCCGGGGATAAAGCGGTCGGGACGTGATGTTGACCACTCATGTCCATCTAGTATCGAGATTAAGAATGGGTGGAGCTATACCGCTAGTACGTGTGGCGTGGACAGGGGAATTTTATGCTTTGACTCTGTCCAAATGTCGCCAACAGGTTCCTGGTATTCCAGAACGACTTCGATATGTCTTCTCTTAGGGTAAAGGTAAAGCAACCCCATTACAGGCCTAGACAGGCCCTGAGGGGTCCAGGAGGTTGAGACATGAAGGTGGTAAGGTTGTCAGCCCTACGCACCGGCCGCCTTTACCCCCAGGAAAGATTCCTGGTACTCATTTCTATTAGAGGCTGAGTCGACCCCAGGGTCATAGTGCGACCGAAACGATTATGTCAAGGAATTAATTCCAATGACACCATCGGGAATCGAACCCGCGACGTTCCGGTTTGTAGCGTAGTGCCTCAACCAACTACACCACCGCGCGTCCCCGATTTGTCTTCTCTTAGTGTAAAGTCCAACTTCCGCTGTGCAATAAGAGTAGAGAAACAAAATAGAGATGACGAAGGCATTGAAGTAGAACGTTTGTCAGAAGTTTCAATTTGCAAGTCAGTGGTGAAGCCTGGGTAGCTCTCCAGTTAGAGACCATAAAATGAGAAGAACCTGTAACCTGAGGTCTACTTTTCTGCTCAAAGGGCGCCGTACTGACTTTCAGTTTTTGTAAAGTAGGACAGTTCTGTTGAGAAAGTTGGTGCATATCGACGGTTGCAGTGATTTGTTTACTTGCCTGTTGTCAATACATTGCCCCAATGTGACATTGATAACTTGGCTGTATTAGATACAGAATTTTTGGAAGCAATTAGTTTAGATCAGCGGTCGCCAACCGGTGGTCCGCGAGAAAATTTTTGGTGGTCCGTGGAGAAATTTGGACATTATTTGCAATTTTTATGTTTATTATACTTATTTTCAAACAAGCAGCAACAAATATCACACTAATAATTTTGTTATAATTAAACAAATGCATTTCGTATTAATAAAATGGAACTTTTACGATCATTATTTTATAGATGTTTGTACCTTTTTAAAAAAATTAATGTTAGTGGTCCGCGGGATTCAAAATTGTGAGTTTAGTGGTCCGTGAGGTCCGAATGGTTGGCGACCGCTGGTTTAGATGATATAAGGGGGGTAAGAGTAGATTTTAGGCCCAATTTTTTAAAAGAAAGTGTTTAATATATGCACGGCTCTGGGGCCCACCAAGCGTCCTGTTCAATGGGTGTTTTTTTTTCCCCCCTAGGTAAAGCGGCCGGGCCCTCAAGTTAACCACTCACCTCTATCTAGTACCGAGATTAAGAATAAATGGAGCTATACCTCTACTCCGACTATATGTTTTCATGGCGTAGACAGGGATAATTTTACCTTTTGAGTTTTACCACTTCATTGAACTTTCATAAGCTCTGTATTTTTCTCGCCTTGTCCCATATTATTCTAAGAATACATAGCTGTATATCCCTAAATTGAGTTAACTGGTTGCCCTTTACAACGATACTTTTTCCCGTCAGGTACGACCAAAATTTTTGTGTCAGTTATAGCTGAGGCAAATTTGAAGTTTTGGAAGACTTAGAAAATTAAACTGGCGATTGTGAAGTCCCCCACATACGTTGAAAATGTAAAGAAATAAAAACACTGTGTTACATCAGCTGCATACCTCGAAGCCAATGTAGTGTGAATAAGACTGCGCGCTTTTACTGGGAGCTTCATTACCTCTGTTTATGACGCCGTGTAAAGTGCGCATTAGCGCTGAAACAGGCGTGTTGCCAACGCACGGACCTCAGTCGCGTACACTGCGTGATTGTTACGTATCTATTCGCTCGAGGGGTCTGAGCCACTCGACAGGTACAGCACATTTAGAAACTGATGTCAAAAATTTTGCATCGCCACCATCTTGATATTTTGCAGCGTATTTTTTGTAAAATTTGTGACAGGGCGAGATTGTAGGTTCTGATGGCGGTGTTACTGAAGAAGGTTGTCTGGGATGGGACGTCCTGTCGTCGAGTCAGTAGTTAAAGACGTTTCGGAGGACGTAGCAGTGGCGCACCCAAAGGGGAGGGCTGCCGGGTTGCAGCCCCCCCAAACCCCCCAAAACCGAAATTTAAAAAAAGACAGATTTTTTAGATATTATGATATCAAAAGTTTTACGTGATTTATCCTTCAGCCGAAATCAGTCACTGAAATCAGCTGATGACTAGTGCGTTAGAATTTTGAAAAATGAATTAATAAAATTAAAAAAAAAAAGGAATAAGACAGGACACTGTGATTGAGTCACGGAACATGTAGTTATATTTGTATGTATATAAATGCAGTTGCAAATAGTGTTATGTTTTACCTATAACATGATTTTTATAATATAATATTTAAAATCAAACAAATTATATATAGCCTCAGGGTCAGCTCCCCCTCCCCCCCCACCAAGAACAAATTCTGGGTGCTCACCTGAGAGGTAGTGTGTTCATTTTCATAACTAAGTAGGAAGATGGAGGCAATAAAGTCCCTCGACATGTCGGGAACCGTGTACACGGCGTCATATTACACGACTTGAATCTTAATACAGTTGTTCTCATATGTCTCTAATACTACTGCATTCACAATGTGTACAGTTGTGTGTTTGTTTATGTATCTGCTGCTAACTACTACCAACTAAGTCCTTCTTGAGAAGCTAGTTGACCAATTTTCAACAGCCAGCAACTTGTGCCTGTCCTTAGCCAGAGCAGTCCACTCCAATCCTCCATTCTATTGGTTGAATATCAATTCTAATATTACCTTCCCATCTAAGCCTAGGTCTTCCAAGTTGTCTCTTTCTTTCAGATTTCCCCACCAAAACGGGCTGAAAAGTCTGTGGATCGAATCCCGGTGGGGGGTTTTTTTTTCTGCCCCCGTCCAGACCGGCCCTGGAGCCCACCCAGCCTTCTGTAAAATGGGTACCGGGTTATTCCGGGGGTAAAGCGGCGGGGCGTGGCATTGACCACCTATCCCCATCTACTGGCGAATTTAAAGAAACAGTAGAGCTATACCTCTACTCCCCCTCTGGGCCTTCATGGCCTGTTATAGGGTGACCTTTACCTTTTCGCCACCGATATCCTGTATGCACTTCACTTCCGTTATTCATCTCCGCCTCATTCTAATCTTTTTGTCTCATCAAACCGGAAGCTAAAGACGGCCTCAGACTGTGTTCCTTACGTTATGCGAAAAAGTAAATAGTTTAAGGAAAGATGCACATTTGTCGGAGATCTAACACGATACACATTTTATGGGCCCTGAATTAAGCATCATAACGTTTATACCATGTTTGGTGAAGATCGGTCAGTTGGCTGTAACACACACAGCTTTCCATCCTCCTTTACTTTAAGGAACATTCAACCCATAAAGAGCTCATGAATGTATCGTAAAGGACTGTTGTGCCGAAGAGAAATATCGTGCTTAAATTACTGCAGGGGGGCACACGGTGGCGCAGTTGGTTGAGGCCGGAAGGTCGCGGGTTCGATTCCCTATGTTATCATTGGAATTTTTCATCGACATAATCCTTTCGGCCTCACTATGGCCCTAGGGTTGACTCAGCCTCTAACAGAAATGAGTACCAGGAATATTTCCTGGGGGTAAAGGCGGCCGGTGCGTAGAGCTGATAACCTTACCACCTTTATGTGTGATTGTCTAGAAATGTGGGAGCCTCAACCTTCTGGAACCGTAAGGGCTGTCCAGGCCTGTAATGTGATTGCTTTAAATTGCTGTACGATAACGTTAACCCCCAAATGCTTAAAGCTTCAGTTTATCACACGCGATGCCTTAAGCCCATTGTCATTCTTCAAGCACGGTGCCTCTAGGGACCCCTGCAGTGCTCGTGACACGCCACATGCCCTCGCTACCTGCTCTCAACAGAGATCTCAGCCGACCCAGTGTTAACGGCCGTATCTCTTAGCATTCTTTCTGTCAGTCCCACTGTCCACAGCTTTTCCCAGAACTGATGCTCATCTTTCCAGTAGAAGTCTCTCGACTGAACAGCCAGCATAATCCTGTTCAACTGTAAACTAGCCTTCACTGTTTAAAACACCAACGAAATGCAATTCACTTTCGCTTTTATTATGTATTAATGAACAAATAATAATTAATTAATGGTTCTGATACCCATTATTTTTTTTTCCCAATGTCTGGACAGCCCCTTGGGGGGCCTAGGCCGCCTCATTTTTCGAGGCTTCACGATCACACACTTTAGACACAACACACTCGGTAGGACTCCTGTAGACGATTGATAAGCCCGTCGCAGAGACCTGTACCTGACGACACACAACACTCACAAGAGACAGACATCCATGCCACCGGTGGGATTCGAACCCGCAATCCTAGTAAGCGAGCGGCCGCAGACCCACGCCTGCCCATTATTTTACAGGACATAATTACTAATGACCATCAGATATACAAAACCAAGAACAAAAACAGCCAAAGCTGTAAGGTAACATAATAATCCGCACTGCTGATTTTTGCTATTTTAACACGAATTTTGACGAATTTTTAAGGATTTTACACTCTGTGTTTTTATATATACAGGGCATACACAAAAGAATGGTGTGGTTTCAATGTATATTATATGAATACCGCACCATTCTTTTGTGTATGCCCTGTATTTTAAAGGCTGACTTTGTGAGTGATTGTAACTTATACACAAAAATATTGCACCAGTATAATGGCAGATGTAACATTGGTTGTAAACTGAACGTAGTTTATGAACCCCCTGAAGATGGCCTTATATAAAACCGAAACATTTGTAGGGGTTGATTAATACATAAGAAAGTGAAGTCCATTCGTTGGTTTGTAAACAGTGAATTGTAAAAAATGCACGGTGAGACTAATATAAAATGTAAAATAGCGTGTTTCATACTTACCTCACAAGACGAACTGACACGCTAAATAAATCAGTATATGACTGAATGACTGCTCCATTTTTGTCTGTGTTACTAAACTATCTGGAACTCATTAAATGTACTGAGGCCACACAAAGAAGTCCCATGGATGATAGAAACGACAGACCTCAGACATTCCCCCTTCCTGCCCAATGTATTCTGTATCAACCAGCCCAAAGCGCGTGTTACTGGTGAATGGTATTGCTACCAAAATTCGTGGAGCTGAATGGCTATATGATTGGAGAGGAATGTAGGGGAGTATGCTGGAGGGGAGGTGTAAGAGCTGGAGGGAGGTGTGGAAGGTGTTGGACCATGAGACTGCTTTCATTGGCCTCGGTCAAGCTTACAGATCAACTGATTATGTCACTGTCAATGATATAATCAGTGGTTGACACGGTGACTACGCTGACCGATAATTTATTTCTCCATCTTTCACATGGAATGGCATTGGTTTTCTATGTACTAATTCACAAATCGGCTGTCTGGGTGACCGTTGCGTCTCCTTCAGTGAATATTGCGCGCGTGTGTCCAAGGTTTCCAATTGTGTCTATGCATGGGAGCGACTGGTTGGTAGTAGTTACGAATAGGACCCAAAGATCCTCCTATTTTGTTCTGTGTTTTTTGTTTGTTTGTTAAAGAGTAGTAGTAGAAGGTGGGCCGCGATAGCTCAGTCGGTATAGCGACTCGCTACGGGCTGAACGGTCCGGGGATCGAATCCCGGTGGGGGCGAGATTTTTCGCACCCGTCCAGACCGGCCCTGGGGCCCACCCAGCCTCCTATAAAATGGGTACCGGGTCTCTTTCCCGGGGGTAAAGCGGCCGGGGCGTGGAGTTGACCACCCACCCCCATCTAGTGCCGAGGTTAAAGAAAGAGTAGAGCTATACCTCCACTCCTCCTCTGGGCCTTCGTGGCCTGTTATAGGGTGAACTTTAACTTTTTAGTAGAAGGTGGAAAAGTAATTACTTCTTTGGAAACTAACTGACTAACCAACTTAGTTTCACCAGCAGCTTACTAATTTTGGAGCTGAACGATCCGGGGTTCGAATCCCGGTAGGGGCAGGAGATTTTTCTGTTCTCCGAAACGTCTGGACCAGTTGTGGGGCCCACCCAGGCTCATATTCAATGGGTACCGGGGTTCTTTCCTCGAGGTAAAGCGGCTGGGGCGTGATGTTGACTACTCACATCCATCTAGTGCCGAGGTGAAGAATTAGTGGAGCAGTTCTTCCACTCCCCATACGCCTTCATGGCGTTGACAGGAACGTTACCTGTTTTACCTTCTAACTTCGTAAGTTTGAAGAAAAACAATTTTAGCGTGGTTTTTCCCATACCGGTGTATTATTCAGGAGTCTGTGAGTTCGATTCCGATAGTTGCCGATAATCTCACTTGCAAATCAATGAGAACAGTTAGTGTAGTGACAGTGGGCTGAAGATACGAGCTGAGACAGCTCCCGAAACGTCGTGTGTACCTTAGATAATGTCTTATGATTATGGTATTAATTTGGACTGTTAGTGGAAGTGAGTGTACCGTTTGTAGTATTTTGGCCCCGTGACGTAGGTCATGGAGCAGATGTCTGGCACCAAGACATCGACCGAGGAACGCATGCAAATCTTACTCATTCACGCAGGCTGAACTTGCAACTGCTGGGTGACCAGAATGCAGAGGCGCTGCTGTGCAAGTTAAACAGCTTACGCTAATAGTGCAATGCTCGACAGAAACAGACGACAGCTACACGTAACGCAAGACTTTGGGTTATCACAGCACTGACTGCAGTTAACAGCTTTTGTTTCTTAAATGATCCATAACAGTGCACTAAGCAATTAGATAAGATATTAAAACCAACAGATGCACATAAGTGTATGAAAATACAGTCGAACCCGGTTATAACGACATCGGTTTATACGACACCTCGCCTATAGCGTCAGATACTCTGTGGTACCAATTAATTCGTCACTGTTAACCATAACATTACACTCCTCGGTTATAACGACACTCGTTTATAACGACACAAATATTCAGTCCATTTTAGGACGTAAGCGATTTCGACTGTATATTTAATTTATTTGTTTATTCTGGGCTTTATTTAACGACACTTTAACATATGTATACATATGTAACAAGTTTTAAATGAGAAAGGAGAATCAAGTTATTAAATAACAAATATATTATTGCCTATCATATAAAAATTAATAAAGGAACAAATGTATTTTAGCAAAGCAAAATTATATGCACTATGTGGAATAAAATGAATCTAGCCGCCCAGATAAGAATCGCATAAAGGAGAGAGAGAGAGAGAGAGAGAGAGAGAGAGAGAGAGAGAGAAATGGCGCTCCCAAATCGCATGTCCTTACGTCCGGGTCTCTTGTGGCTAAACCTAAATCTGGCCCTGATTATTCAGTGTTTATCATGAAATAATATATTTATTTTTTATTTTACGTACCCCTTAAGATGTCTTTGCGTACCCCAGGTTAAATACCACTGTTCTAGAAGACTTGAATGTTCAGTAATACCACTGTGGGAGCCTCAAATCTCGACTGATTTAGCCATGTGATGTGCTTTTGTAAACGCTGTGATCGTCATTCGGGTCCCGTAATAAAATAACTGTGCACCACCCAAGGAAGAGTTCGTTGTGTCGTGTTGAGATGTGTTCGACCGATAGCTGGTCGTCGTGGACGGGAAGTGAGTTCAGCCGAGTTTTTATGAAAACGCTTCAAGAGCGGGGAGGATTTGTCACCAGGTTGTCGGGCCAAATTAGAAGCCTTCCAGCTGTTGCACGGTTGGATTCATCACCGCGACGTGACAAGAAGTATGACAAATCTGCTTGTTTTTCTACATTTATTTTGGGCAGAGTGAAACTGACGGCTAATACCAGAACCACTCAGCTTCGTCATCTCGCCGATAAAGACAACTGAGAGAGCTTTCGTATGTTTAGAAATCATCGTAGCAAGGCAATGGTCGATATCGGGCTTCCGCTGCGGTCTAAATGAGATCTTCGCTCTTTTGGGATATTACGAAGCGTAGATTTGTAGTTAGTTACAGAAGTTTCGGGACAGTCCTATCGGCCCCATCTTCAAGGGTCAATCTACGCTGCGTAATATCCTAGAAGAGCGAAGATATCAAAGCAGAGGCCCTTCGGAAAATCACGGAGCATTTGGTGGCGAAGTAATTCCACGTTTACAAAAGTAAATCGTGGGGGGAGGGGACCATTTGTCTACAGCAAAACTGTGTGTGCCTAGAATTCATTCATTCATTAATTCATTCATTCATTCATTGATCCAAGGATTGTCCACTGTATTGGGTTTTCTTCACCTAAAACTAAGATTCCCAACATTTTAGAATTCTCTTTAGTATTCTCGTCTCTCGGTCTATGGTCAGTCATTCTCCATCTTTCTCCATCCATCCATCTTTATTTTCTGTTCTGCAAAACTGTCCAGACCGTCTGTGGACCCACCCTGCGTCCTATTTAATGAGTACCTGTTTTCTTTCGCTGGGGTAAAGCGGCCGGGGCGTGAAGTTAACAAATGATCTCCATCTAGTGCCGAGGTTAAGAATGAATGGAGCTATCTTCAACTCCCCATACATGCCGTCTTGGCTAGGATAGGCACAACTTTAATTTTTTTTATAGTCCATCTTTTTATGGGTTTTATCTTCGTTCGAGTTTCCTGTGGCTGCCATTCTAGGATTCTCCGTCACAATGAATTGCCAAGCATTCTCCTTACGTGTTCAATCCATCGTAGCCGACCTTCTGCGATTACTTCTAACATATTAGATGCTCTAATGTTGTCATTGCAAAACTTTTATTGGTTTTCTTTTTGCAGATATTGTCCAAAATTTCGTCTTAGATGCAGACAATTTTGTAGCCTGTTTGTGTTTAGTGCCCATGTTTTCGCACCATGGTGAATACATCTTATAATTTTACTGAGAATATTCCCACTCCACAGGACAGTCAACATTACATTATGTCGTATTCCATCGCTTATTCTTGTGACTGTCAGCTATACTGTTGATTTCCAAAATGGGTCCCAAATAACTGACTAACTCCATGGAGCAAAGTCCTTCTTGAGAAGCTAACAGATCCTCAGCTAGTCAAGAAATTCCCTGCATTTTATGGAACCCGAAGGTTCATTACCGCACTCACAACAGCCCGCCACCTGTCCCTATCCTGAGCCATATCAATCCAGTCCATGCCCCCCCCATCCCACTTCTTGAAGATCAATTTTAATATTATCCTCCCATCTACGCCTGGGTCTTCCAGGTGGTCTCCTTCCCTCAGGTCTCCCCACCAAAATCCTGTATGCACCTCTCTCCTCCCCCATACGTGCTACATGTCCCGCCCACCTCATTCTTCTTGATTTGATCACCCGAATAATATTTGGTGATGAGTAGAGATCATTAAGTTCCTCGTTATGTAGTCTTCTCCACTCCCCTGTTACCTCATCCCTCTTAGGCCCAAATATCCTCCTCAGCACCCTATTCTCGAACACCCTCAGCCTATGTTCCTCCCTCAGTGTGAGAGACCAATTTTGACACCCATACAAAACAACAGGCAAAATTATAGTTCTGTATATCTTAAAATATTTTGATTTATTAACGGGTTCTTAATTTGTGCATTTGTGTGTGTAATTTTGTTATAAATACGCAAGAATGACGTTGAGCCAGTTGGATGTTTCGTCTGTGGTTGATTTATTTTGTTCGAAGGGTGTGGCTGAATAACATCACGCATGCAGCATGGGTTTTACTTTCAGTTAAAGGGCTTGACTTTCTCTGAGACATGTTGAATGTTGTATATTCGTGTGTCAGTCGACTGATCGATATTTTGACCACCTTTGAATGTGTTCTGAGTTACGGGGGTCTTAGCATTTGTATTGTAGTAGCTGTGGAGTGGATCGCGTTGCTTTTGTTTAGGGATTTAATTTTTATAAAACAAAAACTGGGACACTTACGGCGGGGGGACGGGAGACGGTTAGAAGATAAAAATTTGTAACTTGTCGCACAATTAATTGAGCAGAGTAATTGATTAAAATTGCTATAACGAAATTACTCAACAAAATGAAATAATAATAATAATTCAATTCGATTCAATTCAATTCAATGTGTATTTATTAACGTGCAGCCTTAGCAGCACAAGTGTCTGTTATAAAACCAACACAAAGACGCAAACAAAACACATAAACAGTACAAATACATAAAAACAAAACACTAACCAGACAAAACAAAAATAATATTTTAGAAAAAACAATATGAAAAAAGTACTTGGGCAAGAACCCTATACCCTGAAAAAACATGGATAAGTTAATAATAATGGTAACTGTAAACGGCCTATATAACACCACTAGTACTATCCACAACAGGTATTGTTCCACATTACACGAAAGTTTAAAACTGCTTAATCTCCGCCCTATATATTCTAATGCAGGAAGCAGTAATACTTTATACATGCCGCCGTACAGTCAGGAAATTTTTGGAAGAACAGTGAATTAGAAGTGCTTGGTCAGTGAGACCGTACTGTTGTGAGAACAGCTGAACTGCTGTGAATTGAGGAATGTGGATGGATGATGATGATGATCGTCATCATCGTCAAACTAACACTCAGTTCACTCACTGATGTTTCTGTACATATCTGTTCATCACCGTTCGCAGTCACAGTCCACACTCCACACTCCATAATCACCAATCAACATCTTCCTCTCCCTCTCATGTTCCTTCCTGTCAGCGGCCAGTTGATGGCTGTCATAATGCTACACATAGTTCTATTTTCTCCCATTGCGGATTTAAAAAAATTTCCTACGCATTTTTGCAAAAGTAGTTTTACGACTTCGAAAAATCCGGGCATTTTGTGTCCCGAACCGAATTTGGCGGCATACCAGAACTCATAAAACCGGGACTGTGCTGGAATTTGGACCGCTACTTATGTTAGTAGCTGTGGGGACGCATCTTGGGGTTAAGGGAATGAAGGCGCTCGCGGAAGGAAGTCGGTGGAAATGGTGGGCGTTGGGACTTGCCCATCCCGTCTGCCGTTGTATTTTCCTCCAGTTTCGGCTGAAAAATCTGTACATATTTTTTTGGTTTATAATGCACTAAAGCACCTAGTTTGAGGTAGAAGAGTCGCCCTGAAAAGGGGTACGTGACATGTCTCTCTGACGCTAAACGTGACATGTCTCTCTGACGCTAAACGTGACATGTCTCTCTGACGCTAAACGTGACATGTCTTTCTGACGCTAAACGTGACATATTTCTCTGACGCTAAACGTGACATGTCTCTCTGACGCTAAACGTGACATGTCTCTCTGACGCTAAACGTGACGTCTCTCTGACGCTAAACGTGACATGTCTCTCTGACGCTAAACGTGACATGTCTCTCTGACGCTAAACGTGACATGTCTCTCTGACGCTAAACGTGACATGTCTTTCTGACGCTAAACGTGACATATTTCTCTGACGCTAAACGTGACATGTCTCTCTGACGCTAAACGTGACATGTCTCTCTGACGCTAAACGTGACGTCTCTCTGACGCTAAACGTGACATGTCTCTCTGACGCTAAACGTGGCATGTCTCTCTGACGCTAAACGTGACGTTTCTTGACGCTAAACGTGACATGTCTCTGTGACGCTAAACGTGACGTTTCTCTGACGCTAAACGTGACATGTCTCTCTAACGCTAAACGTGACGTTTCTCTGACGCTAAACGTGACATGTCTCTCTGACGCTAAACGTGACGTCTCTCTGACGCTAAACGTGACATGTCTCTCTGACGCTAAACGTGACATGTCTCTCTGACGCTAAACGTGACATGTCTCTCTGACGCTAAACGTGACGTCTCTCTGACGCTAAACGTGACATGTCTCTCTGACGCTAAACGTGACATGTCTCTCTGACGCTAAACTTTGTGGATTTAGAGAGGTTTAGAGACTCCATTACACAGCACTAGAAAATACTAAAGCTTTTGTTTTTTTAAGTCTGTGTGCATGGACAACACTGAGGAATTTAAATGCGAATCACGACGACATGCGTATTGCATGCCGTCTCCTAAACGCCATTTACAACAGCGGTGTGCGCAAATACAGACGCCCAAAGAAAAATTCCTTTACGGTGGCGCCTAATATTTTTAGCATTAATTATTTGAGGTTTTTCTTACATGCAAAAATATGTACAAGTGAGGGTCACAGGTTACTATAGAGTTTGGGTCTTCAGTGTGGTAATTCTTGTAACCCCTCTCACGCCTAGAATTTAGACGTGGTTTCTAGATTTTTGGAAAATATTCGCACCCCTGATGCAGGGACCACTGGACTGTACTTTCATATGTGTTGTAGAACTCGGCAGTAGTTTAAAAGGAATGGTTACTTTACGCTCCGGCCCCTTTACCCCGCACACCGAGGAACGGGTTTCTGGTACAGTGGCACTTTCAAATGATCTTAATATATTTCAGCTGTAATTGAACGCCGGACGTCGTTCGTCTGTCCGACAGTTATCTATCCCAGCCGGATAGGTATGTCTAGGTTCAGGGGCAGTTTGACCTGAGCACCATGTGTGGGTGCCCAAGCGCCCATCGCTCAAAACAGGCAAGTCCTGGCCGTTGTCACATGCAGCAATTCCTTCACGTACTCTGTGCTTTGTTTTTTCACATCCTATTTCATCCGTGAACTTCGACCCCAGTCCGGCTACGAGACGTTGATATCTGAGTCACACACACACGGACATGTGACGTGAAGTTTATCCTGCTGCCTTCGCGGAACTGTGACGACAGTGGGGGGGTCAAAAACAGCCACTTTCTCTGGGTTTGACGCAGTGTCTGATCGGGCCAACAGTGCGCTGCCAGAAAGAATCTTTGTTAAGCAAAATGTTCCCCTGTCAATTTCATTCCACTGGTGCTCCATTAATTGTAAAACTTGGTAAAAAAAACTGCTCATCTTCATCACAGGGGTTGCACAAGAAGCCTTAAGGCTGCGGTGCGTCCGTAGCATCTGCTGCGGGGCCCTTCACCACGCCAAAAAGAATAGTTGCAAGATTAACTTTAAAAAGCGTGTTGAGCTTAATGGTGTCTCATCTCCATGTACAGTTTTTGTTGAAAACATTTTTGCTCAGATAAATACCGGGTGGCGCAAAAGTCCCTTGAAAATTTTTAATGTAATTGATCAAAACTGAATTTCGTTTTAAAAAAAATCTTGTAGCCGTTCTCGAACAGGGTCACATACGGACAGACGGACGTGGAGAAGTGAATTCGTGTGTTTTGTAACTTTTCCTTCGACGGCACCAAAGAGCCTGCCCCCCCCCGTCATCTTTCCCCCCCCAAATTCAACAAAAGCTCTGTAAGTTTTTTTTTCCCCTGCAGTCATCCGTGTTGTGTTCATGATATACCGACAGCTTTTCTTAAGCTTCTCACGAGTGAGTAACTTAGCAGGTAAATTCACTCAAAACTTTGTTTTAGGCCGTGTGCGCCGATGTAAAAAAAATGATGAAAAAGCGACGCTTGTATTTTCATATCATGCCGTAGCATTTCTGCATGCCTTGTATCTTGAACAGCATTTGCCACTGGTCACCGTATCTTTGTCTGGCCAAGGGCGATGGCAGTGGCCGCGCGTTTGCCCTCGGAAAATGTTCAAAAGATTTTAAAAGAGTGTTATTTAGCGAACGTTTCAGTTGCTAAGATTATATAGTGTCAGTGATAGATAAATACATGAGTATGGAGCATTGGTGGGATGATACTGACAGGGGAAACTGAAGTACTGGGAGAGAAACATTATACAGCGTTGGTGGTAGATGTAGAATGATATGAGCATGGTGATGATACTGACAGGAAACTGAAGTACTGGAGAGAAACATTATCGCGTTGGTAGATTATGAATGATATGGCATTGGTGAGAGCAGGGGAAACTGAAGTACTGGGAGAGAAACATTATACAGCGTTGGTGGTAGATGTATGAATGAGTATGGAGCATTGGTGGAATGATACTGACAGGGGAAACTGAAGTACTGGGAGAGAAACATTATACAGCGTTGGTGGTAGATGTATGAATGAGTATGGAGCATTGGTGGAATGATACTGACAGGGAAAACTGAAGTACTGGGAGAGAAACATTATACAGCGTTGGTGGTAGATGTATGAATGAGTATGGAGCATTGGTGGAATGATACTGACAGGGGAAAACTGAAGTACTGGGAGAGAAACATTATACAGCGTTGGTGGTAGATGTATGAATGAGTATGGAGCATTGGTGGAATGATACTGACAGGGGAAAACTGAAGTACTGGGAGAGAAACATTATACAGCGTTGGTGGTAATGTATGAATGAGTATGGAGCATTGGTGGAATGATACTGACAGGGGAAACTGAAGTACTGGGAGAGAAACATTATACAGCGTTGGTGGTAGATGTATGAATGAGTATGGAGCATTGGTGGAATGATACTGACAGGGGAAAACTGAAGTACTGGGAGAGAAACATTATACAGCGTTGGTGGTAGATGTATGAATGAGTATGGAGCATTGGTGGAATGATACTGACAGAGGAAAACTGAAGTACTGGGAGAGAAACATTATACAGCGTTGGTGGTAGATGTATGAATGAGTATGGAGCATTGGTGGAATGATACTGACAGGGGAAAACTGAAGTACGGAGAGAAACATATACAGCGTTGGTGGTAATGTATGAATGAGTAGGAGCATGGTGAATGAATGACAGAGGAAACTGAAGTACTGGAAGAAACATTATACAGCTGTGGTAGATGGATGAGGTAGGAGCATGTGGAATGTACTGACGGGAACGAAGTACTGGAGAGAACATTAACAGCGTTGGGGAGATGATGATGAGTAGAGCATTGTGGAATGTACTGACAGAGAACTGAAGTACTGGAAGACATTATACAGCGTGGTGTAGTGATGAATGATTGGAGCATTGGTGGAATGTACTGACAGGAAAACTGAAGTACTGGAGACAAACCTGACCCAGTGTCATTTTGTCCACCACAGATCCTGCATAGACTGGCCTGGGATCAGGACCGCCGAGAGTGGGTTCGGGCCCGAGAGGGGCGGACCGGCAAGGGGAAAAGTAAGGCAACAAATCAGAGAGCGCGTACACAAGTTGGCCGCTGGCCGCAAGCGAAGTCAACACGACAAATCACTACCTAATTGCAACTGCTGCTAAAGAGAAACAACATAGTCGGGCCCCGGGGCCCTTCCGGACCGCAGGGCCACGGCGATTTTTACCGGCTTTCCCTCCCACCCCTCTCTTTGGCACTGCCTGGGATGGAACCCGATCCTCCGCGGTGAGATCTTTGAAGGAGGTTTGGAATCATTGCTTCTTCTCAGAATGTACCTGTTTTTGAAGTGTAACTATGGCGCCAGGTTAGGAGACTGGGGTGAGGTTTTAGGTTATCGCTGCGGTGAGCATTCAGGAACACGGTCTGCGGGCTGCATAAAAGGTAGGAACGTCTTATCAGCTTTAGGTATGGAGAGTGCTTGTCATGTTTCATGCTTGTTACCTGATGACGGCATCAGAGACAGCTTCCGAAACGTGTCGGTCAACCAAAGAAACACGGTGGAAAATACACAGTGTGTGTGTGTGTGTGTGTGTGTTCATTGCCAGTTTTGTCTGGAGGGCTGGAGCTAGTGTTACAAGAATTAAATGTTGCGATGTATTGGTTTGTATGTATCAAGTAACAACAGTCGATGTCCATATTCGTTCATTCCGCAGTCTGTCTTACGACAGGTCCGTAGCCTCTTCTTTCTGTAGTCTGTCTTACAAAAGGTCCGTAGCCTCTTCTTTCTGTAGTCTGTCTTACGACAGGTCCGTAGCCTCTTCTTTCTGTAGTCTGTCTTACGACAGGTCCGTAGCCTCTTCTTTCTGTAGTCTGTCTTACAACAGGTCCGTAGCCTCTTCTTTCTGTAGTCTGTCTTACAACAGGTCCGTAGCCTCTTCTTTCTGTAGTCTGTCTTACGACAGGTCCGTAGCCTCTTCTTTCTGTAGTCTGTCTTACGACAGGTCCGTAGCCTCTTCTTTCTGTAGTCTGTCTTACAACAGGTCCGTAGCCTCTTCTTTCTGTAGTCTGTCTTACGACAGGTCCGTAGCCTCTTCTTTCTGTAGTCTGTCTTACGACAGGTCCGTAGCCTCTTCATTTTGCAGTCTGTCTTACGACAGGTCCGTAGCCTCTTCATTTTGCAGTCTGTCTTACGACAGGTCCGTAGCCTCTACCAAAGCGAGTTCTACAGAGGGTGCGATCTAGTGCTTCCTCTTTCAATTTCCAGTACTTCTCTTTTCCTTAAGGTCATCCAATAGCTGCTTAAGTCTTCTTCCTCGTCTTCCCGTCACTTTTATCCTTTCCTCTGTCTTTCCTGCAATAACGCAGTTCCTACGCAAGATGTGACCAATCCAGTTAGCCTTTCTTCTTTTTATTGTATGTACGATATTCCTCTCCTCCTTCACTCTCTGTAATACTTCTTCATTTCTCACACGATCGGTCCAACTGATCTTCTCCATTCTTCTCCAGCACCACATTTCCATATACAAAATAAAACCCAACGGCTCCCATTCTGTCGTTATTCTGTTGTTATGCAGCATTCCAAACCATTAGTACGTAAGATTGGGACCACAAGGTGGCAGCAATGTAGAAAATGAGAGACATTTGTACTTAAACGTAAATTTATCCACTCACCTGTATCTAGCGCTGATATTAAGAATGCGTGGAGCCATACCTCTACCCCACTCCCCGTATGCCTTTATGGCGTGGACACGGACAACTTTATATTTTGATAAACGCACTTAAACTTTAAGTACATTTCTCGTTTGTAAGTATTCCAACTTTAAATGCTTCGTCGAATTGCGGTGTTGTCGGAAGAGGAGATCTGCTGAATTCGTGAGACTTTATAAGGGGCCCCGTTTAGCAGAAATGTTTAGATACTCTGAGTTAGATGTTGCGGTGTTCAAAAGACGCAGTTACTTGAGGGTTCGTGTTTCTTGCACCCTCTGTTGTGAAGTCCGTTCACGGCAAATCTTTTGATATTGGCTGTCGGGAGCTCCTGGTTTATATTCGTCCTATACAAGTATAAACAACACCAAACAATCAATCACTGCATCCTACATTACTTTGTTGAACTTTATTGTGTACGAAATTTGAAACATCTCTTTAAGAATTGGATTTCTGACCCTTTTTTTTTTCGTATACAAATGCAGTTAGAATTCTGATCCAGTACAACTCACTCAACTGAATGAAGTTTATGAAAGCTGCCCAGCGGGGGGTACGTTCCTTGTGGGAATGCCGGGGCTCTTTATTTCGGTTCTTGAGGGGTGTTGGGTGGGAGGGGGGACACACACTTGAGGCCCCCTTTTCTTTTATACCGCTAGACGGATGTTGAGTTCTAACACGGCAATGGACGACCTGCGATGTCTCTGTTATGCTGTGCTGCATAGGGTAGCAAAGCCAGACCACAATTTGCAAGCTCACTGCTTCATAAAAGTAGACTCAGCTGTAGAGTCAGGTGATGTTTGAAATGGACTTCGCTCGACAAAATCTTTACAAAATTGGATGTTACATCGGACCTTCGTCGGAAGATATATCGAAACGAATTAAGTTTAGGGATAAAGGCAAGTTGTTCCTGGGCTTAATTAAGCACCACACCGTTAACCCTTTAAAGCCCAGTGGTTACTATATGTACCACCAGTTTAACATTCACAAATTCCACTTTCTGCCCACACAGTGTATTTATGTGTTTTGTGTGGATCTCAGAACAAACAGCGATTATTTCATTTTACAGCATTAACTGACTGGTTTGTATAACTGAGACGGAGTGTGTTTACTGCGCGGTACGGACTGTATTTATGTGTTTTGTGTGGATCTCAGAACAAACAGCGATTATTTCATTTTACAGCATTAACTGACTGGTTTGTATAACTGAGACGGAGTGTGTTTACTGCGCGGTACGGACTGTATTTATGTGTTTTGTGTGGATCTCAGAACAAACAGCGATTATTTCACTGTACAACATTAACTGACTGGTTTGTATAACTGAGACGGAGTGTGTTTACTGCGCGGTACGGACTGTATTTATGTGTTTTGTGTGGATCTGAGAACAAACAGCGATTATTTCACTGTACAGCATTAACTGACTGGTTTGTATAACTGAGACGGAGTGTGTTTACTGCGCGGTACGGACTGTATTTATGTGTTTTGTGTGGATCTCAGAACAAACAGCGATTAGTTCACTGTACAGCATTAACTGAGTGGTTTGTATAACTGAGACGGAGTGTGTTTACTGCGCGGTACGGACTGTATTTATGTACAATGTATATTAACCCTCTAAAGCCCAGTGGTTACTATATCTACCACCATGTTTAACATTCACAAATTCTACGTTCTTCCCACACAGTGTATTTATGTGTTTTGTGTGGATCTCAGAACAAACAGCGATTATTTCACTGTACAACGTTAACTGACTGGTTTGTATAACTACGACGGAGTGTGTTTACTGCGCGGTACGGACTGTGTTTATGTGTTTTGTGTGGATCTCAGAACAAACAGCGATTATTTCACTGTACAACATTAACTGACTGGTTTGTATAACTAAGACGGAGTGTGTTTACTGCGCGGTACGGACTGAGTCTTTAAATATAATTCCGGGTAGTCGTGTTTAAACTACTTTCCTGTGAATGCATTGCATAGGAAAGTACTTTCACTTAGTCTTTAGAGTGTTAAGGTATATGTTGGAGTGGAAGTATATCTCCATGTATGTGTGTATGTGTGTTAAAGCGTCTTGCAAGTCACATTATTAGGTTATATTTACAGTGACGCCTTGCTCCATGCCCACTTGCTCAGCCATCATTCGCCTAGTGGTAAGTTAGTAACTTATGTAAAAGGTAAAGGTAAAGGTCACCCTAGAACAGGCCATGAAGGCCCATAGGGGGAGTAGAGGTATAGCTCTACTCTTTATTTAATCCCGGCGCTAGATGGGGGTGGGTGGTCAACGCCACGCCCCGGCCGCTTTACTCTCGGGAATGACCCGGTACCCATTGTACAGGAGGCTGGGTAGGCCCCAGGGCCTATCTGGACGGGTGCTGAAAATCTCGCCTCCACCGGGATTCGATCCCCGGACCGTCCAGTAACTTAGGTAGCTGTACTGTAGTGGAGGAAACAGAAGAGAAGCGGGCGCGAGACGTAAGAATACGTGAGAGTGCGCTGGGAGAAGCTGCGGATTGATTGGACAGAAGTCCTGCTGAAGAATGGAAAGTTGGTCCGAATTGAAACGCCGATTGAGGAAGAGATTAAAAGAAAAATAAGAAGAAAAAGCAAGCGGATTCACCGGGCCAGATATCGACTGAGGATTTGTGGCACCCGTTGTCTTTCGAAACTTGAAGAAACTTTAAATTGTAAGTCTAGCTACTGAAATGAAGAAGTTAAGGTAGAAACAAACAATTTCTGAGAATGATTTTTTTTTTTGTCAAACGTCTGTCTTTGTGCGCGAATTTATTAATACAGTAAGCATTGCTTTTGTCGTCAGTAGAACAAAGTTTACACAAAGACACTTCACATATAACAAGTACTGTAAAGCCAACTGAAATTTTACATAATGAACTAAGTCAGACACAACCGTAACTTAAAGTTCAAATCAGCATATATTTAGTTCAAGTCAGCTACATGTTTCGACCGTATTTGGTCAACATCAGGCTGGCTGTTGAAACACGTAGCTGATTTGAACTTAATGTCTACTGACGTAAGTTAAATACTGTTGAACCCGGTTATAACGACATCGGTTTATAACGACACCTCGTCTATAACGTCAGATAGTCTGTGATACCAATTAATTCCTCACTGTTAACCATAACATTATACTCCTCGCTTATAACAATATTTGTTTATAACGACACAAAATATTTAGTCCCCTTCATGATGTAAAAGAATTCGACTTTATATGGTTTTTTTTAATTTCTCTTATATCTTTGATTATATAAAAACACAACGGTAATGAATTACCTAAAAAGTTATAAAGCCCGTTGACTTTCCAGCGGCGAAAATTTGAAAATTCGCGCGTCGCAGATTATATTTCCACAGATGACCCTACCATTAACACTGATGTACGTTATATTTCCACAGATGACCCTACCATTAACACTGATGTACATTATATTTCCACAGATGACCCTACCATTAACACTGATGTACGTTATATTTCCACAGATGACCCTACCATTAACACTGATGTACATTATATTTCCACAGATGACCCTACCATTAACACTGATGTACATTATATTTACACAGATGACCCTACCATTAACACTGATGTACATTATATTTCCACAGATGACCCTACCATTAACACTGATGTACATTATATTTCCACAGATGACCCTACCATTAACACTGATGTACATTATATTTCCACAGATGACTCTACCATTAACACTGATGTACATTATATTTCCACAGATGACCCTACCATTAACACTGATGTACATTATATTTCCACAGATGACTCTACCATTAACACTGACGTACATTATATTTCCACAGATGACCCTACCATTAACACTGATGTACATTATATTTCCACAGATGACCCTACCATTAACACTGATGTACATTATATTTCCACAGATGACTCTACCATTAACACTGATGTACATTATATTTCCACAGATGACCCTACCATTAACACTGATGTACATTATATTTCCACAGATGACTCTACCATTAACACTGACGTACATTATATTTCCACAGATGACCCTACCATTAACACTGATGTACATTATATTTCCACAGATGACCCTACCATTAACACTGATGTACATTATATTTCCACAGATGACTCTACCATTAACACTGATGTACATTATATTTCCACAGATGACCCTACCATTAACACTGATGTACATTATATTTCCACAGATGACCCTACCATTAACACTGATGTACATTATATTTCCACAGATGACCCTACCATTAACACTGATGTACATTATATTTCCACAGATGACTCTACCATTAACACTGACGTACATTATATTTCCACAGATGACCCTACCATTAACACTGATGTACATTATATTTCCACAGATGACCCTACCATTAACACTGATGTACATTATATTTCCACAGATGACTCTACCATTAACACTGATGTACATTATATTTCCACAGATGACCCTACCATTAACACTGATGTACATTATATTTCCACAGATGACTCTACCATTAACACTGACGTACATTATATTTCCACAGATGACCCTACCATTAACACTGATGTACATTATATTTCCACAGATGACCCTACCATTAACACTGATGTACATTATATTTCCACAGATGACTCTACCATTAACACTGATGTACATTATATTTCCACAGATGACCCTACCATTAACACTGATGTACATTATATTTCCACAGATGACCCTACCATTAACACTGATGTACATTATATTTCCACAGATGACTCTACCATTAACACTGATGTACATTATATTTCCACAGATGACCCTACCATTAACACTGATGTACATCATATTTCCACAGATGACTCTACCATTAACACTGACGTACATTATATTTCCACAGATGACCCTACCATTAACACTGATGTACATTATATTTCCACAGATGACCCTACCATTAACACTGATGTACATTATATTTCCACAGATGACTCTACCATTAACACTGATGTACATTATATTTCCACAGATGACCCTACCATTAACACTGATGTACATTATATTTCCACAGATGACTCTACCATTAACACTGATGTACATTATATTTCCACAGATGACTCTACCATTAACACTGATGTACATTATATTTCCACAGATGACTCTACCATTAACACTGATGTACATTATATTTCCACAGATGACCCTACCATTAACACTGATGTACATTATATTTCCACAGATGACCCTACCATTAACACTGATGTACATTATATTTCCACAGATGACCCTACCATTAACACTGATGTACATTATATTTCCACAGATGACTCTACCATTAACACTGATGTACATTATATTTCCACAGATGACTCTACCATTAACACTGATGTACATTATATTTCCACAGATGACCCTACCATTAACACTGATGTACATTATATTTCCACAGATGACCCTACCATTAACACTGATGTACATTATATTTCCACAGATGACCCTACCATTAACACTGATGTACATTATATTTCCACAGATGACTCTACCATTAACACTGATGTACATTATATTTCCACAGATGACCCTACCATTAACACTGATGTACATTATATTTCCACAGATGACTCTACCATTAACACTGATGTACATTATATTTCCACAGATGACCCTACCATTAACACTGATGTACATTATATTTCCACAGATGACCCTACCATTAACACTGATGTACATTATATTTCCACAGATGACCCTACCATTAACACTGACGTACATTATATTTCCACAGATGACTCTACCATTAACACTGACGTACATTATATTTCCACAGATGACCCTACCATTAACACTGACGTACATTATATTTCCACAGATGACTCTACCATTAACACTGACGTACATTATATTTCCACAGATGACCCTACCATTAACACTGATGTACATTATATTTCCACAGATGACTCTACCATTAACACTGACGTACATTATATTTCCACAGATGACCCTACCATTAACACTGATGTACATTATATTTCCACAGATGACCCTACCATTAACACTGACGTACATTATATTTCCACAGATGACCCTACCATTAACACTGACGTACATTATATTTCCACAGATGACCCTACCATTAACACTGACGTACATTATATTTCCACAGATGACCCTACCATTAACACTGATGTACATTATATTCCCACAGATGACCCTACCATTAACACTGATGTACATTATAGCCATGGAGAGAAACTGTAAAGTCACTGTTTACATTAATTTATACCCTGTGAAGTTGAAAAAGTTCTTCTAAGAGACCTTGATACAGTGAGGAGTGTTGCTACCTACAGATAACGTACCACCGGTAAAGGTCGAGGCTGCAATACCGACTGAATCGTAGGTACCTCTCCGTTGCTTCGTAACAATTTCTTTTCAGCAGTTACCGCCACCTGGCGTACGTATCCGTAACTAAAAAATATTTTCTGCATGGGGATTGAATAATGACATATTTTAACACATGATTATATATGTGTGTGTGTGTGTGCAGTTCCTACTTCAAAGAAAACATACTGCCTGTCAATTACAAACACCATTTTTAATGTGGTACAGGGAAATGATCGCTGTTTATTCTCGGTAATTCACGTTTAAAGACGAGAATACACTTTTCTATTAAATTCGCCCACAACATTGCTGTTTGAGAGGTTCACAGGCTTTGCCTATTTCTCCTTTTGGTAAGAGCAACCTGTGGATGCAGATGAGTTTGGAGCATTGGTGGAATGCTGACAAGGGAAAGCCGAAGTACTGGGAGAAGAACCTGACACAGCGATACCTCAAATCTCACACGGACTGACCCTGGGACCGAGCCCGGACATCCGCGGTGAGAGGCCGACGGTAACCGCCTAAGCGAAAAGAAGAAACAGAAATATATACACTAGCCCGTACCGCGCAGTAAACATACTCCGTCTCAGTTATACAAACCAGTCAGTTAATGTTGTACAGTGAAATAATCGCTGTTTGTTCTGAGATCCACACAAAACACATAAATACAGTCCGTACCGCGCAGTAAACACACTCCGTCTCAGTTATACAAACCAGTCAGTTAATGCTGTACAGTGAAATAATCGCTGTTTGTTCTGAGATCCCACAAACACATAAATACAGTCCGAGCCGCGCAGTAAACCACACCGTCCTCAGTTCTACAACCAGTCAGTAATCCTGGACAGTGAACTAATCGCGTTGTTGAGACTCCCAACAAAAAGCAAAATACAAGTCCGTACCGCGCAGTAAACAACTCCGTCTCAGTTATACAAACCAGTCAGTTAATGTTGTACAGTGAAATAATCGCTGTTTGTTCTGAGATCCACACAAAACACATAAATACAGTCCGTACCGCGCAGTAAACACACTCCGTCTCAGTTATACAAACCAGTCAGTTAATGTTGTACAGTGAAATAATCGCTGTTTGTTCTGAGATCCACACAAAACACATAAATACAGTCCGTACCGCGCAGTAAACACACTCCGTCTCAGTTATACAAACCAGTCAGTTAATGTTGTACAGTGAAATAATCGCTGTTTGTTCTGAGATCCACACAAAACACATAAATACATGTGTGGGCAGAACGTAGAATTTGTGAATGTTAAACGTGGTGGTACATATAGTAACCACTGGGCTTTAGAGGTTAATTTTTTATCTCTATCCCTTGCGTTGTGTGTCTGCATCTTGTCTCTGTGTATAGCAGTTTTCTTCCGCGCTGAAGTTTTCACCTCTTCTGCGATGCTAACGCAGTTTCGATTGGTAAATATTTACTGGTACTTCGAATATGATCCCTGAAATATAACCTTTCCCGAACGTCACAGTTTAGCATCCCAGAAGACTTAAATCATAATGATCAGCGCTGTGAAAATCCCATCGTCCATTCTCCATGTTTTTCTTCAGAACCTCACGACATACAGCTCTTCCAACGGTTGCTCAAGAACTTAGTCTAATGTTAATTCTGACGATACGGCTTACAATGTTAGAATGTGGGGTCAAGTGTGTGTATTTATTTTTTTATGTTATACTAAACTATAGCCTACATATGTGTCTGTATTGTACTGTAATTACAGTAAGTGTTGTAACTGTGTGTGCGTAGAAGGGTGTTATTGTGTTCGCGCATGCGCAACCGACCGTTTTGGCGAGAGATTTTTATCAACACCCGTTACACTTGGATATCATGAAGTTGTAGCATTCGGCCGGCAATGAAATGAAGACATGGAATGTGTTAAGTTTTTAGTTGGACGAGACGTCACGCGAATGGAGTGCCTCCTGGTGGCCCATCACCTATTACATGTCAAGATTTTGTTACTTATGAGGTAAAGTTCCGAGAGCTGAACTGGTATCGAAGTTGGTCATTCTGGTTTTTTGGGGGGACGGTGAAGGACCCCGCAGCAGATGCTACGGACGCACCGCAGCGTTGAGGCTTATTGTGCAACCCTGTGATGAAGATGATTAGTTTTTTTTTTCGTTTTTCCGTGTAATGGAGCACCGGTGGAATGAAATTGACAGAGGAAAACCGAAGTACTCGGGATAAACCTTTCCCAGTGCCACTTTGTCTACCACAAATCCCACATGAACTGACCCGGGATCGACGACTGTCTCAGCCATGATACGACCCTGGTCATTCCGTTTAGAAATGACCGCGATGTCCTCCAGTGACGTATTTACCCTTCATGTTACAGATATTAAGGGATAATTAGGAACGAGGAAGAAATGTGCATGTGTGGAGCCACGATAGCTCAGTCGGTATAGCGAGTAGTAAAGGCTGAACGGTCCATGGTTCAAATACCGACAGGTGCAAATGATTTTCTTTTTTCCAAAAACCAGACCGGCTCTGGGGCCCACCCAGCCTCCTACTGAATGGGTACCGGCAGTGGCGGACTGGTTCTAAAAATATTGGTTGCCAGGAGACAAAGGGGGCCCACCCACACTATAAGACTATAATTTAATTTTTATAAGAAATAAATAAAATTTTCAAAAACTACATAAGTGGAAAAAAGGTACAATTAATTTTTTGAGAAATAAATGTATATTTTTTGGTAATTACAGTGTACATATATTGTACGTATTACTGGCAGTATACAGTAGATACTAAATGTAAATACAGATTGTTTAATTGAATTTTTAAATTATTTTTTTAATTTTAAATAAATGGTGATTTTATTAACAAATTTTATCAAAATAGTAATACAACGTAACTTTTAGTTGCAGCCAGTAATAATATTGGAACTTCTATTATATTTTCAAGCTACTAAAAGGTCATTAACATTTTTAACATATTGTCTAATGTTTAAGGGGGCCCACTTGCCATCGGGCAAGCTGACACCCTGGCCAGTCCGCCACTGGGTACCGGGCTTCTTTCCTGGAGTAAAGCGGCCGGGGCGTGAAGTTCACCACTCACCCCACCCCCCCTCTAATGCGAGGTTTAATAATGAACGGAACCATGCCTTTACTCCCGCTATATGCGTTCTTAGCGTGGGGAGTGGCTCCGTCTATCTTTTTTTACAGTTGCGTTTTTTACGTTTTAATTGGTTTTTATTGGCTGAAAGAATATAGATGCCTACAAATTTTACGTCGGGAAACCTGCAGCAAAGACCAACTACAAGCAGAGACGTGAATTTCACCTTATAACATGCATGAAGACACACAGAGGGGGAGTGGAGGTATAGCTGCGGAACTGGAGTCATTTGCCTGAAGATACATTTCCATGAAATGCAGTAAATTTTTGAGTAGCTGAGAAACTGTTAGCTTCTCAACAATGGCTCTGTTCCATTGTGTTAATTTTTGTTAATCAGCGCGTTTCAGACACACGTCTCTTTTTAGCGAAGTTAGTGTTAAAGATTACGGTCTTCTGGCATTGACGCCGTGTAGCTTGTTGGATACTGCCGCGTCCTGTCGTTTGGCTTATGAAGTTTGAGGTTCTGAGGTTTTGATTGATTGATTGATGTAATGGGAGCGTGTAACGAGACACCAAGGCACTTAAGCTGAGGATCTGATCGCAATAATTATTGAGTGTTTCTTGGTGTGACGTCATGGGTTCAGTAGATGTCTCTCAAACTACGTGACGTCACATCCCGGAAGTCTTAACCTCCGTGACAACCTCCGATCTTACAAGCTCAATGACCATTCTCTTTACAGAAACTAACTAACTAACTAACTAACTAACTAACTAACTATGGAGCAAAGTCCTTCTTGAGAAGCTAACAGGTCGTCAGCTAAACCGCGTTTTATGGTACCCGAAGTTTCATTACCGCATTCACAACAGCCCACCACCTGTCCCTATCCTGAGCCAGATCAATCCAGTCCATGCCCCCACATCCCACTTCTTGAAGATCCATTTTAATATTATCCTCCCATCTACGCCTGGGTCTTCCAAGTGGTCTCCTTCCCTCAGGTCTCCCCACCAAAACCCTGTATGCACCTCTCCACTCACTGATACGTGCTACATGCCCCGCCCACCTCATTCTCTTTACAGAAACACTGAAATCATTTGTATTGCATTTTGTTAAGTGATTAATACAAAATTGGTGATATCAAAGTTGATATCAAATGATATCAAAGTGATATCAAATTGATATCAAAGTGATATCAAATTGATATCAAAGTAGATATCAAAGTGATATCAAAGTGATATCAAAGTGATATCAAATTGATATCAAAGTGGATATCAAATTGATATCAAAGTGTATGTATCAAATAATATCAAATTGATATCAAAGTGATATCAAATTGATATCAAAGTGATATAAAATTGATATCAAAGTGATATCAAGTTGTATCAAAGTGATATCAAATTGATATCAAAGTGATATCAAATTGATATCAAAGTGTTTCTGTTAAGGTTTTACATTTTAACGAGATACACGTGTAATTTAAAGTTTGGCTGTGTTATTTATTTTATTTTTTTAAATTCGTATTCAGATAAAGTAAATCAAAAATGCAGAACGTAATTCCAAAAATAGCTCAGCGTTTTTATTTCATTATCATCTGGCAACGATTTTGTCTCAAATTCATGACACATGTGTTCGTCACCGAAAGCCATGGTTGGTATTCGTTTTCAGATACAAAATAAATACGCTGGATTAAGCAGAGTTATGTTCAGTGTAAGGGTGTTTGGAATCCGCCACTGGGTGTCCAGTATAAAGGGCGGGGGGGGGGAAGTTACATAAGTACGCAACGGTTACGTAAGGGGCGCGGTGACAGGGGAGGCCGCGTGCTGAGAGCTTTGTAACCCACACAAAAGGGAACACATATTGTGGTGCGGCGAGTTGGTAGGGGCGGGGGGGGGGGGGGGGAGATCTGATCTTTTGACCACAATAACAAACAGGATCACCCGCGGTGTCGTCGGCAAGGCTACAACTGTGTAACTGTTGATAAAACCCGCCCTCAGTTTGCAACAAATCCTTCGCTAACCTTTCATCTGAGGCAAGAACTTTACTTCTCTTGGTTCTATATATTTCTTTCCTGGTTTTCTATCTCTCTTACTCGCTTCCTTTTGATTCGGATTCGTCCAGAATTCTTTGTGTTATTTTCACCACCACTGTGAGATATGATCGTGATACCTGAAACACAGCCGTTGTAACATAGCGTGTCTCATTCACTAAGTATTCATCGAAGCGAAAAAAATATATCGAGTATAGTCAAATTGTTAGTTTTTGACCGTGGAATTTTCAAGCGGAAGACAAGAATTCGAGTCACTTGTACGGCGGTAGTGATAGCGGATTGGCGGACCAAAGGAAATACACACATTGCCCTTTGCCACCTCACGTACGGCGTAGGCTCGTTTGCCAGCTTCGCAAGTTTCTCTCCCACTGGCCTGAAACTAGCGAGTGATCTATAAGACTTGTAGAGATGAATGAAATACATGAGGTCGGTGTAGTTTTTACCTGTATATCTGATGATTTTGGAGTCATTAAAAGTGAGAAGACGCATTACGAGTATAACACTATTGTACGACTATGCATATATATATTTGGTAGTGACTGAGAAAGTAATTGTTTAGAATTGTGTGTGAAAAAACAAAGGATTCTAATTGAAATTACGTGAGGTCCCTAGATGTAGCCAAGTAGCTATCAGTTAGTTAACGCTGTCGTTTTCAAACATTGCGTAATAACCGGTCTAAAACAGGAAGGCCAATGGCTTCTGGGTACCGGCCGTTAGCAGGGCTGTGAAGGTCCCCGGGGCTCTGATGCTGCATGTCAAACTGACGACAGGAGTTCAACGTTCGATACGACGCTTCCGAATGGCAACAGATTAGCGTACGGCTTCCATCGTGCACTGGGGACGAAGTACCTGAATAAGATCGTGATTGAGTTGAGATTTGAGATGCTCTCATTCATTCATTCATTCATTCATTTCTGCATCTGTCTTAGCAGTCCTAGCTTTCATTCTGCAGTCTGTCATTACGACAGGTCCGTGCCTTTATTCTGCAGTCTGTCTTACGACAGGTCCGTAGCCTCTTCATTCTGCAGTCTGTCTTACGACAGGTCCGTAGCCTCTTCCAAAGCGAGTTCTCCACACAGTGCGATCTAGTGCTTCCTCTTTCAATTTACAGTATCTTTTCTTTTCCTTAAGGTCATCCAGTAGCTGCTTACGCCTTCTTCCTCGTCTTCCCGTCATTTCTATCCTTCCTCTAACTTTCCTTCAATCACCATGTTTCAGAAGGCAGTTTCTACGCAAGATGTGACCAATCCAGTTAGCCTTTCTTCTTTTTATTGTATGTACGATATTCCTCTCCTCCTTCGACTCTGTGTAATACTTCTTCATTTCTCACACGATCGGTCCAACTGATCTTCTCCATTCTTCTCCAGCACCACATATCAAAACTTTCCAGATACTTCCGATCTACTTTCCCAAGTGTCCAAGTTTCAGCACCACACAAAGCTACGCTCCAAATGTAGCACTTTACTAGTTTCTTCCTTAAATTTAAATCGAATTTGCTGGTGAAAAGATTCTTCTCATTACAGTAAATATTAAAATTGTGTCAAATCTGGATACATTATATGTATTTCTTTTACTTATGTATTTTATTCTAATCAAAACAATTAACAGTCTTGACAATCCTCTTGTATTATTAAACGGTATATCTGAAGATGTCCGACAAGGCCGAAACATGTAGCAGAAGTTAAATAATAAACGTATTTGTGATCCAAAAATTTGTGTACCTTGTTGTTTGAATTTTTTGATAAATACGAAAATATATTACAAACTTAAAATCATAGTTCTTTGGTTTTTGACACCATGTTTTTTTTTTTTTTGGTAGATATTTACATAATTTGTCCTACTTAACTCAGTTCCTGTGTGGTAGCAAAACCCTAAGATTTATCACCATTGTACGGAGGTACTCTGGACACGATCCTGAGCCGGTTCAATCCATCTCCCATCGTCACGCCCTACGCCTTAAGATATACACACGCCGCCTCCTGCTAGTGCCCGTCATATCGGCCATGTCAGTGCCAACGTTTGAAGATTACCTGCACACTCATTGACTCCCACACCTCAGCAGTCTGTCAGACGAGCCGGTGTTTGCTGCCTGGCCATGAAGTTAATTAGAGCAGATCTTGATAGAGCCTGAAACTGTGGTAATATTACGGACGGTGTTGTGCTGTTCCTTGTAGTGTTTGACCTTGCTTGTGGTTATCGTATTGCCAGCTTTGCCACGCTTAAAGACCGCTGCTTTCCCATAGGGATCCCCGATAATATCGCTTGTTTGGTAAATAATATTAAACACGAGCTTCCGGAAACAAAGTGTAAGGACAGTGTTAGAGTTAAGACATGTTGGCACATCCGAATACGTCAAGAGAGAGTAACAGGTTATAGCAGGCCTACGTAGAGGTGTGAATATCTTTCTGAATCAAGGAAGATGAGCAAATTGAATTAGTTCAAGAGAGTGTAACGTAGATAGGTAATAAAGGGTAAAGCAATCCCATTACAGACCTGGACAGGCCCTTAAGGTTCCAGGAGGTTGAGGCTCTCAGATTTCTAGACAATTGACACATGAAGGTGGTAAGGTTGTCAGCCCTACGCACCGGCCGAGGTTGAGGCTCCCAGATTTGTAAACAGTCGGCACATGAAGGTGGTAAGGTTGTCAGCCCTACGCACCGGCCGCCTTACACCCCCCAGGAGATACTCCTGATACTCATTTCTGTTAGAGGCTGAGTCGACCCCAGGGCCATAGTGCGGGCGGAAGGATTATGTCAATGAAAAATTTCAATGGCACCATTGGGAATCGAACCCGCGACTTTCCGGCTTGTAAAGCAGTACCTCAACCAACTGCGCCACCGCGTGCCCCCGAAGTAAGATAGGCCCAGAGCAAATTAACAAATTAAAATGGATAAAGAACGTGTAACAGAATCTTCCGTTAAAGTTTCCGAATTATTCTGAGTGCGTAAGGAAACCAAACGAGCTCAGTAGCCAAAAGAGAAAATTTCGGAAATTCTGCTTTTGAAGGGTTAACTGTCGGTGTTGGCCTAGTGGTTTGTTCCCCCCTGTCAGGCTGGTTGTATGTGTGTGTGGGGCGGGGTACTGATAAGGGCATTCTGGTCTGTGTGATTAGCCTGGACATATATCCTTGCATCCGGTTTTGATATGACCCAATCAGTCGCTACCAGCTAGGCTTCCCACTTTTCGGGCTCTAGTCCGAAATTATCCTACCATTTGTCTGGAACAAACCAATGGCAGCAATGTGTGTTTGAAAACTTGCAGATAAAGGAAATGTTTCGAGTAAATGGGGGAAGTATTTGCGGTTTCCGAGGTTTGAGGTTTTTAAGCGTGTCTGTGAAGTTTACAGAGCTATCTGTCGGGAAGAAGGGAGGATATTATGTCTATAATCCATAAAGTTATACAACGTAAACATATGGAGACTATTAGGAAATTGTACGTTTATAAAGCTACCAAGAAAGGGATTATGTTAAATGACAAAGACGCAGTATCCGCTTCGTATGGCCATCAGCGTCACCGTACTTCAAAGTATCGAATTGCTGATCGCCATATCTACCTGAAAATGTGTTATCGAATTGCTGTATGATTTAATTGCTGATCTCGATATCGACCTGAAAATGTTGCTATCGAATTTCTCTATGATGTAATTTCTGATCGCGATATCGACCTGAAAATGTGCTATCGAATTGCTGTATGATTTAATTGCTGATCGCGATATCGACCTGAAAATCTGCTATCGAATTGCTGTATGATTTAATTGCTGATCGCGATATCGACCTGAAAATGTGCTATCGAATTGCTGTATGATTTAATTGCTGATCGCGATATCGACCTTAAAATGTTGCTATCGAATTTCTCTATGATGTAATTTCTGATCGCGATATCGACCTGAAATTGTGCTATCGAATTACTGTATGATTTAATTGCTGATCACTATATCGACCTGAAAATGTGCTATCTAATTGCTGTATGTTTTAATTGCTGTATGATTTAATTTCTGATCGCGATATCGACCTGAAAATGTTGCTATCGAATTGCTGTATGATTTAATTGCTGATCGCGATATCGACCTTAAAATGTTGCTATCGAATTTCTCTATGATGTAATTTCTGATCGCGATATCGACCTGAAATTATGCTATCGAATTACTGTATAATTTTATTGCTGATCACGATATCGACCTGAAAATGTGCTATCGAATTGCTGTATGATTTAATTGGTGATCGCGATATCGATCTGAAAATGTTGCTATCGAATTTCTCTATGATGTAATTTCTGATCGCGATATCGACCTGAAAATGTGCTATCGAATTGCTGTATGATTTAATTGCTGATCGTGATATCGACCTTAAAATGTTGCTATCGAATTTCTCTATGATGTAATTTCTGATCGCGATATCGATCTGAAATTGTGCTATCGAATTACTGTATGATTTAATTGCTGATCGCGATATCGACCTGAAATTGTGCTATCGAATTACTGTATGATTTAATTGCTGATCGCGATATCGACCTGAAAATGTGCTATCGAATTGCTGTATGATTTAATTGCTGATCGCGATATCGACCTTAAAATGTTGCTATCGAATTTCTCTATGATGAAATTTCTGATCGCGATATCGATCTGAAATTGTGCTATCGAATTCCTGTATGATTTAATTGCTGATCGCGATATCGACCTGAAATTGTGCTATCGAATTACTGTATGATTTAATTGCTGATCGCGATATCGACCTGAAAATGTGCTATCGAATTGCTGTATGATTTAATTGCTGATCGCGATATCGACCTTAAAATGTTGCTATCGAATTTCTCTATGATGTAATTTCTGATCGCGATATCGACCTGAAAATGTGCTATCGAATTGCTGTATGATTTAATTGCTGATCGCGATATCGACCTGAAAATGTTGCTATCGAATTACTGTATGATTTAATTTCTGATCGCGATATCGACCTTAAAATGTTGCTATCGAATTTCTCTATGATGTAATTTCTGATCGCGATATCGACCTGAAATTGTGCTATCGAATTACTGTATGATTTAATTGCTGATCGCGATATCGACCTGAAAATGTGCTATCGAATTGCTGTATTATTTAATTGCTGTATGATTTAATTTCTGATCGCGATATCGACCTGAAAATGTTGCTATCGAATTGCTGTATGATTTAATTTCTGATCGCGATATCGACCTGAAAATGTTGCCGTCTTTAAATGTATCCATTGAATTTGTAAACATATATTTGTATGCTAATGTAAAAACGTATTCACTTTTTGAGTTCCGTCTCGCCACTCGCCTCATTTACATTCTGGCATTCTAGCCTGTCGCGAAATTTCGGTCGCTAGTCTTGTGAAGATGCAGATAGGTCTCTAAATTGCTACGTTTGTGGAGGACAGAGTTCTGTGTTGCTTAATGAAGGGATTAATTGCCGTCTAACAAAACTACTGTATATTATATACTTCATTCTAGCAACATGTTTCGGCACAATATGGTCATCCTCAGGTCATTAATATAAAATTGATAAAATGTGCTGTGTACAGTTGTATTAAAAGATATTAATAATTTAGTTATCAATTTTACATTCAAACCAATACACATTGCTGTGTCAAATTTGGTTCATTCATTCTGCAGTCTGTCTTACGACAGGTCCGTAGCCTCTTCCAAAGCGAGTTATCTCCACACGGTGCGATCTAGTGCTTCCTCTTTCAATTTCCAGTAACTTCTCTTTTCCTTAAGGCCATCCAGTAGCTGCTTACGTCTTCTCCCTCGTCTTCCCGTCATTTCTATCCTTCCTTGAAGGGTATGCAGTGTAAAGTCCACGGAACGTGATCCTGTTCGTTTCGTTTACGCTTGTGACTGCTTGTCCGTGTCCATTATAATTCGTTGTTTTGGACAGATGGTTAAATGTGTTGAATTCCCGTGTCATTTAGTTTGTGAACTTAATTTTAGAAGGCTGAAATTCATTTTGAAACTTTCTATATTTACTGTGCACAGCATTACAATGATAGTTAGCAAAACACCATCTTTGTATGCTACAGGATTATAATAGTGTGTTTTTGTTTTGTTTAAAAAGGGGAGCATTTCATTAGAAAAGCATTTTATTTTACCATATAGGCATATTATAGACTGTTGGATGTATCGGGGAAGAGAAAAATTTCTTAGACATCCCGGCTAGTCAAGTTCTTTTCTGTCCAATTCTCCCCTATTTCCGCACGAACATCTCTTTCTGGAAGGTTCCCAGGCATCACCCGTTTGTCCTTCTGGTAAGAGCAACACGTTGGTGAAAAAGAGTAAGGAGCATTAGTGGAATAATATTGGGAGGTGAACACCGAAATACTAGGTAAAAAAAACCCCACTTTGTCCACTCTTTTCCAGCCCGTAGTATCGTCATTCAGTTCGTACCTGAAACAGAAAACAACCCGTCTCCGACAGGGAGTCCAACCGGTTAATATTGTTTAACGCAACTGTATTTATCGCGAGTATCGTACGGAATTTACACACGCTTTACGAGCACAACATAAATACAGTTCAACCCGGTTATAACGACATCGGTTAACGCGACACCTCGTCTATAACGTCATATATTCTGTGGTACCGATTAATTCCTCACTGTTAACCATAACACTATACTACTCGGTTATAACAACACTCGTTTATAACGACACAAAATATTCAGTCCCTTTCATGGCGTTATAACAGAGTTCGACTGTATTTAAACATTAAAACAGGTGGTATATATAGTTACCACTGAACATCAAGGGACTAATAACGTGTTTCTTGTTACCTTCGAAAGCACCTGCCGTGACTGTAACATCTGATTGTTTTATACAAAAGCTGATAGTGCCTTAGTCATTATGCGGTGAAACATACCCTTCATCATGTCGGCGGGTTTGTTGCGTATCTCTTGGCTTATAGGCCTACTTTATTTTAAGGTTTCCGTCTAATAAAAAAACTGATTTACACTCACAACTGAGTTACCAAGTTGTCCTTACCAACGCTGTCTGACAGTTCGTTATCTCTGTTGCTCTGTTGAAGGACAAAGAGTATCGTGGCCACTGCTTTATAGTCCACAGGGCGGTCGTTTTTATATCACCGAGAAATAAACTGGATGAGGCTCAGGTATAGACCAGGGACATAGAATGTATATTTTATGGGTGAATTTTACTTTTGTGTGTGAAGTTAATATCGCTGCTTTGGCAGCCATTTCCTTTAAACTATTCACTTTACAGTCAAAAGCCTGCATAATCTCCGTATTATAAACTATGGTTAAAAATTTAATCTTAAAAAAAAAAAAGGTACTGTCGCTTCAAAAATAAATAGAACTTCTTCGTAAATTACTTGTCTATAAATTTTTTTTTTTTTTTTTTTTCTGGCAGTGAAATGTTGTAAGGTTATGAATTCAATACCGCTTGCTTGGAAACGCCATGTTTGAAAGCACTTCATGGCGAGCCTTCATTTTTTTTTATTTGTTTTACGATCTTGCGCATTGCGACATAAACAGACCAGCCACCAATCGGGTCTCTGCTAGTGTCTTTATCTCTTCCTTCGACAAAACAAAAACACCGAAACATCTCGCATTCGTGAACGGAATTTCAAATGTACCCATAATTGAATTTTCTGCAATGGGCGCATAGTGTTGCTGTAGTATTGGCTGGGCAACAGATTGACTGTCTGTCTGTCTTTCTTTCTACCTTATTATGTCATTGTCTAATTAATTAACCAAATAACCAACCGATTGAGCAAACAAATACCCCAAGTGATAGCTATGTAGTCAGCTAGTAATAGAACTAACTAAGCTAGCCAGCTAACAAACAACGAACAAGGTAATGAGATTTGGAATCCTCTGGGATTTTACACAGGGTAGAATGGTAATTCCGTACCGACGTTTCGGGAACACCCATCGGTCCCATCTTCAAAGGTCAAGCTTGGCTTGGATGGTTAATGGTAATATTAAAATATACCTTAGATATAGGTATAAAAGGAGCATGGACACTTGACTGAACCGACCGTCCCTCTTGGTCAGGGAGTACTCGTGGTCAGGGAGTACTCGTTGCCAGGGAGTACTCGTGGCCAGGGAGTACTCGTGGCCAGGGAGTACTCGTGGCCAGGGAGTACTCGTGGCCAGGGAGTACTCGTGGCCAGGGAGTACTCGTGGCCAGGGAGTACTCGTGGCCAGGGAGTACTCGTGGTCAGAGAGTACTCGTGGTCAGGGAGTACTCGTGGTCAGGGAGTACTCGTGGCCAGGGAGTACTCGTGGTCAGAGAGTACTCGTGGTCAGGGAGTACTCGTGGTCAGGGAGTACTCGTGGTCAGGGAGTACTCGTGGTCAGAGAGTACTCGTGGTCAGGGAATACTCGTGGTCAGAGAATACTCGTGGTCAGGGAGTATTTGGTCAGGGAGTACTCGTGGTCAGGGAGTACTCGTGGTCAGGAAGTACTCTGTATTGTCCGTCCAAGACTTGTGGCTTCTACTGCAACGTAAATCATTACATACGGTCTGGACGGTTCGGGGTTCGAATCCCGGTAGGGGAAAGAGATTTTTTCTTCTCTAAAAGTCCCAGACTCGCCCTGGGGCCCACGCAGCCTCTATTCAATGGGTAACGGCCGGGGCGTCAAATTTTCCATCTAGTAACGAGGTTAAGAATAAGTTGAGCTATATATCTTAATGAAGCGGACAGGGATAACTTTACCTTTCACATAAAATTTGCCAAAGTTTTTGAAATGGCATGTCGTATTAGTTCTTAAGCATTTATAATATCACTGTAACTTATGCAGCCTCTCCGACAGAAGAGTAATGTGTGTCGCCAAATCAGCATTCTGTAGGGACAGAAATGTTATATGCTTAATAGCCGCTAAAAGTATGGCACATTCTAATATATCGATGTTATAATAATAATAATAATAATAACCATGGCTCGACAGCCGTATATGGGCTTGGGCCTCCTCTTTCCGAGGTTACGAGTTCTTTGTCATTTGCGGCAGTGAGGGACCGGCTCACTGGCCGCGCTTTTCAACTAGATCCTGATGTGACTGCCAGAGCCATCTGGCAGTCAGTCAGGAGACTTGGGTGAGAAATGGCCTCTTAATTTTGCTTACAAGCACTACTAATATATCAATGTTATTAGAAGGGGTAAATTTCGTTTTTTTTTTATCTTTGTCTCTGCCCACACATCGAGAATATTTAGCTTATGTGCCCCCCTTTTCATTGGATGTAGAGACGTTATGTGCCCCGAGAGTACTGGGGTTCCTGGCACTCTGTATTAAATATTTCAATTTCGTTTTATTTAGATAGATTGCTTGGGGATTGGACTGTGTTTATACGGAAAATCATCGGATTGTCTATTACGTAGCTTCTTATGAAAATTCTTCTGACAGCTTTTCAAGAAATATTCCACTGTATTCCACTTCATCAGGAATAAACGCTGCACTGCTGCTTCCCTGTTCACGACTTGACGGCAGTGAAAGTGTAATTACACTCATTCTTGAACTTCGACACGTAATGGGTTGATTAGTCAGCTTTACGCCTCGGCCGCTTTACCACCTGTACACTTTGATTAAGAGACTGGCCGGGCTTTAGAGCCGGTCTGGACTCTTTGGAGATGAGATGAACCCCTTTGCACTTGCCGGTAATCGAACCATGTCGTTCAGTCTACTGAGTTACCCCAGAATGTCTTCACTGTACTGATTTATCCCGGATTCCCTAACTGGAACTGTAGTAGGTAAGAAAGCAACTTCCTTTATTTAAAAGTAGAATTTATTTTGGCATGCATCCTTGATATGCAGGTCACTGCCTAGTTGCTAAACGCGCGGAAATATTTATTTCTTTACTGATTATGTCAGTGATAGCTAACTTGTAAGTTGAGAGCAATGCGGTCTTCGCAAAGAGTGTTGCCTGTGAAGTAAATTGGAATGAAGTGTCATGAAATGGACACATACGGAATTATAATAATAGTGTTATTGAAGTGACTAAACCACGCAAGTGTTCCCTGCAATCGTCATAGTCGCAGCCACGATAGTTTTTCTATGGCTGTTGCCTGGCACATTCAGTCGGCCTTCTGTCGAGGCATTCCTGGGATCACTTCTTATAATTTCACTTAATTCTGCCCTTTGTGCCGCGCTTCATTGAATATGTAATTTCACAAAAAATAAATACATTCGGCATAAAATTGTGCCCACTGCAATATTCAGTTTACGTATTGTGAACTCGTATATCCGGTTAGTTTCATTGTTATGTCTGCTGTATTTGAAACTGTGTTACAATTAAGTTTTGTTTGTTATTTAAGTGGGAAGATCTGGATTTGCTCTGCACGTGGTTGCGAAGTTTTATACGTGCTCTTTGCCTAGTTGCGAAGTTGTATACGTGCTCTTCACCTAGTTGCGAAGTTTTATACGTGCTCTTCACCTAGTTGCGAAGTTGTATACGTGCTCTTCACCTAGTTGTGAAGTTTTATACGTGCTCTTCACCTAGTTGCGAAGTTGTATACGTGCTCTTCACCTAGTTGCGAAGTTGTATACGTGCTCTTCACCTAGTTGCGAAGTTGTATACGTGCTCTTCACCTAGTTGCGAAGTTTTATACGTGCTCTTCACCTAGTTGCGAAGTTGTATACGTGCTCTTCACCTAGTTGTGAAGTTTTATACGTGCTCTTCACCTAGTTGCGAAGTTGTATACGTGCTCTTCACCTAGTTGTGAAGTTGTATACGTGCTCGTCACCTAGTTGCGAAGTTTTATACGTGCTCTTCACATAGTTGCGAAGTTTTATACGTGCTCTTCACCTAGTTGCGAAGTTTTATACGTGCTCTTCATCTAGTTGCGAAGTTGTATACGTGCTCTTCACCTAGTTGCGAAGTTGTATATGTGATCTTCACCTAGTTGCGAAGTTTTATACGTGCTCTTCATCTAGTTGCGAAGTTGTATACGTGCTCTTCACCTAGTTGCGAAGTTTTATACGTGGTTGTCACCTAGTTGCGAAGTTGTATACGTGCCCTTCACCTAGTTGCGAAGTTGTATACGTGCTCTTCACCTAGTTGCGAAGTTGTATACGTGCTCTTCACATAGTTGCGAAGTTGTATACGTGCTCTTCACCTAGTTGCGAAGTTTTATACGTGCTCTTCACCTAGTTGCGAAGTTTTATACGTGCTCTTCACCTAGTTGCGAAGTTGTATACGTGCTCTTCACATAGTTGCGAAGTTGTATACGTGCTCTTCACCTAGTTGCGAAGTTTTATACGTGCTCTTCACCTAGTTGCGAAGTTTTATACGTGCTCTTCACCTAGTTGCGAAGTTTTATAGGTGCTCTTCACCTAGTTGCGAAGTTTTATACGTGCTCTTCACCTAGTTGCGAAGTTTTATAGGTGCTCTTCACCTAGTTGCGAAGTTTTATACGTGCTCTTCACCTAGTTGCGAAGTTTTATACGTGCTCTTCACCTAGTTGCGAAGTTGTATACGTGCTCTTCACATAGTTGCGAAGTTGTATACGTGCTCTTCACCTAGTTGCGAAGTTTTATACGTGCTCTTCACCTAGTTGCGAAGTTTTATACGTGCTCTTCACCTAGTTGCGAAGTTTTATAGGTGCTCTTCACCTAGTTGCGAAGTTTTATACGTGCTCTTCACCTAGTTGCGAAGTTTTATACGTGCTCTTCACCTAGTTGCGAAGTTTTATAGGTGCTCTTCACCTAGTTGCGAAGTTTTATACGTGCTCGTCACCTAGTTGCGAAGTTGTATACGTGCTCTTCACCTAGTTGCGAAAGTTTTTTTGGCTAATAATATAGCCGACAAGGTTTATAAAAGGTGTGAGCACAGTAAGAGTGTATTACAAAATTTTGTATGTGCTCTTCACCTAGTAGTCTGAAGTCTTGAAGTCTTGTACTCCTGAAGTCGTAGCGTGAAGTATTTATATGTGATGTTGATACAGCTGTGATGTTATGTGCGCTTCACCTCAGTAGTCACATTAGTATGTGCTCTTTATTTTTATATATGCTTATCACTTGATAGTGAAGTTTTGTGTGTGATATCCTTCTAGGAATAAGGTCAAAGATGTGTAATTCGAATTCGGAAACTAAAAAGGGTATAAAAGTTTTGATAGTGATACGTCTTGGGAGGATGACAATTGGAAGAGTTACATCATATACGATGTGTTTATAAACTGTATATGGAAGCTAGTCAATTGTATTACGGACATGACCACAGAACATAACTGTCTAAATGTCGTGTGTCTAGTGGCAATTTTTGGTACTAGCCGTCTCACACCTTAAAGGGCATAATTTTATTTAATTATAAAACAGGACACTTCATGAAGAGATGCAAACCAGCTTTTCTGGATGTCAAACTCAACTCTTCAATGATGTTGGGGTTTAAATTCCAACTGTCACCCACGACGCAGTATATTTTGTTTGTTTGTTTGTCCCTGTCGCTCCAACGCGGAGCATAGGGACCTCCTTTCGGAGGTTTCTATGGTCATGTGCGTTAATGTAGTGAGTGACCAGCCCACTGACCACACAAGTTCTACTCAATCCTGATGTGACTGCCAGAGCCATCTGGCAGGCAGTCAGGAGACTTGGGTGAGAAATGGCCGCACGACGCAGTATAGTACCCATAAATGCATTCACGAACTACACTGCACCGAGGCCGGCAGCATGTGATGAATCAAGAGGCCCGTACAGTGCACCGAGACCGGCATTGAAAATTTTAAACGTGAAGAAACTGAATAATGCTTATAGTTTGATCATTTCTTATTCTCAGAGCTTGAATTTCGGATCTCGTTGTCCTGACCCAACATGTTCTGAAGACAGACAGATGGACACACAGCAGCTAACACCGAAACGGCTTGTACATACTGTTGATTATACCTCGAAGTGAGACCTATAAGGGAAGACAGAAATTGTTGTACCGGCACGCTAAATTTTAGCGCAGTTAACAGAAGACCTTGTGTATTGCTTGTACATTATATTTACCGTCCATCTTGTAACAAGTAAAATTGTTTATTTTCACACCAACTTACGCACATTAGCTTACAAAATTATTTTGCCCCTATACGTATTTCGGCAGACACCAACACAGCTACCGCACGATACGGACACAACACAACACAACGCAACGCAGCATATACAGGGCATACACAAAAGAATGGTGCGGTTTTAATAGTGAACACTATTAAAACCGCACCATTCTTTTGTCTATGCCCTGTACAGATGTTTCACTATTCGTCGAAATAAAAGATACACCAGAAGAACCGCAAGACCAATCTGCCACTAATTTCATATAGATCTCAAGTTATGTATCTACTTTTAACAATTTTAACATAATTTTAATAATATTATAGTATTACACAATACTATATGAAGCTTAACATTAACAGACTGTCATTTTATGTATCACCCATTATATACACGGATGTAATAATGTATTTATGATTGTACGGTCTATGCTTGTAAACTCTACGACCCCCTGAAGAGGGTGTTTTGAAACGCCGAAATACGTATAGGGGTAAAATAATTTTATAAGTTAATGTGCATAAGTTGGTGTGAAAATAAACAATTTTGCTTGTGTATTGCGTCGACTCTCTGACATCCAATTAACTGCCGGGAGGCAAGACAACTTTTTGCCCTAAGGACTTGGTGCAATTGCTTGCCTGTGCCGTGAGATTGGACTGAAAGTCTAGTCACGGCTGTGACAAGTCAAAGTTTGTATTCCTTATGACTGAGGCACTATTTATTATGTAAGTTTCGATGTCTTACTAGGGGGAGATGTATTCGATATTTATATGGATTTAACGTATCGATATATCGCGTAATTTTTTAAGATTGAAGTCTTCTGGATTGTCACATTGTGTCGTGTAGTAGTGTCCAGCGTTTCTATCTTGGTTTCTCAATCTTTCGGATCAGTCACTCTTATTTGACTGCGTCTTCCTGAAGATGGAGGCACCATGATCCTTCGAAACTTCTGGAAATATTTTGAAGTTGTACATACCGTGCATGATTAAGATATTATTTACTATATACCAACAATGTTACACATGACAATATAAATGACAATATATATTCTGGAAATATATAACCAAACGTCACGCAGATGCTCGGGTAGCGTGGGGAGAAATTGTGAGCTGGTGTGCCCGGCGGGGGGTGGGGGTTGGGGGTTCCTTGAGCCTAAGTACTGATGTTGTGCTTTTTGATAATTGTTTAAACAGAGTAAGCAGGCTTCGATTAATCCTCTCAAGATCACGGTTTCCTGTGACATGACGCCGTGTAATTTCGTAGTGTGTACGTAGGTTTACCAACGACTTACATTGACCTGTTACCTCCATTCTGTACCGAATTGCAACGTGGCAAATCCTTGGGCACCTTTAGTATCCATTCAATCTCTTCACTGTACCCTTCCCTGGTTTAATGTAATTAATTATTCCGTAAATTAGTTAAGTACATTCGAACTCGGTTATGACGTCATGAAAGGGACTGAATATATTGTGTCGTTATAAACGAGTGTTGTTATAACCGAGGAGTATAATGTTATGGTTAACAGTGAGGAATTAATTGGTACCACAGAATATCTGACGTTATAGACGAGGTGTCATATAAACGGATGTCGTTTTAACCGGGTTTAACTGTATTTTTTTTTGTTACGTATGAATTAGCTGTGAAGTGAGTCTGTTAGTTAATTGGTTTATTAATTTCTTACATAGTATCTATTTGTTAGTGTGTTAATTAGTTACGTAGCCATTGCCTTAATTACATGGTACAGTGGCTAGTCTATGGGTTGGATGATCCGAAGTTCGAATTCTGGAATGAGTAAGAAATTTTCCCTACTCCAAAATATCCAGATCTTTCCTGGCGCCCACGCTGCCTCAAATTCATTCAGTACCGGTGTTGTTTCTTGTGGTTACAGGTGTCCGGTCATGAGGCAGGCCACCGACCTTCATCTAGGACTGAGGTTAAGAATAAGTGGAGCTATATCTCCACTTACGTATCTGCCTTCATGATGTGTTAATGGACGTCTTTACCTTTACCATTGCTTTGTTCATTAAGTAGTGATTCTGTTGCCGGTCACCGAATTAGGCCACCTTCTGAGGCCCTGCTCCACGCAGAACTGCCAAACACCCATCCGCATATTCCCGTTACGTCACACATGTCTGCGCATCTGCGCAGTGTAAGGTCCGCTGCGCAGATGTGTGTTCCACTGTTTGAAGCGATTCTGCTAGAGATAACATAATCTTCATTTCATGGAATTCAGATTTCACTGTCTTACATATCTTTTAATTTTGGTTGGAGGGCCTCTCTGTATATCACGCGGAGTGCTTCGTCGTGGAAGACAGCCCAGTCCTTAACTAACACGTCATAGGAGAGTAGAGATATCGCTCCACGCATTCTTAACCTTACCAGTAGATATGAACTATGAACTTTATGCCCTGGCCGGTTTATCCCGGGAAAAAGAATTCTCAATACGTTTTGAAGAGTGCGTATTTGGGCCGCAGGGTCGGTCTGGACGCTTTGGGGGGGGGGGGAGATCTCTTTCCCCATCCGTGAATCGAAAGTTTTGTTTTGGTCGTCCAGACCTTAGCGTAGTTACTATACTGACTGAGCTACCTCGGCTTCGTACTGTCTAGAACAGTAGAAAAGGGATACCCACTGGGGAGAGGAAAACCAGTCTCTTTCTTTGAGTTAATTTTCGTGCATTTTGGCGCATTTTTTATTCATTTTGGTACACTTTTCGTGCATTTTGGTGCATTTTTATTTATTTGTGTACACTTTTCATGCATTTTGGTGAATTTTTTATTTATTTTGGTACACTTTTCGTGCATTTTGGTACGTTTTTTTTTATCTTGGTACACTTTTCGTGCATTTTGGTGCATTTTTTATTCATTTTGGTACACTTTTCGTGCATTTTGGTACGTTTTTTTTTTTTTTTTCATTTTGGTACACTTTTCGTGCATTTTGGTACGTTTTTTTTATCTTGGTACACTTTTCATGCATTTTGGTGCATTTTTTATTCATTTTTGTACACTTTTCGTGCATTTTGGTGCATTTTTGGCGCATTTTGGTGCATGTAATGCCGTACTGTGTTGCAGGTTGTTCGGCATGAAGCGTTGCGCCCGGTGTCAGGCCGCCATCTTGTTCACCGAAATGGTGATGCGCGCGCGTGACCTGGTGTTCCACGTGCACTGCTTCACGTGCGCGGTGTGCAACTCGACCTTCAACAAGGGCGACCAATTCGGCCTGAAGGACGGCACTGTGCTGTGTCAGATCCACTACGAACTCGCCGTGTCCGAGGAGCAGCATCAGTCACCCTCACCAGCCACCTTCCCCGGAGGCGGCACGTACCCGCCTCCATTTCCGTCCCCCGAGTTCCACCCTCATCACCACCACCCGTCGATTCCGCCGCCCGCCACGCCGGTCTGCCCCGACAGTGTGGTCGGTAACAAAGTGCCCTACTTCAACGGCACCTCCACGGGGACGGCGAGGCAGAAGGGACGCCCCGGAAGCGGAAACCGAAAGACTTGGAGACCATGACCGCAAATCTAGGTATTTGGATTACATCTCTATTTTTGTCTGTCTCTTCTTTGTTCTGTGTTTCTGTTCATTAATCTTTCTTTTCACGTTGTGTTCGCCGTGCATCTTGACATCAATGTCACGTTGTGTTCACCGTGCATCTTGGCATCAATGTCACGTTGTGTTCACCGTGCATCTTGACATCAATGTCACGTTGTGCTCGCCGCGCATCTTGACATCAATGTCACGTTGTGTTCGCCGTGCATCTTGACATCAATGTCACGTTGTGTTCGCCGCGCATCTTGACATCAATGTCACGTTGTGTTCGCCGTGCATCTTGACATCAATGTCACGTGTTCACCGTGCATCTTGACATCAATGTCACGTTGTGTTCGCCGCGCATCTTGACATCAATGTCACGTTGTGTTCGCCGTGCATCTTGACATCAATGTCACGTGTTCACCGTGCATCTTGACATCAATGTCACGTTGTGTTCGCCGTGCATCTTGACATCAATGTCACGTTGTGTTCACGTGCATCTTGACATCAATGTCACGTTGTGTTCACCGTGCATCTTGACATCAATGTCACGTTGTGTTCGCCGTGCATCTTGACATCAATGTCACGTTGTGTTCGCCGTGCATCTTGACATCAATGTCACGTTGTGTTCACCGTGCATCTTGACATCAATGTCACGTTGTGTTCACGTGCATCTTGACATCAATGTCACGTTGTGTTCGCCGTGCATCTTGACATCAATGTCACGTTGTGTTCACCGTGCACTTGACATCAATGCACGTGTGTTCGCCGTGCATCTTGACATCAATGTCACGTTGTGTTCACCGTGCATCTTGACATTAATTTTTATTTTTTTAACCAACAAATGCACTTCATATTTTCGTATTTCCGTTCAATTCACGCTACACATGTTTCGGCCGTGACTCTGCCATCATCACGGTACATTGATAAGTTCACTTCGCTTCACAAAAAAAGGGATTATAAAGTCATATAATGTGTCAAACCTTTACGAAAAAACTTTGATAGCCATTTTGTTACAGCATACAGACGTCTACATCTATACAAAAACCAACTGGCAGCAGTTTTAACAATTGTTAATAATTTTAACAATTTCAACAACTACCAACGACACAGCGCTCTATATTCACAATTTATAGTGCTGTACTTTACACTTCTAACGCAACATAAATACTATATACACTTATATATACTATATACACTTATATATACTATATACACTTATATATATTATATACTATATACACACAGACATTTGAAGAAAAAGCTTGAAGAAATTTTGTATACCGGTGATTGTCAATGTAAAATAATAGCCTTAAACAGTGTAACAGTTGTGATAATACCAAATGGACCGGTGAACAGTGAAGTGAACTTATCAATGTACCGTGATGATGGCAGAGTGACGGCCGAAACACGTGTAGGGTGAATTGAACAGAAATACGAAAATAAAAAGTGCATTTGTTGGTTAAAAAATGAAAATCAATCTTTCTTTATTTCTCTATGAATATAATTTTTTCTGCCTCCTATGTTGATTTTTCTTTCACATCCTTCTTCGTATCTTTCTTAATTCTCCTCTCTTTCCTTTCGCTCTTCTTTATTTCTTTCAGTCTGTTTTATCGGGTTTTTTTTTTATTTTCCTTTCCATGTATGTTACTTGAATTTGTGTCAACTGAAACTTTACACATTTGACCCCTCCGTGACCCTGCGGTTTAAATTCCAATTACTGCCCGTGACTGATTGTGTTTTAAGTTATTATTACCTTTAAATGCTTTCATGAACGTAGGGTGCACCTAGGCCGGCGACATATAAAGAAATAAAGATCCGTGCAGTGCACCGAGTTAGGCATTAAACGTCCAATACATGTAAGTCGCACAAAGGATATCCTCCTGAAAATCGTTTCTCTTTTTTCTGTTTTTGAATCTTTATTTTCTGATTTCTTTCAATCTTTCTTCCCTTCCTACTTATTTTTATCCACATTTTTGTGTTACGTTATTGTATCTTTCTCTACTGACTTCTATTTATTCACCATTTCTTCAGCCTGTGGTTCTCTTTACTTTCTATGTTTCTTGTCACTGTGTCTCTGTCTTACGTCTGCGTTCCTGCAGCCCAACCTCCTGTCTTATACGTCTGTCAGTTCCTGCAGCCCAACTCCTGTCTTATACGTCTGTCAGTTCCTGCAGCCCCAAACCTCCTGTCTTATACGTCTGTCAGTTCCTGCAGCCCCAAACCTCCTGTCTTATACGTCTGTCAGTTCCTGCAGCCCCAAACCTCCTGTCTTTACGTCTGTCAGTTCCTGCAGCCCCAAACCTCCTGTCTTATACGTCTGTCAGTTCCTGCAGCCCCAAACCTCCTGTCTTATACGTCTGTCAGTTCCTGCAGCCCCAAACCTCCTGTCTTATACGTCTGTCAGTTCCTGCAGCCCCAAACCTCCTGTCTTATACGTCTGTCAGTTCCTGCAGCCCCAAACCTCCTGTCTTATACGTCTGTCAGTTCCTGCAGCCCCAAACCTCCTGTCTTATACGTCTGTCAGTTCCTGCAGCCCCAAACCTCCTGTCTTATACTTCTGTCAGTTCCTGCAGCCCCAAACCTCCTGTCTTATACGTCTGTCAGTTCCTGCAGCCCCAAACCTCCTGTCTTATACGTCTGTCAGTTCCTGCAGCCCCAAACCTCCTGTCTTATACGTCTGTCAGTTCCTGCAGCCCCAAACCTCCTGTCTTATACGTCTGTCAGTTCCTGCAGCCCCAAACCTCCTGTCTTATACGTCTTCAGTTCCTGCAGCCCCAAACCTCCTGTCTTATACGTCTGTCAGTTCCTGCAGCCCCAAACCTCCTGTCTTATACTTCTGTCAGTTCCTGCAGCCCCAAACCTCCTGTCTTATACGTCTGTCAGTTCCTGCAGCCCCAAACCTCCTGTCTTATACGTCTGTCAGTTCCTGCAGCCCCAAACCTCCTGTCTTATACTTCTGTCAGTTCCTGCAGCCCCAAACCTCCTGTCTTATACATCTGTCAGTTCCTGCAGCCCCAAACCTCCTGTCTCTTGCCCACGCACCGTTAAAACCAGCAACCCAGTATCCTTGTTGTCTTGTCCTGCACGAACCGCTCAGTGAACACGATTGGGTCAGAAAAACTGGAGTCACTCATTCATGAGATAAAACCACGTTGTTTTTGCTCTGCGCACTCCCAAACTGTTGTCCATGCGTGCCTCGACCTTTCAACATCCTGTTTGCTGCCGAAACACGCAGCCTGTACTTAGAATTTGAGCGCTGAATGGGCACGTCTCTCAGGTTTGTTTCGTTATTTACGCGTTTCATGTTTTTGTATCAAATAAATGCGTATTTCCTCTGATTTACACGATTTAAACACGCATATTTCGCATGAACGAAGTTTCGTATGTTCTCTAAAATTTAACTTGTTTTTATGAAGTCTAAGTCTAAGTGTTTCTATAAACACTGAACTGAAAGGTACGTTTATACGCGATAATTCAGTTATGTGTTTCTTAACTGACTAACTAACTAACTAACTCCATGTAGCAGAGTCCTTCTTGAGAAGCTAACAGGTCGCCAGCTAGTCAAGAAATTCCCCGCGTTTTATGGAACCCGATGGTTCATTACCGCATCACAACAGCCCGCCACCTGTCCCTATCCTGAGCATGTGTTTTTTAATTAGAATTTAATTCTTGAGACTGAAGACATAACAAAATGGAGGTAAATAAATATATTTACATGGCGGCTTTTAGGAAGGCAAGCCTTATGATAGCTATGCACTGACTGTTGACCTCTCATTGTGAACAGGATACAGTATCTGGCGGATACTGAGCGCTACAGACATTCGAATTTCGGTAAAAGGTAAAGGTAAAGGTCACCCTAGAACAGGCCACGAAGGCCCAGAGACGGAATAGAGGTATAGCTCTACTCTTTCTTTAACCCTGGCACTAGATGAGGGTGGGTGGTCAACTCCACGCCCCGGCCGCTTTACCCCCGGGAAAGAGACCCGGTACCCATTGTACAGGAGGACTGGCGGGCCCCAGGGCCGGTCTGGACGGCTGCGAAAAATCTCTCCCTCACCGGGATTCGATCCCCGGACCGTCCAGTCAGTAGCGAATCGCTATACTGACTGAGCTATCCCGGCCCACTTCGAATTTTGATAAACAACAAAATTAGGCACGTAGGATCGGATGGGCAGGGAATGCAGCAGTCATAGGCATGATAAGACATTTACAAAACAGCGTTAAAGATCAGTGATAAGTCTTTGTTCGTACAAGGGATAATGCTATGCAGACGGATGTCAGTGGACTGATTAAGTCTGGCCTAGATACGGACCATTTGCGCTGTCATAAACACGATGATATATGCCGGGGTCTTAGAAAAATAGGAGGAATGTCTTTGACTGGGTGACCGACTGTCAGCTTCTCAAGAACGATACTATTATCTGTATCAAAACGCGTTTCAGATCATAATTACGGGAGTCTGTACTTTACGTCATATGTAAGTTACTTATTGAATAAGATCTTTGTTCCGTTAATGGTAATTTGCCTTTACGTAATGTGGACGTAATGTTTCATCGCAATAGAGGTACCCACACAATGCTTATGGACAAAACCGATATCACATTTAATTATAATATGTTAAATCCTTCCGAAAAGTAAGCCAGTGGACGGAAGTACCCTTGCTCGCCATTATGTTTTCATTATCTTGTGCTTCCTGTAAAGCCAACTTAAATTAAGTCTTAGATTAGCAATAAATCAGTATTATAGCCCTTATATCCGGTACTTTATGAGTAAAAACTCTTAGATTGTCACTAAATCGGCGTTATAGCTACTAAATTCGGTGCTTTGTGCATTAAAACGCGAAATGGATTTTTTTTTTTAGATTGGCAATAAGTTGGTGTGATGACAACGGTATCGGCCCACTGACTATACCTGCTGTCGTGTGACTGCCGAAACGTGACGAAGCAAGTGGGAACGGCATGACGACGCGGTGGAGCGTAGCTGCCGCTGTTTTTGTGCGTGGCGTGGGAGATGCGCGACACGCGCAAGGTGTGACGTACCGGCAGAGTTGTCAAATTCTCAGTCGCCCCAGTTTTAGGCCCGCTTGGGTGTCGCGGTGTAAACAGAGCGACGTCGGCAATACGAGTTCTGAAGCTTGCGGCGAGGTGGAGTTTGATGTTCTGTAGTCTGATAGGCCATTAGTAAAGCCACTGTCTCTGCCTCTATCTTGAGGGATGTATAACCGGATTAATTTCATAAAGCCTCTAGCTTCTGGCGCATGTAACATTAGCGAGCCTAGGCTGATGTCACAAGTCGGGAGTGCGCGCGAAGTCTGCGCGTAGATCAGTGCGTTTCTGCAGTCAGAACGGCGGATATGTCAGTATTCGTCTGCTTACGTAGCAGCCGCGATCACGTGACTGAGGTAGGAGGGCCGTAAGGTATGTGAGACTCGCGCTGAAGGTTGTCATGCAAAATGATGGGACTTTATGGATGTAATCCTGATGTAACACACTTGTGCCCTGACTCTGGAGACAGAAGATTTCTAGCAAACGTTGGTAATCTTGTAAGGCCATGCAGATCATTAATACAAAAATAAAGCAGCGAGCCACTGTTGGTCCGCGGATCAGTAGGTGAGAGACACCATATCACGTGATATATAAAATATATACGTCAGTCCATGTATTCTGTAGGTAGCGGTAATATGAGTAATAAAAATGGACTTTTATTATTAACTACTTTACTAGTGGGAATGGAATCATGAAATATGATGACGATAATGACCGCTGGACAGGTATATCGGTGTTATTAATAGAGAATACACGTGTACAAGTTTATTGCTTTTATTCTCCTGTACTTATAGCGTGAAATTATCTGTTTATAGAGAGGAAGCCATCGGTAGTAAGAAGTGCATTGGTCTCAGCGTGTCTTTGTACGGTGCTTAGGCGCGTTTGCAAAAGATTGCGAAAAGCGACCGCTAACTGCATGACGTCTGTCCTTCTGTTCGTCCGGAGCAAGTCTGCTGCCACCGGACATATTGTCGTGAAATCTTACACTGACCAATTTTGTTATAATCTGTTTACCAGATATGATATGAAAAAATAACAAATCCACATAAGTTTATGAAAGTATATTATACACACCGTATACCTGCTGCATGTTTCGGCCGCTTATTTGGCCATCATCAGGGCAGTGCATTACAAAGAATACATACATCGAAATTTACAGAAGTTAAAGGTCACCGAAATATTACTAGGTCTATCTGTTTAACAAACTACACGGCGTCAAATTATAGAAGACTGTAGAATCTGTAATTCATGTATTATCAACCATCGAAGAATGACTGCTCAAAAGAGTTGATTGGTTATTAACAGATTCGAGGAGAATTTCCTTATAAAAGAGTGTCATAAAGAGAGAGGGAGTGAGAGAGAGAGAGAGAGAGAGAGGCAGGAAACAGAGGAACAAGTTATTTTTTTATTGATACTGTTGTATTATGTCGGCGTAGCTATAAACACCATGATAGCATCGCGCTCAGTTGTTACACCTTTGGGCACCAGAATATACCGTGCCTTGGCGCCACAATACCTTGTAAAATCTGAAGCTTCACGCGTCCTGATGCTCATTTTTTCTATTCTTTTACAACTACGTGTTTCCTGAGGTCATAGAAGGGGTTTGAAATGTCTATACCTCTTCACTGTTCTTACTTTTTGTACTATAACACCAGACCGCGTGTTATTTTTTACGATTGAATCACTGGCTCAAAGTTACGACGGGGTTCTACACTGGCAGATGTGGATGAGATATGTTCTTGTCTTTTTGCCTGTGTAAACTCTGGGTTTGCGTATTAAAACATGATTATGTCATAAATGGAACCAGAGGGGGAAAAAAAATGGGAGTCATATATGTAAGTGTTGTCATGTAATAGCGTTGAGATACGGCGACCAGTCTGCCCAATGCTATTCAGAGCGAAGTTTCGAAAATTATTACAGCCTTGTTTGAATTCTGAAGCAGTTACAACATGGAAGTTAAAACAGCCTCATATCGTCTTAAGTTTAAATGTGTGGGCCTATGTGATAAAACAATGTGTCTTAAGAAGTTAGTTACCTTACGGCATATACAGGGTGGGGCTCGTAAAGGAATAGGATTGAATTAAGATGATTCATCTTATTTGCGTGTTATATGCAAAGATGCCAATAAATAGACGTCAAACACAACAATTTATATTGAAACACAGTCACAGCTACATGTTTCATCTCGCATCAAAGCCATCTTCAGGCTATATAAAATTACATACAGTATCTATGTTTTTCTCTATATGTAATTTATGCAGCCTGATGATGGCTTGATATGAGACGAAACATGTAGCTGTGATTTGTGTTTTGATAATGAAGGGTTGGGTTTGACGGCTATTTATTGGCGTCTTTGACTATATTGCAGAAAGCACCTCTTAAGCGTCGTCACCTCTGTCTCTCTTTCTTTCTTTCTCTCTCTCTCTCTCTCTCTCCGTCCGACTCATTAAACCGCCATTGAATGTATTTTCATGAAAGTTAATATTGATAAGCGCTACTAAAATTGTCGGTAATCCCAAGTTTGGTTAAAATCGTACAAAAAATACGAACATTTACATGAAGACCTACATGGTTTTGGACGCATCTGTAATGTAAGTGGCTAAACACTTAGCGGCGTAAAAAGAAACATGAAGTTTTTCCCTGTCCACGCCATGAAGGCTTATAGGGGGGAGTAGATGCATAGCTCCACTTATTCTTAATTATGACACTAGTTAGAAATGAGTGCTTAACTTCGCGCCCTGGCCGCTTTACTCCCGGGATAGAACCCCTGTGGGCTCCAAAGCCAGTCTGGATGCTACCGGGATTCGAACCCAGACTGTTCAGCTCGTAGTCTAGTTACTATACTTGCTGAGCTATCCCCTGTGTACACACAAAACATTTCGAGCGGGAGTTCTAGAGAAAAATGTGTGGTACTCTTACGACTACTTAAGCTTCCGTAAGTGTTAACGGTGTCCCACATTAGCCACACGCTCTACGTGTAAGCGGTGTGTTTACCGAAGTGCTTCCAGGTTGGACACAGTAATCGGCCTTAAACCACCGCATAAGTTTAAACACGATTTGTGGGGAAACGGCAACGTCTGAGGACGAAGTCGCCATACATGTGTTACCGGGAGGCAGTAACGTGGGCTGACTTTAGCCTGACTTTAGCCTGACTTTAGACTGACTTTAGCCTGACTTTAGACTGACTTTAGACTGACTTTAGACTGACTTTAGACTGACTTTAGACTGACTTTAGACTGACTTTAGACTGACTTTAGCCTGACTTTAGACTGACTTTAGACTGACTTTAGACTGACTTTAGACTGACTTTAGACTGACTTTAGACTGACTTTAGACTGACTTTAGACTGACTATAGACTGACTTTAGACTGACTTTAGACTGACTTTAGCCTGACTTTAGACTGACTATAGACTGACTTTAGCCTGACTTTAGCCTGACTTTAGACTGACTTTAGACTGACTATAGACTGACTTTAGACTGACTTTAGACTGACTATAGACTGACTTTAGCCTGACTATAGACTGTGACTTTAGCCTGACTTTAGACTGACTTTAGCCTGACTTTAGCCTGACTTTAGACTGACTTTAGCCTGACTTTAGACTGACTTTAGACTGACTTTAGACTGACTTTAGACTGACTTTAGCCTGACTTTAGCTGACTTTAGACTGACTTTAGCCTGACTTTAGCCTGACTTTAGACTGACTTTAGGACTTGTGACTTTAGCCTGACTTTAGCCTGACTTTAGACTGACTTTAGACTGACTTTAGCTGACTTTAGACTGACTTTAGACTGACTATTAGACTGACTTTAGCCTGACTTTAGACTGACTTTAGACTGACTTTAGACTGACTTTAGCCTGACTTTAGACTGACTTTAGACTGACTTTAGACTGACTTTAGACTGACTTTAGCCTGACTTTAGACTGACTTTAGCTGACTTTAGACTGACTTTAGACTGACTTTAGCTGACTTTAGCCTGACTTTAGACTGACTTTAGACTGACTTAGACTGACTTTAGCCTGACTATAGACTGACTTTAGCCCGACTTTAGCCTGACTTTAGACTGACTTTAGCTGACTTTAGCTGACTATAGACTGACTTTAGCCTGACTTTAGCCTGACTTTAGACTGACTTTAGACTGACTTTAGACTGACTTTAGCTGACTTTAGACTGACTTTAGCCTGACTATAGACTGACTTTAGCCTGACTTTAGCGACTTGACTGACTTTAGACTGACTTTAGACTGACTTTAGACTGACTTTAGCCTGACTTTAGACTGACTTTAGAGACTGACTCTTTAGGACCTGCGACTTTAGCCTGACATAGACTGACTTTAGACCTGACTTTAGCCTGACTTTAGACTGACTTTAGCCTGACTTTAGCCTGACTTTAGACTGACTTTAGCCTGACTTTAGACTGACTTTAGACTGACTCCTGTAGCCTGACTATTAGACTGACTTAGCTGACAAGACTAAGCTGCTGGCTTGGTTGATTGGTCAGCACACCTATTTCGTGTTTGCAAGGTCCTGGGTTTAAATCTCAGCGCTGAGACCCGCTATCCCGACATCATTTTCTGTTTCCTTCAGTTTCTCCAAGAATATGGCGCGGTAATACGTCAGAATAGGCCACTACCTTTTATATTCATTCATTCTGCAGTCTGTCTTACGACAGGTCCGTAGCCTCTTCCAAAGCGAGTTTTCCACAGGGTGCGATCTAGTGCTTCCTCTTTCAATTTCCAGTATCTTCTCTTTTCCTTAACGTCATCCAGTAGCTGCTTACGTCTTCTCCCTTGTCTTCCCGTCATTTATATTCATTCATATCATATCACATTAATCATCTTTATATTATATATATATATATATATATATATATATATATATATATATACCAACAATTAACCGCCTAATGTAGTGGTTACCAAAGTGTGCTCCGTTTATCCCAAGGGATCCGTGACCAGTTCCCAGGGGATCCGTGGATACATTTCTGTAATGGCTACTTTGAAATTTATTTATTTTCTAAATAAATGAATAATGATTTTTAATAATCGCTGAACTGCTTTAATTGGCGATGTGTTTATATCGTATGATTTTTTTTTTTTTTTGTATGGCTCGACAGCCCTATATGGGCCTGGGCCTCCTCGTTTCGTCGAGGTTTCATGATCACACACATTTGAGACACACCACAGTCGGTAGGACTCCTTGGACGAGTGATCAGCCCGACGCAGAGACCTCTACCTGACAACACACACAAGAGACAGACATCCATGCCCTAGGTGGGATTCGAACCCACGATCCTAGTAAGCGAGCGGCCGCAGACCCACGCCTTAGACCGCACGGCCACTGGGATCGGCCTTATGACCATTAGGCCGCGTTCTCACGGGGCGTGAACCACGCGCGTGAGTCACACTTTCGTGCTCACTCGTGTTGCCTCCACGCTTGGTGGAAAGCGTGAGCTGTTCACACGGACAAAAGGTTTCAGTACAATCGTGGCCATGGACGGGACAGTTGCTGAGGGCTGTGCCGTAGTGTGCTCTGTGTTTTGTGGAATTTTAGCGTATCAAATTGTTCGCGCACTCCACAAAAGACAAGAAAAACGTCGGAGAAAGCGTTGGTGGGTTAAGGAGTGGATAGCACGGCGCCCACTTGTGGGAGCATCCAGATTTATTGATACCGAACTGAAACATCGCTATCCAGATGACTTCCAAAACTTACTGCGAATGACAGAAATACAGTTTGAATACTTGTTAAGCAGAGTCAGTCCACTTATAACAAAACGGGACACCAATATGAGGAAATACAGAACTTCTCAGGTTTTTGAACTTCCTTATAATTTCTGCAGGTCCGAAACCACGTATGTTCAAAGCGGCTGATATTCGTTTTGCTGCCGCCTCCCTTAAATCGCGATCTCGATACTCCTCCAAAGTGGCATTATACAGAATAGGTTCGTTGTGGTATAAATCCAAGAAACGTAAAGTGTCGCTGTCACTGAGTCTTAGCATTTGTGACGACATCTTACCTCACGAACGCCAGCACCACGACTGAAAATCTAACATGGTTTGATCCTGCCACGACAGGATCGTGGACTGCTGACGTCACACGCAAGGTCCACGACTCCGCGTTCACACGGGTAGTGGCCCACGAAAGTGTGACTCACGCGCGTGGTTCACGCCCCGTGAGAACGCGGCCTTGGAATGTCTAATTAAGAAACGGCTCTACACGAAGCGAGCGATATTCGTTTTAATTAAGGTCAAATCATGCAACGCATTGTTACGTGTGCTACTGTTGTGTATCTGTAGCTATCTGACGTCAGTTTGAGATATAAATTGTATATTTTGGATAGATATCATACGGACAGTCTATATGTACGTTGAGCAAGGATGTGAGGATCCGTGGTTATTTTGCGAAGTCAAAAGGGAGTCCGTGGGCAGAAAAGTTAGGGGAACACTGGTTTAACCCAGCACTTATTTATTAAAAATCACAGCCCTCTACATGTTTCGGCTATGTGAAGCCATGGCCAGGCGTAGATGGAAGGATAATATTAAAATGTTTCTTAAAGAAATATAACGAGGTCACGTGGGCTTGATTACTTTGTCTCATGACAAGGAAACGAGGCAGGCTGTTTTGAACACGATAATAAAGTTCAAATTTCCATAAAATAATTCTCTTTTCGTAAACTCAACAACTCTATTAGTGCTGCTGCGTGGAGGGAGCAGCGGGGTTCTCCGAAGCCTTTGTACCTGTCCAAGAACTAAGTTCTCCCTATAACACGCCATGAAGGCCCAGAGGGAGAGTAGAGGTATAGCTCTACTCTTTCTTTAACCTCGGCGCTAGATGGGGGTGGGTGATCAACTCCACGCCCCGGCCGCTTTACCCCCGGAAAAGAGACCCGGTACCCATTGTACAGGAGGCTGGGTAGGCCTCAGGGTCGGTTTGGCCGGGTGCTGAAAATCTCGCCTCCACCAGGATTCGATGCCCGGACCGTCCAGCTCGTAGCGAGTCGCTATACCGACTGAGCTATCCGGCCCATGTCCAAGAACTAGACGTCACATTCCGTAACACATTAGTGTCTTTGATGTACATTTCGGCTGTCGCAGAGGGCTGTGCTGGAGGTAAGGCGCCGTCGAAAACTTTCCGGTGTTTAAATAAAAACTTAAGTGGGAAGAAACGAGCGGTGGATGTTGGCTACAGGCGACACGTTTCTGTTGTTCCGCGCTCGTAAACTGCGATGTGAAATGGAGAGGAACCCCCGTCCTACTGTTCCCACGCCATGCCCCTATGCACGCGGCTCTTTCATTTCGAAAGTCTTCAGTTATGGCGCGCGGGGAGCAACAAGCATGACCCGGAGTTAACGTTTTTGGGTGTATCAGGGCAGCCCCTGTCGCTGATAGCTTTCTGCCTGGTAGGAACTGTGTATTGCTCTGCGCAGTACACAGTCTTCCGTTGTTTATCGAACTGTGAACCGCGAAGCATTTTTCAGCGAAGTGTTAAGAGACACAATACGGACTGTTGTCATTACTGACTTAACACTGAAACAAATATATTAAATTATAGTTAAAAATGACTATATATTGAACGGAAAAATTTGTTACAGGCTGTCGCTATTTTGTGATAACTGTTTTGTTTGTGACTCAGCGAAGTTGGGCTTACTAAACCTCTAAAGTCCAGTGGTTACTATATGTACCACCATGTTTAACATTCACAAATTCTACGTTCTGCCCACACAGTGTATTTATGTGTTTTGTGTGGATCTCAGAACAAACAGCGATTATTTCACTGTACAACATTAACTGACTGGTTTGTATAACTGAGACGGAGGTGTTTACTGCGCGGTACGGACTGTATTTATGTGTTTTGTGTGGATCTCAGAACAAACAGCGATTATTTCACTGTACACATTAACTGACTGGTTTGTATAACTGAGACGGAGTGTGTTTACTGCGCGGTACGGACTGTATTTATGTGTTTTGTGTGGATCTCAGAACAAACAGCGATTATTTCACTGTACAACATTAACTGACTGGTTTGTATAACTGAGAGGAGTGTGTTTACTGCGCGGTACGGACTGTATTTATGTGTTTTGTGTGGATCTCAGAACAAACAGCGATTATTTCACTGTACAACATTAACTGACTGGTTTGTATAACTGAGAAGGAGTGTGTTTACTGCGCGGTACGGACTGTATTTATGTACAATGTATATTAACCCTCTAAAGCCCAGTGGTTACTATATGTACCACCACGTTTAACTTCACAAATTCTACGTTCTGCCCACACAGTGTATTTATGTGTTTTGTGTGGATCTCAGAACAAACAGCGATTTTATTTCCAACTGTAACAACAATTCAGACGGTTATTGGTGTTATGTTATAACTGAGATGGAGTGTGTTTACTGCGCGGTACGGACTGAATCTTTATATATAATTCAGTTTAATCTCAGTTTGAAAATGTTGTTTAAGCAATACCTAGTGACGTACAGTGACACACTGGTGTAGTATTTCTTTAAAATCGAATAGATATTAATTGTTCGATGTAAGAGTTTTAGATTGCTGAGTATGAGAATTATGGTCTTTTGGTGTGTGACGCCGTGTTTGTAGACTGCCTACCACTAATATACACAGCATAATCGTACAACCCCATAGGCCTTAGTTTCCTAGTCACAAATTTCCTTGACTTTTATGGAACCCGAAGTTTCGTAACCGCATTCACAACAGCCCGCCACTTGTCCCTATCCTCAGTCAGATGAACTCATCCCATACACACACACACACACATTTTTTCTTTAAGATCCATTTCAATATTGTCATACAATTTCATTCAATGTTTCCAACGTGATTATATTTCTTACAAGTAAAATATGCAATTTTTTTTAGTATGCGTGCTATTTGTCCCTCCAATCCTTTCTTCAACATCACCCTTCAATTATGGGGCTCCTCATTGTGTATTTTTCTCGATCCTTCTGTTAATTGTTCTCAGTCCCTCCTTTAAACACGACCCATTTCGTCGCTAGCTCCACGCACGGTTGTTTTCATAACTAATAAGCAGGATTAGCATGCGGGTTGCAGCGCTATGACTCACGAAGGGGATGAGGGGTGGGACGAAAATGTGGGAGAGGGGAGATAGTTCGTTGCTTAAAACTGAAATATTGTTCATTTGTATGTTTATTTAACTGATATTCATTTTCGTTTTATCCACAAGCATGCTTAGTATTCATTAGCACGCCAGACTTTATTTTATGGGTGTGAAACTTGGTCTTTCATATTTCTTATGTTATTCATACCGTGCTTATTCTTATAGTTAATACATCAACCAAACTGTGCCACTAATCAAATAAATTCAGAAGCAAATAAAACTTCTACATGTTTCGGCACCGGGGTGCCATCATCAGGGGGTCATTTTGAACAAAGGACTACAAGGCCAGCATGCTTATGTAGGTATTGTGTCGCCCTTATTAGAGTGATTTAAATATAAAAAAATACACAAAGTTAATAGTCATAAAATTACAATATTATGAATTTAAAACGCCGATCCCAGTGGCCGCGCGGTCTAAGACGTGGGTCTTCGGCCGCTCGCTTACTGGGATCGTGGGTTCGAATCCCGCCTAGGGCATGGATGTCTGTCACTTGTGAGTGTTGTGTGTTGTTAGGTAGAGTCCTCTGCGTCGAGCCGATCCCTCGTCCAGAGGAGTCCTACCGACTTTGGTATGTCTAAAAAGTGTGATCAAAAGAAATTACAAACCTCGACACTGAAACGGGAAAACCGGAGTAGGTAGAAGAGGACGACTAAAAAAAATGAATTTAAAATTTTTTAAATGAGCCATTCCAGGTAAAAGTTTCCAGTTGTTTACACTTTCATATTTGGGGCACAGAATATATTGATAGTTTTTGACAGCAGGGTGCTGGGGGGGAGACTGATTATACCTCAGAGGTAGAGAGTAACAGGAGGCTGTAGCATTTACCAATGTACGACTCTACAAAAATATTCTGACGCGTGACGTAACAGACTTAGTGTTGATTTCATGCTTCCTACGCGGTGTAAATGAGATCTTCGCTCTTCTGCGATGTTACGCAGCTTAGATTTGTAGTTACCGACGTTTCAGGACAACCTATTGTTCCCATCTTCTAGGGGTCAAGCGGCCCAGACTGCTTGACCCTTGAAAATAAGACCGTTAGGTTCCGAAACGTCGGTAATTAACTACCAATGTACGCTGTGTAACATCGCAGAAGAGTGGAGATCTGAAACGTAGTGTTTTATGGTAAACGTCATGCTTAGACGTTGCTTGTTTAAAGTTTGTTAACGTTGACAATAAATTATTTTCCTCAGTACACGGTTTCTTGTTTCATGTCGCAGATTGTTAACGTATTCCATGGAGTGTGGAATCCTTTCGGAGTTCGGAGTAGAAACGTAAGGAAGCGCTGTGGAAACTGAAACATTTCTGGGATGGTGTAGATTGGTATCGAGTTTGCTTATCTTTGCGTGAACATTGCTCTGTGGTGTAAGAGTTGGTTAGTCTGCGTCAGAACGGCGTGCGTTTGTGCGTGAAAGACGGGCTTGTAACGCGTAGGTCTTATCGAACGATCTTACGAGGCTTATTGCTGGAGTTACGATGTTCTTCTTCAGACCGCAAATAATATAAATATCTTTTACTTGTCGTATTTGGACGTCACCTACTGTAATTATCAGCGTACTGAATAATTTATTATCCTTTCGGACGTTTCTACACGTTCTCACATTCTTTTTTCGTTACAAAAAAGGTAAAAGAAAATATAAAATTTTCTCTCTGCTTAGTTTAGTGTATGGGGGGAGTAAAGGGTATAAATCCATGCATTCTAAATTCGGCAGTAATGAGGGCGATTGATTAGTTTCACGCTGCAGAAAGAGGCTGTATGTGTAGCGGGGCACGCGGTTGCGCAGTTGGTTGAGGCACTGCGCGAGAAGCTTGAAGGTCGCGGTTTCGATTCCCGATTGTTTCATTGCAATTTTTCATTCACATAATCCTTCCGGCCGCACTATGGTCCCGGGTTCGACTCAGCCTCTAACAAAAATGAGTACCAGGAGTATTTGCTGGGGGTAAAGGCGGCCGTTGCGTAGGGCTGACAACCGTAGCGCCTTCATGTGTCGATTGTCTTGAAATCTAGGAGCCTCAACCCCGGCCTGTCCACGCCTGTATAGGGGTAGCTTTATTTTTATAGACATGTAGTTATTACGAATTTAAATTCATCATTGGCCCTCTTTAAAATAAAGTTATTTTCACTGTATTTGGCTCCAGTAGGCAGAATCATAGTTACTTCTACTGAACTGAAGAGGCTTAATTTTACTTTAAACAAGAGACGGTGGACAGAGTCCAAACAGGGAATGAATTCCAAACTTGGTACACATATACCATCTTCGGAATCCTGTAGAATTATATTACAAGTTCTGAACCTTCCCATCGTACCTTTTTTTTTTTTTTTTTTTTCTTTTTGGCCTGTCCGGGTTTTTTTCCCCCCTTTGATCCATTTTTGTACTGTTTAAATCCTTTCGTCCTTCATGTCACTTTACGTTCCATGCTACCGTCCTTACAACAAACACAACACAAACATCCATGCCCCCGGTGGGATTTTTTTTTTTTACCTGTCCGGGGTTTTTCCCCTTTGATCCATTTTTGTACTGTTTTATATCCTTTCGTCCTTAATGTCACTTTTTTTACGTTCCATGCTACAGTCCTTACAACAAACACAACACACAGACATCCATGCCCCCGGTGGGATTTTTTTTTTTTGCCTGTCCGGGGTTTTTTTTCCCCCTTTGATCCATTTTTGTACTGTTTAAATCCTTCCGTCCTTCATGTCACTTTACGTTCCATGCTACAGTCCTTACAACAAACACAACACACAGACATCCATGCCCCCGTGGGATTTTTTTTTTTTTGCCTGTCCGGGGTTTTTTTCCCCCCTTTGATCCATTTTTGTACTGTTTAAATCCTTTCGTCCTTAATGTCACTTTTTTTACGTTCCATGCTACAGTCCTTACAACAAACACAACACACAGACATCCATGCCCCCGGTGGGATTTTTTTTTTTTGCCTGTCCGGGTTTTTTTTCCCCCTTTGATCCATTTTGTACTGTTTAAATCCTTCCGTCCTTAATGTCACTTTTTTTACGTTCCATGCTACAGTCCTTACAACAAACACAACACAAACATCCATGCCCCCGGTGGGATTCGAACCCACGATCCCAGTAAGCGAGCGGCCGAAGACCGACGCCTTAGACCGCACGGCCACTGGGATCGGCCCTCTCTTTCAACCCCATCCTTCGTTCCCCTCATCATCCTATTCTCCAACACCTTCAAGTTCTGTCCTTAGGGCAAGTGTCTGAAGGCTCATAGGGTAAAGTTTCTCCGTTTGCTTTAAACTTTAATAGACTTTAAGTATCGTACTTTAAAACATGTGAATTTTACTGCGACAGGCATTCACCAAAATTAGATAACTCCACTACACTGAGTCCTTCTTTAGAAACAAATAGTTCTTAAGCGACTTAAGAATTCCCCCCTCAATTTATGCAGCCCGAAAGTTTATTGCCCTCTTATACAGAAGCCTGCCACCTGCCCGTATATTAAGCCAGATGAATCCATTCCGCACCTGTCCATCCTATTTTTTCTGTTACTCTAATTTCAAAATAACCCTGAAATTCTCCGCGTTTTATGAAACCCTAATGTTCTTTGCCAGAGGAGGCCCACCATTGGTCCATATTTTTAGCCCGGTGAGTCCGGTCCACATTATAGTCCTTTAAGGGCCATTTTAGTATTATCCTACCATATCAGAGCTTTTAGTGAAGCTTTATCCGGCAGGAAAATGAATACCAACCCTTTCCATCTTGGAATTTTGACCCATGAAGATGGGACCTACACGTTGTCCCGAAACGTCGGTAAATAATTACCACACGACGCCGTGTAATTACCTAAAAGACCACAGATTACTAGGATAATGTCTCCGTGTTCGCTGTATTGCTCCCAGGTCACATTGTGGCAAATAAAAATCATTTCAGAATTCCAAATTTGAAGTCCTCTGAAGATTTTAGGGTTAATGTGACGATAGAATTCAATGGAGTTCAGGGAAATTATTTTCCCGCGTGTTTCCTCACACTACAGTTGAACATAACTTGCCCTACATCTTATAGTGGCAGAAGTGTGGATGGTATATATTCTTACCATTAACTATATCGGTACTGCAGTTACCAGACACTGGCTGTGACAAAAATACTTACTTTAATAAAGTATCGATAATGGCCTCTCTGGATGCATAACCATTGCCTTATTGCTATTGGCAACAGAGGCAGATCGGTTAGATCGATTATATATCGACTGTCTCTTGGTTTAATTGCCGAGGAGCACGCGCCTCTTAATTAAATATTCCCCGCCAGATGACAGCACTGCTGCTATTCGTCATTACCGCTAATGAGTTGCGATGCTGATCACACATGTTGCAGTGTAAAACTCTGTTAAAATCTACAGGTCGTAATTCTTGATACAGGGTGTTCTCTGATAGGCACACGACTGTCTTTTACCCAAAGATTCATCAGTGTCTGAGATTTAAGGTTCTCATAGCGGTGTGGCTGAAGATCCAAGTTTTCTGTTACGTAAGGTTTTGTTCGTTGGACGAGTTGTTACCGACGTTTCGACAGCCCGTTATTTCTTAATCTTCAGGAACAAGCGGAATCTCTTCCTTGCGTCATATTCTAAGTTTAGTTTAGATTCACACAATCTATAAGATACGTATATGCTGCCTATATCTGCGTCTCCTTCTCACACGTTTTCTAACCACATTGTGATTTCTTTCCTGTTCTGGTATAAACTGTAACGCGTATTTTACATGGTAATATGCCTATGTAGCCTGTGCGAAGGGTAAAAAGTATAACCAGTTGGTGTAAATAGTGTGTGATTTGAGATAATGAGTCCCTGAAGATTAACCCAAATTAAGGGTTCGAAACATGTAGGACAGTGAAATTACACAATTAATGTGATTAGATTGTACATTTGTTGGACTATAAATATAGTATAAAGTTTGTTATTCAATTCTCTTCACTTTATTTGCTGTTCTTGAATCAATAGGCAAAGAGTTTTTGAGAAGTTAATAGAAGCTCAAGTGGTGAACAACTTTAGAGATTTTTATGGACCCCCAAAGTATCATTACTGTGTTCACAAGGACCCCCAAATGGTACCCGTCCTGAGCCACATGACAGGGTTACACTTCTTCACATCCTTTTTAAGATAGTTTCAGTTTTACCCTGACATCTATACCCTTGTCTTCAAAGTGATCCTCCTGCATGTTTGCCGACTCAAAATTTTGTATGCAGTTATAATCCATCCCGTGATGCTACACGTCGCGCCAGTCTCACTTTCTTTGATTTGATCATTCTAATAATTTTGCCAAGAATACAAATTTTGAACATCTCATTTCTAAATATTTAAAAGACTGCTTATTTTAAATACCCTAATTTTATTTTCTTATCTCAGACTCAGAGAGCCCTGAACGAAAAAAATCTATACAAATTTTGCTCTAGCATTTGGACCTCTAAGAAAGGAACGTAAGCAATTAATGTCCAGTTTTCTGCACTGAAGAAAATTGCGGATATAAACAGTACGAAATTTCCCTCACTGGCACAGTTGGTATCATTGTTTGTTACAGGAAACAGCTAACTCAGAACGTATAGATAAAAATATACGTAACTATGACGTAATAGCTTCCGAAATATTCTCCTTGATACTAGCTTAATATATTTCTCTTATCTACATCTCGGTTTCCTATACTGTTTCTTTTACTGTATTGTGTGACTTTACACTTGAAAGCAATTTAATTTGATTAATGCCTGTGTTCGTGTTAAATAAACAGAGAAGTAAATAAAGTCACAAAACCTGTTCGGGTTGTGCTCCTGCAGCTACGACATTACCAGTGTGGCTTGGCACCTCCACTGTCGCATTATTTACTGCGCCCCCAGACACCGCCAATGGGGGTGACGGCGCGATGACGTATTAGCTTGCAGTGGAGAGTACAGATTTATGGAGTCGGCCGTGTGCAGGCTTCCTCCGGCGACTGACTAGTAATTTAATTGGCTGATGGTGCTTTAAGAACTGTTGCTCTCCATATCGACCCCTTACTTTCAGCACTGAATATCTTTTTTGCAGGATTATTTTTTTTTATCCCTTTAGCTTTGAGACTTTTTTGATTCACCAACATATACAAGAGCTCTGGTTTTTCCGGGGGACATTCAAGTACCCTGCGTGTTCCGTAGTACCGTTTTATAGTTGCGTTTTTCGTCGCAGAAGTCACTATCACATGGCAACGCAACTGTCCCACACCACTATGAGCACAGTTTTATGTGTTATGCGAACTTAGTTTTACAGTTTGCATTTTAATGTATTATGTTAATTATGTTATGTTATATGTATGTTTATATTATTTGTTATGGTATATTGTATTATATATTATGTTTATGTTATATTATGTTATGTTATGTTTATATTATTTATTTTATGTTATGTTTATATTATATTATGTTTATGTTATATTGTTAGTTTATATTATTATTTATGTTTATGTTTATTTATTGTATTATATTATGTTTATGTTATATTATGTTATGTTATGTTTATATTATTTTATTTTATGTTATGTTTATATTATATTATGTTTATGTTATATTGTTAGGTTTATATTATTTTATGTTATGTTTATATTATATTATGTTTGTTATATTATGTTATGTTTATGTTATATTATGTTATGTTTATGTTATATTATGTTATATTATATTATATTATACTATACTATATTATGTTTATGTTATATTATATTATGTTATGTTTATGTTATGTTTTTATTATATTATATCGTTATGTTTATATTATTTTGTTATGTTTATATTATCTTATGTTATGTTTATATTATATTTATGTTATATTATATTAGTCATTATTGGAAATTCTTATGTTTGAGACCGCACGCCCAAGCCCAATGTTCAAGCCCCAAGTACACACAAACCAACATCTGTAGATGTAATTGTATATATTTATTTACAGTATAATATGAACCTTCCATCTTTTGCACTAATTGGTTTCATTTTTGTGAGTATATCTATAAACGTAACGATTGATGATGAATAATTGCATTCTGCATTCAATGGTGTGAGACTTGGCTGTCTATATTAAGTGTTACTGAACAGGGTGCTGAGGGTGTTCCTTGGAACTGAGAGTCAGGATGTCGTCGACGCCTATTCTGACGAACTTGAAACACGTCACAGTTCTTCTATTTCGCGCTGTAAACCCATCACGGACTATATCATGATTAACTTCTTCTTTCCTCCATCGTACGTTTTGAGACTGAGTGGCAATGTTTGGTTGCCAGACACTTGTTATGCGGTTTTGGTACCAAAAATAAATGAAATCATCGAAATGTAAGCAGGCGAGGTGTTGGGTCTTGTGCTGCCAAATGTGACGTTTGTCGCCTGCAGTGTTATTTATTTACACTGTTCGTTTGTTCAAAGGATAATATTAAAACAAGTAGATTGAGAGGGATCCGGCCTAGTAAAGTCTGGTCTTCGTTTATTTACAAACGCATTCTCAACAGGCGCTTCCCAACACTCAAAAGTAAACGCTGCAGAATACACAGTAAACCTCGCGTCGTCTCCTTTGTACAAGAGACAGACAATTCTTGTGCGATATACGTATTGTTTCTAGGGCGTATTACCTAGAGTGAGGGCGAATATTGCTGTCTTTTGGGATTTGACGCCGTGTGATTTGGGTAGATGACTATGTACCAACCACTGTACTGCCTTAATCTTCTGTGATGTGATGCCGTGTAGTTTGGTAGGTAAGTACCACGAAAGTTTTGGAGAAACAACTTGTCTCTTTATTCACTTAAAATGGAGGCACTAGGTTATTACGAAACATTAGTAATTCTCCACCAAATTACACGGCGACATATTCCAGAAGACAGTAATATCCACAGTCACAACCACGAGGACCCGAAATATATGGCACGATGTGAAAGCACTTTTCTATCCAATGCTGCCCGATTTTCGAAAGACCCTTGCTTTTGGAAGGTTCCCAGGCTTCGCCCGTTTGTCTTCCTGTTAAGAGCAACATGTAGATAAAGATGAGTATGAAGCATTGGTGGAATGATACTGACAGGGGAAAACTGAAGTACTGGGACAGAAACATTATACAGCGTTGGTGGTAGATGTATGAATGAGTATGGAGCATTGGTGGAATGATACTGACAGGGGAAACTGAAGTACTGGGAGAGAAACATTATACAGCGTTGGTGGTAGATGTATGAATGAGTATGGAGCATTGGTGGAATGATACTGACAGGGGAAAACTGAAGTACTGGGACAGAAACATTATACAGCGTTGGTGGTAGATGTATGAATGAGTATGGAGCATTGGTGGAATGATACTGACAGGGGAAACTGAAGTACTGGGAGAGAAACATTATACAGCGTTGGTGGTAGATGTATGAATGAGTATGGAGCATTGGTGGAATGATACTGACAGGGGAAAACTGAAGTACTGGGAGAAAAACATTATACAGCGTTGGTTGTAGATGGATGAATGAGTATGGAGCATTGGTGGAATGATACTGACAGGGGAAAACAGAAGTACTGGGGAGAGAACATTATACAGCGTTGGTGGTAGATGGATGAATGAGTATGGAGCATTCGTGGAATGATACTGACAGGGGAAAACTGAAGTACTGGGAGAAAAACATTATACAGCGTTGGTGGTAGATGTATGAATGAGTGTGGAGCATTGGTGGAATGATACTGACAGGGGAAACTGAAGTACTGGGAGAGAAACATTATACAGCGTTGGTGGTAGATGTATGAATGAGTATGGAGCATTGGTGGAATGATACTGACAGGGGAAACTGAAGTACTGGGAGAGAAACATTATACAGCGTTGGTGGTAGATGTATGAATGAGTATGGAGCATTGGTGGAATGATACTGACAGGGGAAAACTGAAGTACTGGGAGAGAAACATTATACAGCGTTGGTGGTAGATGTATGAATGAGTATGGAGCATTGGTGGAATGATACTGACAGGGGAAACTGAAGTACTGGGAGAGAAACATTATACAGCGTTGGTGGTAGATGTATGAATGAGTATGGAGCATTGGTGGAATGATACTGACAGGGGAAAACTGAAGTACTGGGAGAGAAACATTATACAGCGTTGGTGGTAGATGTATGAATGAGTATGTAGCATTGGTGGAATGATACTGACAGGGGAAAACTGAAGTACTGGGAGAAAACCCTGTCCCAGTGCCACTTTGTCCACCACAAATCTCACATAGATTTATGTGGAACAGTACCGGAGCCTCCGCGCTGAGTAGCCAGCGACTAACCGTCTGAGCCACATAGCAATAATGTCGTGTACCACATACTTAAATTTTAATTTCGTACCTCACAGGAAACACTGTCATTTTCCATTATATAGACGAACCTTATTATGCTCCTTGGGGCAAATAACTGGTGTTTATTGTGATATTATCTACCTATATTACTGGAATATCAGTTGAAGGAAGATATGATGGGTGAATCATGTGGAAGGCGTGGGAAAATGACAACTTTATAGCATATTTTAGTTGTACGACATGAAGGCAGGAGATAGCTTTGGACAGTGAAACATGCTCAGCTTAGTTTAGCGACTGAATTATGGAGAAGGTTTAGACACTTTTGAGGCGAACACATGTCTCATTGAAACAGGTAGATTTACCAAAAGTTACAGCTTCCCCGCATAAGGACTCGCCTACATCTAATATCGATTTCATGCATTCATGGAGCTTTACCTTCACTCCCCCATACGTCTTGATTTGGTGCTTGATTAAGCACGGGAGCTATTTCATGTTTACCTATTAAAAAGATTTTAGGGCGCATTTTGGATTCATCTGGCCCAGGATATGTTCTATTAACATTCGAGTTTCACAGAAGACTGAGTACTTAACTGTCTGGTCGCACCAACATGATAATCACACTGTGGTACAGTCTGTTTCTACAGCAATATATCCTGCCGTTATGGACTCAATCATTGATCCGTATGGTCCAGCACCTTGTTTCTTTTTAACCGTTCAAAGTACAGTGGTTAATATACTTACCACATGCCGTAACATTAACAAGCAGTGCATGCTCCCACAGAAAATATCTGTTTCCTGTGAGAGTATCATAATAAACAGGGTTTATTCAGTTATATTCTTAAACTGCAATAAGTGGCTGGTCTTTGTGTTGGAGGCTTCGGTGTGTTAACTGTGATGTAAGAAATTAATTTTTAAATAATGCTTTACAAAATTATCTTTTCAAATTACTACGAAATGTTGCCCCGTGCGAATAGCGTACCCCACACAGCAGGGATGTCAATTGGGTTGCTTATGTACTAGGGTTAGCATGTTCGCCACTGGAGCCAAGGTTCACGGGTTCGATCCCGACTGAGGTCGATGGATTTTTAAGGGTGATAAAAATCCGTAGCACAACTTCCTTCGGAGGGGAAGTAAAGCCGTCGGTCCCATGTCGTAGATTTACGGCATGTAGAAGAACCTTACGGGTATGAATAGAACTAGTAATGCTCGTAAGCAAAATTCAGCGGCCATTTCTCACCCAAGTCTCCTGACTGACTGCCAGATGGCTCTGGCAGTCACATCAGGAGCTGGTCACTCACTGCCACAAAATGCACAAAGACCAAGTAACCTCGGAAAGAGGAGGCCCAAGCCCATATAGGGCTGTCGAGCCATGGTTATTATTATTATTATTATTATTATTATTATTATTATATACTAGGGTTAAACCTTTATTTTGAGGAAAAAGAGGAGCCGAGATAGCTCAGTTGATATATTAACCAATCTTCGCGCTGGACGCCATTAGAACCTGTGTTAGTGTCTTGACGTGTGTAAGACATTTTTTCTCTGCTAGTCAGCCTCCCGATTGACACTGGGGCCCACTCAGCATCTATAATTTGGTACCGGAAGCTTTTTCTCCAGTGTTAAGACAGCCGGTTCATGAAGCATTTGATAAGCACTACTGTAACCCCCTGATGAAGGCTCCTCGCGAGCCGAAACTTGTGTAGGGTTTTAATTATGATGAAAGATTGATTTACGCCTTTATTTGGTTTGTGCATTTTGTTGGTGACTGTCTATAATACAAAAATGTACGGTGAATTAAGACTAAAATTTGGAACGTACGAAGTTTGGTAGACATCAGTAGTATGACGTTTATACCAAATTTGGTAAAAATAACTTAACCAGTTTCAAAATTTAAAATGGGGTACATACCTTGGCTTGGAGGAGGTTATCCTGCCAGATATTTTCTTGGTATTCCTCAGTCCTTGTAGTTAAATATCCGGACATTACCTCAGATTTGACCACAGCTTCTCCTTCCACATCCTTTATATTTCATTGTTTACTCTTCACTGTACTGACCATATTCGACGTTCTGAGCCGTCGGAAGGGTAATTGAATCAAAAAAAAATATAACTTCGAAATACTGGCCTTAGGAATAAATTTGGAAGCACGGCAAGAAGTTACGTGGTTAATTTACTGCATATCCCAAATTCACCTGGAAATACAGAGAAAACCACGGAAAATAAAATATAAAATATACCAGTCGTAGCTCAAACCAGGTATTTCAAATCGCATGTCCCATTGCATTAATGAAACTGCAAATCATTTTCAGACTTAAGCCACAGTTTGTATACAGTGCAACTAGGGCCACTTTTGTATCAGACGACGTCATAAAACAAGGCGTTATACTGCTGCTGATACATATTGACACAAACACAGATATTCGCAGTTCAAGCTTCGGTAATTTCGTAATACTCTTCGGTAAAAAAAAAAGGGAACAAGTGGGTTGTAACGAGACCTCTATACTGTGCAATGTATTTTAGGATTAAAATGTTCCCGTTTTTAATCTCGCCACTTTTCCTAACAAACGTCACAACATGTAGCCTATCCCCCCATACAAACTTCGACTGTATTCCCGATAGATCCGGCTTTGCTGAAAATTAATCACAGATTAATTCAGTACGTATAATATGGCTTTCAATTGCTAACGTAACTTTCCTAGATTATGTGTTGCTTTGTTGCGAGCTAATTGACGATTGGCAGGCGTATGTCACCCATTTGTTTGCTGTCCCCGGTGGAGCCTAATCCGTACGCCCTCTCCCCCCTTCCAGGCATTGCAGCACTGTAGTGATTAAATTTGCCATATTTTGATCCGTATTTATTTGTGAGTGCAGTAATATTGGTGAATTAGACTATTACACGTGGCTGTAAATTTGCAAGATGATGCTCCAACAGGCTTGTCGATTTATGTGTAAAAACACTGAATTGGAATCACATCGTTTGTTCATTTCATGTGACATTTCTGTCATCACATTACGCACATGAAGGACTTTGCGACATTTATGACTTTTTAAAATAAATTCCCTAAAAGTTGTCAATGGGATTTAATTTTTTTTTTTTTCACGTTGGATATTATGGGGAATTATTTTGGAGTCAAGCCTAATCGTAATGGAATCTCCCAAAACACGCGAAATATTTGTACCAGCCTTTAAGTTTTCGTGTAACTCAGGTATTTATTTCCACGGCAATATGTAAGTTTAGCATTTAATTGGACACTTATTTCCGTGGCAATCTGCACGTTTACACTTAATCAACACTTATCTCCGTGGAAATCTTTAAGTTTTCATTTAATCGGGAATTATTTCTGTAGAAATCTATGTCTACATTTAATCAGAACGCTTATTTCCGTGGCTATCTTTAAGTTTCATTTTTTGGGGAACTTATTTCCATGGCAATCAAGTTTCCATTTAATCAGGCACTTATTTCTGTAGAAATCTGCAAGTTTCCACTTAATCAGGCACTTACATCTGTGGAAATCTATGTTTCCATTTAATAAGGCACTTATCTTAGTGGCAACCTGTAAGTTTCCATTTAATCGGGCACTTATTTTCGTAGCAATCTGTAAGTTTCCATTTTTTCTAGCACTTATTTCCGTGGCAATCTGTAAGTTTCCATTTTTTCTGGCACTTATTTCCGTGGCAATCTGTACATTTACATTTAATCAGACGCTTATTTCTGTGGCAATCTGTAAGTTTCCATTTTTTCTGGCACTTATTTCCGTGGCAATCTGTACATTTACATTTAATCAGACGCTTATTTCTGTGGCAATCTGTAAGTTTCCATTTTTTCTGGCACTTATTTCCGTGGCAATCTGCACATTTACATTTAATCAGACACTTATTTCTGTGGCAATCTGTAAGTTTCCATTTAATCACGTGCTTATTTCAGCGTAATAAATATTTCAGTAAGTCTATTGGACTATGTATGCGTATCCTCTGGACAAAATCATTTGCGATATCTGAGACCCCTCCGTTACTTCGGCAAGTCAGCCCTGAGACCTCCGTTACTTCGGCAAGTCAGCCCATGTTACCATCGAAGTGCAGAAACCAGATGCGGTACAATTGTACTGTGTCATGGCGCTCCTTACCCTACAGCTGTTGATATTTCTTTTTCTTAATTGTGTTATTTAACGACGCTATCAGTTTTAAGACTCTATAGGGTCGGTGAGAGACGAATTGAGTATGGAGCATTGCTGGAATGACAGATGACAGGGGAAAACCGGAGTACTGGAAGAGAAACTTGTCCCAGTGCCACTGTGTCCACCACAATATCAGACATTGTTAAAACGTGTAGGAAGATCCTCGAACTGGTAAATGCGGACGGAAGGACAGACACGCGCAATACAGTAGGCGCTTTCTTTTGGATGTTTTGTCTTTCAATGTCGCCAAAAATGTTTACTGTTAACCTTTTAAAACCTAATAGCTACTGGATGCATCAACAGTTGTAACATTCAAAGATTAAACATTCTGCCCACAATGTATTTATGTGCTTTGTATTTATATTATAACAAACAGCGACTTTTGCCTTATATAAAATAAATTGATTTGTTTTTGTAACCGAGATGAAAAGTGTTTACTGCGCGGTACGAACTGGGTCTTTAAATGAAACAGTTTATGCTTCGTCTTTAAAGGGTTAAACACAGTACGCTGAAGGAACGCAAGTAACTAACACGAAACACATCGTGGCATTAACAGTTTAACAAAGAAACAGCAGTTCCATTCGATCTAGTGGCAGAGGGACGAGCTGCAGCCTGTGTGCATGTGAACTTTATTGTTGTTTCGGTACTTTTCTTCGTCTTTGGTTTTTGCAAGCACGAATTTTCGGAAACTGCATTTGTTTATGTCCCTGGTGATTGAAACGAGCTGCTTGGTAGGAGACGCACCTGAATAGGGACCTTAATACCTGATGATGGAAACAGATTCAGTCTCCGAAACACTGTGTTTGAAAAAATGCAAGACGATGGCCGAATTTTAAAATAGTGGGCCTTTAATGTTTGTAGCAACAAACAACTACCAGAAACATTTTAATTTTATTTAACAGTAAATGTAAATCAATCCCATTACAGGCCTGGACAGGCCTTTAGGGTTCCAGGAGGTTGAGGGTCCCAGATTTATAGACAATCGACACATGAAGGTGGTATGGCTGTCAGCCCTACACACCGGCCGCCTTTACCCCCCAGGAAATATACCTGGTACTCATTTCTGTTAGTCATGTCCACTTGATCATCATACTTTATTGAATTGTCATTATACGCGTGTGCAGGCATTGGAATTCAAAACAGAGTTTTTCGTGAGAAGCTGATAGTTTCTCAGCTGTCAAATTTCTGGCCTATAGTCCCTTTTCTGAGGCACAAGACTCAAGCCAACACACTTCCATCTATTTCTTTAAGATACGTTTTAATATTATCCTCCCATCTAAGCTTACTTCTTCCAAGTTACTATTTTCTTCATGATTTCTCCACACAAACCATATAATGGTATTTTAAAACATTGGGTAGTGTTTATACTTGCACTGTTTTGATAAAACAGGAAAGCATTATCATTAATATATCACTTTAAACAAGTTTATTTTATTGGTCAGTAAATAACAGCTTCAACCAATTGAATTTGAACTTTGTTGTTATAGTTCTTAGCTGCCCACAGCCCATAACCTTGCTGTTGAGAGTTATACAGCCCTCGGGCTGTCTGTAGACCTTGATGTATTTAAGCTAGAGTAGCAAAAAGTTGTCTGCTACGTCGAGAATAAAATTTCCATCACATTTCGTTCCTAAACGAGCCACAGTTTTGATGGTTATTGCTTCTCCTCTGCTAGTTAGCAGGTGTTCACTGTCTTGCCCACATTAAACTTCTCAGTTTCAACTTTGAACAACAGAACGGGCTGTGCCTAGCGCAAAAACAACTACACTTGGCTTCCAGAGGCGACTGATTCGAATTTCTGCCGGAATATTGACTATCCTAAGGTCTTACATGGTTTGTCACAGTTTCCTTACGCAAATTTTGGTTTTGTACCACGATTGTACCGGGCGCGCGGTGGCGCAGTTGGTTGAGGCACTACGCTACAAACCGGAACGTCGCGGGTTCGATTCCCGATGGTGTCATTGGAATGTTTCACTGACATAATCCTTCCGGTCGCACTATGGCCCTGGGGTCGACTCAGCCTCTAACAGAAATGAGTACCAGTAATATTTGCTGGGGGGTAAAGGCGGCCGGTGCGTAGGGCTGACAACCTTACCACCTTCATGTGCCGATTGTCTAGAAATCTGGGAGCATCAACCTCCTGGGACCCTAAGGGCCTGTCCAGGCCTGTAATGGGATTGCTTTACCTTTACCACGATTGTACCACGTCAAAACACTATCATAAAGCCGTTTAAGAAATTTCAGTGCAACATTTGGGGTTATCGCAGTGGTAGATATGCAAATTAGTAAATCCATGGAGCAGAATCTATCTTGAGAAGCTTATAGCTTTTTCAGCTTTTCAAGAAAATTCGCTGCGTTTTATGGAATCCGCATGTTCCGTTACCGTATTTATAACAGCCCGCCACTTTTTCCCTATACTGAGCCAGATTAATCCATTCCACGCTCTCCAATCCTATTTGTGTTAGTTCTATATTAATATCATATCAACTAAGCCCAAGGGCTTCCCGATGGTCTTTTCCGTTCAATTTTCACCACCAAACCATTATTTCTGATTCTCCTCTATATGTGTGTCATGGCCCTCTCATCCCCTGCTTCATATGACCACCCCCATGATTATTTGGTAAGGAGTACTTTTCATCTAATAGTATATGACTCCATCTAGATCCGGTAGAAATTTTCGTTCTGGACGAATTCGCTGTTTTCTTTTTTCAGGCACCCTGTACTTTACATTTTATCTGCGCAGTCCACCCATTTCCGTAGTCCAACGTCAATCATGTCTAAGAAATCGAGGTAGTTGATACGTGCGCTGTCATTTGATGACGTAACTGTAGCAAACGTCGCTAATCCTCTGTTGGGGATTGACTGGCTGGTAGAGGCAGGAGCCACCAATCAGCTTTGCGCAAATCGGCTTGCAGCAAGTACTTCATCCCCTGTCATGTGGCCCAATTAATTTGCCGACAGTGTGTACGGGGATGGGGTTTGGGAGTGGGGGAATTAGGCCCTCCATACGCTTCCAGTGCTTCATCCTTGTTGATGTGAAAGGTAAAAGGGCCATTCGTCGTGATATTTCGACCAATGAAACAGACAGTCGACTGGAACACAGGTTTACTGGAACACAGGTTTCTACGAGCTTTTCCAGTGTTAAGGGCTGCTGATATGTATGGTTCTTATCGTACACCACAGCAAATAAAGCGTTATACTGAAGTTGTGTGTGTATGTGGGCACGCACAAACTCTTTCCATGTAGTCGCATAATTCTTTATACAGTGTGTTTCTTTTTTACCCGCACCGATCGCGGCGACTTTATCGCTTATAACGCTGCCTGGTGAGTTTAGCAGTGACCACGCCATGCCGACTGCAGTTATAGTTCGGAATTCAGCTTTGCGGCTCTAGAGGCTGTGGAAATTGAATGTGAAACAGACCCGCAGATTGGATTCGTGAGCTTTGTGTACTGTGTTAGTGGCTCAGCTTCTAAGTTATCTAGTACCTAGAATATTCGTTCATAAATGAGGGGAAATAACACGAGGGTAGAGAAAATTACCTGATGAGAAGTTTCATAAATTTTACTGTTCTTCATATAGTATTAGGATTATGTAATCGAGGATCAGATTGGCGTGACATGTATCATGAATGTTGAAGATGAGAAATGTGTACAAAATTTTAGTAAGGGAAAGCCTAAGAGGATGTAACACTTGGAGACGTGAGCGTGTAAATGGTAGGGAAATATTGAAATTGTAAGATATGTGAACGGGATTAAAGTGGCTCAAAATGGGGTCCGGAGGCAGGCTGTTATGAATACAATAACAGACCGATGGGTTTCGTTAAGAGACTGAGAATTTATTAGATAGTTGAAAGCCTGTTTAGCTTCTGAAGTGGGATTATGCTGCATCGAGTTTGTTTGTTTGTTTGTTTGTTACTGGAATAAAACATGTAGTAACGCTCTTTATTTTCGGATGTGGCAAGCTATTGTGTGACCACATACATTCGGGACATGAGGACTCATTCTGAGAAAAAGAATTACCGAAACGTTGGATATAATTCTTTTGGTGTTTAACTTTAGCTCGTGACTGCACTTCGAAATATCTGTTACGATAAAATGTGCGGAGTTGATAAAACTCGCCACAAGACCTCCTAGAAGTTAAAAAATAGAAATATTTGGAATTTTATAGGCCGTCAGTATTCGTATTGTGGTTTATGATGTCCCTGAGGATGGAGGAATTATCTTCCTCCGAAACGTTTGCACCCACCTAGCAGACTGCACAGTGCCATAACACAAAATACCATAATATTTGTTTAAAATGCACATTGAGGATACAATATCGTGACTCCCAGTTGGACTGAATGCCTATCGTAACTCCCAGTTGGACTGAATGCTTATCGTAACTCCCAATTGGACTGAATGCCTATCGTGACTCCCAGTTGGACTGAATGCCTATCGTAACTCCCAGTTGGACTGAATGCCTATCGTGACTCCCAGTTGGACTGAATGCTTATCATGACTCCTAGTTGGACTGAGGGCCTATCGTGACTCCCAGTTTGACTGAGTGCATATCGTGACTCCCAGTTATCGTGACTCCCATTTGGACTGAATGCCTATCGTGACTCCCAGTTGGACTGAGGGCCTATCGTGACTCCCATTGGACTGAGGTCCTAACGTGACTCCCAGTTGGACTGAGTGCCTATCGTGACTCCCAGTGGGACTGAGTGCCTATCGTGACTCCCAGTTGGACTGAATGCTTATCATGACTCCCAGTTGGACTGAGGGCCTATCGTGACTCCCAGTTGGACTGAGTGCATATCGTGACTCCCAGTTATCGTGACTCCCATTTGGACTGAATGCCTATCGTGACTCCCAGTTGGACTGAGGGCCTATCGTGACTCCCAGTTGGACTGAGGTCCTAACGTGACTCCCAGTTGGACTGAGTGCCTATCGTGACTCCCAGTGGGACTGAGTGCCTATCGTGACTCCCAGTTGGACTGAGTGCCTATCGTGACTCCCAGTTGGACTGAGTGCCTATCGTGACTCCCAGTTGGACTGAGTGCCTATCGTGACTCCCAGTTGGACTGAGTGCCTATCGTGACTCCCAGTTGGACTGAGTGCCTATCGTGACTCCCAGTTGGACTGAGTGCCTTGTTCCTGCTTCCAGACTTGGGTGCAGACTACCTGGACGTTCCTTTCGGAAGAGCAGGAACTCCGGGGCTTCCCGGATCAAACGGTCAGCAGCGTACGAAGCGCATGCGTACGTCCTTTAAGCACCATCAACTGCGGACGATGAAGTCGTACTTCGCCATCAATCATAATCCAGACGCCAAAGACCTGAAGCAGCTCTCGCAGAAGACGGGGCTGCCAAAGAGGGTGCTGCAGGTGAGTGGGCCCATTGCTCAAAATTGCTCTTCTAAGTACTGTACAAATTTTGTGCGCCCGAATTTTTTCATCCATGTCTAACACTATCAGCCCCTCAATATGCAGCTTCAGTTTTGACATACTTTGTTCAGGGTACTACGAGCTGGACTGTCCGGGGATCGAATCCCGGTGGCGGCGAGATTTTCAGCACCCGTCCAGACAGGCCCTGAGGCGTACCCATCCTGCTGTACAATGGGTACCTGGTCATTCCCAGGGGTAAAACTGCCGAGGCGTGGAGTTGACCACCCACCCCCATCTAGCGCCGAGGTTAAAGAAAGAGTAGAACTATACCTCTACTCCCCTCTGGGCCTTCATGGCCTGTTCTAGGGAGAACTTTACCTTTACCTTTACCAATACTACCTTGATGATGGAGGCGACAGGCTTCTTCGAAACGTCAGTACACCTTGTTAATTCAGATCTTCATGCCTGTGGGTGTCCAAACTCACCGATATATCCACTTTAAAGTCTAATAAACTAAACCATAATTGTTAACTAAAGTGGTGAAGAACTCGTGGCTGTCTTTCCTGCGTTCTGACACCTGTACTGCCTTCGTCTTTACTGTCAAAAAACCAAATCTCAACCCTCACCAACATTCAAACCTCATAAAGTTCGAGGCAACCTTAGGCTTCACTTCTGAGATAAGGAGGCAACACGTTCTTCCGCAACGTCGGTATCCACCTTCAAGAATACTACACGTTATTACAACCCATAAGACCTTTTGAATGCACGGATCTCAGTCTGACACTAGTGCACTGAACGTCTGTGCTGTTGGCAGCATTGCATTCTTCATGACTCACAATCCAAACTCATTTCACGCCGTTTCTAATTTTAAACAATAGCGAAGTTCGCTTGTTTACATCACAGTGCCAAAAGATTTAGGTTCCCCTCTCGTCCTTTTCATCCTACTTCCGGGACACACGTGACGTCATTCGGAATTGTTTTATGAAGGATGCTTTCACACACTGGGGGTGAAGGGGTGGCGTGGCTGTCGCAACTCGTGCTCACATTTTCGTAAAAACGCGCGAGGAACAAATGGATTTCCAGTACGATGAACACTGCTTTGTACTTCTTTGAATATGAAGCCCGTGTCTCTGTGTTACGTGCCTTGCCTGTCCTTTGTACTACGAAATAACAAGGAGTAGGGCAGTTACTCGACGGCTTCTCACCGCGGAGACGCGGGTTTAATCCCGGGTCAGTCTACGTGGGATTTGTGGTGGATGAAGTGGAACTGGGACAGGTTTTTCTCCCAGAACTTCGGTTTTCCTCTGCCAGTATCATTCGACCAATGTTCCTTACTTATTCATTCATCTATCACCGGCGCTATATAATTCAGCAAATAAGCGTCGTTAAATAAAACACTTGGCGTTGGCCACCTACCCCCCCATCCAGCGCCAAGGTTAAAGAAAGAGTAGATCTATACCTCTACTCCTCATGGTCTTCATAGCCTGTTACAGGGTGACCTTTACCTTTACAGAGGATTAGTTTTTCATTTTTGTAAGCATTAGGACAGACAGCCAATACTGTTTTAACGAGTACTGGGTGTACGCCGTGAGATCCGAGATTTTATAGTCTCCGATTATTTGTGTCGCAATCATCAGAGTTTTAATACCGCGAAGTCCGGTAGGTTGGCCAAAGTTTCTGAGGAAAATACTGTCTATATCGGGTCCACTCAAACCGCAGTTCGCGGGACAAATGTTGCCCGCGACAGAGTTTTATGTTTCTGGCGGAGAACATTTGAAATGAGAACGTGTGTTAGCCCTTTCCCCGGTACTGCCGAGATTGAACGCAGAAGCAATTCTGAAAACTTACGAACTGTTTGTTTGTGGAGACATACATACATACATACATTGCTAACTAAGATCGCAAAAATGGTCTAAAAATAGCGACACCCTAGCATAGGCTGTGAACTGTACTTTGTACATAAGTTCTCCCTATTATTATAAGTATATTTTTTATTGCACATGACATAGAAAAATATATAGGTAAAATTATACATAAAATTATACGTATACATATTAATTCTTCATTTTATATATTGAGTGTTATGTTATGTGTTATGCAGACAACATTTTGCACACGTTGCCCACACCATATAAAAATATTGAGCAGGTTTGGTCCTTACAGTCTCTAATGTTCTACCCTGAACATGGAAGTAATATGTTTCTACGAAACATTGATATATACCTACCAGATTCCACGATGTCAGCCCACAAGACCGAACTTCTCGATTAAGTGGTTTGGAAAAGGGAACTGTGACGTAATTTTAAGGCCAAGATATAAGTTGTGTTAAAGTTCGAATGAAACTTTACTCTGAAATTTAACTCCTACTTTACAACTTTACTCTGAAACTTAACTCCTACTTTGCAACTTTAATCTGAAACTTAACTCCTACTTTGCAACTTTACTCTGAAACTTAACTCTTACTTTGCAACTTTACTCTGAAACTTAACTCCTACTTTGCAACTATGCTCTGAAACTTAACTCTTACTTTGCAACTTTACTCTGAAACTTAACTCCTACTTTGCAACTTTACTCTGAAACGTAACTCCTACTTTGCAACTTTACTCTGAAACTTAACTCCTATTTTGCAACTTTACTCTGAAACTTAACTCCTACTTTGGAACTTTACTCTGAAACTTAACTCCTACTTTGCAACTTTACTCTGAAACTTAACTCCTACTTTGCAAATTTACTCTGACACTTAACTCCTACTTTGCAACTTTACTCTGAAACTTAACTCCTATTTTGCAACTTTACTCTGAAACTTAACTCCTACTTTGGAACTTTACTCTGAAACTTAACTCCTACTTTGCAACTTTACTCTGAAACTTAACTCCTACTTTGCAAATTTACTCTGAAACTTAACTCCTACTTTGCAACTTTACTCTGAAACTTAACTCCTATTTTGCAACTTTACTATGAAACTTAACTCCTACTTTGCAACTTTACTCTGAAACTTAACTCCTACTTTGCAACTTTACTCTGAAACGTAACTCCTACTTTGCAACTTTACTCTGAAACTTAACTCCTACTTTGCAACTTTACTCTGAAACTTAACTCCTACTTTGGAACTTTACTCTGAAACTTAACTCCTACTTTGCAACTTTACTCTGAAACTTAACTCCTACTTTGCAACTTTACTCTGAAACTTAACTCCTACTTTGCAACTTTACTCTGAAACTTAACTCCTACTTTGGAACTTTACTCTGAAATCTAACTCCTACTTTGCAACTTTACTCTGAAACTTAACTCCTACTTTGCAACTTTACTCTGAAACTTAACTCCTACTTTGCAACGTTACTCTGAAACTTAACTCCTACTTTGCAATTTTACTCTGAAACTTAACTCCTACTTTGCAACTTTACTCTGAAATCTAACTCCTACTTTGCAACTTTACTCTGAAACTTAACTCCTACTTTGCAAATTTACTCTGAAACTTAACTCCTACTTTGCAACTTTACTCTGAAACTTAACTCCTACTTTGCAACTTTACTCTGAAACTTAACTCCTACTTTGCAACTTTACTCTGAAACTTAACTCCTACTTTGCAACTTTACTCTGAAACTTAACTCCTATTTTGCAACTTTACTCTGAAACTTAACTCCTACTTTGGAACTTTACTCTGAAACTTAACTCCTACTTTGGAACTTTACTCTGAAACTTAACTCCTACTTTGCAACTTTACTCTGAAACTTAACTCCTACTTTGCAACTTTACTCTGAAACTTAACTCCTACTTTGCAACTTTACTCTGAAACTTAACTCCTATTTTGCAACTTTACTCTGAAACTTAACTCCTACTTTGCAACTTTACTCTGAAACTTAACTCCTACTTTGGAACTTTACTCTGAAACTTAACTCTTACTTTGCAACTTTACTCTGAAACTTAACTCCTACTTTGCAAATTTACTCTGAAACTTAACTCCTACTTTGCAACTTTACTCTGAAACTTAACTCCTACTTTGCAACTTTACTCTGAAACTTAACTCCTACTTTGGAACTTTACTCTGAAATCTAACTCCTACTTTGCAACTTTACTCTGAAACTTAACTCCTACTTTGCAACTTTACTCTGAAACTTAACTCCTACTTTGCAACGTTACTCTGAAACTTAACTCCTACTTTGCAATTTTACTCTGAAACTTAACTCCTACTTTGCAACTTTACTCTGAAATCTAACTCCTACTTTGCAACTTTACTCTGAAACTTAACTCCTACTTTGCAACTTTACTCTGAAATCTAACTCCTACTTTGCAACTTTACTCTGAAACTTAACTCCTACTTTGCAACTTTCTGTTGTATTGTTTCGTTATTTGCTGAAGTTTTCTATAAATGTTTGTGTACCAAAACCCTACTGCTTTTTTTGAATGGTAATTTTGTTATTATAAAACACACGCCCTCATTTTAAACAAACAATTCCGTGATTTGTTCAACAGATATTGTATTTACAGACCTGAACTTTTACACCCCCAACCCCCCTCCCCCAGACTATAAGCACAGCCTTCGTCTTCCAACTACCATCCTTTATGCCCGCTCATAAAATACACTTTACAGAATAAAACATCTTCAGCATCCTTAAGATACATTAAGCACATAATTTTCGCATTGAACAAACTCAGTTTTATGATTCATTACGGAAAGGAAACGTGGCCATTAAATTTTTACAGTTCACCGGCCCTTATTTGTCTCGCTTACTCTGTGGAGAGAAATAATGGCCGAGTCTGACACCCCCCCCCCCCGTTTCTTTTTCTGTAAAGGGAACCGTTGGTGATGACGTCATATAAGGTTGTTCTAATTATAACAATATGATAGTAATCATCCATTGCTATTATAATAAATTATTGTTAGATTTAGATTATTATAGACTGCAGGACGCTTATGGAAGGTGTGAAATATATAAAGGTTTGTTCGGTAAACAGGTAGAATTATGCATAAACGGGAGGATAATATTAAAATGGGCCTCGAACAAATATGGTTTTAGAGTATAGACAGGCTTCAGGCGGATCGGGACAGTGCTTAGTGGCGGTTTTTTTCCTGTTCATTAAATGCTTAGAATCTCACGATCACCTGAGCAACTGTTAGCTTCTAAGAAGCACTCTGATCGAGTTAGTTGCTGTTATTGGGCCTAAGTGTAGGATAATAACATTTGTTTGCCATGTAGCACGCGTGAAATACATATACAGTAAAACCTGACTATAACGGAACCGCAAGGGACCGAAATGGTTTTTTTTTCCGTTTTATGAAGGTTCCGTTTAATACAGGTATACTTGAAGTTTGGATCATCGGGACACCAGATCCTCAGGACTGTCAAGGTCTTCCGCTAAAGACAGGTTTCCGTTATGCACGGGTTCCGTTTAAGACAGGTTTTACTGTTTTTCAGTCGGTAAGTCTTAGGCGTAGATTTCAGAAAAACTTTTTAGCCTAATGTATGTGGTTGTTGATTGCGTTCTTCTTGCTCAGGGTGTGATCTTATGAACGCGATGTTGCTCATTCTGGTTCCATAAAAAGCGGGAATTTCTCTGACAGCTGTGCAGTTATTAGCCTCTAAAAATAATTTTGCTTCGTGGAGTTCTGGGCGGTTTCATGCTACTTGTGTTCGCGTGTCGAAGGCTAAATTGAATTTCTTACTAGGCTCGTATCTTTTTTCACTTCAACAGCTCACTAAGCTGTGTGCTAAGTTCTTAGCCCTGCGGCTCTCGACAAGAAGCGTGGTCTGCTACACAACAGAACGATTTATTCTCTGTTGCTTACCCTGTACTTCTATCTCTTCACTTCCAGCTTCCCTAAATCATTCCTTACACATTCCATCATTCTCAACGTTTTCAGTACTTCTGGCTTCTTTCAAAGATTTTGTTAGTATTTCCTGTTTGATCAACTCTTAACCACATGCTCCAGTCACTCCAAACTCTGAATATCCGCTACCAGAACAAGTGTTTTATAAAGGATGGCGCAAAAGCCACGTAACACTAAATTTTAACAACACAAAGGACGTACATAAGACAATTCCGTCGTCTGTGTGACACGTGCAAGCGTCGGGAAGGACTTAGAGATGCGTCAATGTTGGAGGAAGACACTCTGAACGTTTCAGGTAGTCAATAAATGTTAAGTATCGTGTCAGTAAATTGCGATTAATATGTCGCCTGCAGTGTCAGGTGACTTCTGCAACACCCTGTATAATTTCCTCACTTCCCCAGTGTTTTTGATTCTTCACGCAACTTTCTTAGTTAATGACCATTATATCTTACCCCCAAAATTTCCTGTCCCATGTATTTGACTGTACCAGTTGAATTTCCGATCCTTCAAACACACGACGATCAAGACACACGTGAACTTGTCTGCTATGCAGCAGAAAAGTCATGTAGCAGGTTAATTGTTACGGAAGCAATAAAACTAACAGAGCGGCGTCCATCCCAAATCCCTTATCTAAGCAGCCCGATAATACAGAATTAGGGGAGTGGTGTGCTGGACCCTTCAGCATCGTAACAATGAACAGCTGTAAGACAAGAAGAAGCATTTGAAATCTGTGATCTTCTGGGTAATTACACGGCGTCGTGTGGTAATTATTTACCGACGTTTCGGGACAACGTATCGGTCCCATCTTCACTGGTCAAGATACCGAGTAGGTATCCAAGGTAGGTATCCTAGTAGGTATCCTACTCGGTGTCTTGACCCGTGAAGATGGGACCGATAAGTTGTCCCGAAACGTCGGTAAATAATTACAACACGACGCCGTGTAATTACCCAGAAGACCACAGATTTAATCAACATCGCGGCGGAAGCCTGAAATCTAGGGAAGAAGAAGCATTTGATTCAAAAATTGCGAGCGTGGTGGATCCCGGCGTAGCTCAGTCGGTATAGTGACTCGGCTACTAGCTGGTTCGATTCCTGTAAGGTGCAAGGCTGTGAGGCTCGCCCATCCTTCTATTCAATGGGTGCCGTGGGACGTTTCCACGGAGTTAAGGCGGCCAGAGCGTGAAGATGATTTCTAACTTCCATCTAGTGTTGAGGCTAAGAATGCCTGGGACTGTACTTCCACTCGCCCATTATGAATTCATTTCGTGCATTACCTTTATTGAAACGTGACTGCGATTACGTATCTTTTCGTCTATGACGAAACTTTTTTAATCAATTAATTAACTAATTTATTTAAGTTGTCCCAGAGAGAGGCTATACGCAGGTTTATCGAGGTCGTTGTCAGTTATTGCAGGCACATAAACAGGATAGATGATGGACTAAGCTCGACAGCTTGTATTAATGTCAGCAATATCCATGCACTAAAAATATTGAATTGTGTGGGGAATGTGCAGCAGAAATTTCTTGTTCAGATTTTCCTTTCGTCGGAGATAATTTCAGCAACGTGTGTGTGCTTTGTTTAAGAAACTGGCTACTTCCTAATTACGGGACAGTGTTCGAGCCTTGATCTAACTTTTGTAGACACGTCCTGTATTTGTGACACCGTTGGTGTGACGGTGTTTGAGCCTTGATCTAACTTTTGTAGACACGCCCTGTATTTGTGACACCGTTGGTGTGACGGTGTTCGAGCCTTGATCTAACTTTTGTAGACACGTCCTGTATTTGTGACACCGTTGGTGTGACGGTGTTCGAGCCTTGATCTAACTTTTGTAGACACGTCCTGTATTTGTGACACCGTTGGTGTGACGGTGTTTGAGCCTTGATCTAACTTTTGTAGACACGCCCTGTATTTGTGACACCGCTGGTGTGACAGTGTTCGAGACTTGATCTAACTTTTGTAGACACGCCCTGTATTTGTGACACCGCTGGTGTGACAGTGTTCGAAACTTGATCTAACTTTTGTAGACACGCCCTGTATTTGTGACACCGCTGGTGTGACGGTGTTCGAGCCTTGATCTAACTTTTGTAGACACGCCCTGTATTTGTGACACCGCTGGTGTGACGGTGTTCGAGCCTTGATCTAACTTTTGTAGACACGCTCTGTATTTGTGACACCGCTGGTGTGACAGTGTTCGAGCCTTGATCTAACTTTTGTAGACACGTCCTGTATTTGTGACACCGTTGGTGTGACGGTGTTCGAGCCTTGATCTAACTTTTGTAGACACGTCCTGTATTTGTGACACCGTTGGTGTGACGGTGTTTGAGCCTTGATCTAACTTTTGTAGACACGCCCTGTATTTGTGACACCGCTGGTGTGACAGTGTTCGAGACTTGATCTAACTTTTGTAGACACGCCCTGTATTTGTGACACCGCTGGTGTGACAGTGTTCGAAACTTGATCTAACTTTTGTAGACACGCCCTGTATTTGTGACACCGCTGGTGTGACGGTGTTCGAGCCTTGATCTAACTTTTGTAGACACGCCCTGTATTTGTGACACCGCTGGTGTGACGGTGTTCGAGCCTTGATCTAACTTTTGTAGACACGCTCTGTATTTGTGACACCGCTGGTGTGACAGTGTTCGAGACTTGATCTAACTTTTGTAGACACGCCCTGTATTTGTGACACCGCTGGTGTGACAGTGTTCGAGCCTTGATCTAACTTTTGTAGACACGCCCTGTATTTGTGACACCGCTGGTGTGACGGTGTTCGAGCCTTGATCTAACTTTTGTAGACACGCTCTGTATTTGTGACACCGCTGGTGTGACAGTGTTCGAGACTTGATCTAACTTTTGTAGACACGCCCTGTATTTGTGACACCGCTGGTGTGACGGTGTTCGAGCCTTGATCTAACTTTTGTAGACACGCTCTGTATTTGTGACACCGCTGGTGTGACAGTGTTCGAGACTTGATCTAACTTTTGTAGACACGCCCTGTATTTGTGACACCGCTGGTGTGACAGTGTTCGAGACTTGATCTAACTTTTGTAGACACGCCCTGTATTTGTGACACCGCTGCTGTGACAGTGTTCGAGACTTGATCTAACTTTTGTAGACACGCCCTGTATTTGTGACACCGCTGGTGTGACGGTGTTCGAGCCTTGATCTAACTTTTGTAGACACGCTCTGTATTTGTGACACCGCTGGTGTGACAGTGTTCGAGACTTGATCTAACTTTTGTAGACACGCCCTGTATTTGTGACACCGCTGGTGTGACAGTGTTCGAGACTTGATCTAACTTTTGTAGACACGCCCTGTATTTGTGACACCGCTGCTGTGACAGTGTTCGAGACTAGATCTAACTTTTGTAGACACGCCCTGTATTTGTGACACCGCTGGTGTGACAGTGTTCGAGACTTGATCTAACTTTTGTAGACACGCTCTGTATTTGTGACACCGCTGGTGTGACAGTGTTCGAGCCTTGATCTAACTTTTGTAGACACGCCCTGTATTTGTGACACCGCTGGTGTGACAGTGTTCGAGCCTTGATCTAACTTTTGTAGACACGCCCTGTATTTGTGACACCACTGGTGTGACAGTGTTCGAGACTTGATCTAACTTTTGTAGACACGCCCTGTATTTGTGACACCGCTGGTGTGACAGTGTTCGAGACTTGATCTAACTTTTGTAGACATGCCCTGTATTTGTGACACCGCTGGTGTGACAGTGTTCGAAACTTGATCTAACTTTTGTAGACACGTCCTGTATTTGTGACACCGCTGGTGTGACGGTGTTCGAGCCTTGATCTAACTTTTGTAGACACGCCCTGTATTTGTGACACCGCTGGTGTGACGGTGTTCGAGCCTTGATCTAACTTTTGTAGACACGCTCTGTATTTGTGACACCGCTGGTGTGACAGTGTTCGAGCCTTGATCTAACTTTTGTAGACACGCCCTGTATTTGTGACACCGCTGGTGTGACAGTGTTCGAGACTTGATCTAACTTTTGTAGACACGCCCTGTATTTGTGACACCGCTGGTGTGACAGTGTTCGAGCCTTGATCTAACTTTTGTAGACACGCCCTCTATTTGTGACACCGCTGGTGTGACAGTGTTCGAGCCTTGATCTAACTTTTGTAGACACGCCCTGTATTTGTGACACTGCTGGTGTGACAGTGTTCGAGCCTTGATCTAACTTTTGTAGACACGCCCTGTATTTGTGACACTGCTGGTGTGACAGTGTTCGAGCCTTGATCTAACTTTTGTAGACACGCCCTGTATTTGTGACACCGCTGGTGTGACAGTGTTCGAGACTTGATCTAACTTTTGTAGACACGCCCTGTATTTGTGACACCGCTGGTGTGACAGTGTTCGAGACTTGATCTAACTTTTGTAGACACGCCCTGTATTTGTGACACCGCTGGTGTCCACTAACAACCCTCGCAAACATTTAACCATGTCATACAGTTAACAGCTAACTGTTGTTCTCTAGGTGCGCTAAAAACAGCGAAGTCCCATGCAGAGTTGCGGCCACCAAAACCTGCTTCATAATCAGGATCATAAAAAACCGGTTGCGAAACCCCGACCTACCAGATGGGAGTCATGTCCAGCCGTGTTTATTTACTTCAGCTGTTGATCTGAAATACGGTAGCAGTGATCGAAACACGTACGGGCGCTTTTGAGTACGTGTTTCGATGCAAGGTAGCTGGAACCGTAAGTGGTATATCTGTCAGTGTGTGGAGAGTTCGTCTTGGAATGGCTGCGACACTGTTACACACATCGCCTATATGAAAATCATTTAGACTAGGGACACAACCGCAATTGCCAGCATAATAGCAGTATTTATTATTATTATTATTATTATTATTATTATTATTATTATTATTGTAAGGACAGACAAATGTCTGATATCAGGAAAGTTTTTCAGTGTCGAATGTCACAAATTACGGGACAGCCTTCTGATCGCTGTTCATCTAATAACATAATTTTGTCCAACTGCGATGTTGAATAGCTCGGTATTTTTATAGTGACCATACTGATAGTTTCTTAGCTGTTCAAGAAATTTTTTTTTACAATGGCTCGACAGCCCCTTGGGGGCCTAGGCCGCCTCATGTTTCGAGGCTTCAAGATCACACTTTTTAGACACACCACACTCCGTAGGACTCCTCTGGACGAGTGATCAGCCCGACGCAGAGACCTCTACCTGACAACACACAACACTCAAGGCTTCACGATCACACTCAGACACACCACACTCGGTAGAACTCCTCTGGACGAGTGATCAGCCCGTCGCAGAGACCTCTACCTGACAACACACAACACTCAAGGCTTCACGATCACACTCAGACACACCACACTCGGTAGAACTCCTCTGGACGAGTGATCAGCCCGTCGCAGAGACCTCTACCTGACAACACACAACACTCAAGGCTTCACGATCACACTCAGACACACCACACTCGGTAGAACTCCTCTGGACGAGTGATCAGCCCGTCGCAGAGACCTCTACCTGACAACACACAACACTCAAGGCTTCACGATCACACTCAGACACACCACACTCGGTAGAACTCCTCTGGACGAGTGATCAGCCCGTCGCAGAGACCTCTACCTGACAACACACAACACTCAAGGCTTCACGATCACACTCAGACACACCACACTCGGTAGGACTCCTGGACGAGTGATCAGCCCGTCGCAGAGACCTCTACCTGACAACACACAACACTCAAGGCTTCACGATCACACTCAGACACACACACTCGGTAGAACTCCTCTGGACGAGTGATCAGCCCGACGCAGAGACCTCTACCTGACAACACACAACACTCAAGGCTTCACGATCACACTCAGACACACCACACTCGGTAGAACTCCTCTGGACGAGTGATCAGCCCGTCGCAGAGACCTCTACCTGACAACACACAACACTCAAGGCTTCACGATCACACTCAGACACACCACACTCGGTAGAACTCCTCTGGACGAGTGATCAGCCCATCGCAGAGACCTCTACCTGACAACACACAACACTCAAGGCTTCACGATCACACTCAGACACACCACACTCGGTAGAACTCCTCTGGACGAGTGATCAGCCCGACGCAGAGACCTCTACCTGACAACACACAACACTCAAGGCTTCACGGTCACACTCAGACACACCACACTCGGTAGAACTCCTCTGGACGAGTGATCAGCCCGACGCAGAGACCTCTACCTGACAACACACAACACTCAAGGCTTCACGATCACACTCAGACACACCACACTCGGTAGAACTCCTCTGGACGAGTGATCAGCCCGACGCAGAGACCTCTACCTGACAACACACAACACTCAAGGCTTCACGATCACACTCAGACACACCACACTCGGTAGAACTCCTCTGGACGAGTGATCAGCCCGTCGCAGAGACCTCTACCTGACAACACACAACACTCAAGGCTTCACGATCACACTCAGACACACCACACTCGGTAGAACTCCTCTGGACGAGTGATCAGCCCGTCGCAGAGACCTCTACCTGACAACACACAACACTCAAGGCTTCACGATCACACTCAGACACACCACACTCGGTAGGACTCCTCTGGACGAGTGACCGGCCCGTCGCAGAGACCTCTACCTGACAACACACAACACTCACAAGAGACAGACATCCATGCCCCCGGCGGGATTCGAACCCGCAATCCCAGTAAGCGAGCGGCCGAAGACCCACGCCTTAGACCGCACGGCCACTACGATCGGCGATTTCCTGTATTAGAGGAACCCTAATTGTTTACAACAGCCCATCTCCCTATCCTGAACCAAACGAATTCAGTCCTCAAAACTTGTCGTTATGACTTTACACGTAACCAAAATTCTCGTGACGTAGAAAACAATTTTTTTTGGGGGGGGGGGGGGGATTCTTCGTCAGACTGCTATGAAATATCATCCAGTCATACATAAGGCTTTATCATCTATGACATACACTGTGCCAAAGACGCCCCAGAAGGCGCCTAAATGACACATTTTCCTACCAATGAAATATTACGCCTGTGTAATGTATTTTGTACCTTATTAAATCGAAAAGCAAAGCACATGTATCATGTCTTATTGAAAAACTTTAGGTGTTTTTCTAAAAGCAGTACCAAATTTCTATTTAGGTAGCTGACCCATCTTGAGGCTTTACATTTGATTGATGTATGTTTTTCCCTCCTTTGAGTTGTGTGTGCGTGAGCGGAGTTTATTTCTATTTCCGCTAATTGCCGGTGCTTGGCTGAAGATGCGGTATTTGAGGCACGCATGCGCGATGAGAAATGTGTGGCTGGGGCTGACGGATTGCCGGGCCGAGGGCCAACATTCTGCCGCCCCTGTCTCGCTCACAACCCCTCAGGGTTCGGAACTGTGCCTCCACACCGTCTGACAGATAAGTGACTAATGACAATTGACCGTGAAGGTTCGACAGCTCTAAGTGTTTCCAAGTTCTTAAGGTCTTCCGGGATGTGATGCCATACGTGGCTACGCTGAATACAAACATAAGGTTTCTCCGAAACTTTGGTACTTATATACCAATGTATACGGTGTCATATTGCAGAATACTTTAATATTAACAGTCTCATTTTCGTGTAGTAAACAAACACTATTTTCATACAGGCTTTTAGTCTATAGCCTATGTCAGTGGTTGCTAAAATGTGTTTTGTGGATCGCAAGGGATCCGTGACCATTTCCCAGGGGATCCGTGGATACATTTCTGTAATGGCTGCCTTGAATTTTACTTATCTTTTAATTAAAGGAGTAATGTTTTGTTAAAAATAATTTAATTGCGATGTATTTATTTCGTATGACCGTTAGAATATCTAATTCAAAAACTTCCTGTACCCACGAAGTGAGCGACGATCAGTTTAATTAAGGTCAAATCATGCCATGCTAGTGGTGTGTATTCGTAGCTTATTAAATTCAGTTTTGAGATATAAATTTTATATTTTGGATACCTATCATACGGACAGTCTATATTTACGTGAGCAAGAATGTGAGGATTCGTGGTTATTTTACGAAGCCAAAAGGGGGTCCGCGAGCAAAAAGAGTTTGGGAAACACTGGCCTGTAGTAAAAATATTGAGTTTATTGTCTCTCGTCCTAATATCATGTACCAGCTGACACGACTAAGACATATCGAAATAAATGTAAATAATATGATAGTAATTAACCTAACTATAAGGAGCGGAAAATGTAGCAATAATCTGAACACCAAAGCACAAAGTGTTTTAACATGTGTGATCTTAGGAACCATTACTGTCGCAACACACAGTAAACCTATAAAGACTAAAGTTACCCAGAATTATGTTTGAAGATTCAGCTCGTACCGTGCAGTAAACACACACCGTCTCGGTTATACAAACCAATCAGTTAATGTTGTACAGTGAAATAATCGCTCTTTGTTCTAAGATCCACACAAAACACATAAATACAGTCCGTACCGCGCAGTAAACACACTCCGTCTCAGTTATACAAACCAGTCAGTTAATGTTGTACAGTGAAATAATCGCTCTTTGTTCTGAGATCCACACAAAACACATAAATACAGTCCGTACCGCGCAGTAAACACACTCCGTCTCAGTTATACAAACCAGTCAGTTAATGTTGTACAGTGAAATAATCGCTGTTTGTTCTGAGATCCACACAAAACACATAAATACAGTCCGTACCGCGCAGTAAACACACTCCGTCTCAGTTATACAAACCAGTCAGTTAATGTTGTACAGTGAAATAATCGCTGTTTGTTCTGAGATCCACACAAAACACATAAATACAGTCCGTACCGCGCAGTAAACACACTCCGTCTCAGTTATACAAACCAGTCAGTTAATGTTGTACAGTGAAATAATCGCTGTTTGTTCTGAGATCCACACAAAACACATAAATACAGTCCGTACCGCGCAGTAAACACACTCCGTCTCAGTTATACAAACCAGTCAGTTAATGCTGTACAGTGAAATAATCGCTGTTTGTACTGAGATCCACACAAAACACATAAATACAGTCCGTACCGCGCAGTAAACACACTCCGTCTCAGTTATACAAACCAGTCAGTTAATGCTGTACAGTGAAATAATCGCTGTTTGTTCTGAGATCCACACAAAACACATAAATACAGTCCGTACCGCGCAGTAAACACACTCCGTCTCAGTTATACAAACCAGTCAGTTAATGTTGTACAGTGAAATAATCGCTGTTTGTTCTGAGATCCACACAAAACACATAAATACAGTCCGTACCGCGCAGTAAACACACTCCGTCTCAGTTATACAAACCAGTCAGTTAATGTTGTACAGTGAAATAATCGCTGTTTGTTCTGAGATCCACACAAAACACATAAATACAGCCGTACCGCGCAGTAAACACACTCCGTCTCAGTTATACAAACCAGTCAGTTAATGCTGTACAGTGAAATAATCGCTGTTTGTTCTGAGATCCACACAAAACACATAAATACAGTCCGTACCGCGCAGTAAACACACTCCGTCTCAGTTATACAAACCAGTCAGTTAATGCTGTACAGTGAAATAATCGCTGTTTGTACTGAGATCCACACAAAACACATAAATACAGTCCGTACCGCGCAGTAAACACACTCCGTCTCAGTTATACAAACCAGTCAGTTAATGCTGTACAGTGAAATAATCGCTGTTTGTTCTGAGATCCACACAAAACACATAAATACAGTCCGTACCGCGCAGTAAACACACTCCGTCTCAGTTATACAAACCAGTCAGTTAATGTTGTACAGTGAAATAATCGCTGTTTGTTCTGAGATCCACACAAAACACATAAATACAGTCCGTACCGCGCAGTAAACACACTCCGTCTCAGTTATACAAACCAGTCAGTTAATGTTGTACAGTGAAATAATCGCTGTTTGTTCTGAGATCCACACAAAACACATAAATACAGCCCGTACCGCGCAGTAAACACACTCCGTCTCAGTTATACAAACCAGTCAGTTAATGCTGTACAGTGAAATAATCGCTGTTTGTTCTGAGATCCACACAAAACACATAAATACAGTCCGTACCGCGCAGTAAACACACTCCGTCTCAGTTATACAAACCAGTCAGTTAATGCTGTACAGTGAAATAATCGCTGTTTGTTCTGAGATCCACACAAAACAAATATACTGTGTGGGCAGAACATAAAATTTGTGAATGTTAAACGTGATGGTACATATAGTAACCACTGTGCTTTAAAGGGTTCAGAAAAGTGTCTTACAAAAGACAGTCTTCCTGAACTCCATTTATTCAAGGTTTACTTGAACAAAGAAAGAAATCTAAAGTAATCCATTTTCCGTGCGATAGACTGATTGTACAGTATTTGATCGAACAAATTGCGCAGTCAGTAATAAATAATCAATTGTCACGTTCCTCGTACGTGATTATTTATTATTGATTTGCAATTTGTTGGATCAAATACTGTAAAAGCAAAGAAAACTTAAATCATCATGGTAATATGTTCTGAAATATGTTCAGATTCATATAACAATCTAATTACTTTGGCGTAGCTGACCACAGCAGTGCTTAACATTTGAATGGATCCATTTTGTCTATACTAACATTAAAACATACGTGAGTAATAATTTTTTTATAAAGATTGCTGTCTTTTGGAATGTGACTCTGTGTAATTTGGTAGGCATACAGCTACCGTCGTTTCTGAGAACTCTTTTCTAAGTTCCTCCGAAAAGTTTTTATATATATCTATCAAACTACACGGCGTCACATGCCACATGACCATAATAATGTCACCGCTCTGACAACCTAGAATTTCATACAGTTTAAATTTTATATTATTTGCATCGTGCATTTTTTTACAAATCACAAATTACACACCAACAAAATGCACTATATTTTCACTTTACATTCTATATTCTTCAACCCCTACACATGTTTCGGCCTCCACAAGGCCATCTTCAGGGGGCTCGTAAACTACATTCACTTCACATCCAAAGTTTCTGTCTGCTATCACATTTAGTCCAGTTTCATTGTCACATATATTACAGTTATTTACAATGTCTGTATTTAAAATGATGTGAAGTGAATGTAGTTTACGAGCCCCCTGAAGATGGCCTTGTGAAGGCCGAAACATGTGTAGGGGTTGAAGAATAAAGAATGTAAAGTGAAAATATAGTGCATTTTGTTGGTGTGTAATTTGTGACTCGTACAGTTTGTTGTATTTAGACTGGTCTTGAATCAGTCACATTCGTAATATAATACACTAGTGTTGTCACGTGTTGGACAGTTACGTAATATAATACACTAGTGTTGTCACGTGTTGGACAGTTACGTAATATAATACACTAGTGTTGTCACGTGTTGGACAGTTACGTAATATAATACACTAGTGTTTTCACGTGTTGGACAGTTACGTAATATAATACACTAGTGTTGTCACGTGTTGGACAGTTACGTAATATAATACACTAGTGTTGTCACGTGTTGGACAGTTACGTAATATAATACACTAGTGTTGTCACGTGTTGGACAGTTACGTAATATAATACACTAGTGTTGTCACGTGTTGGACAGTTACGTAATATAATACACTAGTGTTGTCACGTGTTGACAGTTACGTAATATAATACACTAGTGTTGTCACGTGTTGGACAGTTACGTATATAATACACTAGTGTTGTCACGTGTTGGACAGTTACGTAATATAATACACTAGTGTTGTCACGTGTTGGACAGTTACGTAATATAATACACTAGTGTTGTCACGTGTTGGACAGTTACGTAATCCATTTAACGTAGCCGAAATGCCTGTTCCTTACTAGGGCAAAGCTTTCACAGCTCATGTGGCCCTTTTAGACCTCTTATTCTTCTTCTTCTTCTTCCATGGCGTTACAGCCCGGGGTGGGCCAAAGCCTCCTTCTTTTTGGGATTTCATCCCGAAGGTTTCCTGGTCGGTAAGTGTGCGTTCTGTAGTGAGTGACCGGCTCACTGACCGCACAAGTTTTTGCTCGATCCTGATGAGACTGCCAGAGCCATCTGGCAGGCAGTCAGGAGACTTGGGTGAGAAATGGCCGCTTGAATTTTGCTTACGGACATTACTAGTTCTATTCATGCCCGTAAGGTTCTTTTACATGCCGTAAATCTACGACATGGGACCGACGGCTTTACTTCCCCTCCGAAGGAAGTGGTGCTACGGATTTTTATCACCCTTAAAAGTCCAGTCGGTCGGGATCGAACCCGCGAACCTTGGGTCCAGTTGCGAGCACGCTGACCACTAGTCCACCGAGGGCGACCCTTTTAAACCTCATTCCTTGCAAAGTTCTTTCCAGTTCTGTTCACAACTGTATTATATATAGATACATCACCTATTTAGATGCCATTATCTCTCCGTACCTTCTATAATCGATACACATGTAGCTTGCCTCTTTGCTTATTAAGCTTCATTTTTTTCCCCCAATGACTCGACAGCCCCTTGGGGGCCTAGGCCGCCTCAATTTTCGACGCTTCACGATCATACTTTTTAGACACACCACACTCGGTAGGACCCCTCTGGACGAGTGATCAGCCCGTCGCAGAGACCTCTACCTAACAACACACAACACTCACAACAGACAGACATCCATGCCCTAGGCGGTATTCGAACCCACAATCCCAGTAAGCGAACGTCTGTAGACCCACGCCTTAGACCGCGCGGTCACTGGGTCCGTTTGACTTCATTCGTTACGTCGGTTTCATTCACCGGCAAAATGCGTCGCTCCTGCCCGGGTCACAGTCAAGCAGTCGGCTGGCGCGCGGTCGTCTGCGGGCGGGACGCAGCAACGACTTGCCGGTGAGTGCAGGCGTCAGGCCGTCAGGCACAGTGGACAGGCACAGTGCTGCTTTCTGCCGCGTGCTGTGTGCCTTCTGGTGCACACTGCGTCTTGAGACGAGATCTTCGCAGCCGTAAAGCCGTCACTGCTGTCAATAGCTCCATGTAGAAGAGCCTTCCTTGAAAAACCAACAGCTCAACTAGTCAACAAATTCCCCGTGGTGTGTATAACCCGAAGGTTCATTACCGTGTTCAACAACAGCCCGTCATTTTTCCTTATCCTGAGCCAGATGAATCCAGTCGATGTCATCCGATCCTGTTACTGTAATATCAATTTTAAAATTATCTTATCGTCTAAAATTATGTCCTCCAAGTGGTCTCTTTCCCACAGGTTTCGTTACCAAATCTCGTACATACCTCTCCTCTCTCCCATGCGTGCTACATGCCGCGACCCTCTTTTTCTCCGTGATCAGATCATCCTATAAGATTTTTGCGTGTATCAGAAATCATTAGCTTCTCATTGCGCGGTTTTTCCATCCTCCTGTCATTTCCTGCCACTTAGACCCAAATATCTTCCTCAGCCACCCGATCTTTGGAAAGCTTTAAAATGTGACAGACCAAGTTTTACACCCATATAAAACAACAGGAAAGTTTATATTTCTGTGTATTAAATCTTTATGTTGTTAGTGACGTCAAATATACCGCAAATAAAGATACTCTGCAATTATTTACCATCGTTTGTATGGATGCCTTTCTCTTCAAGATCTCTGGCGGGATTCTTTTCTCTGTGTTACGTTGCAAATGTTTACATGTGGCTAAGGAATACCAACCAGTTGCTTTGAAGATAGAATTCGACATTTCTGTTGTCTTATTGAATGCCTGAGAACAGTTGTGGATTGATTACGCTGGTTCCTGTAGGAATGTTAACAAGTGTGGATGTTCCTCGGGCGGTGAATGACAGAAGCCGTCATGTGGAAACATAACCTCAAACTGGTTCGAAAGCTCACGGCTTCAACGCAACATCCGAATTCCATTTGTAATTCTCAATAAATTGGAACATGTTCTAAGTAGGAAATTTTCTTGCTTCGATACATTGCACGATCTATAAAATCTTGCCATGTACAGATGTCTCGTGAAGAATTCTGCTGTTGTGCAGGTTGTCTCGTGGAAGAAGTTCTGCTGTTGTGCAGGGTTGTCTCGTGGAAGAAGTTCTGCTGTTTGTGCAGGGTTGTCTCGTGGAAGAAGTTCTGCTGTTGTACAGGGTTGTCTCGTGGAAGAAGTTCTGCTGTTTATACAGATTGTCGTGGAAGAAGTCTGCTGTTTGTGCAGGTTGTCTGGTGGAAGAAGTTCTGCTGGTTGTACAGGGTTGTCTCGTGGAAGAAGTTCTTGCTGTTTAAACAGGTTGTCTGGTGGAAGAAGTTCTGCTGGTTGTACAGGGTTGTCTGGTGGAAGAAGTTCTGCTGTTTATACAGGTTGTCTCGTGGAAGAAGTTCTGCTGTTTATACAGGTTGTCTGGTGGAAGAAGTTCTGCTGTTTGTGCAGGGTTGTCTCGTGGAAGAAGTTCTGCTGGCTGTACAGGGTTGTCTCGTGGAAGAAGTTCTGCTGTTTATACAGGTTGTCTGGTGGAAGAAGTTCTGCTGGTTGTACAGGGTTGTCTGTGGAAGAAGTTCTGCTGTTTATACAGGTTGTCTGGTGGAAGAAGTTCTGCTGTTTGTGCAGGGTTGTCTGTGGAAGAAGTTCTGCTGGTTGTACAGGGTTGTCTCGTGGAAAGTTTCTGCTGTTTATACAGGTATGTCTCGTGAAAGCAGTTCTGCTGGTTGTACAGGGATGTCTCGTGGAAGAAGTTTCTGCTGTTATACAGGTTGTCTCGTGGAAGAAGTTCTGCTGTTGTACAGGGTTGTCTCGTGGAAGAAGTTTCTGCTGTTTATACAGGTTGTCTCGTGGAAGAAGTTCTGCTGTTTATACAGGTTGTCTCGTGGAAGAAGTTCTGCTGGTTGTACAGGGTTGTCTCGTGGAAGAAGTTCTGCTGTTTATACAGGTTGTCTGGTGGAAGAAGTTCTGCTGTTTGTACGGGATTGACTGTTGGAAGAAGGTCTCATGGTTCCCATGAAGCTTTCTGATATCTGTAACCGAGACCAACATCTCTCCATCCTTTTCATCTAACAATATGAATTACAGAAATAGCAAATGTGTCTAATATTAATCCTTCAGTGCAGGCCTCGGTGCACCGTACGGACCTTTAATTCTTCACCTGCTGCCGACCTCGGTGTACAGTACGGTGGTGAACACATGTTAGGATAGTATAATATTAAAACCTCTCCATCCTGGGCAATAGATCGAATTGAAACCCCGGCCTTTCTGAAGGGTGAATTATAGTGTTAATTGTTTTATTATTAATTTCTGGTAGCCGGGAATTTATAAAAATACATGTGAAGATACGGGTTGGTTTTCGGACATGGTTGTGCTCATATATTGTGATGATATTATATCTGTCGTGTAGAAAGCTTTACGCGAGAGAACTATTCTTTTTCGACAGAATTTTGTAGAAGATGCCTAGAATAACGCGAACCTGGCACGGGTCCCATTACAGACCAGCTGAAATTTTCATTTTCCAAACAATCTGGTGGAAAATTTCTCTTAGGACTATGATTATATGCCTTATAAATTCTACGTTGTGTCGTAAGTCTTACGGGTATGTTAATACTATGATTATATGCCTTATAAATTCTACGTTGTGGCGTAAGTCTTACGGAGTATGTTAAAACTATGATTATATACCTTATAAATTCTACGTTGTGTCGTAAGTCTTACGGGGTATGTTAGAACTATGATTATATGCCTTATAATTCTACGTTGTGTCGTAAGTCTTACGGAGTATGTTAAAACTATGATTATATACCTTATAAATTCTACGTTGTGTCGTAAGTCTTACGGCGTATGTTAGAACTATGATTATATGCCTTATAAATTCTGCGTTGTGTCGTAAGTCTTACGGAGTATGTTAAAACTATGATTATATGCCTTATAAATTCTACGTTGTGTCGTAAGTCTTACGGGGTATGTTAAAACTATGATTATATGCCTTATAATTGTACGTTGTGTCGTAAGTCTTACGGTATGTTAAAACTATGATTATATGCCTTATAAATTGTACGTTATGTCGTAAGTCTTACGGGTATGTTAAAATATGATTATATGCCTTATAAATTTACGTTGTGTCGTAAGTCTTACGGGTAGTTAAAACTATGATTATATGCCTTATAAATTCTACGTTGTGTCGTAAGTCTTACGGGGTATGTTAAAAATATGATTATATGCCTTATAAATTTACGTTTGTCGTAAGTCTTACGGGTATGTTAAAACTATGATTATATGCCTTATAAATTCTACTTGTGTCGTAAGTCTTACGGGTATGTTAAAACTATGATTATATGCCTTATAAATTGTACGTTATGTCGTAAGTCTTACGGGTATGTTAAAACTATGATTATATGCCTTATAAATTGTACGTTATGTCGTAAGTCTTACGGGGTATGTTAAAACTATGATTATATGCCTTATAAATTGTACGTTGTGTCGTAAGTCTTACGGGTATGTTAAAACTATGATTATATGCCTTATAAATTCTACATTGTGTCGTAAGTCTTACGGGGTATGTTAAAACTATGATTATATGCCTTATAAATTGTACGTTATGTCGTAAGTCTTACGGGTATGTTAAAACTAATGATTATATGCCTTATAAATTGTACGTTATTCGTAAGTCTTACGGGGTATGTTAAAACTATGATTATATGATAAGCTTATATCTTAATCTCGGGTATTTCTAGATAGCCTTATAAATCGTTTAAGTCTTACGAGTATGTTAAAACTATGATATATGCCTTATAAATTCTACATTGTGTCGTAAGTCTTACGGGTATGTTAAAACTATGATTATATGCCTTATAAATTCTACGTTGTGTCGTAAGATCAATTAAGTGTTACGGGTATGACACGACGTCGTTGATTGAGTGATTCTTGATTTTTCGAAGAATCTTATTTCCTTCAGCTTCGAGGTCAAGCAGGGTTGTTGGACTGCCTGACCCTGAAGTGGAGAGCTTGTTATCTTCGGCAGTATCGCTGTGGGAATTTCGAAACCTCGCAAGCTTATAAAGTGTTGTTACGTTGTGCTGTTTTGAATTAAATATTGTGTCTGCATTGTGTTCGAACACAATTTATCTGTATTCTCTTTAATGTCGGTCGCTGTTCGTAAAATCGAGCTGTTTGTCTCTGTAAACCACCCGTTTTATTATTAACACATTTTGCCTTCCAACACGCACATCACACACACATTTAATTTTTGTGTTTTAGAATGTATTTACAAAAAAAAAAAATAAATCAGTATCTGAGATCTGCGTTCTTCTGGGATACTACGCGGCGTCTTGTGGTAATTGTTTACCGATGTTTCGGGACAACGTATCGGTCCCATCTTCAAAGGTAAAGAGTCGGAGGAGAGAAGAAAGTTTCTGTCCAGAGACAAGTACATTCTATTTATTGTATGGAAATACATGTTTCGACGTATATCAGGTCATCCTCAGGCTTACAGTTGGTTTTTAAAACATATTTAGGAAGAAATATATACATTATGTACGTAAGTCCGTAAAATGCAGTTAAAGTTGTTAAAATTGTGAACCTGAAGATGACCTGATATGGTAAAGGTAAAGGTAAAGCGGTCCCATTACAGGCCTAAGAAGGCCCTTAGGGCTCCAGGAGGTCGAGGCTCCCAGGTTTTTAGACAATCGGCACATGAAGGTGGTAAGGTTGTCAGCCCTACGCACCGGCCGCCTTTACCCCCAGGAAAGATTCCTGGAACTCATTTCTGTTAGAGGCTGAGTCGACCCCCAGGGCCATAGTGCAACCGAAACGATTATGTCAATGGAAAATTCCAATGACACCATCGGGAATCGAATCCGCGACATTCCGGTTTGTAGCGTAGTGCCTCAACCAACTGCGCCACCGCGTGCCCTGAAGATGACCTGATATAGGTCGAAAAATGAAGTTCTATATAATAAATAGGATTTAACTGTGTTTGGACAGATAGGCCTACTGTTTTATATTTTGTACTAGTAAGAACAGGGGCGTGCGGTGGCGTAGTTGGTTGAGGCACTACGCTACAAACCGGAACGTCGGAGGTTCGATTCCGATGGTGTCACTGGAATTTTTCATTGACATAATCGTTTCGGTCGCACTATGGCCCTGGGGTCTACTCAGCTTCTAACAGAAATGAGTACCAGGAATCTTTCCTGGGGGGTAAAGGCGGCCGGTGTGTAGGGCTGACAACCTTACCACCTTCATGTGCCGATTGTCTAAAAACCTGGTAGCCTCAACCTCCTGGAGCCCTAAGGGCCTGTATGGGGTTGCTTTACCTTTACCTTGTACTATTAGCAACACAAAGGGATGGCTTTCTTTTTTAGAAAAAAAGCTTTAGTTCCTTGTACGGCATTAACCGGTTGGTTTTTGTGATAGAAACGGATTGTGAGCTGTTGGGGGGGGGGGGGGGCTGGACTTTTACGTATTATTTAATTTCCGGCTTCGAAAGATTAATGCAAGTGGACTGGCCGTGAGAAGAGCTGGCTCCTGATCATGTCCGCCTGTACCCTTAATTCAGATCAAGAGAGCGGCAAACACGCGACAAACCTGGTCCCTTCCCCCCCCCCCGCCCCCCCACGGTTTCTTAAACCTTTTTCCGAACAGCGCTCTTGCATTAGGATCAATTTCACTGGAATAATTAACGAAGAGCTTGACAAAGTTGAACCCAATTCTGTTCTGATTTCAAGTCATGTTGCGTTAAAAAAAAGTTTTAAGTGTTTTCTTTCTGAACTCTTAATGGGCGTCATGGGTGGTGTGTGGGTAGGGGGGGGGGCAGTTGTTCTAATTGTGACGTCATAGGGCAGTAACTTCAGTCGGCCGAATCTAAATTCTGTACGGATTCGCCGTCAGCGACAAATGACGAAGTCTTCATTCCATTTCTTATGCCATCTGTCCACAGATTGTTATGGAATGAGGGCGTAAGAGGGAGGGCTGTCTCTTGTTATCCACATATACAGGGTATACACAAAAGAATGGTGCGGTTTCCCTTTATTCACCATTGAAACCGCACCATTATTTTGTGTATACCCTGTATTATGTACAAAACTGTATCAGTAATTGTACAACTGTACAAGTAATTGTCCAGATTTGTATGATACAGAATCTGGATTTCATTAACATCTGCAATTCTTTTTTCGATGATTAAATGTAAATTTGCCATTGTGCTTAATTACGTACCACACTATGAAGGCGTGTGAGGTAGTGGATGTATAGCTGCACACATTCTTGACCTCATCACTGTATGGAGGTAAGAGGTTAGCTTCATGCCTCGTCGTAAACGCCACGTAAAGAAACGCCCTTTATTACTCGTATACTTGAAAGTCTGTTGATTGAAATGCTTTTTATCATAAATGTTGCGTGCTTTTGGTGCATGGCAAAGGTACTGTTATCGACTGACGAGCACAGCTTGACCTTGGCACTGGGACGCAGAGAGGTAGGTCAAACCTTTAGGTGTTTATGAGCAGTAGTTCATGTTTTTAAAAATACACGGAGTTGAAGTGCAGTTGTGTCGTGTGCATGCGAATTAATATTATTTTCTGTTGTCTTTCGTATAAACTGAACATTTAACAAAGGGCGGACAAGTTTAAAGTTATGTAGACGTCTATGATGTGATTTAGGACTGTGTTTTTTGTCAGGAAGTTTAGCCCGGAGATAAGGGACCTTACCCATGCCTCAAAGTCAAAGCTGTTGTCGTCATTCTAATGAACATTTATCGGGAAATGGAAACACCTTCGTTCTCCGGAATTTTTATTACCCACCTACCAGACTGTACGGTGTTCTGTCTGTTCCAGGTTTGGTTCCAGAACGCGAGGGCCAAATGGCGAAGGATGATGATCAAGCAGGAAGGCAAATCGGGCGAGAAATGTCCTGGGACGGAATCCGGCAACACGTTGGGGGATATGGAGTCTTTCCAGCCTCATGGACCCGGAACTGTGGGCCCCGAGTTCCACCAGCAGCAAATTCCTCCTCATAGCCCTCACTTCGTTCTGGGCAGTTCATCACCTGCGCCACTAGAGTGCTCCTAATGCGCATGCGCGAGTGACAGTTCAACATTGTTCTTCAGTCGAGACTCGACTGTAGACACTTGACCGTATCTCTTGTGGTTTAATTACAGTGAAGCCAGCCCCTCGCATGCTCTCTATACGGAAAGAACGGCTGCACAGTTCAAGCGCATATTGCGTCAGGCCTATCCATCTGTCACGTTGTACCATACAGCCTCCTGTACCCCTCCATCTAGTACCGGGGTTAGGAATGAGTGGAGGTATACCTCAACTCCCTCATATGCCTTATTGGCGTGGACAGGGAGAGCTTTACCTTTACCTCTGCTATTTAATACATGTATTTGATACAAGAAAGTTAAGTCGTTTCTGTATTCAGAGTGCTGCGTCTGCCTTACAGGTACTTTGCCCCTGTTCCCGCGGCGGTCCACAAGTTACTGGGTAGATAAAAGACATCAGTAAAATTACATTACTTGTACCGTACATTTTTAATTTATATATATATGTTATGCAGACAAATGTACACAGTTTTATGTTATTTAACACAATTTTTATTAAATGTTGCCCAACATGTTTCTAGCCTATATAAGGCTCTCATCTTCAGGGGCTCTTTCGTTGAAATTACAACAGCTATATTATTGGTATATGTGTATATACAGGGCATACACAAAAGAATGGTGCGGTTTCAATTTCCAATTCAATTGAAACCGCACCCTTCTTTTGTGTATGCCCTGTATATATATATATATATATATATATATATATATATTATATGGATTAAGAACAGAAACTGAACGAACAACTATACCACCTAAACTTAAACTGTGCAAAAAACTGGCAAAATAGTTGGCTCTATATATACAAGCACTTAAACATTTTAACTTAGGTACGTTTTAGTATTGTTTTCATATACCAATAACCAGGTACATCTAACGGCTTTTAAGAATTTTATATACCAATAATATAGCTGTTGTAATTTCAACAAAAGAGCCCCTGAAGATGAGCCTTATATAGGCTAGAAACATGTTGGGCACATTTAATAAAATTGTGTTAAATAACATAAAACTGTGTACATTTGTCTGCATAACATATATACATCAGTAAAAGGTGTAAGCAGAGAGTTGCCAGATGTCATTAATTTGCAACTTACGGTATGTGCCCTTCAGATATATTACCTTATAACATTTTTGCATTATACCCATACCCTCATTCAGTGGGTACCGGTAGCTCTTAATGTGGTGACGGGGGGTGACGCTGTTCACTCACCTCCATCTAATTTCGAAGTTAAGAATGAGTGGAACTAAACCTCCACGCTTTATGCCTTCATGGTATGTGTAGGGAAAAAAAAACTTTACCTTTCATAGGCGCGTTCGCAAAATTTGCTAAAGGCGATTATTAGCTTCGATCATGTGTCTGTCTGTCTGTCCGTATGGAACAACTAGGCTCCCACTAGACGGATTTTCATGAAAATTTATATCTAAGTACTTTTTGAAAAATCTGTCGAGAAAATTCAAGTTTCATTAAAATCTGACAACAATAACGGTACTTCACATAAAGACCTATGTACATTTATGATAATATCTCGCTGAATTCTTCTTACAATAAGAAATGTTTCAGACAAAAGTTGTAGAGAAAACCAAAACACATATTTTATGTTCAATAACTTTTTCCCGAAAATCGTGCCGTTTATGAGATAATGTGGAAAAATATGGTAGAGCCAGGCAGGTCACATGACAATATAATACGGCGCATGCGCTTTGCATGCTGGATAACTAAGGCTACAGACACACACTCAGAATATGTAATACTTATTGCTTTTTCACGTCAACAATGGTTACGTGAATGCGCCTCAATATTACGTAAATACTTACATTGCCTGTCTTGTTTCTTTACATTATAATAAAAGAGATGTATATACATCTACATTAAATTTCACAATACATTTGAATATAAATAAAAAAGTCATACCAATCTGGCCACATTTTAAAATGCGTTTGGCTGTTTTTCTATGTTCTGTTTGTATGATGGATAAGTATTTGCCGTGATTTGCGCTTGTAAAAAAAAAAAACTCCGCAGAACCGTTCACAGTTAGCGTCTTAACGTTGGAACCTCCGGAGGTTCCCAGAGTGAATTCAACTTCGACGTCATTCCAGATGGTGAAGTTCCCGGCGGATGTAATGAAAATAAAAAAATACTCCACATTTGTGTTAAGAACAGAAAACTGACGATGAAGCGGGCTCAAAGAAATATTTCCGCTGTTTTTGAAGTGGTGGACTGAAATGGCATTTCTTTTCAGTGAACTGTGCATGCAGCATGCAGGTGACCAATGATTCGTAAGTACGGATGTCATAGGGCCTGCCACGAACTTGAGAGAAACACAAAATTTATAAAATTCAATGATAACATCACGTCTAGTTCACAGTGATTTTTTTCCACAGCTTTATGTTTATCGATAATGGCCTATTAAAATAATTATTTTATAAATCCTAGTTTTTGTGGTATTTAACTCCATTCCCTCTTCATATCCATACACTCCCATCACTAATTGCCTTTATTTCACTAGCTTTCCATCTTTGGATAAAACTTGTGACTTTTCAGCTGAGGAAACCAAAATTGAAAGCAGCTCTTCCGTATTTACACCTCTTGCTTTATATTCCACAGGTCTCTGCTGCCGTTCTCGGATATGAATTTCGCTATCATGATCGAGCCTATGAGCTTTTTCCTTCGATTCTTGCCGGCAGACGCTGAAGTTTTATTCCCCCTACTTCCTTGCATATCCTTACAAATTGACTTCTACAAGTACAGACAATACTGTGGAGTTTGCAGTTGACCTTGGCAGTGGTTTGCGCTGGAGAAAGCCAACCCTCCCTTGTTTTTGACCAGTATTACAGATAAAAATACATCGGGCTGAAGTGCAGTTGTGTTTTGTGCTTGTAAGATAATACAGTTATTTTCTGTAGTGTTTTGTCTGCTTAGAGCTGTGCATTAATTTGACTTCAGGCGATAGAGTCTCATGTTCTTGACAGGAACTGTTTGTTTTCCTCTGACCGTCGTTGCGAGTGTTAAGGGACTGTACCCTTGCTGTGAAGGTCAACTGTATTTTTTGAGTAAGAGACATTACCTTCTCATCAGTCTATTCTGGCGTTATAGATGCATAATTCCTGTTCATTATCCTATTATAGAATAAATTTCATTGAATTTATGCTGAGTCGCCTTCAGAATTCATATTTCAATGCACATTTTAATATATCCTCGCACATAAGTCGGTTTCTTCTAAGATTCAAGATGCTTAAATATAAATTTAAAAACAGAGACGTCTGCTGGACCATAAACTCGCTGCTTATGATGAGTAATGTCTTTTTTTTTTACTTCATTTTACGACTGAAGATGCTTTAGTGTCCTGTTTCATTTACCTTCTGTTTTCAGTTGGCCTAACACCACAGCAGTTTGCATCTGCTCCACTGCTTGGCAAATCAAAATATGTTTCTCGCCATCTCCATCAAGCTAATAGCTACAAGTTATGAAGCCGTTTACTTACCTGTAAAGAATTTAAGAGTTCCAGTAGCTATGAAACGCCAGAAGCCGGCGTACAGCTGGTTGCAAGGAGAAGCCAGCACTGAGAGACATTCAGCTTTGCCTTTCACCAGAAGACCCGGCTTGACCCCTCCGCCTCAGTCATTTAGGGTGTGGCGTGAAGATATTACACATATTTCATCTCTGTTACATAATTTGAAAGTATAAGTAAAAAATGATTACAAAATTTTGATCGCTGAAGACTTTTTAAAGTTGTCACTTGGAAGTTCTTTGAAGACTGGAATTTATCTAAATTCTGTATAAAAATCCAGTTTATACCTCACAGTAAACAACCCGTGTCCATTACAAAGACCGGCCCGATAATGCAGTGTAGGCAAATTTGTTGTGAGAATCATACCGACCAAGTAAACGCACTCTGATGGGTTAAAAATGCAGTTTTTAAGTCACAAAATATTATTTATACAGGGTTATAATTTTATGAGGCTGCGTAAGTTTGGCCTAATCCGTGTAGCTGGAATTTACACGGTTAAAATAAGTCTTAAAGAAGTATTTTATGAGAACGAAATGTCACTAGATGGCGGTAGCTTGTGGTGTTTATACTACCATCAAACAATCCAATAGCCTCTAACGAACCGCGATAATACTAAAACCCGCCTTTGGATACGAACCCAGTCCATTTACTTCAGTCCCTACAATATAGATGTGTTCCATCCGTCTCAGGGTTATGCTCTCACCTGTTTGTTTTCCAAGTAGCTTTTCCCCAAGTTTTCCAACCAAATATATTCTTACGTTTAGTCTTCTTCGGATCCTAGCTACATACACAGCCCATCGTAACCCCCTACACTTCACTACAAGACCAGTCCCAGGTCACCTGTACAAACTACAGTTTTTCTTTATGTAATGTCCATCCTAGCTACATACCCAGTTCATCGTAACCATCTGCACCACCACCCCCACCAATAACACCAACAAAACCATCAACACCACCACTAACACCAGCAAAACCATCAACACCACCACTAACACCAGTAAAACCACCACACACCACCAAAACCATCAACACACCACTAACACCAGTAAAACCACCAACACCAGCACTAACACAGCAAAACCACCAACACCACCACTAACACCAGCAAAACCATCAACACCACCACTAACACCAGTAAAACCACCACACCACCAAAACCATCAACACCACCACTAACACCAGTAAAATCACCAACACCAGCACTAACACCAGCAAAACCACCAACACCACCACTAACACCAGCAAGACCATCAACACCACTACTAACACCAGCAAAACCATCAACACCACCACTAACACCAGCAAAACCATCAACACCACCACTAACACCAGCAAAACCATCAACACCACCACTAACACCAGCAAAACCACCAACACCACCACTAACACCAGCAAACCACCAAAACCACCACTAACACCAGCAAAACCACCAAACCACCACTAACACCAGCAAAACCACTAACACCACCACTAACACCAGCAAAACCACCACTAACACCAGCAAAAACCACCACTAACACCAGCAAAACCACCACTAACACCAGCAAAACCACTAACACCACCACTAACACCAGCAAAACCACCACTAACACCAGCAAAACCACTAACACCACCACTAACACCAGCAAAACCACCACTAACACCAGCAAAACCACCAAAACCACCACTAACACCAGCAAAACCACCAAACCACCACTAACACCAGCAAAACCACCAAAACCACCACTAACACCAGCAAAACCACCAAAACCACCACTAACACCAGCAAAACCACCACTAACACCAGCAAAACCACCACTAACACCAGCAAAACCACCAAAACCACCACTAACACCACCAAAACCACCACTAACACCACCAAAACCACCACTAACACCAGCAAAACCACCACTAACACCAGCAAAACCACCAAAACCACCACTAACACCACCAAAACCACCACTAACACCACCAAAACCACCACTAACACCAGCAAAACCACCAAAACCACCACTAACACCAGCAAAACCACCACTAACACCAGCAAAACCACCACTAACACCAGCAAAACCACCAAAACCACCACTAACACCACCAAAACCACCACTAACACCACCAAAACCACCACTAACACCACCACCACTACTAGAGCTGTTAGTGATTTGCAGTAACACCCGTACATGAAGTTACAGAACCTCATTCCTTATTTCTGTTTCTGTGAAGCCGAGTGCCCTTGGTACCGGGTATTGCTGACAGCTTGCTGTGCACTGTGCAGAGCTGTGCACAACTGTGCAGAGCTGTGCACAACTGTGCAGAGCTGTGCGCAACTGTCTGGCTGCACGGACATGTGAATATGCACCTGGACATGTTGAACTGTTGTTGGGCACATAGCTCTGGACTTCGACTGCTTGACAGTGATAATGAAGACACTACGGTGCTCCGAAACGTCTAAAACTCTTTACCGAACGACACAGCGTGAAACCACAGAAGACCTGAATTCGCTGTGAGTGCCCCAAATGTCGTAGGGGTTCCGCAGTAATAAGAAATGTGTAGTGACTGTGTTAAATATGTTGAGTGTTTGAACAGACTGTACGAAGCAAGGCAAATCTTTGTGCAGCATTCTGGGTACTTGTTTTTCAAACAGGTCAGTTAATACAGGGCATACACAAAAGAATGGTGCGGTTTAAATAGTATTCACTATTGAAACCGCACCAGTCTTTTGTGTATGCCCTGTATAGCAGGTAATTTGTTGTCTTAGTCCAGCAAGCTTATAAAACAGTGCGCAGTATTTAGGTTTACAGAATAGCTATAATAATCAAATATTTCCCAGTTCACTCAGTGATCACAGCGACAGTAGTTTAATGTAAGCACTGCGAATTGTAATGCGTCATTAAACACGCACATATAATACTGTACATCAGGTACCCAGCTATTCGTAGCTTAAAAAATTCAGATTGGGAAAATTTTTCAGTGATTATAAACACTCGTATAGCTGTGTTTGTTATATACCATGGCCGTGCCTGGTTAGTAGGTTTCTCCGAAACGCAAATAACCAGTCGTCACATCCCATAAAATTCCTTAATATTTAGTTTCGTCGGGATAGCTCAGTCGGTATAGTGACTAGACTACGGCCTGGACTGTCCGATTTTTGAATCCCGGCGTGAGGAAGAGACCTTTCTGTTCTCCAAAACATCCCGACTGTCTCTGGGGCCCACCCAGTCTCCTGCTGAATCGGTACCTGTGTTCTTTATCGGGGGGTAAAGCGGCCGGGATGTGATGTTAACCCCTCATCTCCATCGAGCGCTGTGAAGAATGAATGGAGCCATACCTCTACTCTACCTACGTACCTTCATGGCGTGGACAGGCACGACTTTACCTTTGTCTCAGGCACTTCAGATCTGATATGTTAAAACTTTGTTGCTATTTTGACGTTGCTTGTACGCAGCATTGCGTATAACGTTATTTGCTGTGTCTTGTTTATAAGTCTTACGTTTTCAGTGTCATAAGTTGCGCAAGTGACAAACAGCATTATGTCAAAATGTTGACCTTGGAGATGTGCATCGTGCATGTCTGACCAATAGGAGTGCTTAAAGGCCTTATAAAGCAATGCATAAGAAAATAAATTACTAACAGCTCAGTTTTAATATAGTTATTTTCCATCTAGTCCACGTTTCTTCGTGTTATAACCTTATAACGTTGTTATATTGATGGATGCTGTTCATCGTTTTTTTTTTCCTTGCGTGTTACATATCCCGTCCATCTCACATTTCCTTATAAATTTACCGTTAACAGCAATGCATAAAAAATACACACTGTATAATATTGTGCACTTTCCAGTAAACTGTTTTGTGAAAAACCCAGGTTTGGAGCTCATATAATACTGTGTCATACAGTGAATGTAGGCTAAGTCGTTCAAATTTCGAGTAGGCTGTGTCTTTGAAATCGATTTCTTTGTTACCATTCATTCATTCATTCTACAGTCTGTCTTACGACAGGTCCGTAGCCTCTTCCAAAGCGAGTTCTCCACAGGGTGCGATCTAGTGCTTCCTCTTTCAATTTACAGTATCTTCTCTTTCCCTTAAGGTCATCCAGTAGCTGCTTACGTCTTCTCCCTCGTCTTCCCGTCATTTCTATCCTTCCCTCTAACTTTCCTTCAATCACATGTTTCAGAAGGCAGTTTCTACGCAAGATGTGACCAATCCAGTTAGCCTTTCTTCTTTTTATTGTATGTACGATATTCCTCTCCTCCTTCACTCTGTGTAATACTTCTTCATTTCTCACACGATCGGTCCAACTGATCTTCTCCATTCTTCTCCAGCACCACATATCAAAACTTTCCAGATACTTCTGATCCACTTTCCCAAGTGTCCACGTTTCAGCACCACACAAAGCTATGCCCCAAATGTAGCACTTTACTAGTTTCTTCCTTATATTTAATTCCAGTTTGCTGGTGAAAAGATTTTTCTTCTTGTTGAATGCTGCACTATTTACTATAGATGTCACAAATTGTTATGTTAAATTTTCTTTTCAAGCCAAAGTTATATAAATGTTGTTTACCCTTGTATGCTACATGCTTACCTCCTCTCATATTTCGTTTCTTCACCCTGGCTATCTAAATTATACCACGTGTCTGTAAACAGGGTTCAAAAACCCGGAAAACGGGGCGGAGGTCTCAGGCCCAATTGGGCCAGTAGAAGACAAAGAAGAGGACAAAGTATTAATTTACGCAACTTCCTTCGGCCTTCTGTCTTCGTTCCTCCGGACACCATCCATGTTTGTCCCTGTCCCTCCAACGTGGAGCATAGAAACCTCCTTTCGGATGGTTTTATGCTCCGAAAGGAGGTTTCTATGGTCATGTGCGTTGATGTAATGAGTGACCAGCCCACTGACCGCACAAGTTCGACTCTGCCATCTGGCAGGCAGTCAGGAGACTTGGGTGAGAAGTGGCCGCTGAAATTTCCTTCATGCCCGTAAATCTACGACATGGGACCGACGGCTTTACTTCCCCTCCGAAGGAAGTGGTGCTCCGGTCGGGATCGAACCCGCGAACCTTGGGTCCAGTGGCGAGCACGCTAACCACTAGTCCACCGAGGGCGACAGCAAGACCAGTGTGTTCCACGAAATATTCTGTGTGCAGACGACATCCATATGCAAGGCTGCAGAGGAGACTGTTGCAGGAGTCTTGTCTCTGTCTGTATCTCGATCCTGTCCGCCCCTTTGCTCGATCAGACAGAGACAAATAACACGACCAGCTGCTTCTGTTTAATAGCTGCTTCGTCCGCATTTCTTATGGCGATCCTCTGGCTGTGAGAATTTATTATTGGTCCGGCTGAGTTGAGGACAAAGTTGGTGGGCGTGGCTTGGCATTATGATGCAGACAGACGGATGGGCGGTAGTGTAGCGTTGCGACGCTACGCTACGCTACATGCCCGTGAGTTATTGCGGGCAGGGCGATGCGTCTTCTGGTAGCTACCGCACTTCTGTGCGCGCAGCAACAAAGATCAACAAAATTAGAACTCACCGACGACATTCCGTTGTTTCAGAGTGACGTACCAACTGCAGGGACCTAACGGATTGGTTAGTGGTGTCTGTGTACATTTGAAATCAGGGCATGTCTGTTTGGAATGTCGGTAGGGTCATTGCCTGTTGTAATTGTTTCTTTGTTTCTCTTGAGTTTCTCCAGGCAAATTCCAGCGTAATATCTCAGTTAGACCACAACAATTACTTCTAAATTTCTTCTATGTCAGCATTCAGTCGTGCTAACAATCTAGATTTATTGATGTGTTTCTAACATTGCAAACAGAATAGTATGATATTATATAGGGTCATTATTTTATTCGACAAGTGACGCTAGTCTCTTCCCACTGGCTTTCTCTTACTTTAAAAAAAAACCAGCAGAAATTCGACGTGCAGTGGACGCCGTGTTTGTTAGACGTAAGTAGAGGGAACACATTCCGAAAGCCTTCTTTAAATATTGTGAGTTAGAACTTTATACTAACAGCAGTACATTGAACTGAAAGGCATGGATCCCGACTCACGGCATGTTGGCATAGCGGTGAGCGCTGCGCTTCCTGTTGTAACATGAAGTGGCCTGAGTGAAGTAGTGATATGACTTGTCAGATAAAATAAAGTACATGTAATACGTCACCGCAAATTCCTTCCACATCACTAAATAAAAGTTCAACACATCAGCAGTAATTACACTTAGGCCTAATAGGGCTTGACCTAGAGGCAAGACTTGGAGAAAAAGTAACACACTAAACAGCTGTTCTAGGGAAGACACAGCTACTGTGATGCATGTGTTAGGAAAGCCATAATGTGACATTAACGCCTGTTCTAGGGAAGCCACAATGACACAAATAAATTTAATGCTAGGCATTCCCTTTTTTTTATTATAACACTAATATTTGTTAGAGTACACAGTAACACTAACGCCTATTCTGGTGAAGCCATAATAACACTAATGAATTCAATGATAGGCACTTCTTGTGTTTTTATGACACTAATGCCCATTCCAGGGAAGCCACAATGATACACTAATGCCTGCTCTAGGGAAGCCACAATAACACTAATGCCTGTTGTTCTAGGGAAGCCACAATGATATACTAATGCCTGCTCAAAGGAAGCCACAATACCACTAATGCCTCTTGTTCTAGGGAAGCCACAATAAAACACTAATGCCTGCTCTAAGGAAGCAACAATACCACTAATGCTTCTTGTTCTAGGGAAGCCACAATAAAGCACTAATGCCTGCTCTAGAGATGCCATAATAACACTAATGCCTGTTGTTCTAGGGAAGCCACAATGATACACTAATGCCTGCTCTAGAGAAGCCACAATAACACTAATGCCTGTTGTTCTAGAGAAGCCACAATAAAACACTAATGCCTGCTCTAGAGAAGCCACAATAACACTAACGCCTGTTGTTCTAGAGAAGCCACAATAAAACACCAATGCCTGCTCTAGAGATGCCATAATAACACTAATGCCTGTTGTTCTAGAGAAGCCACAATAAAACACCAATGCCTGCTCTAGAGAAGTCACAATAACACTAATGCCTGTTGTTCTAGAGAAGCCACAATAACACACTAATGCCTGCTCTAGAGAAGTCACAATAACACTAATGCCTGTTGTTCTAGAGAAGCCACAATAAAACACCAATGCCTGCTCTAGAGATGTCATAATAACACTAATGCCTGTTGTTCTATGGAAGCCACAATAAAACACTAATGCCTGCTCAAGGACGGTTACCTTAACACAACGCGTGTTCTAGGGAAGCTACAGTGTCACAATAATGGCTGTGGCGTTGGCAATGTACGCATCATCTCTCGTACTCCTTTGCAAGAGGAAGAATTCCTGGGTCCTGCCTTCTGTTTCTAAAGTAAGTAAGGGGCCTTGGCGAACAAAAGAGTATCTAGAGGCTGCTGCTGTTTCCGCCTTGACGCCGTGCTGGCAGCTGCTCGGGCGGATTATAACTTTCGAAGGGTTACAGGTACAATCAACTGGAAAAGTGAGTTTTATGATTCAGTTCAGAATCCACTGGAAATATGAATACCCGCCACCCCCCTACCGGCCGATCACCGCCGGGCACGAAGTAAAACTTCACATCGTCTCTTTTCAATGCCGACACAGTGTGTGTCTCACTTATTAATTTTAAACTAATTTTATTTATTCTAGGCACAGAAAGCTTTCGACCTGTTTTTGATACCATCAGGCATACACTTAACGTAGATCAGTGTAGCAGCCTTTCAGTAACTGTGTTCCATAGCACCTTCTTTCACTCAACAGAGGCTGTATGCAAAGTAAAGGTAAAGCTCTCCCTAGAACAGGCCTCGAAGGTCCACAGGGGGAGTAGAGGTATAGCTCTACTCTTTCTCTAACCCTGGCACTAGATGAGGGTGGGTGGTTAACTCCACGCCCCGGCCGCTTTACCCCCGGGAAAGAGACCCGGTACCCATTGTATAGGAGGCTGGGTGGGCCCCAGGGCAGGTCTGGACGGCTGCGAAAAATCTCGCCCCCACCGGGATTCGATCCCCGGACCGTCCAGCCCGTAGCGAGTCGCTATACCGACTGAGCTATCGCGGCCCACAGGGGCTGTATGTAGGAAGCCATATTACAATAATGTCTTAGGTTTGTATGCAACACATAATTTGAAGGAAATGTAGAAACTGAAGGGCATTTGGAAGCGAAATTTTGAAGAGTGGAGAAAATTACGGGGAATTACTTATACTGTTGATTAGTTAGGCAAATTGGTGAGTGGAAATAATCTGTGGTCTTTTGGGTGATTACACGGCGCCGTGAGGTAATTATTTACCGACGTTTCGGGACAACCCGTGAAGATGGGACCGACACGTTGTCCCGAAACGTCGGTAAATAATTACCTCACGACGCCGTGTAATCACCCAAAAGACCACAGATTATATCAACATCTCGGCGGAAGCCTGAAATCAAGGAGAGTGGAAGATACAGACATTTGGCTCCCACCAAAAGGGGAAACAAGAAATGTACACACAGTGTTCAGTGGAAATATTTCCTACAGTGGCGTCTGTACTAAAATAAAAAAATCTTGTGTAGATATTGTGTATTTTTTTAAAATATTGGTGTAATATGTGTGGGGGGTAAATTGTGCTGAGTGTTTCGGGTAATGTTACAGATTCGGCCTACACAATAGCAGGGACCTTGTTGATCGTGTGTTTATGGATGTGGTTAAATAGCTCAGTTAGCTACCAGTTATCTAGTTAGCTATTTCGTTACTTCGTTAATCCTTGAGTTTATGCAGTGATATCTGATAAATCTCACTGCAATGATCATGAAGATTGCTGTCATCAATCAGGAGCAGCAAGATCCTCCGAAATCGATCTTAATACGATCTTATTATTAAACGAGAGGACCTTCGCTTTTTCCCAAATTGCAACACAAGCAGTCACCTTAAGACAAGGACTAGAGCAAGATATCGAAACTTCGCATTAAATATTTATCACATATCGATATAATTTTTACTGACAACCCTAATTAGTCACACAGTAATTGTAATACTTGTGTCATGGCTCAGGCGGCAATTCGCACGGATTCTTACTGCTGAGGCCCGGATTCATTTCCAGGGTAGTTATTGTATCGGGATTTGTGGTTGACAAAGTGACATTAGGAGATTTTTATGTCAGAGTACATTTGTCTTATCTTTTCGGTTGTCACTCTATCAGCGCTCCATAATTATCATCAGTTGCTACAGTGAGGCTACAGTAGTGTGAATGACAATTATACCTTTTGGCGTAAAATAATTACTTGGAACTAATTTATACATATTATAAAGTAGTCCAACATAATATTAACTAATGATTACGTAAAAAGAACATGTTTCAATTACAGTACTTGAAAACGGGATATAAATTAGCAACGGTACAGGAATTAAAAATAAATTAGAACGTGTTTCGTCTGTTTTGTTCCGTTACAGTGTTATATTTCAGTGCTTAAATAAAGTCCTAATAAGGAAACACGAACTGTTTCCTACAGGGAACGATCAACACCATAAGTGCCATAAAGTTTATCATGTAAATATATCTCATTTTATAATTGTGCAGCTGTTACGTGTTGCTGCATACGTATCATAGACCAAACTGAAATATAGGGAAGCAGCAATTAATGGCATGTCATTTGTTTCCTGCGTAGCTTCGTAAATGCAAATCAGGACTGCAAGGAAATGTTGCTATATGATAGGGTAGCAAACTTTGTGCCCTTTTTACAGGCATTGCTTACAACAAACGAACTTACATTCTTCTGGAATTTCTGTTTTAGAAATATATGTAGTGACGTCAATATGTAACGTACAGGGTGTTACTTTATTAGCTTTAAGATAACGATATGTCACAGTATGTAACGTACAGGTGTTACTTTATTAGCTGTAGATAACGATATGTCACAGTATGTAACGTACAGGTGTTACTTTATTAGCTGTAAGATAAAGATTGTCACAGTATGTAACGTACAGGGTGTTACTTTATTAGCTGTATGATAACGATATGTCACAGTATGTAACGTACAGGGTGTTACTTTATTAGCTGTAAGATAATGATATGTCACAGTTGTAACTTACAGGGTGTTACTTTATTAGCTGTAAGATAATGATATGTCACAGTATGTAACGTACAGGGTGTTACTTTATTAGCTGTAAGATAACGGTATGTCAAATTCAAGTGTTTTATTTCATTATTTTAATAACATTTACATTCTGCGCTCAAATGACAAAATACACGTCGCCTAATATTGTGGTATGAGCCGGGATAGCTCAGTCGGTATAGCGACTCGCTACGGGCTGGACGGTCCGGGTATCGAATCCCGGTGAGTGCGAGGTTTTCTGCACCCGTCCAGACCGGCCCTGGGGCCCATTCAGCCTTCCATACAATGGGTACCAGGTCTCTTTCCCGGGGCTAAAGTGGCCGGGGCGTGAAGTTGACCACCCACCCTCATCTAGTGCCAAGGTTAAAGAAAGAGTAGAGCTAGAGCCTCTACTCCACCTCTGGTCTTTCATGGCCTGTTATAGGGTGAACTGACTAGTACACCGGAATATCAACCCACAGTTGCACTGCATATTACCACAAAACACTGTGTCTACGTCACCAAATAATACAACTATAAAAATTAGCAGCACAGTGGTACTATCTTTATAGAGGGTAAATAGTACTTTGCCGATCCCAGTGGCCGCGCTGTCTAAGGCGTGGGTCTACGGCCGCTCATTTGCTGTGACTGCGGGTTCGAATTTCGCCTAGGGCATGGATGTCTGTCTTTTGTGAGTGTTGTGTGTTGTCAGGTAGAGGTCTCTGCGACGGGCTGATCACTCGTCTAGAGGAGTCCTACCGAGTGTGGTGTGTCTCAAGTGTGATCGTGAAGCCTCGAAAACTGAGGAGGCCTAGGCCCTCAAGGGCTGTCAAGCCATTAAAAAAAAATAGGACTTTATATCAGAATTAGAGGATTGGGGGATCCATGAATGTTCTGTTTGTCAGCCTATGTAGTGGCCTGCAGTAGGCGAAAGGAATAACGCAGTTCTGAGAAAAGTAAAGGAAGAGTTGCCTTTGCTGCCGAGACACGAGAGATGAAGCACTGGCAACGCACCGTCAGCTTCCTGGGATCGCATTCACACTGCGACATAGCAAAAAAGTGTCGCCACAGCTGCGCGTCTGTGAGGTCTAGGAACAGACTGCTTTGTATTACAGTTGAATATAACATTTAGTTTGCGTTGATTATATCTTAGGAGTTTGTGGGGAGTTGCCAAAATACAGGCAAGGCAATCGTCATGGAAACCAGACGCATTCTGATAACTCCACCCACTAAATAACTCCATGGAGCAGAGTCCTTATTGAGATACTAACAGGTCCTCAGCTAGTCAAGAAATTCCCCGCGTTTCATGGAACTCGAAGGTTCATTACCGCATACACAACAGCCCGCCACATGTCCCTATCTACCAAATAATCAGTCCAGTTCGAGGCTTTGTCAAATGATTCGTAACGTGTTAATTTTTTAACGGTGAAGAGTTGTTAGCACCTCGCCCAACCCCCGAACTGGAGGACCACCCCTTGTCGGCTGTCCGCGACTGCTTATTCAATGTATTCGCAGCTACCTTCCATATCTGGAGGCCGTTCCTCCATCCCCAACCTGAGGACGCGCCATGCCGTGGTGACAGGGACGACTTATCGTGGTGACAGGGACCGACTTATCGTGGTGACAGGGACCGACTTATCGTGGTGACAGGGACCGACTTGTCATGGTGACAGGGAGCGACTATCATGGTGATAGGGACCGACTTATCATGGTGAAAGGGACCGACTTATCATGGTGAAAGGGACCGACTTATCGTGGTGACAGGGACCGACTTGTCATGGTGACAGGAGCGACTATCATGGTGATAGGGACCGACTTATCATGGTGACAGGGACCGACTTATCGTGGTGACAGGGACCGACTTATTGTGGTGATAGGTACCGACTTATCGTGGTGATAGGTACCGACTTATCATGGTGACAGGGACCGACTTATCATGGTGACAGGGACGACTTATCGTGGTGACAGGGACCGACTTATCATGGTGACAGGGACCGACTATCATGGTGATAGGTACCGACTTATCATGGTGAAGGGACCGACTTATCGTGGTGGCAGAGACCGACTTATCGTGGTGACAGGGACCGACTTATCATGGTGACAGGTACCGACTTATCGTGGTGACAGGACCGACTTATCGTGGTGACAGGGACCGACTTATCGTGGTGACAGGGACCGACTTATCATGGTGACAGGGACCGACTTATCGTGGTGACAGGGACCGACTTATCGTGGTGACAGGGACCGACTTATCGTGGTGACAGGGACCGACTTATCGTGGTGACAGGGACCGACTTATCGTGGTGACAGGGACCGACTTATCGTGGTGACAGGGACCCACTTATCATTGTCATAACTTTTAATGTAAATGCTTAAAATTAAGAGCTCTAGAAACTAAAATTAGGCAATATGAACTTATATTTTTTATGCCTATAACTGAAGGTCTAACAATGCATGGACTGTACAAACAACATATGTATATGCACATTTTTGTGCTTATGACAGAAACACCAAGAGTTCAATATTTCATATGCGTACAAGAGGGAAGGTCAATTTTGTGTATGGCTGAAAGGGAACCTACAAAGAACCGAATTTTATAGTGATTATAACACAGCCTTTGTAGACTGTCACTTTTATATGCCGATATAATAGGCATGTAGGCTATACTGTTTTGTTATATGATTATATGCTTGTGGAGTATCTGCTTTAAATTGTGTTTGTCATCAGGAAATGGTTAGATACTGCTCTTTTCATGCGATATGCTGATGGTTGGCTTTTTGATTCCCGCGCAGCAAGGGGAGTGGCTCCCAGGGTCGATACGACGGTCCGTCTGTCCGTCCTTTGGACGTACTTCCACGACGTCTTTAGTGTCACTGCACGCACGTGATGAGCGGCCATATTCCGTGACAACAAACTGTGCTGACTGACAGAGGGGCGCTGTCAGTCGTCGGCATGGAGATATACTCAACTGCGTGACGTCACTCAAGTCAGAATCCATCGCCATTTTACGGAAGGAAGCGATTAGATGCCAATACTGAATGTTTTATACCGCAGCTTAACTTGCAACCTCCAATTTCTGTCATGTCTGTTTTAATATTATGTTACGAAGACCCTAACGTATAGGCTATAATAAAATGTAGTGCTGTGTGTATGTGTGTGTGTTTAGGCCTATGGGATTAATGGTTTTATTTTACGTGTTTTCTGTACGTAATTTGGTTCCAGCTTTCACCAGAATATGGTGGAGGTATTTATTACGATGGCCGATTCCAGTGACCGCGCGGTCTAAGGCGTGGGTCTGCGGCCGTACGCTTGCTGGGATTGCGGGTTCGAATACCGCCGGGAGCATGGATGTCTGTCTCTTGTGAGTGTTGTGTGTTGTCAGGTAGAGTCTCTGCGACGGGCTGGCATCTCGTCCAGAGAAGTCCTACCGAGTGTGGTGTGTCTGAAAGTGTGATCGTGAAGTCTCGATAATGAGGAGGCCTAGGCCCCAAGGGGCTGTGCGGCATGGGAAAATTATGGTGATGATGACAATAATAATAGTAATTCAATTCAATTCAATTCTTGTTTATTAACGTGCTGAATCAACAGCCAGATGGCCCATAACAGAAACAGCACAACAAACAGACACAAATGACAACAGACAATAAACAGGACACATATGAAACAAACACAATAAAAAAAGGAACCAAAGAATGGACCTAGTTAAATAATCCATCAGGACAGATGATGCTGATGATAAAGAAGGCCGCAGTACACTGGGCAGTATTGTTAATGCAGCTGCTACTACTACTACTACTATACTTCTACTACTAATATTACTGCTTATTCGGAAAATCCTGGATTCAAAAATCAGACCAGATTCCGACTTTTATCATGAAGGAATTTGTGCTTCTATACATTCTCTTCAGGCAGTTTCCATGACAGTAAATTGGACTACAAAATGGACGCTTTGCCATATCTGCTATATTTCGTTATTAACCTAACCACTCAATTATAATCTGATGGTTAAGTGAACAACGATAATATTTAATATTAGTAGTATTAGTAATAATTGTTGGGGCACTGCGCTATAAGCCGTAAGGTCGCGGGTTCGATTCTCAATGGGGTCATTGCAATTTTTCATTGACATAATCTATGGTCCTGGGGTCGACTCAGCCTCTAACAGAAATGAGTACCAGGAATATTTCCTGGGAGGTAAAGGCGGCCGGTGCTTAGGACTGAAAACCTTGCCACCTTCATGTGCCGATTGTCTAGAAAACTGGGAGCCTGATCTCCTGGCGCCCTAAGGGCCTGTCCAGGAATTGCTGTACCTCAGTAATTATCGTTCCGCAGTACGTGATGTCAGCCTTGCGCGATTTCAGCTTTTACCGTCATGTAGTTGACGCAACGTTGGTTGCATTGTGTCCGACGTTTCGGACAGCGAATTGGTCCCATCTTCGAAGGTCACGAAGTCCTATAAAATGGACTCCTTGACTCTTGAAGGTGGGACCGATAGGCTAACCGAAACGTCGGTATAACAGCGAAAGTCTAACTGTGAACCTTGTTAAATAAACCGTAAATAACTAACATAACTAACTCCATGGAGCAGAGCCCTTCTTGAGAAGCTAACAGTTCCTCAGCTAGTCAAGAAATTCCCCGCGTTTTATGGAACCCGAAGTTTCATTACCGCACTCACAAGAGCCCGCCACCTGTCCCTATCCTGAGCCATATCAATCCAGTCCATGCCCCCACCATCCCACTTCTTGAAGATCCATTTTAATATTATCCTCCCATCTACGAGTGGGTCTTCCAAGTGGTCTCCTTCCCTCTGGTATTTCCACCAAAATCCTGTATTTTTAAGTCGTACCAAAGAATCAGTCCAGGTCCGAGGCTCTGTATAGTGTTTCGTAACATGGTAATTTTTTACGGTGAGGAGTTGTTAGCACCTCGCCCAACCCCCAAGCTGTAGGACTACCCCTTGTCGCCTGTCCGCGACTGCATATTCGCAGCTACCCTCCATATCCGGAGGCCGTTCCTCCATCCGCAACCTGAGGACGCGCCATGCCGTGGTGACAGGGACCGACTTATCGTGGTGACAGGGACGGACTTATCGTGGTGACAGGGACCGACTTATCGTGGTGACAGGGACCGACTTATCGTGGTGACAGGGACCGACTTATCGTGGTGACAGGGACCGACTTATCGTGGTGACAGGGACCGACTTATCGTGGTGACAGGGACCGACTTGTCGTGGTGACAGGGTCCGACTTATCGTGGTGACAGGGACCGACTTATCGTGGTGACAGGGACCGACTTATCGTGGTGACAGGGACCGACTTATCGTGGTGACAGGGACCGACTTATCGTGGTGACAGGGACCGACTTATCGTGGTGACAGGGACCGACTTATCGTGGTGACAGGGACCCACTTATAGTGGTGACAGGGACCGACTTATCGTGGTGACAGGGACCGACTTTTCGTGGTGACAGGGACCGACTTATCGTGGTGACAGGGACATACTAAAAACCGTAAATAAATAAAAAATATTAATTAATTTTTTAAATTTTTAAATAAATTAGCAACTTATGAGGTGTACAGATATTGGACAAGTCATGTTTCATCCCGTCAGAGTGTAATAAAATAAAATGATGATGATACCGATCACACTTTAGATGATATATCATCGTTAAATGAGGCACCTATCCAATGCTGAGGTCTCCAAATATTGTGCCCACTTTAACCTACCTACATAAATCACACAAGTTTGCAACTGCCCCCTTCCCCCGCTTGGTTTCCACCTCATTCGCGGTCTCTGTTATTTCAAACACGGAATTCTCTGCAGTTAGTGTAACCATAGTAACAGCCCAGCTCTCTAAACAAACGCTGCCGACCTGCGGTAAACAGGCAGTGAATTGCCTAACGTCGCTCTGCTGTTTCCACTGCCGTCAGCAAAACGTTCGTTCCGCTTTTTAACATTTCCCCAACCATTTCTCTTATTTAAATGTCCAATATTTGTTTTAAAAGCCCAGCACATGAGGAAACACACAGGCTGACTTCTTTACCATTGCTGCTTTACATTTCGTACTTTTTGCTAATTACAAGAGAAATGGCCACTTTGTTTTTTGAGCCTGAGAGATGTAACACTGGATAACAACATTTCCATTTTCGAAATTCAAATACGCAGTCAATTATTTCAATCTGATCTACTGTTTGTTCAAATAAACCTATAAGATAATACGATACCTGTGCTCTTCTGGTGTATTACTCAGCGTCGAATGGTATTTCTTTACCGACGTTTCGGGACTACGTATCGGTCCCATCTTCAAGGGTCAATAAGTCCAAGAAGAAAAGGTCGGTAAAGGATTATCACTCTACACTGCGTAATCTCATCAATATCGCTGCGCAAGCCTGAAATCACTATAAGATAATGAATGTCTTCCAAATTTAGTACCAGTGATCGTGAAAAAAAAAATTTTTGAGGCTGTTCATTGTCTCGAAAATGGTTAAGGTTTACGGAAAATGTGTAACTTATACGTGTGTAAATGTGTAATTGACATTTCTCAGTGAATTTTATCAAATAATTTCTTCTCCGATAAATATTTGGCGAATTACACTGGAGATGGCAAGCAGAAAAAAAAAATCCCGTCGTTGTATACAACAAGATAAATTGCGTAATTTATTAATTTATTAATTTTATTTTAAGTAATTTATTTGTAACTTTTTTCCCCACAAATTTCGGCCTCTCAACGTCCTCCCACAAGGAAATACTGTTTTCCCTACAGATGCACATTCAGAGGCCGAAATATATCCGCAAGTATAATATAAATAAATAAATATATGAATGATGCAATTTTATCTTCTGGTTTACAAATGTGGTTTTTATTGACGATTAAAAGTCCTAAATTTTCAGTATGTTTTAGTGAATTGTTTCAAAATGAATTTTTATGAAAATCCTTTAACCATTCTCCAGTTGTTCCATTGGTGTCGAAGGAAGGAAGGACACACATGTTTTTAGGCTGTCAGCGGATATTCAAACTCCCATAAGAAGTGGTGAAACATGGCCGCTGAGCGCACCAGATTAGACAATAACACATACAGAGAGACCAGACGGAGTTAAAGATACCGAGGGTCTATGTTAGGGGAGTCTGTGCTAGGAGGGTCTTAGTTATGGTCTTTGTTGGAAGGGTCTGTGTTTGGGTCTGTGTTTGGGTTTGTGTTGCGTCTGTGTTGGGAGTTACATACAGGGCATACACAAAAGAATGGTGCGGTTTCAAAAGTGAATAAACAATTTATGTCTCACATTACACGGGCACAACACTACACCGTCAGCGGCGGCAACTGTCCAGGTTTCTCATGCGCTACCAGCAGTTCGCTTCTCATGCTTACTGCCCATGAAATTCGTGATCGGATAACGCATGCACTGCAGGCCATTACAGCGGACATGCTACACCGGGTCTGGGATGAGTTTGATTACCGTGTGGATGTGTGTCGTGTGACCCAGGGTGCACACATTGAAGGATTGTAATTACCAAATGAGAAACTTGGACAGTTGCCGCCGCTGACGGTGTATGTTGTGCCCGTGTACGGTGAGAAATACTTTTGTATTCACTTTTGAAACCGCACCATTCTTTTGTGTATGCCCTGTACAATGACAGATAAATTAGGAGGTATAAAAATTCGAAAAGAATTGGAAATGGGAAATACAGCAATGATTGAAGACTGTCAAAGGAAATTGCTATAATATGTGCAGTGAATGTCCCCTGAACATCTGCCGTGACGACACAGTTTGGACACACGTAGAAGAAGTGACCCAGGCCCGTTCAAGGGAAAGATGGATGGAACAATTTCAGTAGCTTCGGAAGTGTTTTGTTTGCCCAAATTTGTTACCGAAAAAAAAAATCAGATCCATAAACAGCAATCTTGTAAAGTGATTAACTGAGCAACTCTGCGCATCGAAATCGGTCTTTTTAAGCTGATGGTCGCTCAATTTCTCAAAAATTTCCGCGACTTCTCTAAGACTCGAAGTGTCATTACAATACAACAAACTACAAACAGTCACCAACAAACGCACAAACCATAAATAAGGTATAAATTAACCTTTATTTATGGTTTGTGCGTTTGTTGGTGACTGTTTGTAGTTTAAAAATGCACGGTGAAGTAAGACTGAAGTTTGTCATTACAATGTTTGCAACAGCCGAACAGTGACTGCTGTCGTAGTAAAGACGAGAGCAGTGCAAGCCGTCTTAAAGTACGATAAACATCCATTTCATTATTATACAGAGCATACACAAAAGAATGGTGCGGTTTCAATAGTGAATACTTATGATACCGCACCATTCTTTTGTGTATGCCCTGTATTATTAAGGACTGAATAACCACAGCAATTGATGCAACATAACTAAACCTCCAACGACATGACATCATACATTCACACAAAGAGAAATGTCTCCACGCCAACGCCCCTGCAGGATGTCGTTTCCATCACATGTGACACACATGTGTTCACCCTACGCTCCTGTAATGAATGGACCAAATCAAATGACCCCGAAATTCTGAGCTTCGGGGGGAATGCACTGCAGTCACAGGGTACCCCAAAATATTAACATAACCTATTTTGAGATTTGAGTTCCACACGGCGATACACGTTTAATTTACGGTGCTCCGGAATGTGACGTCACGTTGGTACATAGCTACCAACAACACGTCCTGGAATGTGACGTCATGTTGGTACACAGCTACTGAAAACATGTCCTGGAATATGACGTCATGTTTTACAAATCTACCAACATGTCCTAGAATGTGACGTTACGTTGGTACATAGCTACCAACAATTTTGAAATGTGACGTCATGTTGGTACATAGCTACCAACAACACGTCCTGGAATGTGACGTCATGTTGGTACATAGCTACTGAAAACATGTCCTGGAATATGACGTCATGTTGGTACACAGCTACTGAAAACACGTCCTGGAATATGACGTCATGTTGGTACATAGCTACCAACATGTCCTAGAATGTGACGTTACGTTGGTACATAGCTACCGACAATTTTGAAATGTGACGTCATGTTTGTACATAGCTACGAACATGTTCTGAAATATGATGTCATGTTGGTACACAGGTATTAACATCATGTCCTGTATTGTGACGTCATGTTTTACAAATCTACCAACATGTCCTAGAATGTGACGTTACGTTGGTACATAGCTACTAACAATTTTGAAATGTGACGTCATGTTGGTACATACCTACCAACAACACGTCCTGGAATGTGACGTCATGTTGGTACGTAGCTACCAACAATACATCCTGGAATGTGACGTCATGTTGGTACGTAGCTACCAAAATATTCTGGAATGCACCGTCACGTTGATATATTTACCAAACTCATGTTCTGGAATATAACGTTACGTTGGTACATAGCTAGCAACAACTTGAGAACTAATGGGTTTCTGGACTGTGTCCAACGTCCGGACATCTAAAGTAACTAGATAACACGACGTTTCGGAAACTGGATCTACTTCCGTCCTCAGGTGAAGGAGGAGTGGAGAAACCTACTGTGTTGGGTCCCTTAGATAGAGCTAACCTCAATCACTGGACCTACTGTGTTGGGTCCCTTAGATAGAGCTAACCTCAATCACTGGACCTACTCTGTTGGGTCCCTTAGATAGAGCTAACCTCAATCACTGGACCTACTGTGTTGGGTCCCTTAGATAGAGCTAACCTCAATCACTGGACCTACTGTGTTGGGTCCCTTAGATAGAGCTAACCTCAATCACTGGACCTACTGTGTTGGGTCCCTTAGATAGAGCTAACCTCAATCACTGGACCTACTGTGTTGGGTCCCTTAGATAGAGCTAACCTCAATCACTGGACCTATTCTGTTGGGTCCCCTAGATAGAGCTAACCTCAATCACTGGACCTACTCTGTTGGGTCCCTTAGATAGAGCTAACCTCAATCACTGGACCTACTGTGTTGGGTCCCTTAGATAGAGCTAACCTCAATCACTGGACCTACTGTGTTGGGTCCCTTAGATAGAGCTAACCTCAATCACTGGACCTACTCTGTTGGGTCCCTTAGATAGAGCTAACCTCAATCACTGGACCTACTCTGTTGGGTCCCTTAGATAGAGCTAACCTCAATCACTGGACCTACTGTGTTGGGTCCCTTAGATAGAGCTAACCTCAATCACTGGACCTACTGTGTTGGGTCCCTTAGATAGAGCTAACCTCAATCACTGGACCTACTGTTTTGGGTCCCTTAGATAGAGCTAACCTCAATCACTCTATCTAAGGGACCCACACAGTAGGTGTCTCCCCTCCCACTTCACCTGAAGAAGGAAGTAGATCCAGTTTCCGAAACGTCGTTTTATCTACTTATTTTAGATTTCCGGACGATGGACAAAGTCCAAAAACCCATTAATTCTCAGTGGCGCTCTACTTGTAAAACAAATCACATTTTCATCTCAATCAGAGTTTCCATTGGAAGACTTTCAAGAAACATCATATTTCGCATGCGTCATATTCGAAGTCAGTTTGATTGCAGTCGCTTAATACAGAAAGGCACTTTACCTGTACAACAAGTACATTTTCTTCTGTATCTCGGCTTCCACGAAAGTTAGTTTCATGATACATTAAGCCGCAATTACTGCGCATGCGCTACTTACGTTGTTAGTTTGTTTGCGAACGTTCAATAGTTAAAGGCACTTTGCTATCAGAACAAAGCAATTTGTCTGTATCTCGGCTTCCACAGAGGAGACTTTCAAGAAAAATCATACTTCGCACGACCTGCGCATGCGCTACAAAAGATGATACTTTGAACTCCATCGGTCAGTAATACAAGACACTTTACTTGGAGAAAATGGTACATTGTCGTGTGAATCTCGGGGCTAACAACAGACACTGCTCACATATCACACGCCGACAAAGTACTTTTTCGTCTGTATCCCGCCTTCTGTTCATGTCATGTAACTGAAACATAACACCTCGCACAGTACACGCATGCTCTAGGAACAGCGCCTGTTTGGTTGAAAACGGTCAATAATGAAGGCCACTTTACTTAGAGACCAAAGTAGTTTTTCGCTTGTATCTCGCCTTCTGTTGTAGCGATTTAACTCAAATAGCACACCTCGCAATGATCGCGCATGCGCTACAAAGGGAGTGAGTTTAGTTGTAATCGGTCAATAACAAAGGGCAGTTTACTTGGAGGCCAAAGTAGTTTTTCGCTTGTATCTCGCCTTCTATTGTAGCGATTTAACTCAAATAGCACACCTCGCAATGATCGCGCATGCGCTACAAAGGGAGTGAGTTTAGTTGTAATCGGTCAATAACAAAGGGCAGTTTACTTGGAGGCCAAAGTAGTTTTTCGCTTGTATCTCGCCTTCTATTGTAGCGATTTAACTCAAATAGCACACCTTGCAATGATCGCGCATGCGCTACAAAGGGAGTGAGTTTAGTTGTAATCGGTCAATAACAAAGGGCAGTTTACTTGGAGGCCAAAGTAGTTTCTCGGCTGTATCTCGCCTTCTGTTGTAGCGATGTAACTCAAACATCACACCTTGCACTGATCGCGCATGCGCTACAAAGGGAGTGAGTTTGGTTGTAATCGGTCAATAAGAAAGGCACTTTATTTGGAGGCCAAAGTAGTTTCTCGGCTGTATCTCGCCTTCTGTTGTAGCGATGTAACTCAAACATCACACCTTGCACTGATCGCGCATGCGCTACAAAGGGAGTGAGTTTGGTTGTAATCGGTCAATAAGAAAGGCACTTTATTTGGAGGCCAAAGTAGTTTCTCGGCTGTATCTCGCCTTCTGTTGTAGCGATGTAACTCAAACATCACACCTTGCACTGATCGCGCATGCGCTACAAAGGGAGTGAGTTTAGTTGTAATCGGTCAATAAGAAAGGCACTTTATTTGGAGGCCAAAGTAGTTTCTCGGCTGTATCTCGCCTTCTGTTGTAGCGATGTAACTCAAACATCACACCTAGCACTGATCGCGCATGCGCTACAAAGGGAGTGAGTTTAGTTGTAATCGGTCAATAACAAAGGGCAGTTTACTTGGAGGCCAAAGTAGTTTCTCGGCTGTATCTCGCCTTCTGTTGTAGCGATGTAACTCAAACATCACACCTAGCACTGATCGCGCATGCGCTACAAAGGGAGTGAGTTTAGTTGTAATCGGTCAATAACAAAGGGCAGTTTACTTGGAGGCCAAAGTAGTTTTTCGCTTGTATCTCGCCTTCTGTTGTAGCGATGTAACTCAAACATCACACCTTGCACTGATCGCGCATGCGCTACAAAGGGAGTGAGTTTGGTTGTAATCGGTCAATAAGAAAGGCACTTTATTTGGAGGCCAAAGTAGTTTCTCGGCTGTATCTCGCCTTCTGTTGTAGCGACGTAACTCAAATGTCAAACCTCGCAATGAGCGGGCATGCGCTACAAAGGGAGCGAGTTTGGTTGTAATCGGTCAATAAGAGAGGCACTTTATTTGGAGGCCAAAGTAGTTTCTCGGCTGTATCTCGCCTTCTGTTGTAGCGATGTAACTCAAACATCACACCTTGCACTGATCGCGCATGCGCTACAAAGGGAGCGAGTTTGGTTGTAATCGGTCAATAAGAAAGGCACTTTATTTGGAGGCCAAAGTAGTTTCTCGGCTGTATCTCGCCTTCTGTTGTAGCGATGTAACTCAAACATCACACCTTGCACTGATCGCGCATGCGCTACAAAGGGAGTGAGTTTGGTTGTAATCGGTCAATAAGAAAGGCACTTTATTTGGAGGCCAAAGTAGTTTCTCGGCTGTATCTCGCCTTCTGTTGTAGCGATGTAACTCAAACATCACACCTTGCACTGATCGCGCATGCGCTACAAAGGGAGTGAGTTTGGTTGTAATCGGTCAATAAGAAAGGCACTTTATTTGGAGGCCAAAGTAGTTTCTCGGCTGTATCTCGCCTTCTGTTGTAGCGATGTAACTCAAACATCACACCTTGCACTGATCGCGCATGCGCTACAAAGGGAGTGAGTTTGGTTGTAATCCGTCAATAAGAAAGGCACTTTATTTGGAGGCCAAAGTAGTTTCTCGGCTGTATCTCGCCTTCTGTTGTAGCGATGTAACTCAAATAGCACACCTTGCACTGATCGCGCATGCGCTACAAAGGGAGTGAGTTTGGTTGTAATCGGTCAATAAGAAAGGCACTTTATTTGGAGGCCAAAGTAGTTTCTCGGCTGTATCTCGCCTTCTGTTGTAGCGATGTAACTCAAACATCACACCTTGCACTGATCGCGCATGCGCTACAAAGGGAGTGAGTTTGGTTGTAATCGGTCAATAAGAAAGGCACTTTATTTGGAGGCCAAAGTAGTTTCTCGGCTGTATCTCGCCTTCTGTTGTAGCGATGTAACTCAAACATCACACCTAGCACTGATCGCGCATGCGCTACAAAGGGAGTGAGTTTGGTTGTAATCGGTCAATAAGAAAGGCACTTTATTTGGAGGCCAAAGTAGTTTCTCGGCTGTATCTCGCCTTCTGTTGTAGCGATGTAACTCAAATGTCAAACCTCGCAATGAGCGGGCATGCGCTACAAAGGGAGCGAGTTTGGTTGTAATCGGTCAATAAGAAAGGCACTTTATTTGGAGGCCAAAGTAGTTTCTCGGCTGTATCTCGCCTTCTGTTGTAGCGATGTAACTCAAATGTCAAACCTCGCAATGAGCGGGCATGCGCTACAAAGGGAGCGAGTTTGGTTGTAATCGGTCAATAAGAACGGGCACTTTACTTGGAGGCCAAAGTATTTTTTCGGCTGTATCTCGCCTTCTGTTGTAGCGATGTATGTGTAACACCACTGCCATTGTAAGCGCTGCAAATAGTGCAGTTTTGGTTGAAAACTGTACTTAATGAAGGGGACTTCACTTGGAGACCAGAGCTGTTGTTGGTCTGTATCTTACCTTCCATTTTATTGATGTGAATGAAACACCACACCTCGGATACTACGTACAGTGTAGGTTTGTTTGAAATCGACAACTGATGAAGGGAACTTTACTTAAAGGAACAAATCGGTTTTTGGTCGGTATCTCGCGTTCAGTTAGTGTGACGTGGATGAAACTTCACACTTCTTACTACACACGTACATCCTACGAACCATTTAAGTTTGGTTGAAATCGGTCAATAGTTTAGGGCTCTTTACTTGAAGACCAAATTATTTTCTCGTGCTTATCACGCGCTACATTGTAGTGATACAACTGGAACATCATACCTCGCGGTGTTCGTCCATCTGCTACAAACAATGCAATTTTGATTGAAATCTGTCAAGAACGAAGGGCTCTTTACGTGGAGATCAAATCTACTTTTTCGTCTGCATTTCTCTTTCATTTGTCATGAAGTGAATAAAACGTCATACCTCACACCAAACACGCATGCTCTACTACCGATACACGTTGGGGTCGAAATCGGTCAATAATGAAGGGCACTTTACTTGAAGGCCGAAATAGTTTTTCTTCTGTATCTCGCCTTCCGTTGAAGTGATGTGAATGAAACATCACAGATCCCATACACAACGCATCCGCTAAAGACATTGTAGGTTTGGTAGAAATCGGTAAATAATGAAGGGCACTTTACTTGAAGGCCGAAATAGTTTCCTTCTGTATCTCGCGTTCCGTTAAAGTGATGTGAATGAGATATCATAGATCCCATACACAACGCATTCGCTAAAGACAATGCAGGTTTGGTCGAAATCGGTCAATAATGAAGGGCACTTTACTTGAAGGCCGAAATAGTTTTTCTTCTGTACCTCGCCTTCCGTTTAAGTGATGTGAATGAGACATCATAGATTTCACAAACAACTCATACGCTACAGACATTGCAGGTTTGGTCGAAATCGGTCAATAATGAAGGACACTTTACTTGAAGGCCGAAATAGTTTTTCTTCTGTACCTCGCCTTCCGTTTAAGTGATGTGAATGAGACATCATAGATCCCATACACAACGCATTCGCTAAAGACAGTGCAGGTTTGGTCGAGATCGGTCAATAATGAAGGGCAGTTTACTTGAAGGCCGAAATAGTTTTTCTTCTGTATCTCGCCTTCCGTTGAAGTGATGTAAATAGAACACCAAAAATCCCATACGCAACCCATCCTCTATAGACATTGCCGGTTTGGTCGAAATCGGTCAATAATGAAGGGCACTTTACTTGAAGGCCGAAATAGTTTATCTTCTGTATCTCGCCTTCCGTTTAAGTGATGTGAATGAGACATCATAGATTTCACAAACAACTCATATGCTACAGACATTGCAGGTTTGGTCGAAATCGGTCAATAATGAAGGGCACTTTACTTGAAGGCCGAAATAGTTTTTCTTCTGTGTCTCGCCTTCCGTTTAAGTGATGTGAATGAGACATCATGGATTTCATAAACAATGCATCCGCTACAGATCTTGCAGGTTTGGTCGAAATTGGTCAATAATGAAGGGCACTTTACTTGAAGGCCGAAATAGTTTATCTTCTGTATCTCGCCTTCCGTTTAAGTGATGTGAATGAGACATCATAGATTTCACAAACAACTCATATGCTACAGACATTGCAGGTTTGGTCGAAATCGGTCAATAATGAAGGACACTTTACTTGAAGGCCGAAATAGTTTTTCTTCTGTACCTCGCCTTCCGTTGAAGTGATGTGAATGAGACATCATAGATCCCATACACAACGCATTTGCTAAAGACAATGTAGGTTTGGTCGAAATCGGTCAATAATGAAGGGCACTTTACTTGAAGGCCGAAATAGTTTTTCTTCTGTATCTCGCCTTCCGTTGAAGTGATGTGAATGAGACATCATTGATCCCATACAAAACTTATCCGCTACAGACCATGCAGGTTTGGTCGAAATCGGTCAATAATGAAGGGCACTTTACTTGAAGGCCGAAATAGTTTTTCTTCTGTATCTCGCCTTCCGTTGAAGTGATGTGAATGAGACATCATGGATCCCATACACAACGCATCCGCTATAGACAATGCAGGTTTGGTCGAAATCGGTCAATAATGAAGGGCACTTTACTTGAAGGCCGAAATAGTTTTTCTTCTGTATCTCGCCTTCCGTTTAAGTGATGTGAATGAGACATCATGATTTCATACACAAAGCATCCGCTACAGACATTGTAGGTTTGGTCGAGATCGGTCAATAATGAAGGGCAGTTTACTTGAAGGCCGAAATAGTTTTTCTTCTGTATATCGCCTTCCGTTGAAGTGATGTAAATAGAACACCAAAAATCCCATACGCAACCCATCCTCTATAGACATTGCCGGTTTGGTCGAAATCGGTCAATAATGAAGGGCACTTTACTTGAAGGCCGAAATAGTTTTTCTTCTGTATCTCGCCTTCCGTTTAAGTGATGTGAATGAGACATCACAGATTTCACAAACAACTCATACGCTACAGACATTGCAGGTTTGGTAGAAATCGGTAAATAATGAAGGGCACTTTACTTGAAGGCCGAAATAGTTTCCTTCTGTATCTCGCGTTCCGTTAAAGTGATGTGAATGAGATATCATAGATCCCATACACAACGCATTCGCTAAAGACAATGCAGGTTTGGTCGAAATCGGTCAATAATGAAGGGCACTTTACTTGAAGGCCGAAATAGTTTTTCTTCTGTACCTCGCCTTCCGTTTAAGTGATGTGAATGAGACATCATAGATTTCACAAACAACTCATATGCTACAGACATTGCAGGTTTGGTCGAAATCGGTCAATAATGAAGGGCACTTTACTTGAAGGCCGAAATAGTTTTTCTTCTGTGTCTCGCCTTCCGTTTAAGTGATGTGAATGAGACATCATGGATTTCATAAACAATGCATCCGCTACAGATCTTGCAGGTTTGGTCGAAATTGGTCAATAATGAAGGGCACTTTACTTGAAGGCCGAAATAGTTTTTCTTCTGTACCTCGCCTTCCGTTTAAGTGATGTGAATGAGACATCATAGATTTCACAAACAACTCATACGCTACAGACACTGCAGGTTTGGTCGAAATCGGTCAATAATGAAGGACACTTTACTTGAAGGCCGAAATAGTTTTTCTTCTGTACCTCGCCTTCCGTTGAAGTGATGTGAATGAGACATCATAGATCCCATACACAACGCATTCGCTAAAGACAATGCAGGTTTGGTCGAGATCGGTCAATAATGAAGGGCAGTTTACTTGAAGGCCGAAATAGTTTTTCTTCTGTATCTCGCCTTCCGTTGAAGTGATGTAAATAGAACACCAAAAATCCCATACGCAACCCATCCCTATAGATCATTGCGGTTTGGTCGAAATGGTCAATAATGAAGGGCACTTTACTTGAAGGCCGAAATAGTTTATCTTCTGTATCTCGCCTTCCGTTTAAGTGATGTGAATGAGACATCAAGATTTCACAAACAACACATATGCTACAGACACTGCAGGTTTGGTCGAAATCGGTTAATAATGAAGGGCACTTTACTTGAAGGCCGAAATAGTTTTTCTTCTGTGCTCGCCTTCCGTTGTAAGTGATGTGAATGAGACATCATGGATTCATAAACAATGCATTCCGCTAAGATCTGCAGGTTTGGTCGAAATGGTCAATAATGAAGGGCACTTTACTTGAAGGCCGAAATAGTTTATCTTCTGTATCTCGCCTTCCGTTGAAGTGATGTGAATGAGACATCATTGATCCCATACAAAACTTATCCGCTACAGACCATGCAGGTTTGGTCGAAATCGGTCAATAATGAAGGGCACTTTACTTGAAGGCCGAAATAGTTTTTCTTCTGTATCTCGCCTTCCGTTGAAGTGATGTGAATGAGACATCATGGATCCCATACACAACGCATCCGCTATAGGACAATGCAGGTTTGGTCGAAATCGGTCAATAATGAAGGGCACTTTACTTGAAGGCCGAAATAGTTTTTCTTCTGTATCTCGCCTTCCGTTTAAGTGATGTGAATGAGACATCATGATTTCATACACAAAGCATCCGCTACAGACATGTGTAGGTTTGGTCGAGATCGGTCAATAATGAAGGGCAGTTTACTTGAAGGCCGAAATAGTTTTTCTTCTGTATATCGCCTTCCGTTGAAGTGATGTAAATAGAACACCAAAAATCCCATACGCAACCCATCCTCTATAGACATTGCCGGTTTGGTCGAAATCGGTCAATAATGAAGGGCACTTTACTTGAAGGCCGAAATAGTTTTTCTTCTGTATCTCGCCTTCCGTTTAAGTGATGTGAATGAGACATCACAGATTTCACAAACAACTCATACGCTACAGACATTGCAGGTTTGGTCGAAATCGGTCAATAATGAAGGGCACTTTACTTGAAGGCCGAAATAGTTTTTCCCTTCTGTATCTCGCGTTCCGTTGAAGTGATGTAAATGAAATCAAATCCCATACAGAACCATTCTCTATAGACATTGCGGTTTGGTCGAAATCGGTCAATAATGAAGGGCACTTTACTTGACGGCCGAAATAGTTTTCTTCTGTATCTCGCCTTCCGTTGAAGTGATGTGAATGAGACATCATGGATCACATAGAAAACTCTATTCGCTACAGACATCAGGTTTGGTCGAAATTGGTCAGTAATGAATGGCCTTTATCTTTAAGGCCGTGTTATCTTCTTCTATATCTCGCCTTCGTTAAGTATGTGAATGAGACATCTCAGCATTCCGTAACTCATGCATCCTACAGACTGTGCAGGTTTGGTTGAAATGGTCAATAATGAAGGGCACTTTACTTGGAGAGGCCGAGTTTTTCGGTGTACCTCCCTTCTATTGTAGCGATGTAATTGAAACACCATAATACGAACCAACTCATGCGCTTAAACACTGCAAGTTTGGGTTTTAAATCGTCAAATGAAGGACACTTTACTTTGAAGGACAATTGGTTGTTTCTTTGTACCTACTGGACCACCTTTCGTTGAAGGTTTTGAAGTGAGTTTGAGACATGCATCTCCCCATTACACATGCGCTTGTAAGACAAGTGTAGTTTGGTTGAGATCGGTCGTAATGAAGGCACTTTACTTGAGACGAATGTTTTTCGTGCGTATCTCGCTTCCTTAAGTAATTGTAAATAACCCAAAAATTCCCATTCGCAACCCATCCTCTATAGACATTGCCGGTTTGGTCGAAATCGGTCAATAATGAAGGGCACTTTACTTGAAGGCCGAAATAGTTTTTCTTCTGTATCTCGCCTTCCGTTTAAGTGATGTGAATGAGACATCACAGATTTCACAAACAACACATATGCTACAGACACTGCAGGTTTGGTCGAAATCGGTTAATAATGAAGGGCACTTTACTTGAAGGCCGAAATAGTTTTTCTTCTGTGTCTCGCCTTCCGTTTAAGTGATGTGAATGAGACATCATGGATTTCATAAACAATGCATCCGCTACAGATCTTGCAGGTTTGGTCGAAATTGGTCAATAATGAAGGGCACTTTACTTGAAGGCCGAAATAGTTTATCTTCTGTATCTCGCCTTCCGTTGAAGTGATGTGAATGAGACATCATTGATCCCATACAAAACTTATCCGCTACAGACCATGCAGGTTTGGTCGAAAATCGGTCAATAATGAAGGGCACTTTACTTGAAGGCCGAAATAGTTTTTCTTCTGTATCTCGCCTTCCGTTGAAGTGATGTGAATGAGACATCATGGATCCCATACACAACGCATCCGCTATAGGCAATGCAGGTTTGGTCGAATCGGTCAATAATGAAGGGCACTTTACTTGAAGGCCGAAATAGTTTTTCTTCTGTATCTCGCCTTCCGTTTAAGTGATGTGAATGAGACATCATGATTTCATACACAAAGCATCCGCTACAGACAGTGTAGGTTTGGTCGAGATCGGTCAATAATGAAGGGCAGTTTACTTGAAGGCCGAAATAGTTTTTCTTCTGTATATCGCCTTCCGTTGAAGTGATGTAAATAGAACACCAAAAATCCCATACGCAACCCATCCTCTATAGACATTGCCGGTTTTGGTCGAAATCGGTCAATAATGAAGGGCACTTTACTTGAAGGCCGAAATAGTTTTTCTTCTGTATCTCGCCTTCCGTTTAAGTGATGTGAATGAGACATCACAGATTTCACAAACAACTCATACGCTACAGACATTGCAGGTTTGGTCGAAATCGGTCAATAATGAAGGGCACTTTACTTGAAGGCCGAAATAGTTTTTCTTCTGTATCTCGCCTTCCGTTGAAGTGATGTAAATGAAACACCAAACATCCCATACAGAACCCATTCTCTATAGATATTGCCGGTTTGGTCGAAATCGGTCAATAATGAAGGGCACTTTACTTGACGGCCGAAATAGTTTTTCTTCTGTATCTCGCCTTCCGTTGAAGTGATGTGAATGAGACATCATGGATCCCATAGAAAACTTATTCGCTACAGACAATACAGGTTTGGTCGAAATTGGTCAGTAATGAATGGCCCTTTTCTTTAAGGCCGTCTTACTCTCTCTTCTATATCTCGCCTTCTGTTGAAGTCATGTGAATGAAACATCTCACATCCCGTACTCCGTGCATCTTCTACAGACAGTGCAGGTTTGGTTGAAATCGGTCAATAATGAAGGGCACTTTACTTGGAGGACATGTCAGTTTTTCGGCTGTATCTCACCTTCTATTGTAGCGATGTAATTGAAACACCATACATCGAACTGCCAACACATGCGCTATAAACAGTGCAAATTTGTTTAAAATCGTTCCGTAATGAAGGACACTTTTCTTTTAGGACATTCTGGTTGCGTTCTGTTAATTAGGAAAGGCCCTGAACTTGGAGAACATACACCTTTCTTCCGTATCTTGGCTTCCATAGAAGTGAGTTTCGTGCAACATGACATCTCTCACTTTATGCGCATGCGCTGTGTACAGTGTTAGTTTGGTTGAGATCGGTCGGTAATGAAAGGCACTTTACTTGTAGACAATGTAACTTTTCGTGCGTATCTCGGCTTCCATTAAAGCAATTTTCGTAAAACATCACACTTCACACTTTCTGCGCTTGCGGTAAGAAAGTTGATAGTTTGGTTGCGATTGATAAATAAAGAAAGACACTTGACTAGGAGAATAATGTAGCCTTTTGTCTGTATCTCGGATCCATAGACTTTCCTTCCATGAAGTATCGTACCTCGCACTTTCTGCGCATGCGCTACATATGGTGTTAGTTTGGTTTGCAGCTTTTAAGAATTAAAGGCACTTTACTTGGAGAGCCATAATACGTCTTCGCCTGTATCTCGGTTCTCATAGGAGACCGTGACACGAATTTTCACAAATGTCCTAGGTTTAAGAGAGATTATACTTTCTTCTTGATGTAATTACTGCTCTATCGGAAAGAATCTTGTACCATATACAGGAAATTTGATCTCTGTTAAAGATATGAATTTTCACGAAATTTCCTCAAATGTCGCCCGAGATACTGGCGAAAACTTACTTTATTCTTCGCGTAAAGTGCGCGTAATTTTTGCCGTGTTATGACGAATGTTATCCCGTCTACAATGTTTATGATTTTTGTCCAAGTTTTGAATTTTCACGGAGTTGTCCATAATGTTTTCCTAGGTACATCTTAGAAGGTACTTAGTCTTCGCGTAAAGTGCTCATAATTTCTGGCCCATTGGAATGAAACTTATACCATCTTTGCACAATATGTTGTTTGTCCTAATTGTGAGGTTTCACGAAAATCCCTATAATTCCTTCCGAGATACAGGCCAAATTGCTCGTTGGTGTTCATGTAAAGTGCTCGAAATTATTGTATCATCTCAAAGAATCTAATACCATTTGCAAAAACTTTGAGCTGAGTCCGATATATGAATTTTCACGAAATTTCCTCCACTCGGATCCGAGTTGCAGGCGATGACGTACTTCAATTTTCAGGTAAAGATCCCCTAGTTTTTGCCTATAAAACAACGGAGCTTATACCTTATATATCGCAAGCAAACTCTCTCAAAGTATTATGTGTCACGCAAATGCCTCCGTCCGAAATACGGACGATGCGGTACTTTCGCCTTCTTTTAAATTTTGCGTATTTAAATGCCCTATCGCAAAGAAACTACAAGCATGCGCAGTGCCTGTGCGCTCTTTTCGTCATAAGAGGTTAACCCACACTTAATTACTGCTTGCACATGCAGACACACGAAATGAATTTGAGTAATCATTTTCAGAGTAGAGAAAAAACTGGTAATGGATATTACAAATTATTTTGTAATTTTTTTTACTTTTAAATACTTTTTATACTTTAGAATTATATTGAGGGTCGAAGGCCGTTCAGTTACGTAGTTGGCAGGCACTATTGGGAAACTGATTTATAGTTAACCCTTTAACGACGAAACGTAAACTCTTTTATTTAAAGACTCAGTCCGTACCTCGCAGTAAACACACTCCGTCTCAGTTATACAAACCAGTCAGTTAATGTTCTATAGTGAAATAATCGCTGTTTGTTCTGAGATCCACACAAAACACATAAATACAGTCCGTACCGCGCAGTAAACACACTCCGTCTCTGTTATACAAATCAGTCAGTTAATGCTGTACAGTGAAATAATCGCTGTTTGTTCTGAGATCCACACAAAACACATAAATACAGTCCGTACCGCGCAGTAAACACACTCCGTCTCTGTTATACAAACCAGTCAAGGATTAAATGTCTGTAATTAGTGAAAAACATCGCTGTGGTTTTGTTCTGAGATCCACATAAAACACATAAATACAGTCCGTACCGCGCAGTAAACACACTCCGTCTCAGTTATACAAACCAGTCAGTTAATGTTGTATAGTGAAATAATCGCTGTTTGTTCTGAGATCCACACAAAATACATAAATACAGTCCGTACCGCGCAGTAAACACACTCCGTCTCAGTTATACAAACCAGTCAGTTAATGTTCTATAGTGAAATAATCGCTGTTTGTTCTGAGATCCACACAAACACATAAATACAGTCCGTACCGCGCAGTAAACACTCCGTCTCAGTTATACAAACCAGTCAGTTAATGTTGTATAGTGAAATAATCGCTGTTTGTTCTGAGATCCACACAAAACACATAAATACAGTCCGTACCGCGCAGTAAACACACTCCGTCTCAGTTATACAAACCAGTCAGTTAATGTTGTATAGTGAAATAATCGCTGTTTGTTCTGAGATCCACACAAAACACATAAATACAGTCCGTACCGCGCAGTAAACACACTCCGTCTCTGTTATACAAACCAGTCAGTTAATGTTATACAGTGAAATAATCGCTGTTTGTTCTGAGATCCACACAAAACACATAAATACAGTCCGTACCGCGCAGTAAACACTCCGTCTCAGTTATACAAACCAGTCAGTTAATGCTGTACAGTGAAATAATCGCTGTTTGTTCTGAGATCCACACAAAACACATAAATATAGTCCGTACCGCGCAGTAAACACACTCCGTCTCTGTTATACAAACCAGTCAGTTAATGTTATACAGTGAAATAATCGCTGTTTGTTCTGAGATCCACACAAAACACATAAATACAGTCCGTACCGCGCAGTAAACACACTCCGTCTCAGTTATACAAACCAGTCAGTTAATGTTGTACAGTGAAATAATCGCTGTTTGTTCTGAAATCCACACAAAACACATAAATACAGTCCGTACCGCGCAGTAAGCACACTCCGTCTCAGTTATACAAACCAGTCAGTTAATGCTGTACAGTGAAATAATCGCTGTTTGTTATGAGATCCACACAAAACACATAAATACACTGTGGGCAGAACATAGAATTTGTGAATGTTAAACCTGGTGGTACATATAGTAACCACAGGGCTTTAGAGTGTTAATGCCATATGCACTTTGGATCCAGAAGTAGGTGGATGGTCAACGCCACGCTCTGGCTTCTTCCCCCCATGGAAGGTGCCCGATACCGATTTTGAAATGAAATAAATACATAATGGGTTCCAGCCCTTAAAGACCCGATGCACGTAGGCCGTTTTATAGCAGGCCCTTTGTTCCACCTTATTCTCTAACCTTTCCTCTTTAGGAAAGAACCTTATCCAAGTCCTACAGCCTTACTAAAGGCCAGGATTGACTTTGGATGAGTTTTCCTAATCCTACATGTGAGATAATCACATGTCCATCACATGCAGATGCTTCCTTAGAGTGTTGTGGCCCAACATAAGGCCACGAACACACTAAGTTATACACAACAGAAGAATATATCAAGTACAGATTGCGGCCCAATAAACGTATTGGCTGACTCCTCCCTTGCTAAGTGACTTTGGGTTCCCGTTATGGAGCCCCTGTACGATACCCGCTTTATAGAAAGCAGAGTAGGCCTCAGTACTTGTCTGAACGGGTGCGGAACATCTCACCCCCACCGGGTTCGAACCCCAGACCGTCCAACCCGTACCTATACCGACTGAGTTATCTTGGGCTTGAGGGTGGAGAAAACGGTGTAAAGTTCACAATACCTGTCAAAGGGGAGAACATTTTTGGGCAGAAATTCAAAGAGCGTAACTAAGCGGCCGATCTACAGGCCTCGGTGTGAGGGTTGCTCTTTCAATGGGCGTCTTGTTGAAGTCAGTGGGGTGTCTGTGTGTGGTCTGATGGGGCGATATCCGGGGATTTATAGCTTGTCACTCCGCACTCATGAATTAAAGGGGGAAAATTTTAAATTTTAACAGACAGAAACGGAACATTGAGAAACACTAAGAATCTCGAGCGGAACACAGGGAGCCTGTCCTACTTTCTTACTCCATATACCACTGTTATTAGCATTACACTTTATTTTATGTTTGTTAACGGTTTATTACTTAAGGACAGATTTATTTACCTAATATTATCGGATATTACTTGAAAAATTCGCATCTTCGTCTTTTTTTTTTTAAATTGAATTTCGATATTCTAATGGCCGTGAATATTAAGTTTGCTGTCTGCATTCTAATACTGTCTTTGGTTCATAGAAAATGTAATTCTAATGTTCACACACTAACTAACTACCTCCATGTAGCACAGTCATTCTTGAGAAGCTAACAGGTTGTCAGCTAGTCAAGAAATTCCCCGCGTTTTATGGAACCCGAAGGTTCATTACCGCACTCACAACAGCCCGCCACCTGTCCCTATCCTGAGCCATATCAATCCAGTCCATGCCCTCCAATCCAACTGCTTGAAGAATATTCACATATTAAGGAAATAAAATCAACTGGATATGTCTTAGAAGAGGGTGTGAAAGATACTAAGAGAGGCGAGGTCAAAGGAAGATTGACAAAACAGTGCATTACGTAGCTTTATAAGAAGTAAGCTGCAACTGACAGCGGCCTTCTGGGTAGGCGGCCAGTGACAAACCGCCAGAGTCAGGGCAGTACTGCGAGGTGTCAACCTCTGAAGAAAGAGTGCGTTCCCTGCAGGCCCAATTGCAATAATAATAACATATAAATGGAATGTATACCGACAAATGCACTAATTAAGTTATATTTACACTTTACAATAGCCCTACGTACGTTTCGGTCACAAATTGACCATCATCAGGGGCTCAGTTTGCACGTAAGTGCATTTCACTTCACTTGTCCATTGTTTTTGAGTAATATAGGGTGGTTATTTTTTTGCACTGTTTACTATATTGGTACAACGGACAAGTGAAGTGTACTTACGTGCATACTGAGCCCCTGATGATGGTCAATTTGTGACCGAAACGTACGTAGGGCTATTGTAAAGTGTAAATATGACTTAATTAGTGCATTTGTCGGTATACATTCCATTTATATATTAACAAAATGCACGGTGGACAAAAAATCAAATAATAATAATAATAATAATAATAATAATAATAAATAGATAAATTATAGCAAATAAGCCAGATAACTAACTAACTAACCAACTCCATGGAGCACAGTCCTTCTTGAGAAGCTAACAGGTCGTCAGCTAGTCAAGAACTTCCCCGCGTTTTATGGAACCCGAAGGTTCATTACCGCACTCACAACAGCCCGCCACCTGTCCCTATCCTGAGCCATATAAATAAGCCAGATATAATAATTAAAAAGAAAAAAAAACATACATAGAAGTAGATGTGGAAATACCAGCGGACAGAAATATCACGCAAAAGGAAGCAGAAACGAAACGAAAATACGACAGTTTGTGTATAGAGATACAGCGAATGTGGAACATAGAATGTATGATTATACCGGTAATAATTGGAGCCAACGGAGTGGTAACAAAAGGTTTAAAGACAAATTTAGAAGCCATAACAGGAAAACAGTCAGCAGATTCACTACAAACGACAGCTGTACTTGAAACGTCACACGTAATACGGGAGGTACTGCAGTCTGAAACTTGAAGTGTGAGCGGTGGGGATCACTGTTGGTTGAAGAGGAGAATTACCAGGGGAAAAGACCTGTGACAAGAGACAGCAATAATAATAATAATAATAATAATAATACAAGTTTCAATTTCAGGAGACAGACATGTGATCAGGCTGAAGGTGAGAATATCCTAAAATATAAAGACCTTGCAATAGAAATACGGTGCATGTGAGATGTAAAAACAGAAGTGATGTCAGTAGTAATAGGGGCAACTGTAACCATGTCAAAATCACTCACAAAATACCTCAGCAACGTACCTCCAAAGCACGACATCAAGTAACTACAGACAACAGCCATATTGGCACTGCACACTTACTGCATAATAGAAATACCTTACAATACAAATACAGCTCATGTGGGATGTAAAAACAAAAGTTATACCATTAATAATAGAGGCAACTGTAACCATGTCAAAATCACTCACAAAATACCTCAGCAACGTACCTCCAAAGCACGACATCAAGTAACTACAGACAACAGCCATATTGGCACTGCACACTTACTGCATAATAGAAATAACTTACAATACAAATACAGCTCATGTGGGATGTAAAAACAAAAGTTATACCATTAATAATAGGGGCAACTGTAACCATGTCAAAATCACTCACAAAATACCTCAGCAACGTACCTCCAAAGCACGAAATCAAGTAACTACAGACAACAGCCATATTGGCACTGCACACTTACTGCATAATAGAAATACCTTACAATACAAATACAGCTCATGTGGGATGTAAAAACAAAAGTTATACCATTAATAATAGGGGCAACTGTAACCATGTCAAAATCACCCACAAAATACCTCAGCAACGTACCTCCAAAGCACGAAATCAAGTAACTACAGACAACAGCCATATTGGCACTGCACACGTACTGCGGGAAGTACTGGTGTAAAGTACAGAACATGGAGCGTGGGAAATAGCATTACATGTAGCGTAAATTGTAACTACAGAATAGCTGTAACATTGTATACCGTAGAGACATGGTTTGTTTTGTATATGTAATTGTAAATACACTGCATAGAGGTGGTAAGGAGTAATAATGATAATAATAATAATAATAATAATAATAACAATAATAATAATAATAATAATAACTCACATTGTAACCTTCTGACACTCAGCACAGCCAGAATACTTTTTCGCAATTTACGAACTCCACTGAATCACATAAGATCGAAAGGTCGTTAAACTTGTGGAGTCCAGAGAAGCAATCATGTCTCCAGTACGTGCACACTGACGCACGTAAGTTTTCGCGTTTATATTCCCGTTTTTCAGGTCTCAGTCTCCAGACCATTGTGCCACAGCTCGCAGTAAGTCACTCTGCATTCTAAGTTTTTCCCCCACAGTTACGGCGATATAGGCTTCTAAAAGCACTGAAATTCCGAAACAAAGACAATATAAGACTGTAAAGTACACTTTTCTCCCTGATTAATTATCATCAAATAATGAAGAAGTATGGGGCGGTGGAGATATAACTCCAAGCACTCTTTTTTCCTCAGTATCCAGATTAAAGTAAATATTTCACTTGACACCCCGTTCCCGTTACCTTCGAGGAAGAAGTTTTCGATTCCTGTAGGATAAGATGATGACTGGGCCCCAAACTAGGTTAGGTGCTAATGATGAAGTGGGCACATATCGACACATGCCTTCCCAATGGACGGTATCTGTTGACAAAAAGGTAATTATTTTTGTGTTTTACTATTCTAGTCTGAGGATGATTTAGTCGAAACATGTTGCTAGACGTAATGTGACAGTTTGTTAGTGAGAAGTTATGTCTGATGGCGTGTAACTATGACACGTGGTTCAGTACAAGGCAATATTGCAACACGTGTTTGCAAATACTGAATTCGCATTGCTGTCATCAATATTACGTCACATGGAGTATGACACAATGTTGATTGCTAATTTGTTACTAACATTTCGGAAGGGCTTCCTACCTCTATCTTCAGTGTAGTCGAGAAAGAATCCGACATGTAGTTTAGCCTCCTCACAGATTTCACTGAAAATGGGGGCGGAAATCACCTCCGAAACGTCGGTTATAATTTACCAATTAGCACGACGTCATATGACAGAACACTGCAACCGTCTGTTGCTAAATATTCAGTCAGAACGGCTGACATTAGGGACACGAAACAAACCCCAGATGTCCAGAATCTTAGGCAGATGTATTACATTATTAAGAATTAATTAGATTAAATTCGAGGGCGTAAAAAAAGTCAGATCTTAGAGGTTAAACATAAAACAGTCAATTTCACGTTGTATTTACCGTGCATCGTTATATAACTGATTATCAATCATCAACAAATGCACAAAGATAATTTTTTTTTTCACTAATTACTTTATTAAAGGATTTCCCCTATACGTATTTCGGCAATTTATATTGCCATCTTCAGGGGGTAATTTTGGTTTGTACATAGACCAATGTACATATGTCAATATTGGAGAAGGTGCCTCCACACAGCAACACACACAGGTATGTCCGCACTCAACTAAAAAGCTTACGAAAACAAACACACTAATATAAGCAACGTAATTATGACTCTAATTATATGTAATATTTTAACAGATATCCGACAACAACAACATACCGGACCGCACTGCCAATAATTACGAATTTTACCGCAAAATGTAATTTAATACTATCTCACTATCAATTTTAACAAGCTATTTTAGTACTGTTTTAATACAATAACACAACTTTACACAATTTTTATACAATCTTATAGAAGGTGTAATAACCAATACTGACACATGTACATTGGTCTATGTACAAACCAAAAATGACCCCCTGAAGATGGCAATATAAATTGCCGAAATATGTATAGGGGAAATCCTTTAATAAAGTAATTAGTGAAATATTATCTTTGTGCATTTGTTGGTGAATGATAATCAGTTATAAAACACTCAACCAACAAATGCACTCTTATTATTATTATTATTATTATTATTATTATTATTTATAGATATTATATATTATAATCCCTGTAAACCAGTCCAACATGTTTCGATCCCTTCCTGGGATCATCATCAGGGACACTTGTGAGAGTATAAATTACATAAATTAAACCAACAATATAAGTACATGTTAAAACTATAAAATGTATAAGAAATTTTTAAAAATTGTAAATGATAACTTCGGAGGTGACTCCTTGGTCTACTGTGTAGAGAGAATTGGTTGCTTTTAACCATTATTTGTAAATTTTTTAGTTTTAACATGTAATTATATTACTTAAAAGTTTTTGGGTTTGTAGCCCGGCGTCAATTTTTGGTGTATAACCAACGTTTCGGGAAAACTTAGGTAAGACCCTGAAGATTGGACAAACAAGTGTTCCCGAAACGTTGGTTATACACCAAAAATTGACGCCGGGCTACAACCCAAAAACTTTTATGCAACATTACGACTACGGCGGAAGCCTTCAATTACATACGTAATTATGTTGTTGGTTTTAGCTTATGTAATTTATTTTATCATAAATTATGTTGGACTGATTTAGAGGGATTATAATATATAATATTTAAAATAATAATAATAATAATGCATTTGTTGGTTGATTGTTTCGTGTTTGATTGACGACAATGCACGGTTTGAATGATATAAAATCAGAAAGCTTCTTGTAGCAATGAATGTTAGAATTGCCTTCCAATGACATGTGACGCCTTATAGCATTATAAGCAGGTATCAATATTTTGGAGCAACCTGTTTCTTCCATCTTAAGATCTGAAGCATTGAGGCAGGCACCGGGGCCCACTCCGGTCCCTATAAAATTGATACCGGAGGGGGAGGGGGTCTTTCCCTGGGGGTAAAGATACGTAGGTGTGAATATGTCCATTCAACTCCATCTATTGCCGAGGTTAAGAAAATGTGGAGCCATACTTCCTTCCATTACATGCCTTCCTGTCGTGGAGGATAATTAAGTACAGGGAAGATACACCGAATGCTGGTCGCCACATGGAGGTCCAAAATGAGCAGGAATCAAATGCAAAGAAAAAAGACAATCTAGAAATGTCAAAAAGGAGGGAGTATGGAAGACAAATGGACGGACCGCGAAACAGGGCGAAAGGGACTGTGAGAATGGAAGTCACCCGTTACTGGTAGCCATGTTGGAAACACGTGTGAGTGAAGAAAATGCCGTTATTTGGGCGACGCTTGGCGCCAGAAGAGGTGAGATAGGCAGTGGTTGTGTATGTATGTATGTATGGTTTGCTAATATTCAGTAATTTCTACTGGCCGGATGACCGATGAATCGGGGTTCTCTCTGCAGGTGAAAAGACTTTCTGTTCTGCAAAGCGGCCACAGCAGCTGTAAGGCCCGCCATTTCCTTTATTCGACGGGTACCGGGGATAAAGCGGCCGGTGTTGAAAACTGGCCCTATTACGGTATTTAAGAATACGTGGAGCTATACCACCTTTTAATCATACCTCTTTATGGAGTGGTGATTAATAGAACAAAGGGAAAAATTATGGCTTCAATAGGTAAAGTTTTCCTTGAATCTTCCCTCTTCTGGGATGTTACGCAGCATAGATTGGTAGTTAGTTACAGACGTTTCGGGACAACCTATATGTCCCATCTTCAAGGGTTATGCATCGTAGATTGATATTTAGTTACCGACGTTCCTGGGCAACCTATCAGTCCCATCTTCAAGGGTCAAGCATTACAGGAATAAATATCACTACCAATATACCCTGAGTAACATCCCAGAAGAGCGAAGATCTCATTTACACCGCGTAAAACATCGAATGGTTGGGTAGTGATAACTGAAAGGGGCGTGGAAGACAGCGGTGGCTTATTGGAGTTACGGCGCGGCATGTGCTGGAGAGACTGAAGAAAATTACGAAGAACCTTAGTGAGGATAGCTTTTGAAAAGGTTCAGATTTGAACCAGAGATCTCCCAAATAAAAGGCTAGTGTTTTACCCTTACACCAACTCGTTCGGTCAGTTCCTGCTAATAAATGTCAGTTAGCTATAAGCACTAAGTCTATCACACTAGACCTATAAAACGCAGACGCTCCGTATTACACAGTAGACCTGGCACATAAATTAGGAGCGAACATTTCCAGCCAAGACTTCGAAACTTTAACTTAATTTACAGCAGATGCTTACCTATGTGAGACTTCAATCACTAACAACACGCATATTTGCAAGCCCCCCAGAAGGTTCGCACCCGGAACCACTGTAGCGTCCGTTTTGTCGGCAACAGGTTGTGCCACCTGTGGTGTGCGGGCCACCCGCTGATGTTACGTTAAGCCACTCACACTGCCTAATCTCATCTCTATATTTAATAGCAATCCGTGTGGAATACAGTTTTCAGTATTTTTCTCGTGTCAAATATAAACACTTCTCTGGAGAATGTCCTCAGTCAATCGTTGGTGTTATGTTTATAAAATTAAGGAGATTTAAGTGGGTTGGGTAGGTAGCATGCATGGGAAACGTGAAAATCATAGACGTATATACCGCCCAGCAATTATATATTCACGGGTCAAATTTTTGGTTTCCATGATGTTAAATATGAATATTCCCCGTCATCTGGGATGAGACGTCATGGAGGTTTATATAAGTGCACCGACGTTTCGGAAGAACCTGCTACACGTAGTTGCAGGGTAGGAAATTGGGAATGTAGAAAACATTATCAACAAATTTTGGTGATAATACTAAACGAGGTGAAGATTTCGCTTTGATGGTACATGGATGAGTGGAAGTTTAGCTCCACTCATTCTTTACTCCAGCGCTAGATGGAGGTGAGTGGTTAACATCACGCCCCGGCCGCTTTACGCACGGTATCCATTGAATAGGAAGCTGGTTGCGCACCACAGCCGCTATGGACGTTTTGGTGAAGAGGGAAATTTCTTACCTCCTCGTTCATCCTGTAGCATAGTCACTATACCAACTGAGCTATGGCGGTTTTTAAGGGTGGGTGATGATACAGATTAATGGCGGCGTCGATGGCGGATTTTGGCATTAGGGGTGTTAATCCTTGAGGTTAAACTTCCAGGGATGTTACTTGCTTCTTTTCCAGTATATTTTATTCCTCGAGTTGTAGATGTTTCTGGTTCCTTAGAGTAAATGTTTTTTTAACTGAAGACATAAACCTATGCCAGTCAATATCGGAACAGCTTCTTTCACTGGCGATGTCCAGAAGGCCGCCACATCTTTGTCGGAATGGTTCAGAGAAATATTTGGCAGAGTCTGAAGAAATGGGTAAGTTGGTCCCGCCCTCACAGTGCCCAAAAATCTCCCAGTAAGTGCCGGGTTACCCCACAGCACATCCGGTCTTAAGAGTAATGGGCCGTCACGTCTCCGCCCCCCCCCCCCCGCATGTTCATCTTGTGGTCACGTGCTCCAAAAACGTGTTACCCTCCGATCGCAGCCGCAAAACCAATGATACGTCACCAACTGTGGAAGTTAAAACATCTCCGTCTCCTGCATAACCAACATTGCTTATTACACGCCGCATGTTCAAGACCCTATGTAGCAGTGGTGGTGCAAATTGCCTGTAACAAATAATATCCATGTAGTTTACATACACACGAGGCTGGTCATGTTATAAAAGGTTTTCTAGAGAAAGAGGACTCATATCTAACTAAAACAAATCAATTGTAGTTGGGCGAACAGAAATAAGGAGCCATAAAATAAAGCAAAAAAAAAAAAACATTTAACGTATTAATAACAGACACTTGTTTAAGTTATCTCAAAATGTGCGGTTCCCGAAACTCTTTTAACTCGCCACCCTGTTTGCCCAATGCAGATGAAAAAAGCGTCTTAATGTAAACTAAAAATTATTTCTGTAAATTTACAATGTGTAATGCAATAATTTATTTTTCAATTATCACAAATAAAATTTATTAGTACCTAACAAACAATTCCCACGTTGTCTGGTAGATATAAGCAATGTTTCTACAGGACTACATGACGTCACCGCCACAGACATCCGGGTTCGATTAGGGGCTAGTCCATGTGATGAACAAAGTGCCATTGGGACATGTTCCTCTCCAAGTACTTCGGTATTTCCCAGTCAGTATCATTCCATCATTGCCAGATACTCATTTTCATCTATCACTGAGGCTGTACAACCTTAGCAACTGGCAGCGTCGTTAAATAATACACTTCACAGAGTTCATAAGCTTAAGAATCACCGTCGTCAGAACTCAAAATTTTACATATATAAATGTATCTGCTAAGGAACACGGCGTCACAAGCCAGAAGACGGAAACTATAATCAGAGTTACCCGGTAAGGCAAAGTAAGGTAAAGTTCTCCCTATAACAGGCCATGAAGACCCAGAGGGGGAGAGAAGAGGCATAGCTCTACTCTTTCTTTAACCCTGGCACTAGATGAGGGTAGGTGGTCAACTCCACGCCCCGGCCGCTTTACCCCCGGGAATGACACGGTACCCATTATATAGGAGGCTGGGTGGGCCCAGGGCCGGTGTGGACGGGTGCGGAAAATCTCGCCTCCACTGGGATTCGATCCCCGGACCGTCCAGCCCGTAGCAAGTCGCTATACCGACTGAGCCAGAGTTACCCAGTAACATTTGTTTGCTTGCGTGTGCAGGTGGAAACGTATAAACTGAAACAGCCAGTATCACAACCCCTAGAACTCCTTCATTGTGTATGTTTCTGAATTATTTGAAGGGTAACTTCGTTTTGAAGAGGGAGGGAAAATTTTTTTAAATAAATCGTGCAGCGCGCTCTGCACCGTCAAGTGTTTGTCGATGGTTTCGGGAAGCGGCCACGGCGCCACTTCACAGTTGAGTGTCATTTGTTTCGCTACCATGTTGGGGAAATGGAATCTGACGGGGTTTTATTTCATTGGTTTATTTCATTTAAGCACCATTGCTTCTCCAGCTCTCTCATTCATCAACGCTTCTAACTCGTTTATTACATTTTGAGTTCTTTTTAGAGTACAAATGAGAGCTTCACCCTGGCCTCCTGGAGAACTGATTTATTCTTGAGGTACATGACAGAAAAAAACACCATTCCAATGGAAATTCAAGTCTTTTTTGGAATATAACACTGTGTAGGTTTGGTAAACAGTTACCGACGTTTCGGAAGACCTTATTGCTTTCATCTTTAGAGCACTCCAAGAAGATAAGAATTACTTCTAAATTTCAGTAATTATTTACCACTCTGTACCACATTATATCTAAGAAAACTAGATTTATTATAAACAAAACTCACGTAAGCTCACTCACGTAAGCTCACTCACGTAAGCTCAACTCTCCCACATATTGGGCATTTAAATATGAGTTGAAAAGAAAGGTAGAAAGGGGCGATTATGGTATCCTTGTGGAGGTACTGAGGTCACAAACAACAGCCGGTCGCCGACCCAAAATTAAAATCCGAGACCTCCAAAATTACGAAATTTCCAGTCAAACTACAGCATATCTATGTCTGCGGTAAAATCTCTTCTTAAGAAATTAATAACCCTTAGCTAGTCTATAAACTGCCTCGTATTGTACAGGAAAACGGAAGGTTCATTGCCGTGATCACAACAGTACGACATTGGTCCCCACTCTGAGTAAGAAGAACCAGCTAACTTTCATATCCATTTTCTGTAACATTCCTTTTAACGTAATAATCCTGCTCACGACTTCTTTCCCAAATAACATCATATCAAGATAGAACTCGATAAGAATTCATTTAATAATCAATTACAAAACTGGCAGGCAACAGGACATTAATAGCCACGTGACCATCATAATATTCACCCGCTGCTCCACGGTTCTCATCATCGTTCCTTCATTTATTCTTACACCAACCCAAGCGTTAATTTCATCTCTCGTAGTGCTCATATCTGTCATTGTGCTATGCAGTATTATATGCTTATTGATCAACTGTTTCTTCAGCATCAGACCCTTAACCACATTCAGCACATTCTGCCTCAATTACAAAACTGTTTAGCTCCTAAAAACGTGTACCTTACAGAGAACAACCCCATGGCAACGTGTTTGAAAAATCTGTACCTCACAGAAAACACAGCCCCTACAATGGTTACTATAGCAACCAGGACATGACTCACTCATATAAAAAGTTTTATATAAGGTAGAATCTCTGTTGGGGATTATTTGCAGGTGTCAGACTTGCAGCTTGTAAAGGTCTATAGTCAGTGCAGGTACTATTACAGTAAATAGTTCAGTCAGGTAGATAATTTGTGAATTCGAATAACCTACAGTTCGTTGTTAGATAGAGGCTTTTGTTGTAGCTGCTTTTGAATTTCCGGCTCTTTTACCACAAATAAAAAACAGCACTAAGGTAATGAGATATGTGCTGAGAGACCAGGGTTCAATTCCGTGTAGTAGCAAAGATCTTTCTCGTCGCCACCAAATCCATGTTCAAAACTAAGGGCGATAAAAATCCGTAGCACAACTTCCTTCGGAGGGGAAGTAAAGCCGTCGGTCCCATGTCGTAGATTTACGGCATGTAAAAGAACCTTACGGGCATGGATAGAACTAGTAATGTCCGTAAGCAAAATTCAGCGGCCATTTCTCACCCAAGTCTCCTGACTGCCTGCCAGATGGCTCTGGCAGTCACATCAGGATCGAGCAAAATCTTGTGCGGTCAGTGAGCCGGTCACTCACTACAGAATGCACACTTACCGACCAGGAAACCTTCGGGATGAAATCCCAAAAAGAAGGAGGCTTTGGCCCACCCCGGGCTGTAACGCCATGGAAGAAGAAGAAGAAAGGGTATAGAGGATTACTTGTGTTCTGAAGATAAAGGCAGGAGATTGATACTTTTATACCAAACTATATGGTGTCACATCCCATAATCCTGTTACCCCCATGAAATCTCAAAACTCATGTGTTTACATTTATCATTGTTATTGCCATTGTCATTGATTCACATCTACATACAACAAAATTGAAATTTGTAATTTGTAATTATTAGGCACTTAGAGAGCAAATGACCCTAATTTTTTTTTCTTTCAGTTTCAAACACGAAATTATCACAACATAAAATTTTTTTTCTCAAACATATAAACTTACTTGTCAAAATTTCGTATGAACCAGTTTTAGATGTTAATGACCACCTGCTTTGATGGTTTATGGGGCCCACAATGAGAACACAACAACATTCTGACTGTCATAAGTCAGGTAGGATCTGTGTGCCTAAAGCCATTGCCTGCGCAGGCAAAGTATTGCCAGCGAACATCTGCTTTATTTATAAGTGATCTTAACTTCTACTGTGGGAAATTTATATAAACCAGTTTGACAAATTAAACGGGATATGTATCAATTTTAGCAAAAACAAATACAGCGTGTTTCATAAATCCATCCGGGATTTAGAGGCTTGGCCGTGCAGTAGCAAACCCACATATAAGAGATAAAAGCATGCCAACGGATAGAGGAAATGTAAAAGTTTTTTCGTGACAGATGCGATGGCGTAGTTACCCGTTTCTCCGCTAGGAGGCAGTGGTGTGCAAACATGGCGTTTTCAGGTGAACAGAAAGCTTCATATGTTGGAACGTGTGTGGAAGGAGCTAGATTACAGGATTGACGTCTGTCGAGTCACCAAAGAGGGACATATTGAACATTTGTAAGATAGGTTCAAAACTTGGATATGTACTCTTTTCACTGACATGCTCTCATCCCCCTTGTGTGATTTGGCTCCTGAGCTACAGACCTCCGAAATCCCGGAGGGATTTATGAAACACGCTGTATATGGTAGCTAAGACGCCAAAAACAGCGGAAAAAATAATTTCAAAAATGTTTAATGTGTAGAAAACAAGCTGGCTTTAAATAAATTGACTTTGTTGATAACAAAACAGGAGTCAAAGTCGTAACGCGCACAGATGTCTGTTGTCATCCTCTGCTCCTTACCGTAACAATTCAGCATGTTACGAAATGTTACACAGTTCTAAGAGGCTGTTGCTGTAATATTATTGTTCTGAAAGAGATTAGCGGGGAATGTGGCACGCATGGGGAGTAGATAAATTCGTTTTGAATTTTGGTGGGGAGATCTGAAAAAAAAATTACTGCTTGGAAGACTTAGGCGTAGGTGAGAGGATAATATTAAAACGAACCTCAAAGAAAGCCGCTTGCAGGGCGTGGACTGGATTCAGCCGGCTCACAATAGGGATAAGCAGCGGGCTGCCGTGAACACGGTAGTGAAAATTGAAGTTGTTACAGTTACTTAAAATGTGGGGAATGTCTTTAAGAGCTCAGGGAGGGGAATGTCTTTAAGAGCTCAGGGAGGGGAATGTCTTTAAGAGCTCAGGGAGGGGAATGTCTTTAAGAGCTCAGGGAGGGGAATGTCTTTAAGAACTCAAGGAGGGGAATGTCTTTAAGAGCTCAGGGAGGGGAATGTCTTTAAGAGCTCAGGGAGGGGAATGTCTTTAAGAGCTCAAGGAGGGGAATGTCTTTAAGAGCTCAGGGAGGGGAATGTCTTTAAGAGCTCAGGGAGGGGAATGTCTTTAAGCGCTCAGGGAGGGGAATGTCTTCAAGAGCTCAGGGAGGGGAATGTCTTTAAGAGCTCAGGGAGGGGAATGTATTTAAGAGCTCAAGGAGGGGAATGTCTTTAAGAGCTCAAGGAGGGGAATGTCTTTAAGAGCTCAGGGAGGGGAATGTCTTTCAGAGCTCAGGGAGGGGAATGTCTTTAAGAGCTGAGGGAGGGGAATGTCTTTAAGAGCTCAGGGAGGGGAATGTCTTTAAGAGCTCAGGGAGGGGAATGTCTTTAAGAGCTGAGGGAGGGGAATGTCTTTAAGAGCTCAGGGAGGGGAATGTCTTTAAGAGCTCAGGGAGGGGAATGTCTTTAAGAGCTCAGGAAATATTAAACTATCAAGATCCCTACACTATTATTATTTCTTCTTTATCCTCTGCCTTTACTTACATGCCGCTTAACAAATCTTGACTAAGCAGTCTGTCACAACATCGCTGACAACATTTATAAGAAGCTTAAGGAAAACACGCAAAAGTAAACAAGATAGGCAATGTACGTATAACGTAACATTGAGGTGCGTTCGCGTAACCATTGTTGCTGTGGAAAAGCAATAAGTATTACATATTCTGAGTGTGTGTCTGTAGCCTTAGTTATCCAGCATGCAAAGCGCATGCGCCGTATTATATTGTCATCTGTGGCCTGTCTGACTCTGCCATATTTTTCCACATTATCTCATAAACGGTACGATTTTTGGGAAAAAAGCTATTGAACATAAAATGTGTGTTTTGGTTTTCTCTATAACACTTATCTGAAACATTTCTAATTTTAAGAAGAATTCAGCGAGATATTATCATAAATGTACATATGTCTTCATGTAAAGTACCCGTTTTTCTTCTCAGATTTTAATGAAATGTGGATTTTCTCGACAGTTTTTCGAATAATTCTCAAATACCAGACTTCATGAAAATCCGTCTAGTGGGAGCTGAGTTCCATGCTGACGGATGGGCAGACAAACAGGCATGAAAGGCTAATAGTCGCTTTTCGCTATTTTGCGAGCGCGCCCAATAAACGTGCTTCAAGCCGTGGTGTATAAAGTGCTGGAAAAAAGAAGGATGGGGTGGCTTCACAGACTGCAGAGTGACATAGTGTTTTATGATGCACTGGTAGTCGTTCTGTAGGCAGAACTAAGCGTCATTGATTTGGTCTTAAGTTTAGCACTTAGGATTGTGGTGAGTCGTGTGGAAACAGCAGGGAAGAACAGCCTGACTGCAGTTTGGCTAAGAAGACAGTGCTTATTTTTATACAGAAATACTATGAAATGTGGACAGCGATAGCTCAGTCGGTATAGAGACTCGCTACTGGCTGGACGGTCCGGGGATCGAATCCCGGTGGAGGCGAGATTTTTCGCAACCGTCCAGACCGGCCCTGGGGGCCTACCCAGCCTCCCGTACAATGGATACCGGGTCTATCTCCCGGGGATAAAGCAGCCGGGGCGTGGAGTTGACCACCCACCCCTATCTAGTGCCAGGGTTAAAGAAAGAGTGGAGCTATACCTCTACTTCCCCTCTGGGCCTTCATGGCCTGTTCTAGGATAAACTTTACCTTTACCTTTACCTTTAATACTCTGAAATAACGGGCAGTTATTTGAACTGCTTGACACTGAAGAAAAAGACACGATTCACCTTCGAAACGTCGATTAACTCTTTACCAATCAAAATGAAGTAATGTCGCAAAAGCCTTGAAATATCAATATTTAAAGGTAAAGGTAAAGCTCACCCTATAACAGGCCATTAAGGCCCTGTGGGGGAGTAGAGGTATAGCTCTACTCTTTCTTTAACCTTGGCACTAGATGGAGGTGGGTGGTCAACTCCACGCCCCTGCCGCTTTACCCACGGGAATGACACGGTACCTATGGTAAAGGAGGTTAGCTAGGCCCCCAAGGCCGGTGAAAATCTCGCCCCCACCGGGATTCGATCCCCGGACCGTCCAGCTAGTAGCGAGTCGCTATACCGACTGAGCTATCGCGGCCCACAATGTCAGTATTTATTACACCTTAAACAAATTTATAATTCGCGTGATGGAGACACGAAGTTACAATATTGTGTTCTGAATAACAGTCTTGCCACTAAATAATGACAACGTTTTTTCACTAATACGGTTTTATTGAGCTATAAATTTTAATTCAGAAATATCTTAAATATTTCTGTCATTTCCAAAGAATATACTAGCTATCCTTTATTTCGATTTTGTCCTATATTGTACTGACGTGGAAAAATTAACTCCAGCTTTTTCATTTTTAGGCGAAGGCGACACTGTGTATTTTTTAACAGCGGCCAGTAATAGGCCCTCTCTCCGTACTGATAAGACAAAACGGAAGTACTGGCCGAAAAGCCTGTCCCATTGCCACTTTGTACACCACAAATACCACATGGTTTTTCCTGTATTGAACTCGAGCATGCGCGGTAACTTACCTGATATTTTAATCTTCTCTGTACTGACACTCATACATATATATATATATATATATAACATATTTTCTTCCGTGATGATGGAGGCAGTAATTCCTTTAACACTTTGGCATCTTCTACCAGACTACACGGCGTCACATTCCAGAAGACAGCCATCTTTATAGTTACCCCACTGAGGCCCTGAAATTAAAAAAAATTCTTAGTTTTCTCTATCCTTGATTTTAGGCTTCTGCCGCGATATTGATGTAATCTGTGGCCTTTTAGGTAATTACATGGCGTCGTGTGGTAATTATTTACCGACGTTTCGGGACAATGTGTCGATCCCATCTTCACGGGTCGAGATTCCAAGAAAGGAATTGGGAATCTCGACCCGTGAAGATTGGACCGACACGTTGTCCCGAAACGTCTGTAAATAATTACCACACGACGCCGTGTAATTACCCAAAAGACCACAGATTAGTTTTCTCTACATCTTGTAGTGGACCAACGTCATCGGCATTGTATGTTTCTTGTGAATTTCTTTGTGTCATTTTTTGTTTCTCCCAATAAATTAATATCCAATTATACAGACAAATGGTACCGAATGAATAGACGAAATCACATGAAAATCGAGTCAGCAGTAACAGACCAAACACCCCTTCCTCTTCCCCATTACCCCTCAGCCACGTAACAAGCTCTACCATCTCTCTGAACATCAAACCCTCGCTATGCAGGCGGGGAATCCCAGAGGAAATCACTAGAACATCCTCCAAACAAGATAAAACGGCTTATTTTTACGCCCTATTTATCTGATTAGTGTACACAATATGGGCAAATATTGGTGGCAAATGTTTGTACTTTGGTAAGATCGAGCAAGCTAGCAAAGTGAAATGACCGTTGAGTGAATTATTTAAACGACACTCAATTTGCTGAGATTATATAGTGCCAGTGATTGATGACTGAGTACATACATTTACATTTAGGGGAACAGGCCTGCTAAACATGTTATGTTTAACATAACATGTTTAGAGGGCTGCAAAACATGTTATGTTTAACATAAGGTGTTAACAAACAGCAACTCGTATGTACGTTTAGAATTGGATCTTTTTCATGGATATTTATGTCAAAAGTTATGGAAAATTATGTAAACTTTTAGTATTTCTTTGCAATTTTATAAACTCCCTGATTATGACCAAGCTTGGTCGAAACCTTTAGGAAGAGACAAATAAATACAGTTATAATCCGTAAATTAATGTGTAATTTGTGCATAATATTACACAGTAATAAAATTTTGGTATCCCTAAGACTCAGCAAATTTATCTGTTCGCTGAGCGACTGACAGATTTTCAGGAAAGACTCCATGGAGTCGGTTTATTACATATATAGAAATTACAGCGCGGCTTTGTTGTGGGTATCTCCGTCCTTTCATTTGTTATATTTGTGCTGACGTCTGCACCAAGTCCTTTCCTAATATTATTTATTTGTTATATTTGTGCTGACGTCTACACCAAGTCCTTCCCTAATATTATTCATTTGTTATATTTGTGCTGACATCTGCACCAAGTCCTTCCCTAATATTATTCATTTGTTATATTTGTGCTGACATCTGCACCAAGTCCTTCCCTAATATTATTTATTTGTTATATTTGTGCTGACGTCTACACCAAGTCCTTCCCTAATATTATTTATTTGTTATATTTGTGCTGACGTCTACACCAAGTCCTTCCCTAATATTATTCATTTGTTATATTTGTGCTGACGTCTACACCAAGTCCTTCCCTAATATTATTTATTTGTTATATTTGTGCTGACGTCTACACCAAGTCCTTCCCTAATATTATTCATTTGTTATATTTGTGCTGACGTCTACACCAAGTCCTTCCCTAATATTATTCATTTGTTATATTTGTGCTGACGTCTACACCAAGTCCTTCCCTAATATTATTCATTTGTTATATTTGTGCTGACGTCTACACCAAGTCCTTCCCTAATATTATTTATTTGTTATATTTGTGCTGACGTCTACACCAAGTCCTTCCCTAATATTATTTATTTGTTATATTTGTGCTGACGTCTACACCAAGTCCTTCCCTAATATTATTCATTTGTTATATTTGTGCTGACGTCTACACCAAGTCCTTCCCTAATATTATTCATTTGTTATATTTGTGCTGACGTCTACACCAAGTCCTTCCCTAATATTATTTATTTGTTATATTTGTGCTGACGTCTACACCAAGTCCTTCCCTAATATTATTCATTTGTTATATTTGTGCTGACGTCTACACCAAGTCCTTCCCTAATATTATTCATTTGTTATATTTGTGCTGACGTCTACACCAAGTCCTTCCCTAATATTATTCATTTGTTATATTTGTGCTGACGTCTACACCAAGTCCTTCCCTAATGTTATTTATTTGTTATATTTGTGCTGACGTCTACACCAAGTCCTTCCCTAATATTATTCATTTGTTATATTTGTGCTGACGTCTACACCAAGTCCTTCCCTAATATTATTCATTTGTTATATTTGTGCTGACGTCTACACCAAGTCCTTCCCTAATATTATTCATTTGTTATATTTGTGCTGACGTCTACACCAAGTCCTTCCCTAATATTATTTATTTGTTATATTTGTGCTGACGTCTACACCAAGTCCTTCCCTAATATTATTTATTTGTTATATTTGTGCTGACGTCTACACCAAGTCCTTCCCTAATATTATTCATTTGTTATATTTGTGCTGACGTCTACACCAAGTCCTTCCCTAATATTATTCATTTGTTATATTTGTGCTGACGTCTACACCAAGTCCTTCCCTAATGTTATTTATTTGTTATATTTGTGCTGACGTCTACACCAAGTCCTTCCCTAATATTATTCATTTGTTATATTTGTGCTGACGTCTACACCAAGTCCTTCCCTAATATTATTTATTTGTTATATTTGTGCTGACGTCTACACCAAGTCCTTCCCTAATATTATTCATTTGTTATATTTGTGCTGACGTCTACACCAAATCCTTCCCTAATATTATTCATTTGTTATATTTGTGCTGACGTCTACACCAAGTCCTTCCCTAATATTATTTATTTGTTATATTTGTGCTGACGTCTACACTAAGTCCTTCCCTAATATTATTCATTTGTTATATTTGTGCTGACGTCTACACCAAGTCCTTCCCTAATATTATTTATTTGTTATACAGAGTATACACAAAAGAATGGTGCGGTTTCCCTTTATTCACCATTGAAACCGCACCATTCGTTTGTGCATACCCTGTATTTGTGCTGACGTCTACACCAAGTCCTTTCCTAATATTATTCCCAAGTAACTCCAGTGACGACATAGACTGGTTACGTCTGTTGAGGCAGAAATGACAAAAAGCAAAAAGTAAGGCATCAACCAGCCAAGGAACAAGAGCTACTAATTAGCCTTGTGGCCGTGAATTGCCATAAATATTACTGATTCAATGCTTATGCAACGTTTGAACTCAGACTGCGGGTCTTAGGGGTGACCATATCGACTGAAAGTGATGAAGCGACTTTAGAAAACGAAAGTCCGTGTTTCATATTTAAAAACATATTCAATGTTGTAAGATAGAAGAAATACATATACAATTTTGGTGGGGAAACCTGAGGGAAGGAGACTGCTTGAAAGACCTAGGCGTAAATGGGAGGACATTAAAAAGGATCTTTAAGAAATTGGGGGGGGGTTGTAGAATGGATTAATCTGGCACAGGATAAGGACAGGTGGCGGGCTTTTGTGAACACGGCAATGAACCAACTGTTTCCATAAGATGCGGGGAATTTCTTGACTAGCTGAGGAATTAGCTCGCAAAGGATTTTGCTCCACGCAGAATTAGTTATTTATTTAGTTAGTCAGTTAGTCAGTTAGTCAGTCAGTCAGTTAATTAATTAATTTATTAATTAGTGAAGACGGAAAAATAAATCAAGTCCTGAGAATTGAGATTTTGTGGCAGTGAAAGCTAAGTTGAAGGCGTTACGTCACGTCACGTTACCTCACGTTACGTCACGTCACGTTACCTCACGTTACGTCACGCCACGTCACGTTTAATTAAATTAGGTATACTGTATTGTTATATTATTTTTTGTTTTAGATTGCTCGTCTTTATTTATGGTTATATCCTTTTATTTGCGCTGTCTTTGCAATTGGCCACTAGACAGGTGAGAAGGTCAAAAATATGGAACTGAATTGAGTTGTTAGTGCTAATGTGCCAAGTGGACCATTATGTTAGTGAAAACGGGTCAAGTTGGTCACTTTTATTAGTGCAGCTGTGTCAATTGGGCCATTTACATTAGTGATAATGTGTCACGTGGATTACTTTTATTAGTGCTGTGTAAAGTGGGCCAATTACGTTAGTGCTAATGTGCCAAGTAGATCACTTATATTAGTGTTAATGTGTCACGTGGGTTACTTTTATTAGTGCAGCTGTGTCAATTGGGCCATTTACATTAGTGATAATGTGTCACGTGGATTACTTTTATTAGTGCTGTGTAAAGTGGGCCAATTACGTTAGTGCTAATGTGCCAAGTGGACCATTATGTTAGTGAAAACGGGTCAAGTTGGTCACTTTTATTAGTGCAGCTGTGTCAATTGGGCCATTTACATTAGTGATAATGTGTCACGTGGATTACTTTTATTAGTGCTGTGTAAAGTGGGCCAATTACGTTAGTGCTAATGTGCCAAGTAGATCACTTATATTAGTGTTAATGTGTCACGTGGGTTACTTTTATTAGTGCTGTGTAAGTGGGCCAATTACGTTAGTGCTAATGTGCCAAGTAGATCACTTATATTAGTGTTAATGTGTCACGTGGGTTACTTTTATTAGTGCTGTGTAAAGTGGGCCAATTTCATTAGTGCTAATGTGTGAAGTAGATCACTTATATTAGTGTTAATGTGTCATGTGGGTTACTTTTATTAGTGCTGTGTAAAGTGGGCCAATTTCATTAGTGCTAATGTGTGAAGTAGATCACTTATATTAGTGTTAATGTGTCACGTGGGTTACTTTTATTAGTGCTGTGTAAAGTGGGCCAATTTCATTAGTGCTAAGTGTGTGAAGTAGATCACTTATATTATTGTTAATGTGTCACGTGGGTTACTTTTGTTAGTGCAGGTGTGTCAAATGGGCCAAAGTCATTAGTGCTATTGGTTCAAGCAGTTCACTGTTGTCCGTAGCATGTTACATCTTCAGATTGCTGATGCGCCAGACGGCCTGCAGGTATGGAGTATAGAAGCAAATAAGCAGTCGCGGACAGCCGACAGGGGGTAGTCCTGCAGCTAGGTAATTCGTCCAAATCCTCACTCTAAACAGTCTTTAGGTTACGAAACGAAAATCTACTCGGTAATCCGGTAAATGAAATAATTAACTTTCGAATGTTACGTTAGTCGGAGAATTTTTTGAATGTTTGACCGACTGTCAGCTTCTCAAATTTGGCTTTGGACATTAGACTTAGTCTCAAGGTTGTTTGTCTTTGTGTGAAACGAAACAGTTTCATTAATTTTGAAGTATTAATGTCAGAATTTAGAGAGGCAACCAGCAAATATTTTGACCACCCCTGCCAGACGTCCCTACACAATAACTCCCTGTATTGGCGCCCAGCGCCGCGTACAATATAAACATTTCTTTTTAGTGGTGGGAAAGACGGGAAGGGGGGTTGGAGGGGGGAACTGAGAAGATCATTTATTAACACACACAGTAGTTCCGTGATGATGTAAGGATGACGATACAGAATGGCAGATAATTATTCTGTTCGCGACAAAACAGGTTCGCTACTTTTGTTGACGTCTTAATGCTGCCTGCTCTGCTCGCCATTCTTGGCTAATCACGGCCTATTTACAAGATCTCCTTCTGATGCGCCGCCCTGTATTGCAAACAATGGCGGCCAGCTCTATACGGCGTCTGGTAACGGAACGTCGTAACAGCAAATATTCCTATGTACAGGGTATACACAAAAGAATGGTGCGGTTTCAATAGTTTTCACTATTGAAACCGCACCATTCTTTTGTGTATACTCTGTATAAGCATGTGGGTATCGTGACAGCAACGCCGTGAATGGGAATGGAGGTAAAACTCCACACATTTTAAACATCATGTAAGTAATTAATTTTATTTCAATCCAACAAATGCACTATACTTTCTTTCACTGATTTCTTGCCCCTACACATGTTTCGGCCACCTTGTGTCATCCTCTTTTAGGGGCAAGAAATCAGTGACAGGAAGTGTAGTGCATTTTTTGGATTTAAATAAAATTAATTAATTATCAAAAATGCACGGTATATATGATGAAAAATCATGTAAATAGTCAGCTTTAAAACCTGATCATTTTATATCAGGGGGAAACGAAATGCGATAAAATTAGATAAGAATTTCTGTGGGCCCCCAAATCAAGTCTGGACATTGCGAATAAAAAACATCTTTAGGCTTTGAACATACAAAGAAAATTAGCCCCTTTAATTTTCCTACAAGGATATAATTAACTTTTTACATAAGCTTAAGAGCATATATTGAATCTTTTTCATTTCTTACGTAAGTACCAAGAATTTTCTCCTAACATTATTTGATGGCAATAATCACATTATATATTTTTTTTCCAATGTCTCGACAGCCCCTTGGGGGCCTAGGCAGCTTCATTTTTCGAGGCTTCACTATCACACATTTTTTAGACACACCACACTCGGTAGGACTCCTCTGGACGAGTGATCAGCCCGTCGCAGAGACCTCTACCTGACAACACACAACACTCACAACAGACAGACATCCATGCCCTAGGCGGGATTCGAACCCACGATCCCAGTAAGCGAATGGCCGCAGACCCACGCCTTAGACCGCGCGGCCACTGGGATCGGCCAATCACATTATATTACACTAAATAATTTACAATATAATTCAATCATTCCCACGTTACATGTTTATTTAGCGTCTAGTTTCCACGATCTGACTGATGTCGGAAGACGAAACAACTTATACGACCTAGACGAAAGTGGGAGTATAATATTATACGACCTAGACGAAAGTGGGAGTATAATATTATACGACCTAGACGAAAGTGGGAGTATAATATTATACGACCTAGACGAAAGTGGGAGTATAATATTAATATGTAGCTTAAGTAAATTCTATGGGAGTGTGTGAACGGGATTACTTTCCTTCAGGACAGACGCACATGTTACGCTTTTGTGAAGACGTTAATGAATATCGGGGTTCCATAAAATTCTGATGATTTTGTGAACAGCTGATTGACTGTCAGCTTCTCTTTGCAGCTTTGTGTACGCGGTTTGCACTAGACAATGGTTTGACTTGCGATCTTATGGAAGTGGGCCCTGCAGGGGACCCTGTCTGGCTGGGCCACCCTCCCGTTACAAATCACACAATTCTTGCTTCTGGTGCACTGCTGGCTGCAGACATAACAGGCACAAAGTCGGACCATAACAAAAGCCTTCCACCAAAACCTTCGTCTAATTCGCGGCCAACACTTTGAAGCTACAGACGTCATATACAGTGTGCTGGAGTATTCATTCTGTAGTCTGTCTTACGACAGGTCCGTAGCCTCTTCCAAAGCGAGTTCTCCACAGGGTGCGATCTAGTGCTTCCTCTTTCAATTTCCAGTATCTTTTCTTTTCCTTAAGGTCATCCAGTAGCTGCTTACGTCTTCTCCCTCGTCTTCCCGTCATTTCTATCCTTCCCTCTAACTTTCCTTCAATCACAGTTTCAGAAGGCAGTTTCTACGCAAGATGTGACCAATCCAGTTAGCCTTTCTTCTTTTTATTGTATGTACGATATTCCTCTCCTCCTTGACTCTGTGTAATACTTCTTCATTTCTCACACGATCGGTCCAACTGATCTTCTCCATCCTTCTCCAGCACCACATTTCAAAACTTTCCAGATACTTCCGATCCACTTTCCCAAGTGTCCACGTTTCAGCACCACACAAAGCTATGCTCCAAATGTAGCACTTTACTAGTTTCTTCCTTAAATTTAAGTCCAGTTTGCTGGTGAAAAGATTTTTCTTCTTGTTGAATGCTGTTTTTGCCATGGAAATTCTGTATTTAATTTCACATGTACACCTTGCATCACTTGTTATCATGCTACCCAAATAATTGAAATATTCCACATTCTCCACTTGTTTTTGATCTATCATAATTTTCATTGGGGATGGTTGCCTTGAGATTTTCATTACTTTAGTTTTTCCAACATTCATTTCCATTCCATATTCCATGGAGTATATCGTTTGAAATTTAAACTTTAGCTTTACTACAATAAGCACCATATTCTAAATATTGTGTTATGTTTCAAAAAGAACAATTTAGCCAAATAAATTTAACGCAGTTCGTTATACAGTGTGTTTTATAAATCCCTCCGGGATTTCGGAGGTCTGTAGCTCAGGAGCCAAATCACACACGGGGATGAGAGCATGTCAGTGAAAAGAATACATATCCTACCTTATAAATGTTCAATATGTCCCCGTTTGGTGACTCGACAGTCTTCAATCCTGTAACGATTCTCGTACGAGGTCCACAGTCCCAGGCGATGGTCCCGGCCTACCTGTTCGTTTTGCGACACACAAACAGCCAGTTTCCTCGAATTTTATATACCAGTCTCTTACCGTTTTGTCCGTTGGTGGTTCTGTACGATACTTGGTTCGAAAACGACGTTGCACTGTTACAATTGACTGGGTTTTAGCAAATTGCAGGACACAAAAAGCTTTCTGTTCACCTGAAAACGCCATGTTTGCACACCACTGCCTCCTAGCGGAGAAACGGGTAACTACGCCATCGCATCTATCACGAAAAACCTTTTACATTTCCTCTATCCGTTGGCATGCTTTTATCTCTTATATGTGGGTTTGCTACTGCACGGCCAAGCCTCTAAATCCCGGATGGACTTATGAAACACGCTGTACTTCTCACCAGATAGAGTTAGTGTGCTGAACTGAAGAAGCATGTGATGGACACAATACGAAATGAGTGAAATTAAAATCTTTCTTTGATCAAAGGAAGAGATAAGTAATGCATGGACATAAGAAAAGGGATAATATTAAAATGGTTTATCAACACGTAGTGTAGGAGGTTGTGAATTTGATTCATTTCGGCCGAGGACAGGAACTCCTTTGAACACGGTGTCGTATAAAATATGGCGCTTCGTTTGACTAGCTTGGCAAATATTGGTGTTTCAAGAAGGGCTCTATTTCATGAAGTTAGTTACTTAAATCAGTCTGTACTAAATACACGTACTGTCCCTTAACAGGTTTTAAACGTGGCCCTGTCTAAGGAACGCGATTTCTTTTCTCGGTTGCAATTTATCCTGATGGATGTTGTTTAAGCCTGTCTTACAAATAATCCTCTGGTTTTTCCCTCTCTGTGGCGGACGCTGACGAGGCCTAGCGCCTTCAAGTTATGCGTCCCTTCGGACTACAAATCCTGTGGGTGGCAACGGAATGACAGTAGACTAAAATATGGTAAAGCAGAATAAGGGAGAAATGGCGCTGATTGGCTGGACTCGTGCGTCTGTAAATGGCGAAGAAGAGGCACAGAGAAGTACAAATATTTGTAGTCGGTCATGACGTCACCAGTTTTAAAGTTTATGAGAGCAGAAGTTTGTGTTACATTAGCGGGAAATTCTTTTACTCCTGTTTCTAAAATTTGTGATTGCGAAATGCTTTGTTTCTTTATACACTAAAACAGGCAGTTGGCCTGATTTATATTTACGAGTCCAGTTCGTACCTCAAAGAGAATATATTTTAGGCCTTATTAGTAAAATCCTTTAAACACTTTAAAGCCCAGTGGTTACTACATCTACCACCATGTTTAACATTCACAAATTCTACGTTCTGCCCACAAAGTGTATTTATGTGTTTTGTGTGGATCTCAGAACAAACAACGATTATTTCACTGTACAACATTAACTGACTGGTTTGTATAATTGAGACGGAGTGTGTTTACTGCGCGGTACGGACCGTATTTATGTGTTTTGTGTAAATCTCAGAACAAACAGCGATTATTTCACTGTACAGCATTAACTGACTGGTTTGTATAACTGAGACGGAGTGTGTTTACTGCGCGGTACGGACTGTATTTATGTGTTTTGTGTGGATCTCAGAACAAACAGCGATTATTTCACTGTACAACATTAACTGACTGGTTTGTATAACTGAGACGGAGTGTGTTTACTGCGCGGTACGGACTGTATTTATGTGTTTTGTGTGGATCTCAGAACAAACAGCGATTATTTCACTGTACAACATTAACTGACTGGTTTGTATAACTGAGACGGAGTGTGTTTACTGCGCGGTACGGACTGTATTTATGTGTTTTGTGTGGATCTCAGAACAAACAGCGATTATTTCACTGTACAACATTAACTGATTGGTTTGTGCAACTGAGACGGAGTGTGTTTACTGCGCGGTACGGACTGTATTTATGTGTTTTGTGTGGATCTCAGAACAAACAGCGATTATTTCACTGTACAGCATTAACTGATTGGTTTGTGCAACTGAGACGGAGTGTGTTTACTGCGCGGTACGGACTGTATTTATGTGTTTTGTGTGGATCTCAGAACAAACAGCGATTATTTCACTGTACAGCATTAACTGATTGGTTTGTGCAACTGAGACGGAGTGTGTTTACTGCGCGGTACGAACTGTATTTATGTGTTTTGTGTGGATCTCAGAACAAACAGCGATTATTTCACTGTACAGCATTAACTGACTGGTTTGTATAACTGAGACGGAGCGTGTTTACTGCGCGGTACGGACTGTATTTATGTGTTTTGTGTGGATCTCAGAACAAACAGCGATTATTTCACTGTACAGCATTAACTGATTGGTTTGTGCAACTGAGACGGAGTGTGTTTACTGCGCGGTACGGACTGTATTTATGTGTTTTGTGTGGATCTCAGAACAAACAGCGATTATTTCACTGTACAGCATTAACTGATTGGTTTGTGCAACTGAGACGGAGTGTGTTTACTGCGCGGTACGGACTGTATTTATGTGTTTTGTGTGGATCTCAGAACAAACAGCGATTATTTCACTGTACAGCATTAACTGACTGGTTTGTATAACTGAGACGGAGCGTGTTTACTGCGCGGTACGGACTGTATTTATGTGTTTTGTGTGGATCTCAGAACAAACAGCGATTATTTCACTGTACAGCATTAACTGATTGGTTTGTGCAACTGAGACGGAGTGTGTTTACTGCGCGGTACGGACTGTATTTATGTGTTTTGTGTGGATCTCAGAACAAACAGCGATTATTTCACTGTACAGCATTAACTGATTGGTTTGTGCAACTGAGACGGAGTGTGTTTACTGCGCGGTACGAACTGTATTTATGTGTTTTGTGTGGATCTCAGAACAAACAGCGATTATTTCACTGTACAGCATTAACTGACTGGTTTGTATAACTGAGACGGAGCGTGTTTACTGCGCGGTACGGACTGTATTTATGTGTTTTGTGTGGATCTCAGAACAAACAGCGATTATTTCACTGTACAGCATTAACTGATTGGTTTGTGCAACTGAGACGGAGTGTGTTTACTGCGCGGTACGGACTGTATTTATGTGTTTTGTGTGGATCTCAGAACAAACAGCGATTATTTCACTGTACAGCATTAACTGATTGGTTTGTGCAACTGAGACGGAGTGTGTTTACTGCGCGGTACGGACTGTATTTATGTGTTTTGTGTGGATCTCAGAACAAACAGCGATTATTTCACTGTACAGCATTAACTGACTGGTTTGTATAACTGAGACGGAGCGTGTTTACTGCGCGGTACGGACTGTATTTATGTGTTTTGTGTGGATCTCAGAACAAACAGCGATTATTTCACTGTACAGCATTAACTGATTGGTTTGTGCAACTGAGACGGAGTGTGTTTACTGCGCGGTACGGACTGTATTTATGTGTTTTGTGTGGATCTCAGAACAAACAGCGATTATTTCACTGTACAGCATTAACTGACTGGTTTGTATAACTGAGACGGAGTGTGTTTACTGCGCGGTACGGACTGTATTTATGTGTTTTGTGTGGATCTCAGAACAAACAGCGATTATCTCACTGTAAAAACATTAACTGACTGGTTTGTATAACTGAGACGGAGTGTGTTTACTGCGCGGTACGAACTGTATTTATGTGTTTTGTGTGGATCTCAGAACAAACAGCGATTATTTCACTGTACAGCATTAACTGACTGGTTTGTATAACTGAGACGGAGTGTGTTTACTGCGCGGTACGATCTGAATCTTTAAATATAATTAAGGTTATCATTTTCTTCTAAAACGGTTAATACTACATGGTCAAATCATGCTCTGTACAGTGTGAATCACATAAAATTTTATATGTGGTATGTTTAAAAAACGGAAAATTTTTTTATGTTAAAATGGTACATATAGCAACCACTGTGTTTTTAATTGGCTATGTTGTCTGTTTTTAAAACTATTTGTGTTAAGAGATTTAAGGTTCTCCCAGCGGTGTTAACGAAGTGTCAAGTAATCTATGACGCAGTGCCTACGGACCAGCAGTCCACAGTTTTTGGACTGCTTCATACTGAAGAAGAAGGCAGTACGATCCTCCAAAATATCGGTAATTATTTACCAGTCGACACAGCGTAACATCTGAAACATTTCTCATTCTAAGAAGAATTCAGCGAGATACTATCATAAATGTACACAGGTCTTCATGTAAAGTACCGTTATTATTGTCAGATTTTAATGAAACTTGAAATTTCTCAATAGATCTTCGAAAAATTCTCAAACGCCAAATTTCATGAAAATCCTTCCAGTGAAAGCCGAGTTGTTTCAGGTAGACAGACATGACGAAGTTAATAGTCGCTTTACGCAGTTTTGCGAACGAAGCTAAAATGAGTCTTAAAGAAGCAAGGTGTTAAGGTGTGAATTGGATTTATCTGGCTCAGGATATGGACAAATGATTTGCTTCTAAGAAGACGATAATGTAAAGAAGGGTTCCGTAAAATGTAGGAAATTTCTTGACTAGCTGACGAACTATTAACTTCTAAAGAAGGAATATCTTCCAGCTACATTCGTGGAGAATTCAGTTTCAAAGACCCTACACGGCCGCCCACTGGCGTATTGATTCTGTAGCCTCATTTCTTCACAGCTCGTCTCCGCCCATTTTCTTCCGCCATCCTTCCGTCAGACGTTAGCAGATCCAGACGTCAGTGGTACAGCATCATCTAGATGGATCAATGATACACCAGACGCCATCTTGCAGAGGAGAATTCTTATCTCATCTCCAGTCAACTGCCGACGCCATCTTGCTTATTCCTGGCTTTTATTTTTTTGCCTTGTCAGTTCGAAGAAACTTGTAATAAAAAGATGAAAAATAATTTGTCTTACACTGTAAATATATATATATATATATATATATATATATATATATATATCACATATCAAACGATATTGAGCACCTTAAAATTGAGTAAAGGGTAAAGCAATCCCATTACAGGCCTGGACAGGCCCTTAGGATTCCAGTAGGTTGAGGCTCCCAGATTTATAGACAATCGGTACATGAAGGTGGTAAGGTTGTGAGCCATACTCACCAGCCGCCTTTACCCCCAGGAAAGATTCCTGGTACTCATTTCTGTTAGAGGCTGAGTCGACCCCAGGTCCATAGTGCGACCGAAACGATTATGTCAATGAAAAATTCCAATGACTCAATCGGGAATCGAACCCGCGAAATTCCGGCTTGTAGCGCAGGGCCTCAACCAACTGCGCCACCGCGTGCCCCCCTTAAAATAAAGTGGTTATTATATATACCACTTACGTAACATTAAGGTACGTTGCCTTTTCCCTATGCGGTGTAATGTTTGTCTTATCTATCACTCTCACAACATACAGTCATTAATTCCGTAACACCCAAAATTGTTTTTTTTTTTTTTTAGGGAGATGCAGTGAGTATTCTGCGAGGAGGAACCGAGTGTTTAAATATGCCTCTCATTTACATGAATTTTAAATTTCATAGCTTCGATATCAAAAGACGTTTAGGTCGCATTTATCTAATCACACGTGGACACAGTCAGAAACTCTTCACAAAGCCTTTCGTTCCTGCAGCAACAATACAGGGCATACACAAAAGAATGGTGCGGTTTCAATAGTGAATACTATTGAAACCGCACCATTCTTTTGTGTATGCCCTGTATATACTCGAACGCGTCATACGTAACTGCCTATGACGCAGGACCAACTATGTAAAGCTGTCAAAGGACAGCCACATTATGTCCTTATCTGTTATATCCTGGGTAAATATCTGAATTTAAAATATGTATTTATAATTATTTCTAGATCTTAACTGCCATATAAAGTCGAACTCGGTTATAAAGTCATGAAAGTGTCTGAATATTTTGTGTCGTTATAAACGAGTATTGTTATAACCGAGCAGAATGATGTTATGGTTAACAATAAGGAATTAATTGGTATCACAGAATATCTGACGATATAGACGAGGTGTCGTATAAACCGATGTCGTTATAACCGGGTTCGACTCTACTTTTATTAAATTTTATTCTCGAATAATGTTGCTATGTTACATTTCTGTGTAATTTCGGCCTTTAAATTGATCCGCTTTCCATTCGACGGGTGGTAGATGGAAAAATATGGAACTTTGGTGGAATGATACTGAAGGGAAGAGGTGAGTACTCTGAGATTAACCTGTCACAGTGCCACTTTGTCTACCAGAAATCACACGTGGATGGTCCTGGCATTCAACTTGGACTTCTATGAAATTATGCCTTCCCAGTTAAGCACTTACTGACAAAAACAGGTCCTGTTTCCTAAGCACTGTGTTTTTTTTTTGAATAATAAACCACGGATAAAAATGCAGTAATTTTAATAAACGTGACATAAATGTGTAAACAATTAGCGAATAAGTTCACCATTTCAGGCTTATAGCATTAATTTCTTCTTGTCCCATTTATCCCCACTTCACCCTATGTTTTGGAACTGGACACAAACCATTATTTTGCCTTCACTGTATTTATTTCTTGTTCTATCAAACTCATGACTACAAAACAACTTTAAATTACTATTAGACATATGTAGAACGGTGCTATTACATCCTGTCAACCTTCTATATATGGACTATTCCTTGGGACTATATTTTGCCTATCCATGGAATCTCTTTGCCCTAACAAGAAGGCCGACCGCTGGACCGAGCCATCTTGATGTACCTCACTAAGTGTTTCGATCTTAAGCATTGTTCTTTCCTATCTTCTACATGCTTTTGTGTGATGTTATGCCATTTGAATACGGAATGTGTGTACAGGCGGACATTTAGGAAAAAGTGCTGGGGCACTGGGTCACATATCGTGCTGGGGCACTGGGTCACGTCAAGTGCTGGGACACTGGGCCACGTCAAGTGCTGGGACACTGGGCCACGTCAAGTGCTGGGACACTGGGTCACGTCAAGTGCTGGGACACTGGGTCACTTCAAGTGCTGGGGACACTGGGTCACATATCGTGATGGGGACACTGGGCCACGTCAAGTGCTGGGACACTGGGTCACGTCAAGTGCTGGGACACTGGGTCACTTCAAGTGCTGGGGACACTGGGTCACATATCGTGCTGGGGCACTGGGTCACGTCAAGTGCTGGGGACACTGGGTCACATATCGTGCTGGGGACACTGGGCCACGTCAAGTGCTGGGACACTGGGCCACGTCAAGTGCTGGGACACTGGGCCACGTCAAGTGCTGGGACACTGGGCCACGTCAAGTGCTGGGACACTGAGTCACGTCCAGTGCTGGGGACACTGGGTCACATATCGTGCTGGGGACACTGGGCCACGTCCAGTGCTGGGACACTGGGACACTGGGCCACGTCCAGTGCTGAGACACTGGGACACTGGGCCACGCCCAGTGCTGGGACACTGGGCCACGTCAAGTGATGGGGACACTGGGTCACGTCAAGTGCTGGGACACTGGGTCACGCCAAGTGCTGGGGACACTGGGCCACGTCCAGTGCTGGGACACTGGGCCACGTCAAGTGCTGGGACACTGGGTCACATATCGTGCTGGGGCACTGGGTCACGTCAAGTGCGGAGGACACTGGGTCACGTCAAGTGCTGGGACACTGGGTCACATCGTGCTGGGGACACTGGGCCACGTCAAGTGCTGAGACACTGGGTCACGTCAAGTGCTGGGACACTGGGTCACATGTCAAGTGCTGGGACACTGGGTCACATGTCAAGTGCTGGGACACTGGGCCACGTCAAGTGCTGGGACACTGGGCCACGTCAAGTGCTGGGACACTGGGTCACATCAAGTGCTGGGAAACTTGGCCACGTCAAGTGCTGGGGACACTGGGTCACACATGAAGTGCTGGGACATTGGGCCACACGTCAAATGCTGGGGACTCAAAAGAATGCATTTCCTAAACATTGTCTTCCACGAAATAAACAATTATTGTTATTATTACTCCTTACCACCTTTATGCAGTGTATTTACAATTACATATACAAAACAAACCATGTCTCTACGGTACACAATGTTACAGCTATTCTGTAGTTACAACTTACGCTACATGTAATGCTATTTCCCACGTTCAATGTTCTGTACTTTACACCAGTACTTCCCGCAGTACGTGTGCAGTGCCAATATGGCTGTTGTCTGTAGTTCCTTGATGTCGTGCTTTCCATGTATGGTGCTTAGATATATTATTATTATTATTATTATTATTATTATTATTTCTGCTGCTGTTATCGGCACGATCTTGGGGCTTTCAGTGGGCCCATAAAGACGTAACCTGTGACCCAGAACTACGAGCAGTGACGTGTTCAATCCGGTCCGCCTGCCTAGCATGTAATTGGTCCAATAAAGCCGCGGGAATCCCCCACGGAGCCCGGAACATGTTTCCCGCTTAATGAAGCCACTTTAGCTAGAGACTGCTTTTGTCTGGAGCGAGCGGCTCCGGATATTCCTCGCTCGCAAGTGCTTGCTGAACTGTATAAGGGCCTGATTCGATGGAAAGGTCATTGCTTCTGGCCACGCGGCTGGGAAGTACCCCTTTCATATTTAGGGCGTGTCGCTAGAAATCTAGGACATGTCACTAGACATCTTGACAGGTTTCTTCTTGATGTGTTGGTACTGCCATCAAACAAGCCGCGAAGACTTCAATGTCCTATAAAATGCATTGTATATGTTTACTATCACGTCTCGTTCGAACACACAACAGACTGCCCTCATGTAACTGTAATATTATGCAGTTTTGTTCTTCAGTTTTTACACGTTTGATAAAACCTTCTATTAGGCAGAAACTCTTCTCAACTGCTCGACGAATAGTAGAGCAAGTACATTATTATTGTATATATGTTATGCAGACAAATGTACACAGTTTTATGTTATTTAACACAATTTTTATTAAATGTTGCCCAACATGTTTCTAGCCTATATAAGGCTCTCATCTTCAGGGGCTCTTTCGTTGAAATTACAACAGCTATATTATTGGTATATGTGTATATACAGGGCATACACAAAAAAATGGTGCGGTTTCAATTTCTAATTCAATTGATTCCGCACCATTCTTTTGTGTATGCCCTGTATATATACAGGAAATACACAAAAGAATGGTGCGGTTTTAATAGTGTTCACTATTAAAACCGCACCATTCTTTTGTGTATGCCCTGTGTATATGGTATTAAGAAACAGAAACTGAACGAACAACTATACCACCTCCACTTGAACTGTGCAAAAAACTGGCAAAATAGTTGGCTCTATATATACAAGCACTTAAACATTTTAACTTAGGTACGTTTTAGTATTGTTTTCATATACCAATAACCAGGTACATCTAACGGCTTTTTAAGAATTTTATATACCAATAATATAGCTGTTGTAATTTCAACAAAAGAGCCCCTGAAGATGAGCCTTATATAGGCTAGAAACATGTTGGGCAACATTTAATAAAAATTGTGTTAAATAACATAAAACTGTGTACATTTGTCTGTATAACATATATATAATTAAAAATGTACGGTACATGTAACGTAAAGTTTACATTATTATTATTATTATTATTATTATTATTATTATTATTACATGAGACAAGGAATCAGCTGGATGAAATTTTTCTAATTAATATTTTATTGGGTTTTAAGTCACTTCCATCTTACATGGATATTACTGGTCTACAAGTTAACCATTCAGAATGTCCGACAATTTCCTATGTTTCATGTTAGTCCATCGTAAAAAATTGTCTCTCCGCCAGGTGCGCCACTGCAGCAAATTTAGTTTGTACTGATTTAGATGTGTTCAGAAGGCAAACTATTACAGTTGCATTTGATGTGACTTTTAGTTCATCATTGCCGATCCCAGTGGCCGTGCGGTCTAAGGCGTGGGTCTACGGCCGTTCGCTTGCTGGGATTGCGGGTTCGAATCTCGCCTAGGGCATAGATGTCTGTGTCTTGTGAGTGTTGTGTGTTGTCAGGTAGAGGTCTCTGCGACGGGCTGGTCACTCGTCCAGAGGAGTCCTACCGACTGTGGTGTGTCTGAGTGTGATCGTGAAAGCCTCGAAAAATGAGGCGGCCTAGGCCCCCAAGGGGGCTGTCGAGACATTGGAAGAAAAATATTATAAGATGTAATTAATTAATTAGTTAGTTAATGTTTTTCATCTGACTTTCATTTGTTTTCTCTTTATTGTCCGTCGTTATTTGTGTCTGTACGATGTGCTGTTTCTGTAATTGGTCAACTGGCTGTTGACTGGGAACTTCAATAAACAGGAATAGAATTATTATTATTATTATTATTATTATTTCTACTGACGTCACAGCAGTTCAGCTGGTTTTCAAAGAGTGCCGATCACTGACCAAGTCTTTCTTATTCATTATTCTGCTAAATGTTTTCTATTTTTTATTATTATTATTATTATTTATAGGCGTATTATTTACTATTGTTGCCATTCTCATCATCATACTATTCAATCGAACGTCGCTATAGCCACAGTTGCTACCATGTCTATTTTTTACCCTCGAAGCCACATGTTTAAAACCGCACGTTGTGTTCAGTTGTTCTGACACATGTTTCTCGCGATTTTCCTCTGTCCCTCTAGGAAAATGCCGGTTGGTATAACAAATTAGATAGGGATCGCTTCCTTTCAGGGGCGCACCCAAGGAAGGGGGGCTGACAGGCTGCACCCCCCCCCCCCAAACCTCCCCAAAACCGAAATTTAAAAAACACAGATTTTGTAGATATTATGATATCAAAAGTTATACGTGATTTACCCTTCAGCCGAAATCAGCCACTGAAATCAGCTGATGACTAGTACATTAGAATTTTGAAAAATAAATTAATAAAATTTAAAAAAATATATAAGACACTGTGATTGAGTCACGGAACATAGTTATATATGTATGTATATACATGCAGTTGCAAACAGTGTTATGTTGTACTTACGACATGATTTTTATAACATAATTTTTAAAATCAAACAAATTATGTATAGCCTCAGGGTCAGCCACCCCCCCCCCCAAAAAAATTCTGGTTGCGCAACTGATTCCATTCACACCCTTTTAAATTTATTATTCTTTGATTATCCTATTATTCGACTCTATATAAATAATTATTTTTGTCATTATACAAAATGTCGCAAAAGTCACTTCACACACTATGTTTAACAGTGCTTAGTTTCAGACGATCTTTGAGACACTCTGTATTATCATCATCGTCGTCGTTCAGACTTTGACAGATTTAACGTCTTTAAATAGACAAAGAAATAATAATAATACTTGGATACTCACTCGCGATATACACTAAGTCTGCCCGTTCCAATATAGCCCGGGTTTAGCTTTACTTTGGGGTTGCCGGGTTGTCGGTATTTGCAACGTGCATGTGTGGAGTTGTTGAATGATTGGAATTTTATTTTATTCTGAGGCGGCCTTTGTTAACTTGCTGTCTCTAAGAGACATACTGTACATACTTTGTTAACTTGCTGTCTCTAAGAGACATACTGTACATACTTTGTTAACTTGCTGTCTCTAAGAGACATACTGTACATACTTTGTTAACTTGCTGTCTCTAAGAGACATACTGTACATACTTTGTTAACTTGCTGTCTCTAAGAGACATACTGTACATACTTTGTTAACTTGCTGTCTCTAAAAGACATACTGTACATACTTTGTTAACTTGCTGTCTCTAAGAGACATACTGTACATACTTTGTTAACTTGCTGTCTCTAAAAGACATACTGTACATACTTTGTTAACTTGCTGTCTCTAAGAGACATACTGTACATACTTTGTTAACTTGCTGTCTCTAAAAGACATACTGTACATACTTTGTTAACTTGCTGTCTCTAAGAGACATACTGTACATACTTTGTTAACTTGCAGTCTCTAAGAAACATACTGTACATACTTTGTTAATTTGCTGTCTCTAAGAGACATACTGTACATACTTTGTCAACTTGCTGTCTCTAAGAGACATACTGTACATACTTTGTTAACTTGCTGTCTCTAAGAGACATACTGTACATACTTTGTTAACTTGCTGTCTCTAAGAGACATACTGTACATACTTTGTTAACTTGCAGTCTCTAAGAGACATACTGTACATACTTTGTTAATTTGCTGTCTCTAAGAGACATACTGTACATACTTTGTCAACTTGCTGTCTCTAAGAGACATACTGTACATACTTTGTTAACTTGCTGTCTCTAAGAGACATACTGTACATACTTTGTTAACTTGCTGTCTCTAAGAGACATACTGTACATACTTTGTTAACTTGCTGTCTCTAAGAGACATACTGTACATACTTTTTTAACTTGCTGTCTCTAAGAGACATACTGTACATACTTTGGACGACGAGTGAATATCGAATATAGTTAGGATCACACTGACGGGCAAAACACAAGCACTTGACTGACCTGACCCAGTTCCACTTTTTCCAGCACAAATCCCAAGTGGACTGCTCTGGGACTGAGCCCTTGCTACCTCGGTAAGCAACCAGTGCTTAATCGCATCAGCTACATAGCGACCACGCATGCACTTACTGGGCAGACTAAGCGGGGACTGTTCTGGCCATCGTATTAGCTACTACAATGGGGGCCCCTACAATGGGGAGGATCATTATATAGGGTTACACCTGCGTTCCACGTGACAGTCTCAGGTGTTCGCGTTCTGCGCTACACGATCCGGGCTAACAACCTTCATACCGATCCTTACGAGCTCTTGGGGTCTATGAATTAGAAATATTTCTTGCAGAATAATGGGTTTAAAGTTTTGACGTACATATTTTATGACATAAAGCACCTCAGGAGATCCAATTTAATCCACCCGTTCTCGAAAACATCAGATTACAACCGAACTTTGAGTGGAATAATATGGTACAACCGGACAGGCCACAGATGACAATATAATACGGCGCATGCGCTTTGCTTGCTGGATAACTAAGGCTACAGACACACACTCACAATATGTAATACTTATTGCTTTTACACGGCAACAATGGTAACACGAACGCGCCTCAATATTACGTTATACGTACATTGCCTGTCTTGTTCTTGTGTATTTTAAAGTATAGGTGCCTTTAACGGAAACCTGCTTAAAAAGGAAAATACATATAGGTGCCTTTAGATTCCATTATTTGTAGGTTTTAGTGTATGAAACTTCTAATGATAGTACTTGGAGGTAGACATACCTACGGAATCGTCAGAAAAGAATGCAAGACTATTAAATATTTATATCTGAGATTTGAGGTTCTCTCAGCGGTGTCACTGAATATTTAAATGTAGGAGGTTACACTGTGTCGTTGGGTAAACATATTTCCCGAAATTATTAATGCACTACGACGGTCGAAATGTTACGAAATATTTACCCAACACACGGCTTAACATTCAAAATGACTTGAAATGTCATGCCTGTATGTGTTGGTGTACCGCTGTGCCTTGACGTCACAAAATAATAAAGGACTGTAGATTTTATTAAACGAAAAATATGTCCGCTTTGTAATACATGTGTAGCCTATCGACTTACAATTGGGAGAAAACATATTTACAGTTTTACATAATTACAGCCAGTGTTTTTTTTATATTATATATAACGCGCATTCTAATAATTAATTATATATTTTATTCCAACAAATGCACTATATAATTTTAGTGTTTTCTTGTCCCTACATATGTTTCGGCACTCCTTGTTCCATCCTCAAGGGGTGTCGTCTGGAGTTCACAGTAAACTCTCGACGACACCCTTGAGGATGGAACAAGGAGTGCCGAAACATATGTAGGGACAAGAAAACACTAAAATAGTATAGCGTTATTGTTGGCATAAATTGCTTAATTAATTACAGCCAGTTTGTTTTTACGTAAACTTAATCAACCTAAAAAAGTTAAATTTATTATAATTTATACTAATTTCAATACTATATCTCTGCAGATAAATTCACCAGCCATTTGAGAAGGAAACAAGACCAGCTGCCAATAATTTTAAATAAATTTTAAACGTTTTAACCAAAAAGGAAAACAAACGCACTTATATATTTTAACCACTGAAGCATAAATGCTACATGTTTTTATAGTGAACATAGTTCAACTTATTTTAACATTGAATGTGAACCAACTATTATAGTGGATGTGTAGTCTGTGTTTATATACTTTGATCCCCCTGATGATGACTAATAAGTAGTCGAAACATATGTAGGGGTATATATGACGACAAAGGTGTAGTGCATGTGTTGGTTGAAATGAAAGCTATTATATAAGACAGAATGCACGGTGAATATAATGTGAAATTTGTGAATATAATGTGAAATTTGTGAATATAATGTGAAATTTGTGAATATAATGTGAAATTTGTGAATATAATGTGAAATTTGTGAATATAATGTGAAATTTGTGATAATGTAAAATTTGTGAATATAATGTGAAATTTGTGACTATAATGTCAAATTTGTGAATATAATGTGAAATTTGTGAATACAAGGTGAAATTTGTGAATATAATGTAAAATTTGTGAATACAATGTGAAATTTGTGATAATGTGAAATTTGTGAATATAATGTGAAATTTGTGAATATAATGTAAAATTTGTGAATATAATGTGAAATTTGTGAATATAATGTGAAATTTGTGAATATAATGTGAAATTTGTGATAATGTGAAATTTGTGAATATAATGTGAAATTTGTGACTATAATGTGAAATTTGTGAATATAACGTGAAATTTGTGAATACAAGGTGAAATTTGTGAATATAATGTAAAATTTGTGAATACAATGTGAAATTTGCGAATATAATGTGAAATTTGTGAATATAATGTGAAATTTGTGAATATAATGTGAAATTTGTGAATATAATGTGAAATTTGTGAATATAATGTGAAATTTGTGAATATAATGTGAAATTTGTGAATATAATGTGAAATTTGTGAATATAATGTGAAATTTGTGAATACAAGGTGAAATTTGCGAATATAATGTAAAATTTGTGAATACAATGTGAAATTTGCGAATATAATGTGAAATTTGTGAATATAATGTGAAATTTGTGAATATAATGTGAAATTTGTGAATATAATGTGAAATTTGTGAATATAATGTGAAATTTGTGAATATAATGTGAAATTTGTGAATATAATGTGAAATTTCAGGAGGACGCCTGATTTCTTCCATCACTTCTCCGACCTAAACTTACCAGTGGACATCACTGACAATAAACATTCCCAGTACGTGTTCCATGACAATAAATTTAATAATTTCAGTACAAATACAGGGAATACACAAAAGAACGGTGCGGTTTTAATAGTGTTCACTATTAAAACCGCACCATTCTTTTGTGTATGCCCTGTACATCGTACAGTTTCAATGACCATGTACACTTCACAGAAAAACTTTCCTCCTCTTTTTTCAAATGATCCATAACCATGCACTGAACAGTTAGATATGGTAACTAACACCAACAAATGCACGCAAGTTTATGAAAATATACTATAAACGTAGTAATAACTTCTACATGTTTCGGCCACTCATGTGGCCATCCTCAGGGAAGTGCGTTTCGAAGAATAAATACATTGAGATGTTACAGAAGTTATGTGAACCAACGCACATGTAAAATACGCATTTTAAACCACGTAATTTTAATATTTAACATTTTACATGTACGTTGGTTCACACAACTTCTGTAACATCTCAATGTATTTATTCTTCGTAACGCACCTCCCTGAGGATAGCCACATGAGAGGCCGAAACACGTAGGAGGTATTACTATGTTTGTAATACGTTTTCATAAACTTGTGTGTATTTTTAATATTATTATCACCCTGTATTTTTTTTTACAATTCACTGTTTACAAACCAACTAAATGCACCACACTTTAACTTTTATTATTTTTTCATCAACCCCTACATATTTAGGGGTTGATGAATAAATTAAGTACATTTCGTTGGTTTGAAAACAGTGAATTTTGTCCATTTTTTGGTTTCAGTTACCATATCTTTCCTCTTAATCTTCTTTTCTGTATTAATTTCCAACCCGACCTCCATCAAGACTCAGGCACCCTTCTGCACTCCTAAGTGAAAATCGCTAAGCTTCGTAGCTCACTCAAAATCTACGCAGCCATACGCACTGAAAGAGGAGGCGTGTGGCAGCCACTGGGAGTGGCGTTTTCCGATCGGTCCGCGCCCGAGATTTTACATATAGTTATGGGATGTGATTAAGACGTGTGCATGAGTTGCTAACAACACGGCCACGTGCTCGAACTAGCCGCGTGCAACTCCAACTATATAAACCCATTCATTAGTACAACCACAAGGGGGGGAATCCCCTTGGTGCGCATAGGGATAAGGCTTTAAATTGGGGTTGGGGGTTGGGGGGGCAGTAAGTCGGACAAAATCCTTGTCGAATCCGACTGCCATCTGAAACCTATCTCACCCCACGCTCGCCTATCAACAACTTGATCATATAATAAAGGCCTTTGGACATGGAAGCCTCCCCAATTAGGCGCCCTCGGGCACCAGTCAGTTGCCGTCACATTTATACCCCCCACCCTGCGCCACCCACACGACGGATACTCTGACATCCTAATTATGACGTCACACGCATCCTTCCGGTGCCCCGGCTCGCGTACTGATTTGCTGTATGCTATTGTGATTCGTGCCTCTGCTAATGAGGGCGCTACTGAACTGCCTAATCGCTTTTTATCGCTGAATTATTTCGGTTATTGGTTTATTTAACGACGATTTTATAATTACTAAGTTTTACAGCACTCAATGTAAAGAAAACTATGAATATTGGATAAAGGCGGAAGTAAGTGAACAATTTGGGATACTACATAAGGTCCAACTTTTTGATTCGTTACAGATTGCTTGGTGTTGTTACGTAGTGAATTGTAGGTTGTGAAGATGGGTTAGGCATGTAGCTAAGATGGATATTTCACAACAAGGAACTGTGTGATTTATACAGTTCAGTTGGTGTTGTTAGGTAGTGAAATGTAGGATGTGAAGATGGGTTAGGCATGTAGCTAAGATGGATATTTCACAACTGTGTGATTTATACAGTTCAGTTGGTGTTGTTAGGTATTGAAACGTAGGAGCTTACGATGGGCTGGATATGTAGCTAGGAAGGGGAAGAAAAATAATGCAAATATGATTCTGATTTGGAATCCTCTGGATAAAGGAAATCTGAAAGAAAAGAGGGGAAAAATTGAAAGGAAAGGTAATAAAAAGAAAGGAATTAAATGTGAAAGTCAAATATTTTTCCTATTTTTAATTAGACACCACAGCATTAAAGCGTATGGGGGAGTGGATGTATATTTCCGCGCATTCTTAATCTCTGTACAATATGCAGTATAGTGGTTAGTTTTTGTTCCTGTCGGGATATGAACCTATAATAATAAAATAAAATAGCAAATATACTTTAAAAAAGAGCAAAATACGAATAATGTGAATGACTGCCTCTGTGCTGCTGTTATTGCCTTCAGTTTATGTTCCCGGAGACTTAATGCAGGATTAGACAGTTCAGGTGACAGCGCTCAGCGCCGACGCTAACTGGCAGTGACACTGCGTCTGTCTGTCAGCGCTGTTCGTGTCAACCGCTGCCATGGGCTAATATGTTCCATCTGGACTTGACTTCTTATAGCTGCTGCAGAATATCGAGCAAACAAACCGGGTTTGACACCCGATACCACCATACCATTTACAAGGCTCTCGAAAAGGTCACAGAACGTGACATAAGACCTTCGTTATGCTTCCTTATAACTACGTACTGTCTGGGTTGATTAGACAAAATCTTTAACCATATTTATGTTAATTTTCTTTCAACATGTTTTATGTTACGGCTTATCATGTTTTGGACTGATGGTACAGGGTCAATGTGGGCTGTGTAGTCGACGTTTTGTGAAAAAAATATTTTCTTTGCTATCAGGGTAAAAGATTAATTCAGAAGAAATAGTTTTTGCTGTAAATTATAAAGGATAGGAGCAGGATCGTGACCAGGGGAACGAATGACCTTGAAAACCACTGGCGGTAATTTTAAATTAGATAGGCGGAAGAAACATAAGAATAAGGAAGCTGGATGGCTGAATATAGAGGTAGGAGGTTTCTCCGAAACGTCGGTAGCACAACTCACATTAAAAGATTGCCATTACATAAAAACGAGATCAATGTCAACATTGAAATTATGTAAAAGTATAAAAAATTACAAGGATTAAACAATAAGTCAAGTCATGAATTGTGTAGTCTACATTTTTTTGTGTACAAAGCTGAATTATAGTGTTTACTGTCAGGAATGAACATTTAATGTGCATTCGTGACGTTAAAATCACGAAAACTTATGTAACATTAACCTTATTATATTTTCCCGTCATGCCTCATCCTAAAACGTGAACTGCACCACATTCTATTAACTATTATTGGACGTTTAACCTTTCATTTGCGATTGGAAAGTTCGTGAATTGGAGTTCAATTCCCGGCAGTGGCAAGAGATTTATCTCTTCTCCGAAACGTCCACCATTTCTAAGGACTCCACTCAGTCTCCTATCTAATGGGTACCTAGGGTTCTTTCCCTGAGTAAAATGCAGCCAAGGCGTGTTGCTAATAAGGCACCTCCAACAACTGCCGAGCTCATGAATTCGTGGAGCCATACTTCCACTTTTCCATACATCACAATGAAGTGGTGCTTAATTATGCTTAATTAAGAGCACGGGAAATATTATTTCAAGCGCTTTCACAAAATTGAGACAAGCGACTATTAGCGTCGCCATTGTCTGTCTGTCTGTCTGCATGAAACAACTCGGCTCCCAATGGACGGATTTTCATGAAATTTGAAGTTCGAGTATTTTTCGAACATCTGTCGAGAAAATTCAAGTTTCATTATAATCTGTCAAGAATAACGTGTACTTTACATGAAGACCTATGTACATTTATGATAATATCTCGCTGAATTCTTCTTAGAATGAGAAATGTTTCAGACAAAAGTCGTACATAACATCAAAACACACATTTTATGTTCAATACTTTTTTCCCGAAAATCGTGCCGTTTATGAGATAATGTGGAAAAATATGGTACAGCCAGACAGGCCACAGATGATAATATAACACGGCGCATGCGCTTTGCATGCTGGATAACTAAGGCTACAGACACACACTCAGAATATGTAATACTTATTGCTTTTCCACGGCAACAATGGTTACGCGAACGCGCCTCAATGTTACGTTATACGTACATTGCCTGTCTTGTTATTTCTTACCATCTCGCATAGCTGACGTAATTAGCTATCACTATAAAGGCAAGGTTGTCCCATTACATGCCAAGCGGACACGGAAGGCGAATACAGGTGCAGCTCTACCCATACTCTACCTCGGCCCTCCGGCTGCTTTACCCAAGGGAAAAGGACACGGTACTCATTTTAGAAAAGCCTTAGTGGGCCTCGGGGCCAGTTTGGATACATCCGAAAAGTCTAGCCCCTCCACCGGGGTTCGAACCTCGAATCGTTCAGCACGTAACGTGTTACTATACCAACTGTGATATATATCGTATATCTTCAATATATCTGTTTACCTTAGATAGACTACTTGTCCACGAAACGGGTTTGTGATCGTGAAGCTTATTTAAAGGCAATTGAATTGAGAATAGGTAAAGGTAAAGCAATCCCATTACAGGCCTTGGCAGGCCCTTAGGGCTCCAGGAGGTCGAGGCTCCCAGGTTTTTAGACAATCGGCACATGAAGGTGGTAAGGTTGTCAGCCCTACGCACCGGCCGCCTTTACCCCCCAGGAAAGATTCCTGGTACTCATTTCTGTTAGAGGCTGAGTCGACCCCAGGGCCATAGTGCGACAGAAAGGATTATGTCAATGAAAAATTCCAATGACACCATCGGGAATCGAACCCGCGACGTTCCGGTTTGTAGCGCAGTGCCTCAACCAACTGCGCCACCGCGAAATTATTATTAATAATATGAAGAAAGCAGGTTACTCCGAAACGTACGTATCCATCTACAAAGATACGCGGCGTCATATGCAAAAAAAAAAAAAAAGATTATAATATTGATACCGCCGCGATAACTTAAAATCTCACATCCTACAGAAATAATCTCTTCTGGTTTGGATTGGATTAAACTGGATCCAGATAGGCTCTTGTGAACACAGCAATGAAACTTCAGTTTATGTACAATTTGGGGCATATTTTAAAAGGCTGAGCCACTGTCAGCTTCTGAAGAATTCCTTTGTGTCATGTAATTTTTTTTTTAGAGAACTCTGACACATCCTATTTTATCATGTCAGAAAATAAAATAATAAGGCAAATGAATATTTTCAAAACAGAATAATCATAACAACCTGTTTCCCCACTGTATTACCTTCTGAATATAATTTCTTTGTCCCCTTGAACAAATTGCTACTTGTGTTTGTAACCAAATCTACCCTTCTGTTTCTTCCATTTATTTATCGTGATTCTGTCAGGATTAAGCAGTGTGTGAAGTGACGGTGGGTAGGAGGAATTACTCGTGCTAATGATACTCTACACGCCTGCCTGCCAACTGCCGGGCGCAGATCATACCCCGGAACAAATTGGTAGTTGGGGGTTCGCGTAAGAGGGCAATTCAATAATATTGTCTCAGTGTCCATGCACGATAACCACCTGCCTCCATTTGTTATGTTTGAATATAAGGGATTGCAGAAATATGCATCGAATAAAGCATCAGTCTTCCTTATGAAAGGCGGAGTTCAGATGTTTTGTTGTGTAACTGGCGCGTGGTGTGTTCCATGTGCGACACGCGAAAGACTTTTAGTAAGTTTTATAAAAAAAAAAAAACTAAGAGAGGGGCACAGCATTATTTGGCTGGCAACGTATACAAAGTTCTAAATAAATCAGTGCCTGATTCAAGGATAGAAATTTTGAATCGCCAGCCATATATTTTCATTACTCACACAATTAGCCCTTGAAAGACGTAAATTAACTTGAATTGTGTTTGAAGACACAGTCCGTACCGCGCAGTAAACACACTCCGTCTCAGTTATACAAACCAGTCAGTTAATGTTGTACAGTGAAATAATCGCTGTTTGTTCTGAGATCCACACAAAACACATAAATACAGTCCGTACCGCGCAGTAAACACACTCCGTCTCAGTTATACAAACCAGTCAGTTAATGTGTACAGTGAAATAATCGCTGTTTGTTCTGAGATCCACACAAAACACATAAATACAGTCCGTACGCGCAGTAAACACACTCCGTCTCAGTTATACAAACCAGTCAGTTAATGCTGTACAGTGAAATAATCGCTGTTTGTTCTGAGATCCACACAAACACATAAATACACTGTGTGGGCAGAACGTAGAATTTGTGAATGTTAAACCTGGTGGTGCATATAGTAACCACTGGGCTTCAAAGGCTTCATCATTAAAAACTGGAAATGTTTAAGAAAATTAATCAAAATTATGTATAAATATTTCATTTCTGCTTCAGAGTGAGCGGTTCGTCCCTGAAGATTCTAGTCTTCTCGGATGTTATGACGTATCGACTATTAAATAATTTTCGACGTTTAGGAGGCTCGTAGTAGCTTCATCTTATATTATATTATATATTATATTATATAACTAAATAAAATTATATAAAAGGGAAACTAATTAAAATTAATTGATTATGAAGACATAAATTAAAATAACGGTACATCATGGGAACAAGAATGTTTAGAGATCGGACTAAAAGGATAATATTAAAAAGGGTCCTAAAAGAACGCGAACATTTCCAGTACAGAAGTAAGGAGCTTGTGTTTGTGAAGCCGGCAGTTAACATTTAAAGTCGTTAATAGAAACTTCCCTCTTTCCCGATCGAGTCAGGGACCTCTGATCAATCAGGAGAGGGGTTTACGACTGCCAATTCGGACACATGTGTTCAGAAGGGTTGAACTGCTGGTGTACAATACGACCCCTTTTGCTTTGTGGAGAGCCAGCTAGCATATGCTGCTTTCCTACCCCTCCAAATGATTCAGTCAGACAGCAACGAATTGACTTCTATTGTGGTAACTATCAGATGTCAAGATAGATAGATATCTTAATTCGGGGAGGGATAATTTCTATGCGTTTTTTTTTTACCAGTCGATGAGTGCATCAGTGTGTGTCCATCTCTTAATACAATTTGAAGCAGTCTGTTGCATGCTGGGAAATCGGTCGTAGATACGTGTTACGTTCTTCAGCTGAATGGAATTAAATTAGAGGCTTGAAGTGACTTCGAATAAATATATTATCTTACATATTGACTGTTTAAAGCACAGTGGTATCTATATGTACCACCCGCTGTAACTTTAAAAAATAAAAATCTTCATTTTGCCCAAAACGTGTATTGACGTGGTTTAAAAGACTGTCAGTTTAAGAAGCCATTATTGCAATAAGAGACAATACATTATTACTCTTCGTAATGAAGACGCGTTGTGTTTTCTGAGCAGTAGAAACTAAAGTTTTAAACATTAATTATAAGACGTTCAGACTTCAAATCGTTAAATCCTTGTCTGTCTGTTTGTCTGTCTCCGTGTGTGCATGTGTGTACAGTGAAAACTCGATATAGCGCCAGTTTGTTGGCGATATATCGAGAATGACGATAGATCGATTTAATGTATAATAGGGATTGCTGTTCACAGACATATATGAGCTGCAAGTAAGGTTGGCGCTATATCGTGTTTGACTGTATATATATATGTGTGTGTATGTATATTTGTAGCCGATCCCAGTGGCCGTGCGGTCTAAGGCGTGGGTCTACGGCGGCTCGCTTGCTGGGATTGCGGGTTCGAATCCCGCCGGGGGCATAAATGTCTGTTGTCGGTGTTGTGTGTTGTCAGGTAGAGGTCTCTGCGACGGGCTGATCACTCGTCCAGAGAAGTCCTACCAAGTGTGGTGTGTCTAAAAAGTGTGATCGTGAAGCCTCGAAAAATGAGGCAGCCTAGGCCCCCAAGGGGCTGTCGAGCCATTGGAAAAAAATATATATATATTTGTAATCTTACAGCAAGTTAATTTAAATTAATTCCTTATTTTCTGATTTGTTGTGTGAGTCGCATCAGCTCAGTCGGTATAAAGTCTGGCCTACAGTTAGACGATCGACGAATCGGGGTTTGATTTCCCGCAGGGCCAAGAGACTTTTGACTTCTCCGAAACGTCGACAACGACTGTGGGGTCTAACCACACTCCTGTCAAATGGGTATAAGAGGGAATCTTTACCACGGAGTAGAGTCCAAGGGCGTGAATCTTACCATTTGTCTTCACTCCGTGCCGAAGTTAAAATGCGTGGAGCTATACCTCCACTCCCTCCTATTCCTTCCTGGTTATGGTACTTAATTAAGCATAGGGACAACTTTACCCTACCTTGTTTGCTTCTGATTTATTCTATTTACATTTTGCGTTTGACTCAAGTGTAATTACAAGTGTCGTCCACCAGAGAGCAGTGCCGACATTTTGCCATACACGTGTCCTTCCTCCGCACTATTAAGACATAAACTGACGTTGCTATATAAATTAATCGGCTGTAGCAATGCCGTGTACGTGCAATGGCTGCCCTGATTACGCGCGACTTGCTCACGCTGCACGTAGGTAACAGCTGAACGTCACACAGCGATGCTAGACACAAGACTTGCAGAAAAGGCCAACACGGAGGTGGAAATTATGGCGAAATTTGACGGTTCTTTCGTCTTGTTGCTTATTTAACGACACTGTCTGTAATTCCGACGATATGGCGTTGCATGGTAGACACAAGACTTGCAGCAAAGGCCAACACGGAGGTGGAAATTATGGCGAAATTTGACGGTTCTTTCGTCTTGTTGCTTATTTAACGACACTGTCTGTAATTCCGACGATATGGCGTTGCATGGTAGACACAAGACTTGCAGAAAAGGCCAACACGGAGGTGGAAATTATGGCGAAATTTGACGGTTCTTTCGTCTTGTTGCTTGTTTAACGACACTGTCTGTAATTCAGACGATATGGCGTTGCATGGTAGACACAAGACTTGCAGAAAAGGCCAACACGGAGGTGGAAATTATGGCGAAATTTGACGGTTCTTTCGTCTTGTTGCTTATTTAACGACACTGTCTGTAATTCAGACGATATGGCGTTGCATGGTAGACACAAGACTTGCAGAAAAGGCCAACACGGAGGTGGAAATTATGACGAAATTTGACGGTTCTTTCGTCTTGTTGCTTATTTAACGACACTGTCTGTAATTCAGACGATATGGCGTTGCATGGTAGACACAAGACTTGCAGAAAAGGCCAACACGGAGGTGGAAATTATGGCGAAATTTGACGGTTCTTTCGTCTTGTTGCTTATTTAACGACACTGTCTGTAATTCAGACGATATGGCGTTGCATGATAGACACAAGACTTGCAGAAAAGGCCAACACGGAGGTGGAAATTATGGCGAAATTTGACGGTTCTTTCGTCTTGTTGCTTATTTAACGACACTGTCTGTAATTCAGACGATATGGCGTTGCATGGTAGACACAAGACTTGCAGAAAAGGCCAACACGGAGGTGGAAATTATGACGAAATTTGACGGTTCTTTCGTCTTGTTGCTTATTTAACGACACTGTCTGTAATTCAGACGATATGGCGTTGCATGGTAGACACAAGACTTGCAGAAAAGGCCAACACGGAGGTGGAAATTATGGCGAAATTTGACGGTTCTTTCGTCTTGTTGCTTATTTAACGACACTGTCTGTAATTCAGACGATATGGCGTTGCATGGTAGACACAAGACTTGCAGAAAAGGCCAACACGGAGGTGGAAATTATGGCGAAATTTGACGGTTCTTTCGTCTTGTTGCTTATTTAACGACACTGTCTGTAATTCAGACGATATGGCGTTGCATGCCAGACACAAGACTTGCAGAAAAGGCCAAACGGAGGTGGAAATTATGGCGAAATTTGACGGTTCTTTCGTCGTGTTGCTTATTTAACGACACTGTCTGTAATTCAGACGATATGGCGTTGCATGGTAGACACAAGACTTGCAGAAAAGGCCAACACGGAGGTGGAAATTATGGCGAAATTTGACGGTTCTTTCGTCTTGTTGCTTATTTAACGACACTGTCTGTAATTCAGACGATATGGCGTTGCATGTTAGACACAAGACTTGCAGAAAAGGCCAACACGGAGGTGGAAATTATGGCGAAATTTGACGGTTCTTTCGTCTTGTTGCTTATTTAACGACACTGTCTGTAATTCAGACGATATGGCGTTGCATGGTAGACACAAGACTTGCAGAAAAGGCCAACACGGAGGTGGAAATTATGGCGAAATTTGACGGTTCTTTCGTCTTGTTGCTTATTTAACGACACTGTCTGTAATTCAGACGATATGGCGTTGCATGGTAGACACAAGACTTGCAGAAAAGGCCAACACGGAGGTGGAAATTATGGCGAAATTTGACGGTTCTTTCGTCTTGTTGCTTATTTAACGACACTGTCTGTAATTCAGACGATATGGCGTTGCATGGTAGACACAAGACTTGCAGAAAAGGCCAACACGGAGGTGGAAATTATGGCGAAATTTGACGGTTCTTTCGTCTTGTTGCTTATTTAACGACACTGTCTGTAATTCAGACGATATGGCGTTGCATGGTTGGTTCAGTTATTGAGCGTTAAACGGCAAAGAACGCCCTTTACTGAAACAAGATTTAGCAAGTAGATATTTATATATTATCCGATAAAATAAAAATGTCCCGTCTCTTAAATATGAATCGTTCCATAAAAATGTATGGGGGGCATGAAGGTATAGCTGCATTAATTCTTAACCTCAGCGCTAGATAAAGGTGATACCATCATAATGATAATATCTATACGTTTCGAGGTGACATATACAGCTAGACTGAGACAAGAGCAGGGCTGTTGTGGAAAAGGTAATGAACATTCTGTTTACATAAAATGCGTGGAATTTCTTGAATATCTTATAAAATGAGGAATTTTCAATATAGATTCTGCTACGTGGCGTTAGTTAGTTAGCTAGTTAGTTATTTAGTTAGTTATTTATTTAATTAGTTAGTTATTTAGTTAGTTATTTAGTTGTTTGGTTATTTAGTTATTTAGTTAGTTGGTTAGTTATTTAGTTAGTTATTTATTTAATTAGTTAGTTATTTAGTTGTTTGGTTATTTAGTTATTTAGTTAGTTGGTTAGTTATTTATTTAGCTGGTTAGTTAGTTATTTAGTTAGTTGGTTATTTAGTTATTTAGTTAGTTATTTAGCTGGTTGTTTAGTTAGTTATTTAGTTAGTTGGTTACTTAGTTAGTTGGTTATTTAGTTAGTTATATAGTTGGTTGGTTAGTTAGTTATTTAGTTAGTTAGTTAATTAGTTAGCTAGTTATTTAGATAGTTATTTAGTTAGTTAGTTGGTTATTTAGTTAGTTAGTTATTTAGTTAGTTATTTAGCTGGTTGGTTAGTTAGTTAGTTAGTTAGTTATTTAGTTAGTTAATTAGCTAGTTATTTATTTATTTATTTATTTAGTTAGTTAGTTAGTTAGTTAGCTAGTTAGTTAGTTAGTTAGTTAGTTAGCTAGCTAGTTAGTTAGTTAGTTAGCTAGTTAGTTAGTTAGGAACGTGAAGTTCTTACATCAAACCTAGAGCCACCTTATTTTCCATAAGCTGCAGACGATGCTGTGTCAAAACACTGACAGTCCGTAACATGAAGTAGTGACATCTCTGATTGCTATCCCGAACTAACATTATTCTCAACTCGTTTCTCCGATTACATTACTTTCTTGTGCTTGCAATGCGGCCGGGGACCTGGTTTGTATCGAACAGGATCAAGCGATGTCCTTTACAATTTACTGAACCAGATTTCAATTAGGCTTATGAAACTTTCTCATTCGTATTCACGAGGCAAAGGAAATGGGCTTGCAGTGTCCAATTAAATACATCAGTGTGACAGAGAGACAGACAGACAGACAGACAAATGAAAATGCAGCAGTAAGCAAGCTAGAAACTTAGTAACTACACGACTAACAAACTAACGAGCTGTGTACGTAACAAACCTTTCAGGGTGAGAGACCAGCTTTCACATCCCTACGAGACAGCAGTTAAAATTGTAGCTTTTCATGACGAAATCCTTACTTCTAATTTTTGCAATTTGCAACTGTGGTTGCTAAAGAACAAAATTGATATTTTCTTTTTTTTACACGCTTTTGAAAAATTGCGAAAAGCGACTATTATCTTCGTCATATCTGTCTGTCTGTCTATCCGTCTGTCCGAATGGAACAGCTCGACTTCCACTGGACGGATTTTCATGAAATTTGACGTTCGAGTATTTTTCGAAAATATGTCGAGAAAATTCAAGTTTCATTAAAATCTGACAAAAATAACGGTACTTTACATGAAGACCTATGTACATTTATGATAATATCTCGCTGAATTATCCTTATAATGAGAAATGTTTCTGACAAAAGTTGTACACAAAATCAAAACACACATTTTATGTTCAATATTTTTTCCCCGAAAATCGTGCCGTTTATGAGGTAATGTGGAAAAATACGGTACAGCCAGACAGGCCACACATGACAATATAATACGGCGCATGCGCTTTGCATGCTGGATAACTAAGGTTACAGACACACACACACAGAATATGTAATAGTTATTGCTTTCCTACACTAAAAATGGTTACGCGAACGCGCCTCAATATTACGTTTATACTTACATTGCCTGTCTTTTTTTAAATTTACTCTCCTAAAGCGCGCCCTGTATTTCGAAATAATGAACGATTTCGGGGCAAACATTTCGGGGCCGAGTAAATCATGAATTCTGTGTAAGACAAACGAACATTTACTCTGTAATTCTATATTACAGCAAGCAAATAATTTGACGTGACTTAAAATTCAAAACTAGCAACAATGAATATTAATTAAGCGTGCAGAATATACAGGGCATACACAAAAGAATGGTGCGGTTTTAATAGTGAACACTATTAAAACCGCACCATTCTTTTGTGTACGCCCTGTATTTTCGACGCGGAGCATCATGTAAGCATATGTGTAGTAAATTTATGCATTGCCTGTGAAAGGCTTAGAGGTGTTTCTTCTCTGTTCAAATAAGTAACATGACATAAGTTACAATGTGTTTAAAATTCACGTGTAGAAATACAATTTAATCCTTTCCGCATACACAAACACATTGGCAAGTTGTAAGGAGCCCCTTTCCTGCCCTGACGCCGTATGCATCTACACTATACAAACATAACATTTAACCCCACCTATCAGTCTTTACGCTGACCTAACCACCCAGGAATACTAAAGCTTTTCCTCCGTGTGCAAATGAAAATTTTAATAGATAAATAAAGAAACTAGTCTCGCAGCTGTCTATACAGCTAGACACCAAACCTCCCTACACGCTAACACTAAACTAAGCAGATTAATGGTAGAGTTACTGTCTTAGTAATAAATATGACGAGGGTTTTACGTCAGAATCCCCAGACGAATAGTTGGAAGGTATTTTGAAACACGCCACGACAGCTCCTTGTTACACTATTATTCACGGTTTGTTTAACGACGCTCTTATTATTTGAGATGATACTAAATAATAAGATAATACACAAATAATGAATTGTATAGGCTGTTGGAGAGAATTGTCGTGGACTATTTTAAGATTCATTCATTCTGTAGTCTGTCTTACGACAGGTCTGTAGCCTCTTCCAAAGCGAGTTTTCGACAAGGTGCTATCTAGTGCTTCCTCTTTCAATTTCCAGTATCTTCTCTTTTCCTCAAGGTCATCCAGTAGCTGCTTACGTCTTTTCCCTCGTCTTCCCGTCACTTCTATCATTCCCTCTAACTTTCCTTCAATCACATGTTTCAGAAGGCAGTTTCTACGCAAGATGTGACCAATCCAGTTAGCCTTTCTTCTTTTTATTGTATGTACGATATTCCTCTCCTCCTTCACTCTATGTAATACTTCTTCATTTCTCACACGATCGATCCAACTGATCTTCTCCATTCTTCTCCAGCACCACATTTCAAAACTTTCCAGATATTTCTGATATATTTTAAGATAGAGCGTCATTATTTTATCTGGCAAATATGGTTTGTCACTACTGTCCGTTACTAAGACGCACGCGTAGGCGGTGGGTTGTTTGTAGTGGAATGACACGTGTGTATGTTGGAGATACCCTTAATGACAGTCCTTTGATCCGGGGTTTATGTAAATAATAACATTAGAATATAAGGCGTATAAATAACAGTGAATGGTGGATCATATGACGTCACGGCTTTTCGTTTGCCACGTAAAATGTAAGACGGATTGTAAGAGTGACAGATGGTCAGATCTTCCGTCAGAATAACGTAATAGAGTAGGCATTAATTTGGCAACCAACGTGTAGGTACATGAAAGTAGTTCTTACTTGTTTCCACACACTGTCGTCTTGCTGTCCGCCATAGTCATCTCATCATAAATTTCGTAATTTTGAATATCGTATCAGTATAGCGACTCGCTACGGGCTGGGGGGGGGGTTCAGGGTTTTGAAACCCGGTTTGGGCGAGATTTTCCGCACCGCTACACACCGGCCCTGGGTCCTATCCAGTTTCATTTACGATGGGTGCTGGGTTTTTGCCGGGGTTATAGCGGCTGGGGCGTGGCGTTGACCTCCCACCCCTATCTAGGCACCGAGGTTAAAGAAATAGTAGAGTTACACATTTACTCCTCTGCGTCCTCTTGGCATGTTATACTGCAAAATTTACCTTTTATTACTAATAATATTGCTAAATTTTTGCAAATAATAAACACCACAAAACCCATTAGTGACGGTAACCACTCTTAGGTCCAAGATATTTTTATAACAATTTGGTAGAACTCCACAAGTGGGGGATCGGCCTGTCGCAGGGCTTTTACTTACATAGCACAACACAGACACACATAGGCCCTCCACAAGTAGGGTTTGAACTCATGACCCTTGCATCTGAGTCATAAAAGATGCCTTGGATTGCGCAGTTACCATCTGCTGTAAGAAACTAAGATTTTATAACAGTAAGATTTATTGCAACTTGTTGGACAGTTTATACCATATACAAGTTACTATAACGTATTTCGGCTAACATGTGTAGCCGTCTTCAGGGAGCGTACACAAGGGTCGTATTTAGTTAAAAATATGTAACATTATCAAAAATTAAGGTAAAATGTTCATTTCAAAATTCTTGGAGTAACTTGTATTTGATATAAGGTGTGGATGTTTTTGTAAGGTGTGGATGTTTTTGTTAAGGCGTGGATGTTTTTGTAAGGTGTGGATGTTTTTGTAAGGTGTGGATGCTTTGTAAGGAGTGGATGCTTTTGTAAGATGTGGATGTTTTTGTAATGTATGTATGGTGTTCTAATGTGTGTACTTGTATTTACTGTATGTATTTTGTAATTGTGTATAGTTTGTTTTGTATTGTTATTTTTATGTATATTTATATGTCCATTTGTATTGTGTGTACTAGTGTAAGGACTACTGCCACCGGGTGAAAACACTTGTATTGTGTGTACTAGTGTAAGGACTACTGCCACCGGGTGAAAACATTTGTATTGTGTGTACTAGTGTAAGGACTACTGCCACCGGGTGAAAATATTTGTATTGTGTGTACTAGTGTAAGGACTACTGCCACCGGGTGAAAACATTTGTATTGTGTGTACTAGTGTAAGGACTACTGCCACCGGGTGAAAACATTTGTATTGTGTGTACTAGTGTAAGGACTACTGCCACCGGGTGAAAACATTTGTATTGTGTGTACTAGTGTAAGGACTACTGCCACTGGGTGAAAACATTTGTATTGTGTGTACTAGTGTAAGGACTACTGCCACCGGGTGAAAACATTTGTATTGTGTGTACTGGTGTAAGGACTACTGCCACCGGGTGAAAACATTTGTATTGTGTGTACTAGTGTAAGGACTACTGCCACCGGGTGAAAACATTTGTATTGTGTGTACTAGTGTAAGGACTACTGCCACCGGGTGAAAACATTTGTATTGTGTGTACTAGTGTAAGGACTACTGCCACCGGGTGAAAACATTTGTATTGTGTGTACTGGTGTAAGGACTACTGCCACCGGGTGAAAACATTTGTATTGTGTGTACTAGTGTAAGGACTACTGCCACCGGGTGAAAACATTTGTATTGTGTGTACTAGTGTAAGGACTACTGCCACCGGGTGATAACATTTGTATTGTGTGTACTAGTGTAAGGACTACTGCCACCGGGTGAAAACACTTGTATTGTGTGTACTAGTGTAAGGACTACTGCCACCGTGTGAAAACATTTGTATTGTGTGTACTAGTGTAAGGACTACTGCCACCGGGTGAAAACATTTTTCTTGTGTGTACTAGTGTAAGGACTACTGCCACCGGGTGAAAACATTTGTATTGTGTGTACTAGTGTAAGGACTACTGCCACCGGGTGAAAACATTTGTATTGTGTGTACTAGTGTAAGGACTACTGCCACTGGGTGAAAACATTTGTATTGTGTGTACTAGTGTAAGGACTACTGCCACCGGGTGAAAACATTTGTATTGTGTGTACTGGTGTAAGGACTACTGCCACCGGGTGAAAACATTTGTATTGTGTGTACTAGTGTAAGGACTACTGCCACCGGGTGAAAACATTTGTATTTTGTGTACTAGTGTAAGGACTACTGCCACCGGGTGAAAACATTTGTATTGTGTGTACTAGTGTAAGGACTACTGCCACCGGGTGAAAACATTTGTATTGTGTGTACTAGTGTAAGGACTACTGCCACCGGGTGAAAACATTTGTATTGTGTGTACTAGTGTAAGGACTACTGCCACCGGGTGAAAACATTTGTATTGTGTGTACTAGTGTAAAGACTACTGCCACCGGGTGAAAACACTTGTATTGTGTGTACTAGTGTAAGGACTACTGCCACCGTGTGAAAACATTTGTATTGTGTGTACTAGTGTAAGGACTACTGCCACCGGGTGAAAACATTTGTATTGTGTGTACTAGTGTAAGGACTATTGCCACCGGGTGAAAACATTTGTATTGTGTGTACTAGTGTAAGGACTACTGCCACCGGGTGAAAACATTTGTATTGTGTGTACTAGTGTAAGGACTACTGCCACCGGGTGAAAATATTTGTATTGTGTGTACTAGTGTAAGGACTACTGCCACTGGGTGAAAACACTTGTATTGTGTGTACTAGTGTAAGGACTACTGCCACCGTGTGAAAACATTTGTATTGTGTGTACTAGTGTAAGGACTACTGCCACCGGGTGAAAACATTTTTCTTGTGTGTACTAGTGTAAGGACTACTGCCACCGGGTGAAAACATTTGTATTGTGTGTACTAGTGTAAGGACTACTGCCACCGGGTGAAAACATTTGTATTGTGTGTACTAGTGTAAGGACTACTGCCACTGGGTGAAAACATTTGTATTGTGTGTACTAGTGTAAGGACTACTGCCACCGGGTGAAAACATTTGTATTGTGTGTACTGGTGTAAGGACTACTGCCACTGGGTGAAAACATTTGTATTGTGTGTACTAGTGTAAGGACTACTGCCACCGGGTGAAAACATTTGTATTGTGTGTACTAGTGTAGGGACTACTGCCACCGGGTGAAAACCCAATTGCAGTAAATAATAATAATATATAATAATAATAATAATAATAATAATAAAGTATGTAGTTGGAATAAATCTTATCTGCATATTACTCATTGTACAGAAGGCGTGTAAAATGAAATCTAAAGTAACTTCTTATACAGGCTTATGGAAGTCAGATGCTAGCATTTGGCTACCACATTTGGGACCACCATTACGGATACTGAAGGTAGCCGAAGGCTTGTCTTCAGGGTGAACGACTTTCCTCATGTAAATAACTCCTTTAATTGATTGCTTCATTGAAATGATTGGTCATTTATGTGAGTAAAATCCCCGATAATTTCATTGTCCACGTGATACAAGAAATCGCTTGTCATTCCCGCCCCAGTTCAAGCATGGTAGCTGTTATTTAACCAAATGAAAAGTCTTCTTCATATAGAGCCGGTTTATCTGTTAGGTCAAATCCTTCCCGCTGTTATGAAAAATGGAATCCGCGCTCTTCTGGAAGTAAGTCTTTGCTATCAAGATTGCTTCATCATCGGCCCGTTATCAATCACGGGCCGCTTTATGCCACGCACAGAGCAGCAGCCGACACGACTACTGGCTCCAGACGGACAGGCGAAGAGAAATACCTGACTGCGGTTGGGAAACATGGCGCATGCGCGCATATTTTGATCGCATTACATCAGTGTATCTCCATACTGCCCTGTAGTTACGTGTAACGACAGATATAATGTTTAGTAGAGGTATAGCTCTACTCTTTCTTTAACCTCGGCGTTAGATGGGGTGGGTGGTCAACGCCACGTCCCGGCCGCTTTACCCCCGGGAATGACCCGGTACCCATTGTAGCCTACAGGAGGCTGGGTAGGTCTCAGGTCCGGTCTGAAGGTGCTGAAAATCTCGCCTCCACCGGGATTCGATCCCCGGACCGTCCAGCTCGTAGCGAGTCGCTATACCGACTGAGCTATCGCGGCCCACAAACCCATTAAGAGATTTCAGATTTTTACGGCACTGACTCCGCCAGTTTTTATGGTAGAATATGGTGGCATTACGTTCCTCCGAAACGTCGGTATGTTTCTACCAAACTAAACGGCGCTATAACTTTGAAGACGGTTGACATAATCTTCAACCCACTACTGTTTAAGGTAAAGCTATCCCATTACACGCCCCTAGGTTTCCAGGAGTTTGAGGCTCTCAGAATTTCTAGACAATCGGCATATGAAGATGGCCCTAACACCGGCCGCCTTTACCCCCAGTAGATACCCCTGGTACTTATTTCTGTTAGAGACTGAATCGACCCCAGGGCCATAGTGCGGCCAGAAGGTTTAAGTCCATTTGACCCCATCGGGAATCGAACCCGCGACCTTCCGACTTGTAGAGCAGTGCGTCAATCAACTGGCACCACAGCGTGCCCCAGCCTATTGTTTAACTCACTCAAAATTGCTACTGAATCAGTTGTTGATTTACTAAGCGAGTTACTGGCAAATGTGCACAGCCACACTAACAATCAGATAAAGGCTGTTGAAAGCCATTCCAAGAGCCATAAGCCAAAGCAGCATAAAGGCACAAGAATTTTCATTGTTCTTTAATGAAGTATTTCACATTTCAACACGGCCGCCACATTCTGAGATCATTTAATGTGTCACAATGTGCCGACAACATGAACACAGGCCGTAGAGTTAACAACAGCTTCTTTACACTGCAACGTGTTTTTGGTCTCTGTGAGAGATCATCGTCAGAGAGATTTGTTTAGAAGACATGGATATCAAATACGCGTAGAAAAATTTGCATCGCTGTGTTTAAAATAGCTGTACACGGAACACCGCATTAGTATGATATACAGTGGAACCCGGTTATAACGACATCGGTTTATACGACACCTCGTCTATAACGTCAGACATCCTGTGGTACCAATTAATTCCTCACTGTTAACCCTAACATTACACTCCTCGGTTATAACGACATCGGTTTATACGACACCACGTCTATAACGTCAGATATTCTGCAGTACCAATTAATTCCTCACTGTTAACCATAACATTACACCCCTCGGTTATAACGACACTCGTTTATAACGACACAAATTTCATGACGTTATAACCGAGTTCGACTCTATATATATATTTAATACATTTATATATTTTGTGGTAGTTACATTATTTTTATTTATGTTCATTTTATATAAATGTGTAAAGAGCTGGGATAGCTCAGTCAGTATAGTGAATAGACTACGGGCTGGACGATCCGGGGTTCGAACGCCGGCAGGGGCATAAACGTCCAAAGCCGCACTGAGGACCCAGCCTCCTATTCTATGTGTCGGTGGCATTTTTCCTGGCGGTAAATCGGCCGGGGCGTGAGGCTTACCCCACACCTCCATCTAGTGCCCTGGTTAAGAATGTCAGAAGCTGTGGTTTCACTTCCCTATACTCCATCACGTTGTGAATAAGGCTAGCTTCCCCTTTTTGTATGAAAGTGTGTATTTTATACTATTCGTGGGGGGTAAAGGCGGCCGGTTCGTAGGACTGACAACCTTACCACCTTCATGTGCCGATTGTCTATAAATCTGGTAGCCTCAACCTCTTGGAACCCTAAGGGCCTGTAATGGGATTGCTGTACCTTTACCTTTACCATTTTCATAGTCAAACTCAGTTATGACTTATAAAAGGGACTGAATATTTTGTGTCGTTATAAACGAGTGTTGTTATAACCGAGCAGAATAATGTTATGGTTAACAGTGAGGAATTAATTGGTACCACAGAATATCTGACGTTATAGACAAGGTATCGTATAAATTGATGTCGTTATAACCGGGTTCGACTATATATATATATATACATACTCAGGATCTAGCTACTTTAAATTCATTGATATAAATTTCGGAACTTATGTATATGGTATCTAAATAAATCTTCTTGAAGATATTTTTATATAAAAAAAACTAATTTTGTTGGAGAGGGAATGAAAGGTTTGAATTCTGCAGTCTGTGTGTCCGTTGTTGGCTCCTAAACACGATGTAGGATTCTACATTACAGTATTCTGAAATCAATATTACCTGCTGTGTGTCTATTGTTATTCTCTCTGCGTGTACTTTACATTACAGTGGATGCCCTTTCTAAATGCATAATTCCCAGTCGGGTCTGTTTGTACTGAAGACTACCAACAACAGATTCACGTCATGACAAGCCAATTCTCCTTTCTGATCGCCCGTACGTGATCGAGCCAAGTACCAAGTTAATGCATTTGCCAGTGGCACGCACGGAAATTGGATGATCGTGGAATTTTCGTAGTGCCAAATCATATGTTTCTGTTAAACTGTGGCTATGTGAGTGATGTCGAATTAGAAGTTAGCGAAGTACCAATTTCAAAACGTTTTAGTAGGCTGCGATCTAAGATACTTACTCCGTTGATCATTCGAAATATTTCTGCGTGTTTTTATTGTATGAGAAAACTACAGATGTGTTGGAATACAGAGTGTATAGGTACTGTCTCTGTCCATGGCTTGGAGGCATATAGGGGGCGTGGAAGTATAGCTTCACTCATTCTTAACCTCGACAATAAATTAAGGTGAACACAGTGATCCGTACTCAGTCGAATAGTGTGTGGCATTAAATCGGTTGTTATGAAAATTCCTTCTAGGTTTCCTTCAGTCACTGTGTAACTTACATTTACATCTACGTAGAAACCTAATATTTGAAATTCTTTCTTTATCCTGTCTCCATGTAGCAAGCCATTATTACAGTTACGGATATCTCAGCTAGGTGGCAGCACTTTGCCGAGAAGTTGCGTCATTATAAGTAGTCAAGAGGCACCTATGATTCGGTCGGTATTGAAGCTTTGATCTTTATTTCTTAAATGTTAACTCTGGATAGCAACTCAACTTAATTTGTCTACAATAAGAACATTTCGCCTTCTTTTGGGGCGCGTATTCAGTGAAATTTTGATTTTGTAATATCTCTCAATGACTCATAAAATGCAGGTAATTTCTTGACTAGCTGAAGGACTGTCAGCATAATGTATTCGTTTGTAATTAATTTAATAACTCATTAATAATTTAGCAAGTACCTCAGAGTTTACAACATCGAGCAATAAAATAAATTATGAATTAGAAAGGAGGTGGCCTTAACTTAATTTGTGACATAAACCAGGCATTTTTAGTGACTGAATAAAACCACAGACACATTAAGTCGGCATATTCCGTCTCCGATCCGAGATACGAGGCAGGGACCTCACGATTACGACGAGTAAGTTTCAATACCAGCTCATTTTATGGGACGTAATTTGGTCTCTTTTTCTGATTTCCAAGAACTTGATTTGGGGATAATGGTTTTCTAAATCCAACACTCTCTGGTTATGTTCATAAATAAATAATAACTGTTCCCGGGACAACACTCCTTATACTAACTCAATTTTTTTTTAAGAAATACGAAAATGCACGCTGAGGGCCCTGTGGTCTCGTGGGCCACAATTTCAGAACCCTTGCTTCTAGATATGTTGCTTGGCGGTGATATGTGTGTCGTAACCGACGTCTTCAGAAATAGCTCACCGCTGCTTGTCAGTTCAGGGATCGATTACCCTCTCTGAGTATCTGGCTGGCGTCCAAGAACAACACCAATCAGAGAAGAGATGGCTTCTCTCACACGGCTAATTGGGCATCCTGACACAGCTGCAATTTTGTATGACATCTGTCTAAATGATTCCACATCGTGGTTTATTTGGCTTCACGCAATGATTCTTGTATGATTTGTTTGAATTCTGGTTTCACAAATAACCGCTTCGTCCATAAGCAAAGTTTTCGCTAAAGTGTCTGGAAATAGTGATTGAGGGCTGTGGTTTCAGGCTTCCATCGCGATGTTGATGAGATCTGTACTCTTCTGGGTATTACGCAGCGTCGTGTGGTAATTGTTTACCGACGTTTCGGGACAACGTACCGGTCCCATCTTTCTTTTCTTCTTGGACTTCTTGACCCTTGAAGATGGGATAGATATATTGTCCCGAAACGTCGGTAAAAAATTACCATACTACACTGCGTAATATCCCAGAACAGAGCAGATTTGAGTGACTGGGGCTGTTCTGTAGACTTTATGTTCAGCTTTAGTCTGCGATTGTTATAGTTTGTTTGAATATGACGTCATGTATTGTGGTATAAGTGGAGTAATCCGCTGCAAGCCATTTTCGCCTTTCTATACTGAAATTTAAAACAAATGTTTTTTTTTAATGTTTATAGCAATATAACAAAGTACACGGCGTCATATCCTAGAAGATCTTGATCTATTCGGGACTAATTTCTTGAATTTTATAACCTCACTTTCCCGCAGGTAATGCCGCCTTAACCATAAGACGAGACCTACTTTTTTTTTCCCCCAAATTCGAAGTCCGTGGGTTGAAGATGAATATCGCACAACTTTGGCCCTGTAATTTCCCACGTCTATAGCAGACCACAAATCCCCTAAACAAACATTTGTCTTCGAGTTAAGACATCCTTCTCCATTTGCTCTATCATTTCATCACCTTTTTTCCACGCCTTCTTATTTTATAAACAGTTTCCTTTTGAAAAGTTTGCCCATCATCGCAGGACCCCCAGTTCTGATTATCCTAAACGCTGCTGCTTATTGTACGATTTCAATAACTCTTCAGGTCTCTAACCTGGCAAATTCTGCCACGTAATGCTGCTCTTTTGTCATCAGATGGTGCCAACCTCTTCATCCTGACGGCAGGGGGGCAGGCGTTTTTAGAAATACAATTTCTCACCCCTTTTTTGTATATGAGGTTTTTATAATACACTCGTATAAACCGAAAATCAACAGTTGCATACTGTATTATGGTGTCATAGGCCGCGTGTATCGCTTCCAGAAGTTCCATCTTTATTCCCCTGAAGCAGGGATGTCCAATACAGAAATGA